>CM057479.1:70227596-71427596 GCA_030035585.1 Dugong dugon
TAACTGAGCCAGTCAGCCAACCAACCAATCAGTGCATTTTCAGGGGAATACACATGCCGTTGTTGAGAGCTTAGAGCCATCCAACAGAAGAGCGAAAACATTAAAATGTATATACATATTATACATTATATATATATAACTTGTGGAAAATTTTCAACATTTGTTAGCATCCTTTTTGAGAAATGTTTATTTTTTGAGCCTTCCAACTACAAAATATGACATTTTGTCCACGCTGCTAGATCTACAGCCGTAGTTTTCAGACTTTAACGCGATTAGAATCACTTGGGATGATTGTTAGATATGCAAGAAGGGCCTCATACTCACCGGCTGATTCACTAAGGATGCAGTGGAACTCAGGAATCTCATTTTAACAAGTTGGCCAGGTGATTCTAAATGCAGATAGTCTACAAAACTCTTGTTCCAGAGGATGCTAGTGCTCGTTATTTAAGTCCCAGTTTTCCATCATTTACTTCAAATACAGTTATTCATAGCTCTGAAGCAAAAATCTGACTCCTCCAGTACTTAATGTTCTCCATAGAGGTAAGTTGCTGAGAACACCGCACAGCTTAATGAAATACTTGAGGTAAACAGTGATGATTATCAAGGTAATTTATATCACATAGCAACGTTAATCAAAATACAAACCAGTGGCTGCATATTTCAGATAGCGACAAAGACATTAGATTGGCATGTGGTTAACGTCATTGTTTTTGTATCAACAGTCTGGGTAAGAAAAACATATTCCAAACAAGGTGGGCAAACAGCTTGGCTCCACATAGTTTCAACTGGAGTTGGCTTGCTTTAAAATAAATTCTTCTTCTTTTTTTTCCTTTTATTGTGTTTTTGGTGACAATTTACACAGGAAATTAGGTTCTTAATTAACAATTTCTATACATACTGTTCAGTGACAATGGTTACATTCTTCACAATGTATCAGCATTCTCATTATTTCCATTTTGGTGGTTCTGTTTCCATTAATCTAGCTTCCCTGTTCCCCCTTGCCTTCTCATCTTTAGTCTAGGGTAAACGTTTGCCATTTAGTTTCACCTAGACAATTATTTTGAGGAGCACAATACTCATGGGTGAGATTATTTATAAAATAAATTAGGTAACCATGACATGATTTTTAATTCAGGCTACTGGATACCATATGCTTACATTACTTATTGACTCAGGAGAGCCCAGTGACTCTTCAAATAGGCAGGAAAAAAAGTATGACAGTTTATTGACTCCACAAAAAAGAGCATCTGAGGATAAATGAGGATTAGAATCAGACAGCAAGGCAGGCCTAGGTTGGGATTTTTATAGGCGTTTAATGGATCTGGCATGATTATATAAAAGACTTCCAAAGATTAGAAAAACATGCTCTTGATACAAGAAGGGCTTACTGATAGGAGTATTTTAATTTTCTGTTTTTGAGGAGGATGTTTGGTCACTTTTCAATTTAAATTTCTCTAGAGAGTTAAAAATTTCAAAGGGTTTGCGCACACGAATCTATATAGTTAAAAAAAATTTTAATAAATATTTTAAGGCTTTAGAACGCCTCTTAAAAATGTAGTAATATCATTTCAAAACAGCTAGTGTACTATAGGAGCCGTGGTGGTGCAGTGGTTAAGTGTTTAGCTGCTAACCAAAAGTTCAAATCCACCAGCTGCTTCTTGGAAACCCTATGGGACACTTCTACTCTGTCCTACAGGGTCGCTGTGGGTGAGAATTGCATTGACAGCAATGGGTTTGGTTAGTGTACTATTATTCTTAATTTCTGTGATTAATTTCAGTTTTGTTTTAGAAATGATAAAGTTGTGAATTGTTTAAAATAAGGTAAATGCCAGTCTTGGCTTGGCCGTTCAGCTTTTGCTCTTCTTCCACTAATTTCTTCTTCTAAATTAAAGCTAAAATGTCCCCCTGCCTTTGTAGTTATTTAGAAAGGGTGACAAAACTAACTATAAATTGGAGCATTTTGTTGTATTGCTGAGATTGTTTCAGAGTTATTTGTATATTCCTATCTTGTTGGTTTGCATAGTCAGAGAAGTTAATAAAATGAAAACCTGGAAGTGGATTTAATGGGAAGTTTTCTTTTGGTGGTCATTTCTATACTTTCTGATCTGACATTTTTTTTGCATGAAGTCAAGTAACAACTTCTTATTCAATCACCCATAAAAATATGCCTGTGTTGTTTTTCTGGCCTGATGATGGGTTCTGCCTTTAGATTTCAAAGAAAACTCACAAAGTTTACTCCCTTTTGATTTTGACAGATATCCTATGAGGTAGCTAGACTAAGTATCATTTTTTTCATTTTTCAGGTGGGAAAAATGAAGTTCAGATGGGCTAGAGTTCTACAATTGTTAGATAACAGACTGAAACTATTATCAGATGTTTATCTCAGGAATTTAATGATATAATCAATTAACTGAGATCATTTTCCCTGGTCACCAGTTTTTTTTAAATGTGGAGATTTTAATCCTTTCTAAATTGAAAGTACAGATAATGTCTTTGCAGTAGATTATAAATTCATGACCAACAATGCTGTGGACACTTTGATAAAACCATTGAGTATCCAGTATTTATTTTTTAAAGTGTTATATTAGCTCAACCTTAACAAAAAATAAAGTTCATAGTGTTTATTGTTGAGCAACATATATGTCTTAGAGTAAGTTTATTCATATTGCTCATTAAGTTACAGATTGACGTCCCAGAGTATTAAAATGGACTGAGTCCCTGTTCCCTATTATAATTAGCTCTCTGTTCCTGTTTTTTGGATGTTATTCTCCAAAGATGACTTAGTTAATTATATAAATATGGTGAACACAAAACATATTACTTCAAAGGGATCTTTCCTTAAAGAACTTGCTAGTGGCTCTCCAATTTCGAGTAAGTTCAAATACTGACATTAATTGCTCTAGAATCTCTGTGTCTTCACTTGCAGAGCATTGCTGAATTTAATGCTCTTTATAAAAGCTATTACTATTTTGACTACAGGCAGTCCCAGGTTACAGACAAGTTCCGTTCCTAAGTCTGTCTTTAAGTCGAATTTGTACGTAAGTTGGAACAGTTAGGTACAGTTTGTATCTAACGTCAGTCCAATGTTTGTCTTAGCATATAGCATATCTTTCTATGCATAAAAAACATTAAAGAAACACTTCCAGATACACTAAAACATCTTTAACATAAAAATATAATAATAGTGTTTTGATGCACATCGCAAAGTAGCGCCCGTTTGTTATTATGAACTATTTATTATGTGTACCTCGAATTTTTAATATAACAGATTTTTACAGGGGTTGGTTCCTGAACTATGGGTTGTATGTAAGTCAGATGTTCATAACCCGGGGACTGCCTGTATTTTGAAATATATTTGCCATGTTTATAAAAAATTAGAGATCAAATAACAGCTGTAGACTTTAACTAGACTTGTATATTTTAAGCAGTCTATGCATAGTCTTCTTCAGTTTTCATGACCCTAGTAAGTAGGTGTTAATGTCTTCATTTTGTAGAGGACAAAACTGCATTTCAAAGATAGTAAGAGAATTGGCCAAAATTCCGTAGGTAGTAAGTGGAAGGAACAAGAACCTGTATTTTCTGACCCCAAACTCTTACCCTGTTCCCATGATACCACTGCCATTTGGTTAAAAAAAGTTTACATAGAATTAATTCAGATTTCTTTGGGAAGTTTTTTGATTATTTTCTTTTGATTATTTGAAGTTTGTAATTATCACATAGGTGTTTTTCTGAAAATGGAATTAAGTACTTAAATGTTTGCAGTGAATATCTTCATTGGAATGATGATTTTTAAATGTAAAAACCACCTAAGATCTATTTTTAAAAAATTTATAAAACCTACCAGATTTACACAACAAATCCTGCCTTAGCAATTATAGAGGATGCAACAAACATATTCTTCTTGACTGCAGCCTATTATGCGTTTAGATAAGTAGACGGAATTATTTTAATCTAGATTGAAAACTGCTTACCAAGTTACAGAAGTACTTCTCTTTGTTGAGCCAATAATGTCATTTCTGCACATTTATCCTTAGAAAAACGATTAACAAAACTTACAGTAGGCATGAGTCTATTCTTTGGATTTTTTAATATGGGAATATCGGAAATAATCTAGAAGCCCTCTGAAAGAGTCAACTATATTATGCACATCTATTTGATGAAATTTAATGCCACCATCAAAAGTGATCACTCTGGACTCTGTTTAGCAAAATGAGAAAATGCTTACATTACAATGTTGGGCAGAAAAGGTCACCAACTAGTAGCTATACTATAATTAGAAGTATCTGGAAATGCATTAATGCAGAAGACTGGATGAAATACAAAAAACTAACAATATAATGTTAGAGTTTTCAAACTAAAGGCAATTTGATTTTACTTCTGTGTTCCAAATTCTCTGTATACTAAACTTTTTATTTTTACAATTTCTCCTCCTGATCTGAATCATAAAATCAAATTTGTTGAAGTTGTATTTGTCAATTATGATTTGATAATATAAAAACTACATTTAAAAAATTACTTTTGAGGATCAGATAAAGTTTTCTTGAGTTTAGCAGAGACACAGGCAAAAGCTATATTCAACAGTCAAGAAATTGATCCAGTTTATTGATGAAGCCATGGTGGCACAGTGGTTAAGCGCTCAGGCTGCTAACTAAAAGGTCAGCAGTTCAAATCCACTAGCCACTCTTTGGAAACTCTATGGGGCAGTTCTACTCCGTCCTATAGGGTCACTGTGAGTCGGAATTGACTCGATGGCAGTGAGTATTGGGTTTTTTTCTTTTTTTTAGGGGAAAACATGTTTCCAGATGGAGTCCTTGGGTGGTACAAGCTGTTAACCAAAAGGTCGGTGGTTCAAACCTACCCACAAAATGCCTGATGATCTGTTTCCGAAAGGTCACAGCCTTGAAAACCCTGTGGAGTGCAGTTCTGTTCTGCAACACATGGGGTCTCCATTTGTCAGAATCGACTGTAAGGCACTTAGTTTGGGGTTTTTGCTTTTTGGGGTTTCAGAGCTTTGGGGATAGGTACCTAAAAAGTAGATTCTGTCCTATAGGTCACTATGAGTCAGATTCAACTCAACGGCAGTGGGTGCCGAACAGTCCAGATGCACGTCTAATGCTTGCCAAACTTCCCCAGCCTCCTGGCCTCCAGCTGTCATCAGTACAAGTTCACATGAGAGATGTTCGATTTCTTCTTTGTCTTTCAGTTGTAAGACTAGTGTGAGAATGGCTATTTCAGTGTATCTCTTTTAGTGCCGTTTCTTATGTCAGGGGAAACATTAAGCTGGGAAAAAAGCTAAAATTAAAATATGAAACAGGCAAAACCAGATATCATGCAAAAGGAGTTGGTTAAACTCTTTGAAACCTCAGAAAAGGCTGGTTTGGGACAAGTTCTTACCTAATCCTTAGTTACAAACTTTTCTTAGACATTTTTAGAACTCTTCTTTAATGCATCCAACAACAGACTAACCAGTACCAGTTGCCATTCAGTCAACTCCAACTCATGGAGACCCCGTGTGTGTCAGAATAGAACTATATTCCATAGGGTTTTTAGTGCCCGGTTTTTGGGAAGTAGATCACCAGGCCTTTCTTCCAAGGCACCGCTAGAGTGGACTCAGCCTCCAGCTTTTCAGTTAGTAGCCAAACACATTAACCATTGGCACCATATAAATAGCATAACATTGTGATAAACTGCATGCCCTTAACCTATGCAGGAGACACACACACACATACGCACACACGGACACACGGACACACGGACACACAGCACGTGGAGATGGACGAGAGGATTGAGAAAATGTCTTACAATGAACGTGTTTTATGCAGCCTGAATGTAAATCCACATGGCTGAAAATAAAAAGAATATCGAGACAGAGAAATAAGTCAAAATCTACCCCAGCATGCTGGTTATATTTTGGGAGAATGAGGCTCAAATTTCTGGAACTATCCCTGGCATAACTATTTTTTTGGAAAAGAGCAAGTCTGTGAGTTTAATAGTTGTTAAAGAAGCTACAAGTAGACAGTCTAGGTCTTTTTTGGCGACGTGGCAGAGTATGATAAACTAAAAACACGGGGTGCTAGTTCGCCTGCTGCTCGTTCCTTTGTAAGAAAATTCGAGAAAGTATGATCGCTGTTCTCTGCAAAGCTGATAGCAGTAGTGACGTACAGACCTTGTGTAAGTTCCTATTGGATGAGGCTGCCCTAACAGATTTCCTTAAAACCCTTTCATTACTACCTTTTTTCTCCTTTTTTTTTCTTTGGTGGCACGTGTTTTCTGTATTGGAGTGCATGCCTACTAATTGAGTGTATTTAAATTTTTGGCTGGTAATGTGGGTTTTGAGAAATATGACTTGGCAATACAATCCCCCAGTGAGGCTAGTGGCACTGCGGCACCACTGATCCATGGCATGACAGTATGTCAGTGGGAACTAGAGATAAAATTTACTGCGGGCACCTTTCCATTAACTTACATGGGGAACCTCTGGTTTTCCAAATACGACCCAGAAAAACCAAAACAAACCCATCAGGGCTCCCTAACTATCACACAGGAAAGCCATAATTATGCTTGTGAGCCTTATCTTGCAGAAATAAAGGGGGGAAAAAGGCAAAAATTTACAAAACTAACACAGCCAGGAAGCATCACCTAATAGAATGCTCAACCTACACAACAGTGAGGCTCCAAATCCAACTGCTGAGCTTCACGCATTTCAGAAGGGACCCACATTGACAATAAATGCATTAGGACTGGAATAATGCCTTGGCACTGAGGTCCAGAGACATAAAAAGTGGCTGGCATACTGTTGATGCCAATGGTAACTAAAGAGAGGATTACAAAAAGAAGTCTTTCTGTTTATGTCATAGTATAAGTTTAGCACACATTTTTATATACATATATATACATAAAAAGGTTTTATTCTTGTTTAATTTAGGTGTGTCTCTCTTCCTGTCTATGTTGGTGAGTCTCACTTAGTAAATTTCGGTTTGGGCCTGGGAATCCATGTTCTAGAAAGTTCCACACCCGATTCTTATGCCTAGCCAGAGGGGAGGATACTTGTTCTGGATGACAGCTGGGTCAGCTTTGCTTTTCAGAATATAAACTCCTGGTTAACTTGTTTTCTTATGTTCAACAGGATGAATGCAGTAATAAAAAATTACTACCTGAGTCATCTTTGTATTCTTAGTATCTCTCAGAATATCTGGCACATAGTAGTTACTTAGTATTTTTTTTTTAAAGACCTTGAATGAGGTGATGAATGGAGTTGGCCCATTGCTATGTATGTAGCCATGCAAGGGTCTTAGCTAGCTTCAGATTTCCAAATAGTGCGACATACCATTTAAGGTGTAGCGTGTATAAATTATAGAGTCCTTCTTAGGAAGCACTTTCCTCAATAATAGGATTTGAAAATCATGGAGAAAAACCAACCTAGATTTAAATGCAGTCATTTTATTTACACAGATCCAATAACCTTTGCTTTTTAAATTGTAATGGTTATCATTTCCCTTTCTTGCTGAACTTTGTAGAATAAAGTGCTCAGTGTCTTCACTTGCACAGTGTGTGGAAAGATACTTGAAAAACAGAAACAGTTTGCCTCTAGTATGAAGTAGGAAAACAATTATTGAGAGAATATTCTATGTTTTAGGTGGCCCTCTTGTGGTAAAAAGGCAAAACTATCCAAGACAAAGTGCTGGGCAGTGCCTCCTGCAAGCAAGCATTGTGATAAACTGTAATAGTAAGAGTCAGATTAACCTCAGATTAACGTGAGCAGATGAACGAGAAACAATCCACGTTTACCTTATCCCTAGGGTCCCCGTGGCAAATCAATAGATATAAACTAGACATACGATAAGAAAAACTAATCTTTTTTCATCCGCTTCATATAGCTACCAAGTCTTTAATGACCAAAACAAAGCTCCTGGAAACATTTAAGTAAAAAGCTACATACAACATTTTTATTTTTAATAACTTTGATTTGGAAGTAATTGCTGACCTTCAAAAAACTTGAAGAATAGAACCAAGAGTTCCTGACTACCCTTCACCCAGCTTTCCTACGTGTTAATGTTTTACGTAGCCATAGTATCATTTACAAAACGGGAAACGTAGCATTGATACACTGCTGTTAACTAACCTGCAGACCTAAATTCAGTTTCGCCAATATGCTTTCTCTGGCTCCAGGATCCCCCATGCATTCGGTCTTCTCCAGTCTGTGACTGTGTACCAGGCTTTTCTTTGTCTTTCGTGACCTTGACACCTGGGAAGAGTGCTGATCAGTTACTTTGTAAAATGTTTTTCATCTTGGTTTATTTGACCTTTCCTCACGATTAAATTCAGGTTATGGATTTTCAGGAGTGATACCGCTGAAGTGATGGCTGCCCTTGTCAGTGCGTGATAGCAGGATGTTCATGGTGTTGTTAGAGCTCATTACAGCTGATTTTCACTTCGATCACTTGGTTAAAGTGGTGCCTGCCAGGTTTCCTCACTGTAAAGTGACTGTTTTTCCCTTGGGCGTGTCAACATACGTCTAGATTAGATGCGTTCCCATAATTAACGTCATAAATGCATTTTTTTTCTCATGGGCATTGTACTGAAATGGGGTTATAATTTGTGTAGTAAACTAGGAATCGCTCAAGTGATTTTGTGCTTTGTTTGCAAATTATCTTTTCCTTTCATCTCTAGCCCGGTAATACTGCTCTTACACTGTAAGTTGTAATCTTAGGAGAGGATCTCTCTGTGCCATTGACTGAACCTCCCGCACTTCATGACCTCGTAGGTATGTCGAGAGTACCAGCGTGGCAATTGCAACCGAGGAGAGAACGATTGTCGGTTTGCTCACCCTGCTGACAGCGCCATGGTTGATACCAATGACAACACAGTCACTGTCTGCATGGATTACATCAAAGGGAGGTGCTCTCGAGAAAAGTGCAAATACTTCCATCCTCCCGCACATCTGCAAGCCAAGATCAAGGCTGCCCAATACCAGGTCAACCAGGCTGCAGCAGCCCAGGCTGCAGCCACCGCAGCTGCCATGGTGAGTGGAGGCATCAGCTCTCTCTCCTTCTTACCTAGCAGCCCAGAAAGCAACGTGAACAACTCTATCTGACTACATGCTATTCGTTTATTAATTTTTTAAAACATTTTTGCTAAGGATATGTTTGTTCAGGGATCCCAGACAATACAGAAAGAAGTTAACGTTTATAGACGTGAAGGTAGCTCCTCAAATGGTTCAGATTGCTCATTCCCTTGGCCTAACTCTTAATACTCTGTCTTATTCTGGATGTAGGGTTTCTGAAGTTTCTGCTTTTGTAAAGAACCACTGTCTTCTTTTCAATTTAACGATACTGCTGTTTTCAGCCCTCTTTTTTCTGTGTGCCATCTAATCAGCCATTGTGACCCCTCGGTGTGTTCTTTTTGCACATCAAGATTCTTCTCTACATAGACCTGGCTTTTAACAATAACATAATCTGGAACTATTTCGGAGAACCACTTCAACAAAATGGTTTTTAGCGTTAGCTACGAGATTCTGCGCTTTGTGCCATCTCGATTGTCTTGAATAATATTGTGGCATACACATAATTGTCAAACTAGAGAAGCTTGACTCTGCTATTATACACAGAGGAGAAAGACAACCGTAGTCACGGAGTTAGAAATTGGATCACTTAGAATAGATTGTGAGCTATATTCTTAAGGTAAATTTTAATGTGATCTAAATAGCTGATTTTAATGAGTCCATTCTTTGTTCTTTGCTTAGCTGTTTTAATGTTGTCCTTTTTTTTACCTGAATACGTGACTTAATCGTTAAAGTATTCATAAAGACATCACTGTGTGGTATTTCAAAGCACAGTCAAACAGTCGTGAGAGAGGTCTTTTCTGTGTTTGTTTATGGATACTTGAGCAAAAATACAGAAGGCAGACTCTCTCCTCTCTTCCTTCCACTCTTTTTTTTTTTTTTTTTAAGAGTATCTTGTTTGTAATTAACTACAAAGAGGAGTTATCCTCCCAATAACAACTCAGTAGTGCCTCTATTGTGCATGCTTAGTCTTGTTATTCGTTGTATATGGCATTCCGATGATTCGTTTTTTTATTTGTTTTTTCTCACCTACCCAAAATGCACTGCTGCCCCCATGATGCACCTCTGCTTGCTGTTTATGTTAATGCGCTTGAACCCCACTGGCCCATTGCCATCATGTGCTCGCTGCCTGCTAATTAAGACTCAGTCGGCTGTCAAATCACTGAAGCGACCCCTCGAGGCAACCTTTGACCTGGTACTATGACCTTTCACCTTTTAGCTTGGCATGTAGCTTTATTGTAGATACAAGTTTTTTTTTTGTTTGTTTTTGTTTTTTATCGATTTAAAAAGTATATTCCTTTTTCTGTTATAAAGTTGTAAAGTACAATGGAAAACTGAGTGTGGTTTCCTGACAAAATTAGTAGAAAGACTGTAAGTCCATGGATGGATATCATAAAGTGAAAGATTCCGAGAGCCCAGCAGCCCACATTCAGTTTAACTACATTGTAGAATGTTCTAAGGAAATACTTGGAGGACATTAAAAGTGTAATTTTGACTGTATACTTATGTACCTGTTTGGTTAGCATGGCGTTAGTGATAGAATTATTTATGTTTAATATTTATAGTTCAGTATATAAGAAAAAAAAACTTGCATGCTCTGGGACATTTGGGAACATTTGCATGTCTAGTTAGATCTCGGGGGAGGAGCAGAATGGGGTTAGTTTTTAGTTTTATCTGTTTCAGTCACTCTGTACAATTAACTATTAACATTGCTTTTACTTGTCGATCCTCATGGAGCGCGCAGTGCAGCTTTCCTTTTTTCCCCAAATCGGTGGCTTCTCAGAGAAAGCCTGAAGCATTATGGGACTTAAAACACTTTAACCCATTTTAACATGTGCTCTCGTACTAGTGAGGGTTTGTTTTGGACAAAAATAATGCTTCTTTCAAAGCTTTTATCTTGCTTTTTTTTTTCGGTGGTTTTTTGTTTATTGGATTCCCTCCCCTTGGGTAGTTAAGTGCTCTGCTGCTTGCTTGCTCGTGCTTCCTAACAGTTTTAGCCTTCCACTGATTTTTCTTTTTTTCTTTTTCTCTTTTTACTGGTATTTGTTTTTTATACTCATTCACTAAACAGGGAATTCCTCAAGCTGTACTTCCCCCGTTACCAAAGAGGCCTGCTCTTGAAAAAACCAACGGTGCCACTGCAGTCTTTAACACTGGTATTTTCCAATACCAACAGGCTCTAGCCAACATGCAGTTACAACAACATACAGCGTTTCTCCCACCAGGTAAGGAGCTTGGGTTTCTTAATGTATGAATCTGACAATCTGTGTAGAGCTCTACGGGTAGCACAGATAAGCCACGCCCCCAAATTAACTTTTAGTCCTAGATAAGATGTCAGGTAAGGTGGTGAGCAATGGAAAGTTTTTCTGAAGGGTCTCCTATGATTTTCCTTAAAAGCTAAGAATGTTTAGTATAATGACATGGACCGAGAGATCAGTGGTGTTTTATATATTTATTTTTGTGTGTGTTATTTGGAATTGAAATATAGTTCTCTTCTCTCTTTTTTTCCTTCCTCTTTCCTTGACACTGTTACGTGTCTGTCAAGCTATTTTATGATATCTTCCTGCTGTAAGACCCGTTTGCCTTCATGATACCATAGAGTGAATTTGAAATACATGAAATGACACTTTCAGATTTGATTTTTATTTTTCAGTCTTCTGGTTTTCAAGGTGGAGAATAAAAAACTGACTATGGGTTCTAGAACTCTTGAAAAGTGCTCTGATTGGTACCTGTCAGTATATTGCTTCAGCTTTGGTTGCTCTTAAGCTCACATTGAAACAGCCCTAACTGCTCAGATCTGTTCACATTCATTACTGAGTTACCAATCTGTGGCTTCAGTTGATTTCAGCTGAGTCACATAAACACACTCTACTGCCATTCACAAGGATTTAACATTTCAGAACACAAAGAACTCGTCATTTACTTACCTGGAAATTTACTGTTTTTACTCACTCTGATTTTATTTCAGAAGAATGCATACTAAACACCTTTTACTCTGGAATTCAATTAACCAGAAACATTAAACCCATTTTCTGCTTAGCCTCTATAAAAAAAAATACCATGGGTTCAGCGATATATTTAATAAATGAATTTTATTTTTACTAATTCAATTAATAAGTTAATGACTAGGTATGTATGCCAAAGTTAAGTTGCTACCATTATATTATACTCTATTGAGTGTATTCACTGTACATAGGTGCATATTGTATATGGGACTTCCATAACTCCTTGTTTTTGAATCATGAAGAAAAGATTAAATTACATTCACATTAGTTCTTACTGCTAAATGCAGCTTTTTATACAGGACATATTTCAAAACTGGCCATCCATATATAAAAAAAGTAGGAAATTTGGTTAAAAGTATTCCAGTAGTCAGAATAACCTAGGTACCCTAGATAAAATACTTGCATTCCTGAAATAATATCAAGTTGCAATTTATCCATACAGAAAGATATTCATTCATTTTGATCTGTTAGTGAATTCTTTGTCTTCTAAGGAAAAAATACACATTTATGTTTTATAATACTATAACTTTTTTGGTGAGCATTTATAGTTTTTCAGAGAGTTCCAGAAATTAAGTTTTTGCTTTTGGATGGTGTCTCCAACAAACAATCCATTGATTTTTCTGTAGTTGGATCACTAGACAGGTTCCAGGGGACTGCAGGTGATTACCATAGTCTATTTGAAGAAATTAAAAACTATTCTTGTCAGTTTATTTCACTAAAGAAAACATTACTGTTAGAAACGACAGCTTCCCTATTTTAAAAAAAATCAAAATAAAATCATATCTATCATCTTCCATATATTATTGAAGGAAACCTAAAATAATCCATCTTATCAAATGGATTTTGCATTTGTTTGTCCAGCAACCTTCAAATGAATATGGGCTTTTCTAAATATGCATAACTATTAATGGCATGATATTTATGACACTAGACTCTCTCGGGAATGGCTTTTAGTCTGTGAACAGGACAGAGCAAAAGGTGGCAGGTAAAAGCCACGTCAGGGAACAGTGATGACACATTCATAAATCAGAATGTGTTTATCCTACTGTTATAAAAACTAAGCGTATTAATTTAAATAAAATGTGTCCCAAAACATGGAAATAGGCTGAAAATTTCAAGATGTGTTTGTATTTCCTCTTCCATTTATGATTCGTTTTGCCTCAGACCTGTTCTGTTCTTGATATGTGTAACCATAATGATAGGGAATTATTACAGGAGTCATATATAACTGGAATTGTAGGGACTACTTCCATGATTCATTAAAAATATTTTCATTATTATATAATACGAACCTATGTGCACAAAAATCGACCTGATAACATTAAAAGATTAAAATGAATCGCCCACTTTTATGTCTGCCAAACCACTATGTCAGACAGCTAGAAGGGGAAGAAGTCTGATGCAGGGAGTGTAAGTTCAGATGCCTCAAGGGCCAGGCAAGAAACATAAACAAGACAAGTGAGAAGTAAATTTGGGAGCTGTGGGGTCTGGGAGGCAATAGGGAGCACAGACCAGTCTAATGGGGATGCTCAGTGTTCAGCCTCAGCCCGTGTTGCCTCAGAGGAACGTCTGCCTGGCAGGTTGAACCTGTTGTGCACTGCACACCTCTTGTGGCTCCACTTACAGTGTAGTCTCCGTGAGTGATGCCTTCCAGGGCTGGCTCTGCATCCCTGTCTTCCATTGCCAGATCTTCTGATTTTTTTTTCCAGATATTCTAGACATTTGGATGTTTATATGTAAAATCTCCTTATTTTTTAATTTGGAAAACTAACTCAATTTTAAAAACAACAACTATTTGTAGAACAAAAGGAAATCCATCCTGCCACAAATTTATACATAATCTCATGTACAGTACCTGGGAGAAAAGGAAGTTGATTTTCCACAGCCTGGGTTATTCTGCAGACAAATGATACAGAAGACCAGAGCATGTATAATAAGATCAGAGCATCCTATCTGGCCACATTATAATAATTTGGGAGGGATATTATCAAGGCCTTATTAGGACTGGGAAGAAAATAGAAGTCATTTGTTTTTTTTTGCAGCTTAAGATTTTAGAGCTCTGTCGTGTGTTACTTTCTTTAATAATAACTTCAGGGACCCCCCCGCCCAAAAAAAAAAAAATCAAACCAGTTGCTGTTGAGTTCATTCTAACTCATGGTGACCCCATGTGTGTCAGAGTAGAACTGTGCTCCGTAGGGTTTTCAATGGCTGACTTTTGGAAGTAGATTACCAGAACTTCTTCCGAGGCATCCTGGGTGGACTCAAACCATCAGCCTTTTGGTTAGCAGCCAAGTGGTTAACCGTCTGCACTACCCAGGGACCCTGAATTTCAGGGATAGATAGATAGGCCTATTTCATTCATGCCAGGGACCTTTACAGTAAAGCATGATTGGTCAGATCCTTAGAGCAGGTGACTGTGTAGACAGACTAGGTTGTTGACAGAAGATCAGCGTTCAGTGGTGAGCTAGCCAGCTAAGAAAAATTATGATATTCCATAACTTTTAAGAATAGAATTGGACTTAGGGAGCATCTATATATCTATCTATTTTTCTTTTCCTTCATTCAATCAACAAACATTCATTGTATGTCACATAGTGTACGGTATTTACACTAGAGTTTGCAAACTCATAGACCAAGGGCTAAATTTGATTTCCAGAGATATTTTGTGTTTTTTAAAAGTGTTTAAATAAAAACTAGATGTAAATCTATTGAACAGTGTGTGTCTTTCCTAGTTCCAAGCCCCTCAACTCCCTGTCGCCTTAGGCCAAGCTGTTTCACACATTTTGTTCAAAAGAGCCACCTTGTCTTGTTTGTTGTGTGCCACGCTGCACTGGGGCCTTTATATACATTTTGTCATTTTTTTCTCACAACAACCCCAAAAGATTGGCATGAATATTCCCATTTGACCAGTGAGTAATTGTGGGCCGAGGGAGGTCTGGTGATTTGCCCCAGTTTACATGACTACTGTTGTGGTTCAGCTAGATCTTCGACTCAGATTGGTCTCGCCATCCCTGGTAGCTCTTTACCTAAGAAAGGGTCTGGAGAGTCTTGCTAACACTTCCTGATTACCTAACAGCATCTGTGATGTTCATGCCTTCTATCTCCTAGAAAGATAAATCCACGTATTAGGGTAAATTCACATTTTTTCATTTTTTAATTTTAGATAGGTATATACTGCTTTTCTCGTGACCTCCACCTTTCAAAACTGAATCACTTATTCGTATAGGTTATGCATAGTCTAAGGCCTCCTTACGTTGTCAGTATGAATTTCACCCCCGAAATTGTGGTATGTAGGAAATACCACATTTATTTACATCAATCTGTTTTCTTGAATTCAAGTTAAGTCCAACTCTAAACCCTACTCTTGCTGGGTTGGATAGAAATATCAGACATTACTGGGATTGCCCAGTACAGGGACCCCATCCTCACCATGCCTGTAGGATCTGTTGAAGGCAGGTACCCTAGGGCTTGTATGAATAGCAGCATCCTTGCCTAAAGCTGAGCACCCCTGAGCTCCCGTAACCCATCTACTCATGGAATCTGCAGACTGCCAACCACCTGCAAGTCTGGGGGAATCATCCCATTTTTGCCTGCTTGTCCTCCTCAGAAGCATACCTCTCTTCTGCCTAGCACATTAGTCAGTGTAGGCTTACGATTTAAAAAGATCTAAGAATAAGTTTACTTCAAACTATTTGTACTTCGGCTTGCATCACAACTTTGTTAGAAATATGGGACAAAACACCAAGACATTTTCTTAGGTGGTGGCAGGGGGGCGAGGGTTGTTTTTACAGAAAGAACAAAACCAAATAAAGATTTCAAGCAATTATCTCGTCACTTTTGTTTTCGATTAGTGAAATTAACGGAGAAGGTTTCCTTGAGACCTAGCATAGTGACAGGGGGAGGGGAGGCAGGGATGGTTCAATGGCAGAATTCTCACTTTCCATGGAGGAGGCCCAGGTTCAAGTCCCAACCAGTGCTCGTCTAGGACAGCCACACCCTTGCTATGATACTGAACGGGTTTCAGCAGAGCTTCCAGACTAAGGCAGGCTAAAAAGAAAGGTCTGGCAATTTACTTTGGAAAAATCAGCCAATGACAACCCTATGGATCACAACAATTGAATCCCATTGTGTGTGGGGTCAGGGGACAACACAATGACAGTCAATGACAACAGTGTGACTCTTGAAAGTTCCAAGAGTTGAGTTTCCAATCCAGCTCTATCAATATCCCCCTAACCTTTGTTGTTTGTTTGTCTGTAAAAATGAAGGTAATAATGGTTTCACAGAGTTTTATGTTTAAATGAGTTTTAAATAGAACATTGATAGCACATTCTCTTAAAGCACTTTTACAGGTCTAAGAGTTTAAAAATAATACCTGGAATGTAGTAAACACTCAGCAAGTTTTATTTATTTTTATTTCTTAAATTCAGCAGTGCAATGGAATAGAATGCAAGGGATTGACTAGAACCAGGAATCCATGATACGAAGTGGCTGCTTTTTTTGAAATCAGTTTGGGGAGAAATTCAATTGATTGTGAACTGTTAGTCCTAAAATGATTTAAATTACATTTTTTAAAGACCTTAAATTAGCTTTATACTTCTTACCGTATAAAAACCAGTAAACCAAACCTGTTGCCATCGAGTTGTTTCCAACTCATAGCGACCCTGTAAAAACCTAAAAAAGCCTGAATTGTACCTAAATTCCAATCTCCCGCTCAATCTCCATTATCATTTTCTCTCCTCTTCCTTCACCTTGAAGTAATGCACACATCTCATTTGTAAATCACCATCCTGGTTATTTTTCCTGTATCTTCATACAAAAGATCGATGATAAAATTTCATGTAAAAAGTCATCTAGTGAAAGTCACACCTTCCTCAGAAACACACTCTCCTGTTATGCACATGTCCTTGTAGGAGAAATTTGAAATTGACAAACACATTCACTTAAATTTTGCCCTGTGCTGCAAATTGAGGAAAAAATTATATTGGCTATTTGTGCATGGTTATTAATAAATCAACCCATTTGGAGTAAAGATGTATATTATGGTCATTTCAAAAGTGACTTTTGTTCCTGGTAAGTGGGTCCTACAGCACTCTGTCTTTATATTTGTGAGTTATTGCACCCTGGCTAGTATTTTCATTGCTGCCTTATGTTTATTTGCTGCAAATCCCTCTCAAAACTGTGTGCATTGGTTATGATGTTAATAAGAAAGAAGTCAAACTAAAATTCAAATCATAAAACCTATAGGGTTTTAGACAGCTAGTATAAGGTTAATTCATTTTCAGTGCTGGCTTCATGATGCATGAGATGAAATACAGTAGGCAAATGATAGCATAGTGTAACGAGTAAGAGATTAAAAACATACAAGCCGTACAGTAGTTCAGCTAATTTTACTGTCCCTTGAATACCACGTCATTCTCTTCATTCACCTGTTCATCCTCTCTGCCCCGAACCTCCCACCCTATCATCTGAAGGCTCATGATGTCACATGATCACACCCACTGTTACAGTTTGCTTACTCTACTGTCTCAGATTAACTCCTTTGTTGTTACTAGTCTGTTTCTGTCGTTGTCTTCTCAAGGTCTGTGACCCAGTAGTAGCAGTGACTAACATAGATCTTCAAGTGTCCTAAACACTGCCTGTCAGTCTCATTACCCCACCTGAAAGGATCCTCCCCTAGCTCCGTCACCAGGTTCCCTCACTGAGCATTGCACTTACAGCCCCACTGTGATAACAGACTAATTGCAGCTGTTACGGGGGACGCCAGTTAGGTAATCCGTGTTTCTCAATGGCAGCTTCGTTTCGTAGGGCCGCCTCTGACAAGACTCAGTTGGCGGATGCTTTTCTAACAAATGTTTATCGCTGCTAGTGTTTAAATAGGCTGTGCCAGGACTGAGATAGAAATTAAAAAAAAAAGAATCATCGGCTGTTTTAAAACTTTGAAAGTCTAAAATAATCTCACAGAAAGAACAATAGTGCTGAATATGAGAAAGATACTCTGTACTTGGTAAAAAAAAATTAGGTTTTCAGTGTTCATACGCCAAGGAAACAGTGACTATTGCATATGTTATATTTATTTTTACGTATTATGGAGAAGCCCTGGTGGTGCAGTGCTTAAGAACTGCGGCGACCTTTGGCTGGTAACCAAAAGTCGGCAGTTCAAATCCACCAGCCCCTCCTTGGAAACCCTGTGGGGCAGTTCTACTCTGTCCTGTAGAGTCCCTGTGAGTCGGAAGCAACTCGACAGCACCTAGGAACAGTAACGAGTCATGGTTGAAAAATTGTGGATGTCATTGCTAACTCCTCGTACATGACCTGTGTGACTTCATTATCTCCCACTCAGGGTTTTTATTAAATTCTAATTAGCAAATTTTTTTCAAGCTTTTGTAAAACATTTCCCACTCCAAGAAGTCCTAAGGGTCTAAACCAGCAATGAAAACCGGTCTTGCTTTCCCAGATACCTACAAAGTAAATCAGTTTGAGCCTTGTACGAAATTATATCTCCTCTAAATTTTTTTCCTACATTTAAATTTCTAAGTAAGGAGACTGCAAAGTTGTTGCTTTCTTTTTATGCATAATATGTAAGTTATTGCTTAGTGTCCCTCCTCCCCAAAATTCCTATATGGGTGATCAGTACCACCTCCATATCGATACAGTTAACAATTACAGTGAACAGGGAAATAAAACCAAAGGAATGAAAGTGAATGTCTGGATTTTATCATACTGTTAAGTCAGTTTTGTGCATTGAGTTATTTAGCATTTTAATAATAAATAATATCTCTATAATTATTTAACATGGACTTAATCTAAAGAAAAAGTTAACATAGTCACATGTTAAAGTCAAAAAGAACAAAGCAGCCAGATGATTCATAACCAGATGAAAAACAAAACAATCTACAGTATTGTTTTAAAATGCATTAAGAGGGTTTAAGTTTTTATTCCAAAATGCTTTCATTTAGAGGCAGCGATTAAGAGAACAAAGTGTACCAGCACACAGTTCAGCTGGCTTTTATTCTTCACTTGAGACTGGTTCTAATTGATCACTGTGCTATTGTATGATTTGATTCTGCTGACAGTTACATGCCACTGTTCCCATAATAACAATTTTTCTTCTTTGTTCAAATGAATTTCCTAATTACACGTGTGATGGGATGTTTTACTTCTTTTCCCTTTTCAAATCCACCTTCCTGTTGCAATGCATGATGGGCAGGCTCAATATTGTGCATGACACCCGCTACAAGTGTTGGTAGGTGCCAGCTTTGTTTCTTGATTGTCTAAAACCTATGATGCACCTCACAGCCCCTCAAAATCCACTGCTAAGTTTAACTTATATCTATTGGGCAAGTCCATTTCCCTTTTACTAACACCTGTCAATTAAATGCCATTTTCTATTTAATTGACATGGACTCACATAAATGTTTTCTTTACACAAAGAGTTTTCCTTTCGTCACCGTTGGTGGATTTTGATCGGACTATGAGTTCTGGTGTGTAAAAAAAAAAACATCTAATAAAGTAATAAACTGTATATTTTTGTAATAGTAACTAAGAAAATATGCTTTCAAACAGATAACTGTATATATATGAAATTACTACCTGTATCTTGACTTAGATTTTTTAATGTCTGACTATGAACACTATATACAATTCTTGTTTGTGACTTAGCAAATTAAGCCTGTTTGTGTTGATTTTCTTGATTTGATGGTAACAAGCTTTCTCCCCCCCCCCCTTTTTTTTTTCTCTTTCGTCCCCTTTCCCCTTCTCTCCTTGGAATGTTGTCCTGCTTTGCGCTGTGATTGCATGTCACTCGCTGGTGATGATGTCCCGTCACATGGCTTATTGCTGTGATAAATACCATGCCCAATTATCTCCTCCATGTTGCCATGGTTTCCATATTGCTACACTCTTCTGTATGTTTGCTTATATGATTTTCCCTCCGAAAGTTCCCATGGTGCACGGTGCTACGCCAGCCACTGTGTCCGCAGCAACAACATCTGCCACAAGTGTACCCTTCGCTGCAACAGCCACAGCCAACCAGGTTTGCTAATTTACAGCTTTGTTTCTTAAAAACCAACTCTCAAAGGGCTCAATACAACAGCCCTTACGCACGTGGATTGCCCATTGAGGTCAGTGGGAACCGTGTGTATGTGAGGACTGTGGAGGGTGCTTTAATAAGCATGGGGTTTCAAAGATACCTCTTGTTGGCCTACACATTCTTTCTATGATGAGCAGCAGAATGCTTTTATGCCATTTATAAGTGCTCCAAAGTTGTCGCAGCTCCATTTCTGAAGCTACTAAAATGATATTTACACAAGCAATTCTTATTTTGTCTCAACCAGTCACGCAGGTCTTTTGACCGATCAAAAATGTAGGCAGTGTTAAGGTTTGTATTATAAACAAACAATTTGGTATAAAAATTTCTCAGTTCTCACCTAAAGTCTCAGTAAGAAGCAAAATATTTAAATTTATGACATATGCCACAAATGACAGCTCTTGTAAATAGAGTTCCTTGTCCAGTATCATAATAATTTGGCTTGTTAGATTAGCGTATTGCATATTCAGAATAAATTAAGTTTTTGTACAGTATCTCAAAGTTTTGGATCTTGATGCTTTAAGTGGGAAAAAAAAATCCTAAGTGCTCTTATTTCTATAATTACTCTTCATAATGTTGCACATTTATGAAGAAAAAAAGAAAAGAGATCAAGTATGGTAAATGGATAGTTGCTCTGTATTCCATAAAAGTTTATAGGGTACCGATTACACAAAACACTTTTAATTTAAAGGAATCTGGGTCAGAAATGCAAATTTCATGATGAACAAGAGTGACTACTTAAAAAATTTAAGGGACTATTTAAAATATTTAAAATTTAAGGACTGACCTTGATTCAACTAGTGTTCTATTTAAAATAAAAGAAAATACTGGTTGAATCAGAGTCGAATGTATGTGCAAGCAGGTGTTGGCTTGAATATATAGATATGCTTATTAGGAAAGTAAAGTTCCATAGAGTTAATAAAGTATGACAAAATTTGGAGTCAGCTTTCATTTCAGATAACACACAGGTTAAGGTTAAATATATCCAAATGCATCTCCAAAAAGCCAGTATCAGAAGGGAATCAACATTTTGCCCCTTGGGAAGAGAAGACCAGTTAAAAGCTATATGAGTTTGTAGTTATTGATATGGATGGAGTAGGCTACCCTTGTTTCTACAAACACCATGTACTGTTAATGAAGCATTTTAAGCTCTCAGCATAGCCATTAGAAACTTTCAAAAGCAGTATGCAAAATGCATTTATTTTACAGTTTCAGACACGCTTTAAACATTCCTTGGCAGAAGATCATTTGTTTTTCAGAAGCTTGTCAAAATAGCCCTGGATTTACGCTAGAACACCAGACTCATTTACAAGAATACTAGATTGTGCATATGTGGCATGTTAGTAAGTAATCTATGGCAGAAATTTCTTAATGGATCCAACGCCATCCATTTATGGTCCCGATCAATGATGCTGAACTCTCTTGCGTGTACCATGTATAACTACAGAATTGCTGGTGTAAGCAGAACTATAGCAAAGCAAATTTCAACATGTCTTTGGCCATCTGGGTTGTAGGGGACACTTTACTTCTTGCATTGTGCTGTGACCATTTCATGCATAATCTTGGGTCTTCATACTGTTTTATAACCGAAAGAAGAAAAAGAGAATGGATATATATATATATACACACATATATTATATCTACATATACATTCATATGTATATGCCGACAGTACATTAGCAATGCTAGATATAGCTGATGCCACAAAATGCAGCCTGCGTGCATGCAGAAGTTTACAGCTGGCCCTTCATCTGCATTGATTGGTGTTGAAGGTCCTTGGTATGTTTCGACAGCCCCATCCTTGACGCTTCTACACTGTTGGGTGCAACATCCTGCCCTGCAGCAGCAGGAAAAATGGTATGAGAAGCTTCATTATGCTTGGAGCACATTTTCCTGCCATTTGCCAATGCTATAAAATTGTGTAAAGATGTCAGCTGAGAAATGGGAATAAAACAGGGACATATTAATTTACATTCCAGTGTGTGTGCTGGAATATGTTGAATTAGTCTAGGACTTATAAATTGAAGCAGACCAACAAAAAATGCTTTCATGTACGTGATTTCATCATTCTCCCATTGACGTTGCTGAAAGAGTAGCGCCGTTTTGTAGATGAAGATACTTAAACATAGAGTAATTAAACGCTCTGCTTAAGGCCACACAGCCAGGAAGTGGGTCACAAGCGTCAGAACCCCGTGTTTTCAGTCCTCCGGTAGCCTTCATCTATCTGTTGCTTCTCCCATGTGTGAACAGCCAAAATTTGGGGTTTGGGGAGAAGCAGGCTACAAATTTGAAATTCTTGGCTTCTGGAGCTTTTGAGATACGTCACCTCTATTTCGGTTTCTTATTGCCGTTTCTCTCAAGTTCTCTAATCCTCTTGCCCCTTTAAAATACAATAAAATGTGCAATCAGGATTCAGAAATAGTTTTGGAAGGTAGCTTATGCTCTTCAGGGGTTCTTTCGAATGACTCCTTTTTAATTCTACTTGTTTTTTGTTTTTTTTTTTAAATTGGGATAAATATTAGACACAATACGTTGAACCAAAAACGTTAGAAATTGGTTGCACAAAAATAGGCAAGATGTGCCCCACTTTTAACTTTGGAATTCCTAAATAACTGAAACCACAGGTCTGTGTGTGTGTAGGCCAACAAAAAGGGCTTCTTCCAATTACTGCTGTGCATGAAT
The DNA here is from genome assembly GCA_030035585.1 of Dugong dugon. Classification (NCBI taxonomy): domain Eukaryota; kingdom Metazoa; phylum Chordata; class Mammalia; order Sirenia; family Dugongidae; genus Dugong; species Dugong dugon. Next base: position 70,250,431 of record CM057479.1, read on the forward strand.
TTTTGGTAGTTTAACTTCTCTGACTTCCTAAAAACCAGTAACCTTGATAGAATAGTACTTAACACGAAAATTAAAAAAGAAAAATAGTTGCTATTTGGCATTTAAGTTTTACATTAACTTACTGTTACGTTGACCAGATAAAGACTGTCACCTCACAGCTGAGTTTTACTTTTCTTAAAAAAAAAAATTAAAAAAAAAGTAATGTTCCAATGTTTTCATCTCTTAGTTGTTGGCTTGCTTGCATGGATCATTCATTAAATAATTTTTTATTTGTTAGATACCCATAATATCTGCCGAACATCTGACTAGCCACAAGTATGTTACCCAGATGTAGAATTTCCATCACTAAACAGTAAGTTCATTATGTGATATATAGTTGTATATTCATGGTGGTGTTTTTTTAAAGATAACAATTGTGTGATGCACTTAAGAAAAATGTCCCAAATTTTAGATAAAATATTTATATACAGCTCACACTTTTACCTTAGATGGACGATGAGGAGTTTTATCACATGAATTTATCATAAATATGTTAGCATCACATAAATGCAAAAAAAGCTGAGAGAGAGTAAATGTTGTTTTTATTTCATATTGGAAATAAACACAAGCATGAAGAAAAAATATGACTTAAAACTAAATAGAAGATTAGAGGTTGGCAAACTTTTTGTGAAAGGGCCAGATAGTAAATATTTTTGGCTACGTGGGCCGTACGGTTTCTGTTATAATTGTTGTTATTCCAACTCCTCAGCTCTGGCATTGTAGCATAAAAGCAGGCTGAAACAATATGTGTGTCAGTGGGCTTATGGTTCCAATAAAACTTTATTTACAGAAACAGGCAGTGGGTCAGATTTGGCCCATGGGAAGTAGTTTGCTGACCCATGGTGTAGATCATCATGCATTTTATTTATCTTTGTTTATTTATTTTTGCGAGATGAGGATATGTACACACGTCACCCCACACAGAGTCATTGGAATGTGAAGAGTCTAAGTCTATACACACACTCACATATATACATACACATACATACACATCCAAATGAACATTAGATACTTTAGACGGTCACTTAGAAAATTACATAATTCTGCAAATGTTGCCATTGCTCAAAATGGTTTAAAAGCCTGTTTGTGTTTTGCCTTTAGAAACGTTTTCTTAGATTCTTGCAGAGGTGGCTATTTTTCTTCCTTAAAGGATATGCTTTCTTTAGTATGCACACATTCAATTTATACTGTGTGCTCAGAAGTATGTTAGATACTTATTTTTACACTTAGAAAGAACCAAGATATTTAAACTAAATCTCATAAATAAGAGTTGTGACCATTCTTTATTGTTTCCTGTCATTCATTCATTTGTTCATTAACATTTTTACCAAAGATTTTGTTTGGTGCTCGTCTGTGTTAGTTACCATGTCAATGAGATACAGATGAATAGACAGGTGTGTGGATAATTTCAAGGTAATATATTAAAATAAGAGGGGGTTAAGCATTTCTTTTGGAACAAAGATGAAAAAGTAGGGTCAGCAAAGGAGTGAATTTGGACAATGGAGATGGCGGTGCTATCTAGGGAAGTAAGGGCCTTGTAGACGAAGGGATGGCGTATCAAGTCAGGAGACAATGATGTCAGAGAGCCAGGTCAGAGGCCCCGTGAATAAAATCCACAGCAAGGGCCTGACAAAGACGGAGGCCGTGCAGGACAACAGGATAGATGCAGAATCTGAGAGCCCTTTAAAAAAGAAGTGATGCTCTGAGACGTCCTATCAAAAACCTGCTGCGAACATTGATTATATTATTGAAACTGATTTTTGTCCACTTCTTAGGCTTTCTCAGTGCAGTTCTGATCAAAATGGTCGTTTTTCTGATCAATGGCCATAGATTTAGTTTAAGCACATTACTTTGTAGTGAGTACTTGTGGAGTTCTTCTTTTGACGTGTTAAAAAACTGTGTTTTAAGCTTTTATAGTATATTGGGTGTATTTAGTCTATCTATATATGCAACTGTGTTCTATTTATTAGCAATCATCCAGATTGGAAAAGTGTTAATTAGCAAACCAGTGCATTTGTCTATATTAAAGCATAGGTTCTTGATGTTCTGTCCATTTAAAAAATGATTGCTCATTTTCATGAGGAGTTGGAATATTTAAGCTGGTTTTTGAGTTCAGCAAGATGGTGATTTCTGTCATTCTCAAGGTTGTATTCGAAAGCATAGATTTAAATATGTAAAGATTCCCTGATTAGAAAAAATTTCCTGTTGAAACTGGAACTTATTAAATCACAATTACGTTGTAAAGCCTAATGAACCTTAATTAACGAAGAGCATAAGGAATGCTTTTCATTTTTTTCAGCTTTAAAAAGAAAAAAAATCTGTACGCTTTAAATTATGCAAAACAGTCACTTAAAGTACTATGCCTTTTTTTTTTTTTTGAATACTGTGCTAATCGAGTGCCCAAATATAGTGAATCCTGTTTAATACAACTTATTGTTATATGGATTTTAATATTGTAGGCCAAATCATTACTCTTGAAATTTACTAAAATTTAGAGAAGAAGCATGTTTAAATTCTTCTCCAGTCATGGTGTTAAAAAAGGACTCTACTGTATCATGCCGTTTGGTTCTGCAAATGTATTATTTTACTTTTTTAACTTTGCACTAGGCAATTTTAGAGCAAAGTCTATGATTTCATGCAAAGGTGTGTGACATTTCATTCACACAGATGATAAAGGCATTTAGATCCATTTGCCCGTGTCGTGTGCTTTGATTTATTTCCCCATGAAGATAGATGGACATGTGAGCACACTGTTTAAACCAAGAAAACGAAGGTGTTCATAGCAAATGTATATTGGAAAATGCCTTTAGATATTTTTTGTTTTAACGAAGATTGTTTCTTGTTTCCCTTGCAGATCATTCTAAAGAGGAAAGGACGGTGTGCTTGGTTAGAGTGAAGGACAAGTCATTAGCCATATTGTATATACCGTCACGCAACACACACAAAAATCCCTCAGCCACAAGACTCACATTCACATATTGCATGTTAACCAGAAGAAACGACAACATGGAAATCCACCACACACTGTTGCCTATACACTTTGTACATTTAATTGATATTTGTGCTGAGGTGATATTCCTGTCTAAAAGAACAACACCGTCTTTCTTTTTCTAGCACAGAGTTATGCATTAAAATATGCATACCTAATTAATTTCCTATATAGTCATGCCATCTTGAAAAGACAGACTATGGTGTAACCATGATTCTATTATGTATTGGTACGTCTGTAGACCAAGATATAATTTTTTAAAAATAAGTTTATTTCTTTCAAGGTTTACAAATAACAAAGGTGCACCTTGTATTTAAAATTGCCATTATAGATGAGAGTGTGCATGCAGTCATTTTTGTTTAAGAGTAATATTTTTAATGTAATAGATTGTAAGACGTGGTGAGGGAGGGATCTGACAGAGATGAATGTGCCAAGCAAAACCACAACTGTGTCTCTTTTAAAGCACATCATGGCTTTTAAGTACGACGTTGTTAAGGATTCTCATGAAGTGCCATAGACTGTACATCAAATCAGAGTATTATTTCTTCAGTGTTAACTGTTTTCAGAGCCACATTTTGTTGCTTATTTGCTAGTACTAATCAGTCAAAGGGCACCATTCTTTTTTTTTTTTTTTAATTTTTTTGGAAACCAAAGCTGTCTCAGAAATGGCCAATTTAACTTTACAGTAACAATAGACAGCACAAACTCTCAATACAGATAAACTCACGTACTGGAGATATATATAATAGATATATATATAAAACTATTTTAATGCATTGTAGTGTAATATTTATGCATACTATACTGTATAACATGTAATTCAAAAGGGATATGCCATTTCTGAGACACGATAACAAAAAAAATGAGGAAATTATTTTGCTTCTATTTATAGCCTCTGTCAAAAGTCACAAGACTATAAATGCTTTGCAGAAATGGTTTCACATTTGCTTAAATGTTTCATCACAGTCACATTCAAAATAGTGACTCTAAACAAAGAAGAAAGCAGCACCGTCATCGGATGCATGATAAACCAAAATATGAAAATGGGAAACGTTTAATTAACCTAGTAATTGGGTGAGTTAAGTACATGGGTGAATTTTATATGTGATTTTTTTTGTTTTGTTTTTGTTTTGTTCAGATAAACTGCTTATAGCCTTAGAAAGCCTTTTAAAAATTAAAAACAAATAGATGTGCACTCAGTTTTTAAGAATGGATTCATCCAAAGGAATTCCTTTTTTTGTGGTTTGGATGTTGCAGCTAGTAAAGGGTATTTTTGCTCTGTTCAGCACTTGTAAAAATTGCTGAAGTAGGGGCCAGATCACTGGTAGTCATAGTGTGGAATGGGAGAGGTGAAGGTTCAGTTATTGAACTTTCCATACTTCCAAGTTTACTGCAAGTTTTTATGCTTGAGAGAGATGCTTTTTAATATAAGACTGATGTGTTGATTTTACTGATTGTACTGTACATCTATTAAAGCCTTAGATTATTACATTACGGGTTGGAACCCATACCAATGTAATTTCAATTGTGTTAAGAAAGTAATGGTGACTTCACATGTTATTGTAGTTAGTTACATTATAGAATATTACTTATTTTTCTTGTTAAAATGTAGTTTTTCATTTCCTACATTTATTAGATTTTCATTTTCTATTAACAATTGAATACCATTTCAGTTTATAGACTATTGTTTTATTAGATTTTACTGATGAATTTTTCAAAAGACAAAAAAAAATTAGTTTTTCCTTCATAACATAACTCAGTTTTGAATTACATGTAGTGTCATATGGATATTCATATTATTGTTAACTAAATGATTTATATTTTCCTGATTTAATATTATAGTGTAAGAATGTCAGTCATTGTTAGTTCTTGTCTAGTTTTCATTAAAAGAACAAAGATCTTTTATATGGATATCTTATAAATATATAATCATTGCTAAGTAAGAAGTTAAGTTGTTGTTATCACAACAATCCTGGCAGACAATTGAGTAATATTTTGATGATTTATTTTGTTTGTAATTAGTTATTATAAGAGGATCTAGATCCTAGATATTAGAATAAAATTTATTTTCTACTGTATCCATTTCAAATGTTAAAGTATTGTTTAATATTTTTGAAATCCCTGAATATCAGGCCTTGTTATAAATAAGCTGCATAATCAATAAATAGAACAAGGGACTTTTTGTTGATAATCCAAATACTCAAAGTTTACGTAACGAGAATTATAGCGTGTGTGCAAACTCTTGAGGGTTGATTATGCTGCAATTTAGCATGTTGGAACGTCTGGAGAGAAAGTTGACTTTTTGCACTTCTGTATATAGTCAAAAGAGAGAAACCTGTATAATAGTAAGATCTTATTTTGAATAAAAAGTCTATAATTACAAGGAGTTTTGTTAAGGCTAATAAAATGACAGACTGAGCAAAATTGCTTGCAAAAATGGCACAGAGTTAGCACTCCATACCCCTTCAAACATGTTGCTTTGCTTTTTGTGGACAGCTTGTAGTTTGCCAGGATTTTTTCAGCTGGAAAGATATGCCATCCTCCCAAGATCTCATGACTGACAGAAACTCCATTGGGCCAAATCTGCCTGAAGATCATTACCAAAAATAGCAGGTACTTCAACCATTAAGGTGAAATCATGGATCAAATATTCCTTACATGTTTCAAAACTACTGCATGTTTAAAACTTCAAAAAAGAAAAAAGAGAGAGAACTATACTAAGGACATCTATTATTCAGATCCGTTTCTGACAATTTCCGTGGTTTCTTAGTCACAAAACAAAATCTTCAAAAAAAGTATTGACTGTCACAAAATTTAAACCGTAAACAGGCAAACCAAATGGTACACCGTAGCTATGGTGGTTATGTGATTTTCTTTTTTTTTTTTTAATTGCTATAGGATCCTGTTCTTTCAGCAGGTGAGAAAAAATAAAACACAGTTTAAATTTCACGGTTTTAATTTTCAACTCAGAAGCACTCAAAAAAGCAAAATGTGATAATGGGCACTTGTTTAATGAATTAGCGTATCCAGCCTTTGCTCCAGCTGGGTCATGCTGCTGCACTTAATCAGCAACCTTACCACTTTCGTCTGCTGAAAGGACACCTATGCTTGGTTTTACTATTATGTAATCACAACTTACTTTCTGCTTGTAGTTGCTTCAAATTATGTATTTTGTCTTGGGCTGCAATTTGTTTTATGCTTATTTTATTATTACTGCAGTAGTTGACTTTGCTGTATGGAAAAATAAAGTGAAATTGCCCTAATAAAACTTCTCTTTCTTAATTATATTCGTGTATCTGAGATTGAAGAGTAACTTATTTTGCGCGTTTCGTGTATTCGTGCGTGTCTTTGTGAACGTATTGATATGAAAATCCATTATCCTGTTTTAACTGTGAATGCAAGGTAGGTATTTACTTTGTCGCTTAGTGGTGCAGTGGTTAAGAGCTCAGGCTGCTAACCAAAAAGGTCTGCGGTTTGAATCCTCCAGCCACTCCTTAGAAACCCTAGGCGGCAGTTCTACTCTGTCCTGTGGGGGTCGCTATGAGTCAGAATTGACTTGACGCAATGGGTTTGGTTTTTTTGGGTTTAAGGCCAGTGTTTTTGGGAAAATCTTCCCCTCCTCTGACACTGTAGGTGCTGACTGATACAATGTTAAGTGGAAGAGAGAAAACTGTAGAAGAAGAAGAGCTTTTCTTATCAATCTTAGATCATTCCCTCTATCAAAGAAATTTTATTGGCCCGACTGCCCCGGGAGGCAATCACTGGAAATCAGGCAATTATTCTTAGAGAATAATTCAGCAAGGAAATAGATGATGGCACTTGATTCAGAGGGATAAAATAGTTCACCCACATGCTCACATGGCTGGGCCAGGCCATGGCGTAACTCTTGAGTACAGGAAGTGTATGTGTGCGTGAGTTTTTACAATAGTGAATTCACAATTTGGTTCACGTGAGGCCTGGTACAGGCTTTGCATTCTGCCATTTCTGCAAGCAGCCGTTGAAGGTCGAAGTTCCATTGTGAAGACGTTTGCTCGCTTGATCTTCCAATGCTGCTTTATGTTGACTGCACCACTTTATTTGGCCAAAGCCTCTAAATTCTTCTTTGTAGGTTGATGCCTTTTTTTCCCCCTAAAACTTATTGCAGTATTTTTAATTATTTTTAATTAATACAATTATATTACTGGCTGAGTTATGTAGGACGTTTGTGGTGTTGGTAGTGGTGTTGGTAGGGTCAACTGTTCTCCGTTCCAGTTCTCAAAAACAGAGTGGCTGCTCTGGAGATTTTACTCTAAAAGCCAGGGTTCACAAACTTTTTGAGTAACATCAAAAACATCTGGCTTTTCCCAGTTAATAAAAGTATTTTGGGTCTCTTTTAATTGGAAATGAAAATGCGATAGCAAAAAGTCATTGTAATTTTTGCAGTACTTTAAATGAATTTGTATATTATTAATCACATCTGCATACACCGTATACATGGCATCTGAAAAGTGGTGTGTGAGATACTCGTTTTACAGACAACACATGTTGTGCGGAAGGAGTTATTCCTACAGAGCCACTAAGGGTCTTCAGGTTAGAGGATGGGAGCCTCTCAGACGCCATTAGTTTCTTCTTTCTCATTGGGGAAACAAAATCATTTTCTATAGCTGTTATTTATTACAGAACTTTTTGGCACTCAAGGAGTTTACACTTTGGAATGACACCAAAGGACAGTAACATGGAACAAGCTATGATTTTTCTCAGGCACACTTTTGAAAAGTAGCTCCCTTCATACAGGAGCTCTGGTGGCATAGTGGTTAAGAGCTCAGCTGCTAACCAAAAGGTCGGCAGTTTGAATCCACCGGCTGCTCCTTGGAAACTCTATATGACAGCTCTACCCTGTACTGTAGGGTTGCTACAAGTTGGACTCAATGGTAGCTGGTTTGGTGGTTTTTCTTTTTCTTTTTTTTAACCTTCATGCAAGAACTAGTCAAACCTGTAGGAAAATCCCCTTAGCAACAAGATTTTCTTATTTTTCTGTTATTTTGCAACTCTCAGAAGAGTCTGACGTAGTCGCTTTAATATTTGAGGTACTCTATTATATTTTCTGAAGATAATATTGTTTAAGAATTGGGAACTTTGGAAAGCCCAGAACATACCCGTTTTAAATGTTCGAAATCTGCACTGACACCATAAAGAGGGTCAAAATGTGAAAATGTATAGATTTGAATGTCAGAGGATTTGTTTTAAGCCCTCTTGATCTGTCAAAAAAAAAATAAAAGACTAGGCCTCATTGAGATGAAGTGACTCTTATGCCACTGCCAGACTTGGGCCAGCCTCTGCACTTCAGCCTTGAAATGGTTGGCTCCAACCACCCCAGAAAGCAGCCTGGGCATGCCAGCAGCACTTGGGTTGGGTGGTGCATCTGAAGTTACCCTCAGACTGGCTGTGCCCAGGGCCCCTGCACACTGGGCCACTGGGTACCCCTCCAAACTTCTCAGGAGTCAGATTCCATGTTCTCACGGGCCCTGTCCTCTTCATGCACAAGCAGAATAGCCAGCATGTGCCGGGGCCTGTCTTGGGTCTGGGGGCTGCAGAGCTTTCCTTTCTCCGGGCCCTGTTGCCAGTCCTCCCTAGTGTTGGCTGCATTGACCCTGGCTACCCTTCACCTCAGCTGCCCTGCCCTGTGCTTGTCCTGTGGGGGCCCGGCAGTCGAGACGGCAGCACCACGCTCCTTGACGTCTGCTGCCTCTTCACAGGCCCAGCCTCACAGACCCACACCTATAGTTCTCACCCCTTCTGTTGCATGAGCTTTTTCTTTGTATCATATTTTTCTTTTGCTAATTAAATGTTGGGGAAAACAGCCTACCGTTAAATTTACCATTTTAGGAGGGAAAAAAAAAAAAAAGTGGTAGAAATAGTACCCAGAAAGATGAACTCTGTTACTGTGGGTGACCTGACTGGGTCTTTCAGACATGGCTTATTTAATCAAGCATGCTCAGTTCCTTTCTTCTTCACTGGGTTTCACAATGACAAAACCCAGAATTTCCTGTCTAGCAGATAAGGAATAACCTGAAGGTTTGTTCATGGTGGCTGGGAGCCACCAGATAATTGTGTTTACTTTAACTGCCACTTTCAAACGCAGCTGTTGGTGGAGCCTGATGTATTGCAAACCTGAACTTGGAACAGAAGAGCTCAGAAATGGAGTTAAACTACTGCTGTGGATCGAAGACATCGGTGACCCCACTGCTTCTGTGATGTCACTTCAGTGGGCACCATTATGCCTTGAGGCAAACTGAATTATCACAGGCGCTGCCTGTGCTGTGGTCATGCGTACATCGACTGGGAAATAAGCCAGCAGCCACAGAAGAACACGTGTTCTCCATAGGGTCCCATGTCTATGAGAGACTCCTCAGTTCTAAGCACCTGGTTCAGTCAATCTGCTTGGCACTGAATGTACAGTTGTCAGAGCAGAATTACGTGTTTACCTCCAAGTTATATGGAAAGCAAATTGCTTGGACGAGGAGAGTAGTGACCAAGAATGGCCATGTAGACAGGATATGTTCACAGGAAAAGGCCAAGTTCATAACTGGAGATCAGCAAGTTATGGCAGCTCTCAAGGTCTGGAAGTAGGTGAGCAGTCTGCAGTAGAAGTACGTTAATCTAGAGCAGTGAAGTGACACAGCACCAGAATTTTAGCCAAACGGAGCTCCAAAGTCCATTTAGAACGGCACATAGTCCATTAGTCTGGAAGAGATTTTAAGCCTAAAGTCAGTTTGTGAGACAGTGGCAGAGCTGGGCAGAAAACCTACACCTCTGAAATCCCAAGGCCAGGGAAATACTCTGTAGTATAATATGACTGTAGGTTTAGGATGACAGTAGAAAGAGATGTGAGGAAGCTGTAGCAAAGACTCAACAGAGGAGCCTAAGTAGTTCATACAAGGAGAGTCCAGGGCTGGACACCAGGAATGGGGCCTCCCCGAGAAGAAGGACCTTGGTGTCTGTCTGGCATCGCGTTAGCTCTGAGCTCTTTCCTTTCAGAAGTGCCAGCAATTTCCAGACATGAGCTTGTGTGGGCTCTGAAGGGAAATGTAAGCAGTAACATGTGGAGGGGTGAGGAACTGGAAAAGAAAGAAGGGCCGATTCAACAACCTTGCACACGGTGAGGATAGGTACATCCAGGGTGACCAATACCACAGATACTGGTGAGAGACTGAAATTACATAGGTTTATTAATTCCTATTAATCTATAGGAGCCTTGGTGGCACAGTGGTTAAGAGCTTAGGCTGCTAACCAAAAGGTCAGCAGTTCGAATCCACCACCCGCTCCTTGGAAACCCTTTGGGGCAGTTCTACTCTGCCCTATGGGGTCGCTATGAGTTGGAATTGACTTGACAGCAACAGCTTTGGTTTTCGTTTCTTAATCTATAGGAGTAGGTTATTATCTCCTAAAATTATTTTTTTTTAATGTGCATTAAAAAGCTCCTTAAACTCATAAAATCAAAGCTAGTCATTAGAAACGGTATTCAAACACTGGAGAGGAACTGCAATAGTTAAGATCAAGGGCCTTGGAATCAGACCGCCTGGATTCATGTCTCAGTGTGTTCTTTGACCTCAGCAAGTTACTTCACTTCCTTGTGTCTCATTTTCCACCTTAATAAAATAGGAATGGTAACAAAAATATCTAGCTTGCAGGGTTGTTGAGACAAGTGAGCTGATACCGTGCTTCCCAGTTTACAGCACATTGAAATCGTATGGGAAACTTTAACAGGTACTGGTGCTCTTCCTGGACACCCTTTTAACTGAGTACTGAAGTCACTCCTGAGGTTCACCCTTCAGCCAAAAATTAGGCCCATAAAACAAACAATAACACACGTAGTTCAACCATGTAAACGAGACTAAATGGGCTCACCAGCCCAGGGGCAAGGATGAGCCAGCAGGAGGGGGCAGGAAAGCTGGACAAATGGAAATGACGAAAGCAAGGTCAAGAAGGGGAGTGTTGACATGCCGCAGGGTTGGCAATCAATGTCACAAAACAATACATGTATTAATTGTTTAATGAGAAACTAATTTGTTCTGTGGCACAGTGGTTAAGGGTTCGGCTGCTGACCAACAGGTCCACAGTTCAAATCCACCAGCTGCTCCTTGGAAACCCTACGGGGCAGTACTATCCACTCTGTCCTAGAGGGTCGCTATGAGTTGGAATCGACTCAATGGCAGTGGTTTTGGTTAATTTGCTCTGTAAACCTTCATCTAAAGCACAACTTTATATACGTATATATAATATGTATACTTACAACACTGAAAAAAATAAATACAAAGCACTGGTGCCTGGTTCCTACCCTCAGACATTCTGATTTCATTGCTGGGGGTACAACCTGGGAACCACTGGGTTAATGAATAAAAAGTGCGTATAACAGTGCCTGATACGTGGTAAGCAACTGATAAACATGTTGACTATAATTGCTATTTTATTATTACTCATTTTGTAAATTAGTGCGCTTAATCTTTAACTTTTCATCCTCGTCTGTCGGTGGCTCACCTCTTTCAAAGCAGCCATGGACACACTCTACCAGTCTGTGTCATCTATAGCACCATCCTTCCTGTTGAGTAGTGAAACTTTATCTTCTTGTAAGTTAACAGCACAACAGATCCTGCTCATTGCTTCACACACAGTGAGCAAGTCAGAAATAGAATCAAGTACTTCTTGACTGATTCTGAAAAATCTTATTTCTTAGTATAGTTCCTGTTCCAGTGTGATTTGATCACAGACGACACCTAACCCACGTCAAGTTGAAAGTGACAGTTTAGACGCAGCTTAACCATTTGAATCACACTTTATTTAAACTGTGTTCAAGATCAAGTAATAGGATGGATGCATTAATCATCATGAAAATTGTGCCATTAAACAAGGTACTTAAAATGTTTGTATTACAGTTACCAAGTTAATGTTTTCAAATAACGTGGGTGACACTAATATATTTCTGTATCATTTTATTATATGTTATTTTAGATGCTTAAATTAGCACTGCCTCAGCTCAATAAATATGTATTAAGAATCTGGCTATGTGCCAGACACCATTCTATGATACACGGATGCACGGCAAGGACTTCACAGTGTGATGATTAAAACAAGACATCTACAATATATAAATTTCATCTGAAATACACTCTGATCTAGTATTTTCTACTTCCCATGCCAGTCTGTAAAAATGGCATGGTGGAGGTATCTGACCTGTTTTAACTTCACAGGGGAGAAGGAGAATCAAGGTCAGTATCCCAAGGCTGATTGCTATGAGGCAGAAGTCAGACATACCTCCTCTCCAACATTTTTACCAATTGTAACACCAACTGTCCCTCCTTCAGCACTCTCTACTTCTCTGCTGGGTTCGATAATTCATTGCAATGGCCACACAGAACACACAGAGCACACTCACAGTTACAGGGTTTACTAGGGAAGTAACAGGTTACAATTCTGGTTCAGGAACGCTCAGGATACAGTTCTTCCATCAGGACAGCGTCTTCTCAGCCATGTCCACAGGAATACCTCTGTCTGGCCCCTCGGCCTCTTGGCCTTTTTGGCCTCTGCTATCCTCAAGCAAGTGTTACAAAGCTCTTTTAGCTCTGCAGTTAAGGGTCTGGAGGCACCCCACTCAGCCAGTAAGCCTCTTGCCCAAAGGCACTCAGCTTTCTTACTCCGTAGGCTGGGAAGCCCCACTGCACCATCTCCTGCCAGTCTCCTGGTTCTGCTGTCTTTGCTGCCACTGTTTCCCTGATGCTGCTTCTTGCTGTCTCCAGTGTTACAGCTTTCCTTTTCTGTCTGGGTTCTGCTGCCTCTGCTGTCTCTCTCTGTCTTCCGTGTTACAGCTCCTTCTGTCTCCTGAATCTAGGAGGTTCTCAGTGCAGTGATCTCAAGTCCAAAGGATGTGCTCCACTTCTGGCTCTTCTTTCTCGGTGGTGTTGAGATCCAACCTTCCCACCTCTGGGATGGCTCATTTTAAGCCTGTTGGGATGGCAAAACTGACCAATCCCCTTGTTAAGGTTCTGTATACCTTATTTGCATGGCCCAACCCCCCACAAGGGTGCCATGCACCTTATTTACACTGCTAGCAAGCTTTCCAGTCCCCTTGGTAGGCCAAAAGCACCTCATTTGCATAGTCCCACCTAGTCATTTGTTGGGAGTTGCAAAGACTATGGTTAGAAGGGCCATATTAAATAATTCACTGTACCGCACAGTCCCAACCCCCTTAACTGCGTCGTAAGTAATTTAGAAATAATCAAATGAGGACTACTCTCCTTCGTGAATACAATGATGTGACTGCTCTACTCATTATCCAACTCACTTTATCATTAAAAATTAATGTGAATTTTGAAATGAATATTTATGCATAAGTGTGTTCATTGCAGCATATATCATAATAGCAAAACCTACAAGCAACCAATGTTTCAATATTTAGAGAATGACTAAGTAAAATATTATGGAGTGTTACACATTTAAAAAACATTTTTCCCCAAAATTATTTAATAACATAGGAAAGTGATTTGAGTGGCAGGATTACAGGAGACTAATTTTCTTGGTTTTCAAAAAATTCTAATTTTTTTAGTAAACATTTATCATTCTTCGTATCTGATTCCTTCAATGTTTTACTTTGAATTCGTTTAAATTGTTTCTTGGATCATTTATCCATTTGGGTAAGTCAGTTTTCCAAATTCAGAATATTAAAACAGCTAATGAAGCATGGGCTTTACCTATCACTGTTAGCTGAAAGGTTATATAAGCATCTTACTAAATCAGTGAAATATGTGTATGGTTTTAAGGAAGAATAAACAAACAAAAAAAGAGTTGCTATCAAGTCAGTTCTAGCCTGTGGTGGCCCCATATGTGTCTGAGTAGGACTGTGCCCCACAGAGTTTTCAAGGCTGTGACCTTTCAAAAGCAGATTGCCAGGCCTTACTTCTGAGGTGCCTATGGGTGGGTTCAAACCTTCAATCTTTCCGTTAGTGGTGATGCACCTGTTTGTGCCATCCAGGGACTCCTTTGGGAAGGATGATTATAGGATATTTACAAAAACCTCTCAGTATAATCTCTAAAATTGTAATTCATTTCTGTGTGATTACGTCATGCCCTTGTTTATATTTTCTCCATAGCACATATCACTATTTTAAGCTATTTTATCTATCTATCTGTCTATTTAGGTGTTTCTCTCCTCACCTACCCCAACCCAAAAGATACCTTGAGTCACCAGAACTGGTTAAATTATGTTCATTATGATTTTATTGGAAAAGACAAGAAAGTGTACACAGCCTACTTTAGATGTGCTGGCTGGGTAACCAGATTAACCAGGAGGAGGTGACATTTGAGCAGAGGCCTGAATGGAGTAAAGGAAGCTCACCATTTCCTTGGTATCGTACCCTTTCTAGCCACCTATGCTACTGAATAAGGAGCCTCAGTGATGCAGTGGTTAAGCACTCGGCTGCTAACCAAAAGGTCAGTGGTTCGAACCCATCAGCCACTCCGTGGGAGAAAGATGTGGCAGTCGGCTTCTGGAGAGTGTACAGCCTTGGAGACCCTGTAGGCAGCTCTCCTGTGTACTATAAGACACAGTTGAACAGGTTTGATTTTTTGATTGTTCTATTTTTGGTTTATGCTATTGAGCGCTGACTCATCCTTCCTGCCAGATTAAACACTGCTGCATCCAGGAGCGTTCTTCTCCTCCCTCCTGACACCCTGGAGGTGACACTGACTATTTCCTTCTCTGTTTTCTCACAACATATTGCTTTTATCTCCATTTCGGTACATAGTTTTGTGCTGTATGGTATTACCGGATTGTTGTTTACAAATCTGGATTCCCCCCCAGAGGCAGGTACTTTCTTAATCATCTTTGTGTGGCCCCAGCGCCTAGTACCAGCTTTTGTATTTAGTAGACACTGTGGCTTGAATGGAGCCCTGGTGGCGCAGTGGTTAAGAGCTATAGTTGCTAACGAAAAAGTCAGCAGTTCGAATCACGAGCTGCTCCTTAGAAACCGTACGAGGCAGTTCTACTCTGTCCTATGGAGTCACTATGAGTCAGAATCAACTCCATGGCATTGGGGGTTTTTTCAGGTGACTTGAATGGAGCCCTGGTGGCATAGTGGTTAAGAACTTGGCTGTGAACCAAAAAGTCAGGAGTTCGAATCCACCAGCCAGTCCTTGGAAACCCTGTGGGGCAGTACTCTGTCCTATAGGGTTGCTATGAGTGGCTTGAAAGTCTGTTCACTTGGATTTTAATTGAATCTATCTCCTACCCCTGATTGAAAATGCAGATCAGGAACATTCTACCAAACTCTGCTTTTCAAGCTGTGGAAACAATGCCATCACTGAGTATCTAGAAAGGTGGACAGAATCTCAACGCCTTCCTTCCTTTAAAACATAGTAGGGAGATATCAGCTCGTGTTTCCCAGCCAACACCCCACTCTGAACCCCCTTAATTGAACCACAAAGTAGAGTAGTTTTGAATGTGTTCAGTTACAACTACTCTCTCTGTTTGAATATAAAAATGTGATTATCTAACTCATTATCTATGAAGGGAGAAGGTAGGAAAGAATATCCTGGTATATATGGTATACCTTATGATCATTTTCCTATAGTCTGTAGTGAAGGAGAGAACATGCTTTTACAATCTTTCTCCATCCTTTAGACTATTTCTAAGTCTCAACTTGGAATACTGTTGCCTTGCACGCTAATTCCATTTCCTACCATCTGCTGAACTGTTTTTATGTATGGTTTTGTTT
Organism: Dugong dugon; assembly: GCA_030035585.1. NCBI lineage: Eukaryota > Metazoa > Chordata > Mammalia > Sirenia > Dugongidae > Dugong > Dugong dugon. The sequence continues at coordinate 70,266,205 of CM057479.1, forward strand.
CATTTCCCAGGCAGCTCAAGCCTGGGTTAATTATAGTCAACAGTAGAGCACAGGAGGAATAGAACCCATTTACTTGTGAACAATTATAAGAATTGCAGTGGACGTTGATTTGTACAGAATATACACCTATGACCGGAATGCTTCCTAACAGATTTATCTTGCTTTAATTAGTTGGTTTCGTTTTCTTCCTCCGTGTTCCCTGCATATTATCTCACAAGGCTCTGAGCTCCCGTCACTACTGTAGACTCTCTTTCGGCTCCCAGCAGACTCCTTTTTACACAGAATTGTACTGAACAATTACTTTGGTTGATATGATTTAAAGGGCCTGGGAAACCACTCGATTCCATTACAAACCATCTTCCCACCTGTTCGCTGCTAATTTAACGACCCCTGAGTAAGAGATACAATTTTTCATTTTATAGTTAATGAAATTTAAACATCATAAGAGACTGTGGAGGAAAAGGACTTGAATTCATATTACTTCATTTCCTTTCTCTATCCCTTCCTCCCCCCACCCTTTCTTTTTCTCATTTTTTTTCTGTCATGCCTCCTATGAGAATTTATGACCTGTATCAGATTCTATGGTAGACATTGAGAATAATATAATTAATTCAAATCAGTCCCTATTCTCAAAAACAAAACCCATTGCCAATGAGTTAGCTCTGACTAATGGGGACCCTATGGGACAAAGCAGCTCTTCCCCATAGGGTTTCCAAGGCTGTAATCTTTATGGAAGCAGACTGCCATGTCTTTCTCCCAGGGAACGGCTGGTGAGTTCGAACCACCAACTTAGCGGCCAGCACTTAACCGCTGCGCCACCAAGGTTCCTTCTCTATGTTCAAGGAATCCTAAAAGAAGAAGCCAAGGAAGAGTTGGCAAGACATACGTGTCAACAACTATTACAGTACAAACGGATGATTGATATAATGTACTAAAAACTGAGCAGCATCCTATGGGAAAGAAGAGAAAAGGCTCTTGATAGCTGGCCTGAATAGAGAAGAAAGAGCGTAGAAGAAGGATCTATAGTTGCTGAAACACGCTTTTCCTCAACTTCACAGTTTTCCCCCTGGACTCTCTAAAAGCATTATCACACTGATAAAAATAAATGATGATATTACTGTATGCCTTCTATAATGATACAATAGTCAAGACTTAATTTGAGACAGAACTTTCATAATCACTCACATTTTGGCCCCACAAAATCTGATGATACTGTAACTTGAATTGATCGAATGTGTCAGCATAATGCGGGCATCCGTTTAAATCCTCTTATTTGCTAACGTCAAGAACATACCCACCGTTTGTATGGGTAAGCAGTTAAACTATTATAAAATATATTTACACGACATTATTAAAATGTTTACCTCATTGCATTTTTTTTCAAAACTTCAAAAGGCAAAACTTATTATTAGTCTTATTTCATATCTGAACAAATAGGGTGGGTGAATAAACTAGGTCTCCACAAAATTCAAACTTCATCTTAACCATTTGAATTAGCAGCGTCTTGATTTTTCCTCAGAGTTATTAACAGAAAATGGATTGATTGTAATTTCATCTCTTCTCCTTTCCCTCCATCACTCTCAAGGGGGGAGGTGCCAAAACATCGAAATGATTAAAACTGTGGGAAACCACGGCTTTACCTGTGTCATTCCCAAAGGGTAAATAACTTGTCCTCTAATAATTGCAAAACACTAGTGTGTATATATATGTAAGTATTTTAAAAGTTTATAAAGGTAGTAAATTAAATGTATTAGAGTGTAAGACTTTCAGTTTAAAAACACTGATTGAATGTGACTCCAGGCCAAGCTTGAGCTAGGCACTGGGCATAGGTAGATGAGATGAAGTAGGCAAAGTTCCCGTCGTGATGGAGGCCACAGTCCAGTTGTGGGGCAAAGCATAAAGGCAGGAACATACAAGACCTAGAAACAATGAAACGGCGGGGAGGTTGATAGGGGTCGGCACTAAACCTAGCTTGGGGTGATCTGGGAAGTTCTTCTGAAGGAGATGCCAACCAGATAAGAAGTTGTAGCCAGGCAAAGAGGAGGGAAGGGCAACTCAGACAGAGAAAGCCAACTTTACTCAGGCACAGAAGAAACCATGAGGCTGAGACAAATGTGATGTCATTATTGCATAAAATGGGAGATAGAGAGGGACGAATGAAAACACTGGAGGGAGCCCGGAATGGGATCATAGAAGCCTCATGGGCCTCAATAAAGAGCTTAGACATTCAGAGGGAAGCTATGGACAAATGGAACACTCTGGTTGCCATTGGCAGATGATTTGTGAAGGCAAGACTGAAAGCAGAAAAAGCAGCTACTGCTTATGAGACATGATGATAGTCAGAATTAGGACAATGATAGAGGTATTATATTACTTAGGACCATCTAGGAAGCAGATGCCAAGATGGACTAAACAGGTGTGAGGCTTATTGGGGAGGGGCCAAGAGAAGATGAGTAGAGCCTTCAGATCGTCCCGTAGATCTGACACCTGTGAAGGAAAGGGGGAAGGAAGGAGAATAGGATCAGAAGAGTTGCAAACTCCAGCACGGTTCCAGCGAATCAAACAGGTCTCTCCAAGCCAAAATGGACCATGAAAAGAGTCCACATCTTGCTGTAATGGGCCATGCATGCTCATTCATTGAGTGGGAGTAGCCATGGGAAGCAAAGACTTCACATAAATTTGGTGGTGGGTCCAGAAGGGGAGCTGCTGCAATGGTCAGTCAATTAAACTTCTCGCAACAGGAGATCTGAAAGGTGTGTATTCGTGGCTACTACAGGGATAGAATTCACTGCCATCGAGTGGATTCCAACTCATAGCGACCCTATAGGACAGAGTAGAACTGCCCCATAGGATTTCCAAGGAACGGCTGGTGAATGGGAACTGCCAACCTTTTGGTTAGCAGCCAAGCTTTTAAGCACTGTGCCACCAGGGCCCCACTACAGGGACAGGAAGAAATATCTAAAGTATGGAAATATCGAGAGGTGGGATTTGTAACATGTGTCCCTAGGTGGCTCAAATGGTTAAGCGTTTGTCTACTAGTTGAAAGGTTGGCAGTTCGAGCCCACCCAGAGACACCTTGGAAGATAGGCCTGCTGATCTGCTTTGGAAAAGTCACAGCCTTGAAAACCTCATGGAGCAGTTCTTCTGTGCACACATGGGGTCTCCAGGAGTCGTAGTCTACTCAATGTCAACTAACAACAACAACAGGATTTGTAATTGATTGAATAGGGATGGGGAAAAAAAGGAGGGCAGAATAAGAATGGTTCTAAAGTTTCTGTGTGACCCAGTGGAAAACAATACCGTTGATGGAGGAAGAATGAGGAATTAAATAGGGATGCAGACAAGCTCCTCTTTATCAGATTGAATCTTAAGTATTTTTGGAATAGCCACTATATTTTTAGGGAAATAACGTGTGCCTTCTACATTTGCCAACCGTGCCCTCTCCTCACGAGGTATGGTGGTCAGAAGTGCACTATGCTGATTTTTTTTACAGTAACATGTAATTATGAAGATACCTCGGAAGGGGAGGGCACAGTTGGCAAACAAATGTAGAAGGCGCATGTTATTTGCATAAGAATACAGTATTTGAATACAATCAGCTCACAACTGGAAAAGCATATCCCAATAGGCCTCGTCTTTACCCTTAGTTATATATACAGATGCCCACAAGGGTGAAGCTATTTTTCTGCCAGAACCTCACATTTAAGAAACATTCAACCTGAAGTCATCCATGTGATGCAGCTTGATAAATTTAACTGTGTTAAAATTAAGGAATTCTGTTCAACAAAAGATGTCAGTAAGAGATTGAAAAGAAGGCAATCATTCATGGAGATAGTTAGCCACACATTCCAGATCCTCCTCCTATTCCTGACTCTCCTTCTTCCTCTGTAGTTCCAGGCAAATAGAGACCGGTTGCTGTGCCTTGGATGGCCGCTTGCAAGCTTTTAAGACCTCAGGTACTATGCATCGAACTAGGAGGTAGAACAGAAGCACTAACATGTTAGCAGGCCAATTAACTGGAACGTCCCATGAAGCCACGGCCCTAAACCAAGAAACCAAGTCCCACGATGTTTTTGGTTATACTTAAGCAGTCTCAGCAGCTACTCTTTCTTTTTCTCGTTGTCGTAAATGTATCTATCACACAACTTTTGCCAATTCACCTTTTTACATGTGTACAACATACTGACAGCAATTATAACAATCGACTGTGCAATCCTACCCTGAATCAATGTGAAATTTCCATCACCATTAACTCCCTTCTTCCCCTTCCCTGCAATCCCTGGTAACCATTAATAAACTTTGTTTTTGTTCTCTACGTATTTACCCTTTCTTGTCTTTTTACATAAGTGCCTCCTTTGCCACGAGACCAGAAGAATGTATGGTGCCCGGCTACCATTACTGAATATTTTGATCAAAGATTCCACAGAAGAATTCTGATCAAAAAGGGGAAAATGCAGAACCGAATTTTAAATTCTCATGGACCCCAGGCATCCTGGAGCCATGAAGGTTGGATGAATCCCCGGAACTATTGCCCTGAGATAATCTTTAAACTTTAAACCAAAAATAGCCCCTGAAGTCTTCTTAAAACCAAACAATAAGTTTAGCTTAACTACTAAAAAATGTCTGCCTTGAGCATTATGCTCTTTTAATAACTATCTTCAGGGGATCAAACTGATAACAGTAACTTGAAAGATTAGATAGGAACCTTAAAACCCCTTGCGTTCAAGTCAATTCTGACTCATAGCCACCCTATAGGACAGAGTAGAACTGCCCCATAGGGTTTCCAAGGAGCAGCTGGTAGATTCGAACTGTCGATCTTTTGGTTAGCAGCCAAATGCTTAAACACTGTGTCATCAGGTAGCAACCTTAGGGGGCAGTAAACATATGTCAATGGGAAGGAACAACTCAGAAAAGGAGGGTGAGAATGGATACACAACTCGAAGAATGTAATCAATGTTACTGAACTGTACATGTAGAAACTGTTGAATTGGTCTATGTTTTGCTGTGTATATTCCCAGCAACAACCAAAAAAAAAAAAAAAAAAAGATTGAAAAGGCAAGCCATCGAGTGGAACAGAGTATTTGCAGCACAAATAACCAACAAAGGGCACATAAATAGATTTTATACAGCACTTGTAGAAATTTGTAAGAAAAAGACTGACAACTCATTAGCAAAATGGCAAAGACACTTGTACACGTACTTTGTAAAACAGGATATACAAATGGGCATTAAATATTTAAAGAGGTTACAATCTCATTAGTAATCAGAGAAATGCAAGTTAAAAGCAAAATGAGATACTACCACACACTCATCCCAATTGCTAAAATTAAAAAGTCTGCCCATATTAAGTGTTGACAAGGACATGGAGAAAATGAAAGACTTACATACTGCTGTTTAAGGTACAAACAGATACAACCACTTAATAAATTGGTTTGGTGTTACTTACTGAAGTTGAAGAGCCACATAACCCAGGACCCAGCATATCCACTGTTAGGTTTATGTCCAACAGGAATGCCTGCATATGTACCGAAAGACATATACATGAATGAGTGTTCACTGAAGCATTAGAATCAAGAACAATCAATTGGATAAACATTGGTTATATATTCATAAAATGGAATAATATTGAACAGTAAAAATGAACAAATTACAGCTACGTGCAACAAGGACAAAACTCACAGCAGGTTGACTGAATAAGGCCAAACATAAAAGAAAAAATGCAGTATGACCCCATTTACATGGAATTAAAATCCCAGGAAAACTAAAGTGTAGTGTTTAGAGACATAGACTGTTAAAAATAATCAAAACTCACTGAAATTTGAACACAAGTTTTATTCTGAGCAGTTATTCTAGATGCATAGAGGGCGGCCATTTTGATTCCAGAAAAAGCAAATGGCTCCAAGAAGCTAGGTCAATGGGGCTGATAAAGAAAAGAGGAGGGAGAAATGTAGATCAACCATTGGCTGATCTTAACATGATGGATTGAACACTGCCTTTCTCCTTTACCGAGATCAACTGATATTAATTTACTTATAGCCTGGCTGCTAATAATTTGGCCCTCCACCCGCCTATGGAAACCCTATGGGACAGTTCTACTCTGTCTTATAGGGTCTCTTTAAGTCAGAATCAACTTGAGGGCAATGAGGTTTTTTTGGTATTTAAATTAGGAGGGAATGGTTTGACAGCTATCCTTTTCTAGCAGGATAAGACAAATTTACATTACTATTGAGCAGCTTCTGGTAGGCCTTTGCAGTTTGGGCCAGGCTTTTTATGGTTAATATTGGGTCTCCTGCATAAAAAAAATCTTAAAATCAAAGAAAGAAGTCTGTTATTAATTTTCCTCTTCAACAATACTTAAGGGAAATCGAAAGAATCTCAAATGTGTAGACGGTAATTGAGAAGGGGTGACTAGGCTTTTAAAAGCATGTTGGCAATGTTCTAGGGCTTGATCTGAATGGTGGTACAAATTTTATAATATAATTTGTTATAATTCATTAATCTGTACATTTGTATTTTATATACTTTTCCTGTATACTCTTTGCATTTCACAATGTAAAGATGAAAAATCAAAAAGGGATTAAATAAATACCTTATTTCCCCAAGTAGGAAAAATTATGTGGTAAATTTAGGGGAAAAAAACCAAAAGAATCTCTCTTAATATGGAGACCTCTGACGAGAACAACAGAAGCTAATTTTTACAGATTAGAAGTTCAAATATGCAGTTTTTATTAAAAATATTAATTTTCTTAATTCTCAGACTTTTTCTCTTACTGAAAAGTTTCAGAATACAGGAAAAATAAATGTAGAAATACATACTTTGTGTCTGATTATGCTTAAAATTTACAAATAAGTATAGCAAAGTATATTCTTCAGTTTGACTGTTCCCCAAATATCTAATTAGTGCTACAAGCGAGAAGCCGAAAGGAAGCTCAGGGGAATGGACAGAAGAATATAAACCATTAGCCAAAACTCTGTTCTCTGTATCCATGAAAACTGAGGTCTCAAAGTGATTTAGCATTTTCTATGATACAGAGAGTATTTATGAAATGTGAGGTGGAAATTAATTGACTCCCTCCTTGGCAGAGATATATATCTTATTTTGCTTTAAAAACAACCAAAAACCAAAAAACAACACTTGTTTCAGCTATATTAAGAGTAACTGTGATGGTTAAGGAGCCCTGGTGGTGCAGTGGTTAAAGAGCTTGGCTGCTAAACAAAAGGCTGGTAGTTCGAATACACCAGCTGCTCCTTGGAAACCCTACAGGGTAGTTCTATTCCGTCCTATATAGTCGCTATGAGTCCGAATCAATACAGACAGCAACAGGTGTTTTTTTTTTTTTTTTTTTTCTGTGTGTGTGTGTGTGTGTGTGTGTGTGATGGTTGAGGTTGTGTGTCAACCTGGCTGGGCCATGATCCTTAGTGGTTTGGCAGTTATGATGTAGTTTGGCTTTTTAATGATGTAATCACCTCCATAATGAGATCTGATATAATGTGATCTCTTCTGTGATGACATCTGCTGTGAGCAGCCAATCAGTTGAAAGGGAGTTTCCTTGGGGGTGTGGCTTGTATCCAGTATAAGTGGGCTTTCTGGCGAGGCTTGCTGGATTTCGCTTGCTCTGGATCCTAGAGCTGGTTCCTGTTCATCTGACCTCTGGTTTTTGGGACCTGAGCTAGCAGCTTACCTGCCATCTTACCTGCCCATCTTGGGATTCATCGACCTTGACAGCCTGTGAGCCAGAGGCCTCCTTAGAACTTCTGATGTTGGATTCATCAGCCCCTGTGACTACATGTTTTAGGAGAAGCCTCCAGTCTGACCCACGGACTTGGGACTTTCTAGCCTCTGCAACCGCGTGAGCCATTTCCTTGATATAAATCTATATATTTATATGCTGATTGGTTTTGCTTCTCTAGAGAACCCAGCCTAAGACAGTAACATACAAGAATTAGTAATTCAAAGTCATAAATTTATGGCCATGTTTATTTCCAAGAATTTGTTTGCCAAAATTATATTCTTATTAAAACAAATGCCTGAGATTTTTCAAGTTCGTATTTTCTTGATATATTAGTCCTTTGGGTTTTGAGGCAATTTTGAGGTAGCTGTTTGTGGTTGTTGTTTGTTTCTATCTTGTTCCTCTGCATTTTTTCTTGTAACTGCGGGCAGTATACATAGCCAGCAGATGTCAGTGTTGGCGTTTGATGAGATCTAGGAAGGCTTCCATACAGAGGACCTTACCTTAATAACGAGCAGAGTACTGTGCAGATGCCCAAATCTTATAAAGTGTGGAAAAGGCATTCTGAAGAATTTTGCCCTTGTAAGGGATGTTTTCTTCAGAGGTGTAAATGCTCTAAGTCAAGAAACAGATGTGTATCCTTCCATCTCTTTGAGATATAATCTGTTCTAATTATACATTAATTATCTGAATTTATTCTTCCTTTTGCTCCCAAAAGTATATGCACTCTCTAGTCCTCTCTCTGAATTTCTTCCCAGAATGATCATTTTATTGGTTTGAAGAATTTCAGTGTATTTATTCAAGAAAAATCTATTTAGCACCTACTATATGGATTGACACAGTGGTTAAGAATTCAGCTGCCAACCAAAAGATTGGCAATTTGAATCCACCAGCCACTCTTGAAAACTCTGTGGGGCAGTTCTACTCTGTCCTATAAGGTCACTATGAGTCAGAATCGACTAGATGGCAAAGGGTTTGGTTTTTGGTATACGAATTGACACAGTGGCTGCAACGATGGGCTCAAGCATAGCTACAATTGTGAGGACTGCACAGGACAGGGCAGTGTTTCGTTCTGTTGTACATAGGGTCGCTATGAGTCAGAACCGACTTGACGGCACCTAACAACAAGTAATCAAAGAAATACAACAGTCTAGCTTCCTTGAAGGAGCCCCTGGGTGAGGCAAATGATTAAGCTTCCTTAAAGAATGTCTTATCACTATGGAGTTAAGTTCTATCAAAAGGCACTAAGAAAGCAGAGAAGACAGGGCAATGCACACTCTCTTCTGGGGTAGGCTTCCCTGATGAGGGATTTGTGGCCTTCAGGGCGAGTATTTTCCAGGAAGAAGAAATCACATGTGCAATTTTAATGAATATTGGTCATACATAAAACTTGGATGCAATTGATTTTAGATCATAGTCCTGATTCTCTGGGAACTACTTGAAGTATATAGTTGAGTAGTTAAGAATAGTTGGAGACTAGATGTCATTCAATAAGTGGATAAGAGCACAGATTTAAGAGTTTAGGGTCTATCTTGCTCATCCACTTATTAGGTGTATGACCTGGGAGGGAAAGGGCGAATAATAGATAATATTCTGTGCCTCCATTTCTGTATCCGAAAATGAGATAATGATGGAAGCAACACCTCATAGGATTATTCAGAAGATTAAGTGAAATATATATAAATTACTTAGCACAGTGTGTAGCAGATATTGTTATTGTTGTTACCAGCCGTCGAGTCGGTTCCAACTCATAGCGACCCTATAGGACAGAGTAGAACTGCCCTATAGGGTTTCCAAGGAGTGACTGGTGGATTCCAACTGTCAACCTTTTGGTTAGCAGCCATAGCTCTTAATCACTGGGACACTAGGGCTTTGTTTCCGATATTAAAGTGCTCGAAATGTTAGTATTAGTAGTTATGGTATTTCATTAGGCATAATAAACAAACAAGCAAAGAATTTGACATTTAGGAGAAGTACTCAGATTTTTATTGAGAAAAATAAGTGAACTGATCATTTTGTTTTTCATCAATAGCTCACCAATATTTGGTATTTTCACAGAATCTGCTGTATCCTTTAGGACAGAGAACATGTTGAAACAGGTATTTCAAGCAGTTGTCTGTTCTGCCTGTCTTGCTTTGTGCTTTTGGATCATATTCACATGTTACCAGTGAAGGACCAGCTCAGGTTCAGAAGCACAGCAAGAGAAAGGCAGGCTTAAAAAGCAGAAAGTAAGGAAACTCTTCAATACAACAACAGTACTCAAGCAGAGAGAATCAGGATTATTGAGGGCTTTGACAATACCAGCCTCCAAGCCAACATCCCCCTTGAGAAAGTCCATCACCCAGCAATTCTGCTTTTTCTCTGTCTTGTGAAAAATAGTGACTGTTAGAACACCTGCGAATGAGATGCATTCGTTGATGGAACGGAGCATGAGAATCATCTCCTTAGCTCTCATGTTTATGACCAAGGAGGTCACCATCACTGCGAGGCAGATGAATGATGGGACACATCAAACTTGGGTGGACTGTGTGGTTCATTTTTATATTTATTTATCAAAATCATGAGATTCAGTAAGGAAAATGACATTAAAGGGGGAAAAACTAGACATTGATTTAAAAAAAAAGAACAGTTTCCAACCACAAGGATGAATATAATTGCAGTGATGGAGCAGATGTATTTAACAGTGCTTTCCAGGCAATGAAAGTGAAAAGATTAACCAAGTGTAGTTACTCACATGAAAGGAGAAACCATCAACCTCTCAAAGAAGGCCACGTTTTCACAAGTGAGAAATTTTGTCACATGAGATGTTGTATAGAGGAAAATGAGTTATACAGTTAAGAATATTTCCAACAACTATTCCACAGCAGTGTCCCTACCTCTTAATTTAATTAATGTATACTTGGATAATTAAAGTGACTCTGAAAAGTTTTAAGGACACCTTTGAATTCTTCTTGTCCTAGATTAGAATTCTAATTATTCATAATGATAGAAATCTACTGTCTTTGTGTCTCTTTTCGGCTGCATGCCTTCTCCTAGCTATATGAAATTGAACTAGTTCCTCACAACCCCTATGCCTTGCCTGTTTTCTCACATACAGAATAGGAACTAATATTAAATATTAGCTGCTTTGTAATTGAGATTTTAACAGTTCAGAAATTTTCCAGGAGGAAATCATCTCTTCTTTCTATGTTAAGACTAAAGATGTTAACACAGATAATGTTTCATTGGCCCTGGAAGGATTAAATCAACTCAAGCTGATGAGAAGCACTAACAAGTAGTTTTATATCCCTTAGTTTAAAATTGGAAATGTGAATGAATTATTAACATCTAATTTGTTTGGTAGGTGAAATCAACCAATGTGGAGAATATGGAAGATTAAATAAAAGGAGTTAACTTTTTGAGAGCCTCAGTTCTGGAAATTGGTATCATTTGGGGATGAAGATTATGAGATTTACCCATATTCCTGCCCTTAGTTCTCAGGCAAGTTCTGAGAATTAATTCAAATGTTTAATATGTGTTTATACAACTTGTCTTAGTTATCTAGTGCTGCTATAACAGAAATACCACAAGCGGATGGCTTTAACAAACAGAAATTTATTCTCTCACAGTTTAGGAGGCTAGAAGTCCAAATTCAGGGTGGCAGCTCCAGCATAAGTCTTTCCCTCTCTGGTGGCTCTCGGAGAAGATCTTTGTCATCAACCTTCCCCTGGTCTAGGAGCTTCTCAGCTTAGGGAACCTGGGCTCAAAGGATGTGCGTGTTCCTGGCTCTACTTGCTTCGTGGTAATGAGGTCCCCCTTCTCTCTACTCAATTCTCTCTTTCACAGCTCAAAAGAGATTGACTCAAGACACAGCCTAATCCTGTAGATTGAGTTCTGCCTCATTAACATAACTGCCTCTAATCTTCCTCATTAACATCATTCTAAAAAAAAACCAAACTCATTGCCACTGAGTGGATTCCGACTCATAGTGACCCTATAGGACAGAGTAGAACTGGTCCCATAGAGTTTCCAAGGAGCATCTGGTGGATTCGAACTGCCAACCTTTTGGTTAGCAGCCAAGCTCTTAACCACTGTGCCATCGGGACCCCATTAATATCATAGAGGTTAGGATTTACAGCACGTAGCCTAATTTTCAGATCACAAAATGGTGGACAACCAAACAATACTGGGAATCACAGCCTAGCCACACACATTTTTGGGGGGATACCATTCAATCCATGACAATAACTACAATATTGTATAACGAGTCTGACTCCATCTTTTTTTTAAACGTTTGACTGCTGACAGTTTCTAAGCCTCATTCTTCCCTCTTCTTCTTCTACCCCCACATCCAGTAAAGCTGATAGGAAGTCCATGTGCTCCCTCCTTTGGTGCCTGTGGGAAGTTCAAAACATGCACAGAAATATCCATCCCAGCGCCACCCACTAACCACCATAAAAACCCCAAGCAAGTCTCCTTTTCTTGATCTCAAGCCACTTTCAGACCTGCTTGGGAGCTTCCCTGCTCTCCCCAGAAAGTGTCATTATATGAGTAATAAACCTTTTCATATCCTCTTTGTCTGTGTGTGGTATCATCAGTCTTGACATTAAAACCAAATTTTGAGTCTAAGTCCATTATGTGTCTGTTGAGTGGCCAAAAAAAAATGTGCTTTGGGGTATACATATGCATTTAGATTTTGTGAATTTATCTGGAGGTCACTTCCTTGTAGCCTAACTATCTGAAAGACATCTCAAAACTCACATGAAAGGAAAGAAATCTGAGTAATCTAAATACTTCCTCTAAACCCATGTTTCAGACGCACATAAGGGAACACCAAATAGTCAAATAGTTAAAAAGTCAGTTCAGAAATTAAGAAGCTTCTGAGAAGTGAGATAGTCTCTTTTCAAGTAGCACCAGTCAGAGAAGGTATTCTCTTTCTGCCAAAACTCAGTGAGATTTAAAAAACCTCACCCATAGTTGCACAGTAGCAAGTGAAGACTTAGACAGCTGTGGAAGGCATAGACAGAGATCTGGGAAAGAGTTCCAGTAACAGAAGTTCCAGCTCTTGCAAGGATCTTGTTGGAGAAAATCAAGAACAAAGATAGAGAAGATAAAGCCTAATGTTGATGAAGTCTATACACAAAGACTGAACTTGGCACATTTACAGAGAAAGTCCAAGGATTACCTCTATCAACTCTGATGCAAGGTAACCAGATCATTATGGGCAAAAAATTATGATCAGGTGAAATGGATCACATTTAATAATACTATGGCCAGAATGCTCAGTAGTGGCAAGGATGGTGAGACTTCATCTCATGTACTTTGGACATGTTATAAAGAGGAACCAGTCCCTGGAGAAGAACATCATGCTTGGTAGAGTAGAGGCTCAGTGAAAACGAGGAAGCTCCTCAACCAGATAGATTGACACCATGGCTGCAACAAGGGGCTCAAGCACAACAACAATTGTGATGATGGCGCAGGACCGGGCAGTGTTTCATTCTGTTGTACACAGGGTCGTTATGAGTTGGAACCGACTCAATGGCACCTAAGAACAACAACAACAACAGCATGGTCAAGAAAATAGCAGTGAAGGTTTTGTGAGATAAGTGAGGAAATTCTGGGGAGTTACAAGTCCATACATAGTAGAGTCAAGGAAAAAACATTTCTATCTGTTTTTTATGTTATCAGCATCAATGTGGTTTCTTTAGAAAACATGACATTTCAAAAGCCTTCCCAAAATGGCTTCTCTGGATCATTCTACTTCTAGATATCTAGAGAAGTCTCTAAGGTTGAGGGCTTTGGATAAACCATCCAATGTAAATCTTGTGCTCTTAGAGTGATAATTGTTCCTTCTAAAAAAATAATAAAGCCCAGCCAAATCTCTGAGGAGTCATTAACATTTCATTGCTATATAAATGTGCAGCATAAGCACAAGGAAGAACCATATTCAGGGAATAATTCTGACAGATTGTAGTTTGAGATCTTGTTAAAAGTTGTTAAGTACTGTGTCCTCCAAATGAGTTATCCATCATAGTGGTAATGGACGTGCCATATAGCCTGGTAACTAAGAGTAAGCACTGTCATTTTAATTAGGTGGGAATGCCCAAACAGACACTACGTACAATCAATACTGCAGAGCTTTAAAAAACAAAATATTTGTGTCATTCAAAAATAGTCAGCCTTAAATATATCAGATTAGCACATTTCATTTCTACATCCCCAAATAATTCTTTCAGCCAACTGTAGGTGAATGAAGAAAAGTAGATAAAGTCACTCTAACTCATATGTTATGGAATATTTTGGAAATCATTCTGCTCTCGAAGGTAACAAATGAAGTAACTTTGGTTATATCAAGAGAAAGGCTATGATTATGTGAGAAGGATCAAATGGGCTGTAGTCCACCTGCAGATGGCAACAGAAAATGAGCAAACACAAGGCAGAAGGATAGAAATGTGTGTCATTGGACACTTCCTTAAACAAAATCATGAAATCAGGAGCAACTAGGATCGTAAAAGACTTGACAAAACAAATTACTTCCGAAGACCAAGTATTGATGCCACATGACTGTGTCTATGACAGTGTTAGATTAAAAAGTAATGATCTCATATTCATACCTTCTTTGAAGATAGACCCTACAGAGAAAGAGCAGAAACAAAAAGCAAGGCTGTAGCTAATTGTTTTAAGAGACAGGAGAAAACGAGTAAGAAGAGTACTTCCTAGGAGGTAATTAGGCTTTCAGGAGTCAGAATCTAATCTTGTTAACTCTATGAGGTTCTTTATTCTTTTCTTCAATCAATTATTTAAGCCTATTTCAGGAATTTACATAATGAATACAGTCAAGGTACAGAGATTTTGGAGGACGTGAAATTGTCCAGAGATGCAATAAGAGTAATTTAGGCTCTGCTGGAAAGTCTTCAGCGTATGAGTACTTGTTAGAAGTTTTAAAATGGATTATTTTATTTCAATTAAAGTCTTGGTAAGGATTAAGTAGTTCAGTGATTCTCAAGACTGATAGAAGCTGAGCAAATCATCTGAGGGGTTTGACACACCAGGCAGTCAAATCAAGTCTTGGAAACCAAACACAAAAATAGCAACCATCTGTTGAATACCTGTTGTTGTTGTTAGGTGCTATACTCATAGCGACCCTGTGTACAACAAAACGAAACACTGGTCCTGCTCCATTCTCATAATCTGTTGTTATGCTTAAGTCCATTGTTGCAGCCCTGTGTCAGTCCATTTCATTGAGGATCTTCCTCTTTTTCAGTGACCCTGTACTTTACCAAGCATGATGTCCTTCGCCAGGGATTGGTCCCTCCTAATAACATGTCCAAAGTACATAACACGAAGTCTCACCATCCTCACTTCTAAGGAGCATTCTGGCTGTACTGTTTCCAAGATATTTGTTCTTCTGGCAATCCATGGTATATTCGATATTCTTCACCAATAGCATAATTCAAAGGCATGAATTCTTCTTCAGTCTTCCTTATTCATTGTCCAGCTTTCACATGCATAGGAGGTGATTGAAAATATCATGGCTTAGGTCAGGCACACCTTAGTCCTTAAAGTACATCTTTGCTTTTGAACACTTTAAAGAGGTCTTTGGCAGCAGATTTGCCCAATGCAATAGATCCTTTGATTTCTTGACTGCTGCTTCCGTGGGCGTTGGTTGTGGATCCAAGTAAAATGAAGTTCTTGACAACTTCAGTCTTTTCTCCATTTATCATGATGTTGCTTATTGGTCCAGTTGTAAGGATTTTTGTTTTGAATTGAGTACCTATTATGTACCAAACACTCTGCTTGTTCCCATACGTGCATAATCTCATTGAATCCAAAGAAAGCTTTATAAGCTTCTTTTTTTTTTTTCCTTTAAAAGACAGAAACATTGTGACTATGAATGTTTACATAATTTGCCTGAGGTCACTCAGGGGGTTAGTGGAAGACCTGGAGCTCTAGCCCTGCTCTTACCTTATCACACTTTCCTTTGTGGATTCATAGGGATAACGATGAAAATACCTCTAGTAATTCCAGCTCTTCAGTCATGTTGAGGAAGGAGCATACTTTATACCATTCGTTGGGTTCTCTGGCCACAGGCTAAAGCTCAGAAATATGACAGCAGGAATCAGACCACCCTCTGATAGCTTCCATGTGACAGGCTGTTTTTATAAACACTTTCTGTAAGTGGCGGTATTTAGTGGTTGGGCATGTGATATGTGAGGTCTAGTTTTGCCTTCACCACTAACGAGCTGTATGATCTTTGGTAATTTATTTGTCCTCTGTAACCCAATTTTCAGTCACCTCTAAACTGGTAGGAATAATAGTAACGACCTTACAAGACTGACAAAAAGAATTAAATGAGATAGTGCAGGTAAAGTGCCTGGTCCTTAGTATTTGCTCAACTTATGTTTAGCAATGAGACCTATGGAGCCCTGATGGTAAAGTGGTTAAGAGCTCAGCCTGCTAACCAAAAGGCTGGCAGTTCAAATCCACCAGCTGCTCCTTGGAAAACCTATGGGGCAGTTCTACTCCGTCCTATAGGGTCACCAGGAGTTGGAATCGACTCGATGGCACACAACAACAACCAAACCTATGAAAAGTTGGTTTCCATAAACAAAAGGCAATTGCTGGAAATATGATTAAAAGAGTTTTTAAAAGTTTTCCACTTGATTATTAAAAAGGGATTGCAAGTATTTCTTTGTTTGCTTAGCATCAGAGGGATCTATAAAGAGCATGTAAGGACAAAAGGCATAAATGATTTTCAAAAGACAATCCAATAAAATAATATGAAAAAAAGCCTAATCAGTAATCAAAGAAATCTACAATGTAACAATACTGAGATGCCATTTAACATCTATTAAATTAATCCCTCCTCCCCCAGAAAGATACAACTCAATGACTAAGAGTACAGTAAAGAAAGTGAATTTATCCATTACTTATAAAAGACAACCATTAGGAATAGTAATTAAATTATTTTTTCAAAAAACATTAAAATAATAGTAATTGTTTAAATATTAATTCTACTTCTGAGGATTTTCTCTAATAAATCAAAATATGTGAAATCACCATAGATACTGATTTTTTTTATTAGTATTATTTAATTGAGTAGAAACTAGGGACACTAATTATCTAGCAAGAAAGAAACCTTTGCAATAATCACGGTGCCATCTCTTCTCGACTTACTAGGTATCAATTAAAATTAAGGTTACAAGGACAAGTTTACAAAGAGAAAGGTGTGTTGTAAATTATATGTAGATTGATTAAGACTAAATAGAAACAGATACCCAGGAATAAATGATTGCAAGAAAATTCAAAATGTTAACAGCTATGTTAAAGTGATGGAATTTAGGGATCATTATTATCTTTTTAAAAATCATTTATAATTTTAATATTAATGGTGTAATGTTAGGATATAAACAGAAATGAATATATGCAAAGAGTTGTAAGAATTGTTTATATATTCTGGATATTAAACTCTTATCCTACATGTGGTTTCCAAACGTTTTCTCCGATTCTCTGGGTTGTATTTTCACTTTCTTGATAATTGATGTACAAAAGTTTTTGTTTTTTTTTTTTAACTTGGTGAGAGTCCAAGTTATCTAGTTATTTCTTTTGCTACTCCTGCTTTTGGTGTCCTGTCTAAGAAATCATTGCTAAAAGCAAAGTCCTGAAGCTTTATACTGACGTTTTCTTCTAAAAGTTTTGAAGTTTTAGCTTTTACATGTAGGTCATTGGTCTATTTTGAGTTAATTTTAATAGAAAAGGTGAGGTTTAGGTCCAACTTCTTTTTTTTTTTTTTTATATAGAATCCATCTGTTTCATCCCCGTTTGTTGAAGAGGCTATAATTTCCCCATTGAATTGAACAGATTTGACACCCTTGTTGAAAATAAAAAATACAAAATTCGTAAGTGTAAATATAACAAAAAAAATGTTTTAGGGCTATATGTGGAAAAATATAAAATTCTGATCAAAGAAATCAAAGATACAAATAAATGATATTTGGTGTTTATGGATTGGAAGACTCAATATTGCTAAGATTTCAATTTTTTCTAACTTCTATGTATTCAACACAACCTAAATCAAAATCCTAACAAGCAAATTTGTAGATATCAACAAACTGGCTCTACAGGTTATACAGGCAAAAACTGAAAACAATCAACACAAAAAAATTTAAGAAGGAGAACAAAGTTGGAGGACAGACACTATCTGATTTCATGACTGACTATAAAGTCTGCGGTAGTTAAGACAGTGCGGTGTTGGTGAGTGAATAGACACACAGACCAATGGAACAGAATGGAGAGCCCCAAAATAAACTCATAAATATAGCCAACTGATCTTTGACAAAAGAGCAAAAGCAATTCAAAGAAAAAGAGAGTCTTTCCAATAAACGATGCTGAAACAATTGGATGTTTATATGCAAAAAAACGAAGCTAGACACAGACCTTTGAACTTTCACAAAAATCAACACAAAATAGATTAATACACCTAAATGTAAAATTCTAAATCATACAACTTCTAGGAAAAATCAAAGAAGAAAATCTGTGTGATCTTGGGTTTGGTGATAAATTTTTATATACAATATCAAAATCATGATCATGAAAAAAAAACTTAATGAGTTGGACTTTTAAAAAAAAAAAAAGTAAATGATGTCAGACGGTGGGAACTATGTTCTTGTTGTTGGAGTGGAGGTTACAGATAAACAAGGAGAGGAGGCTAAAATGATACACGTGGCAATGGATTAGAGTGAGAGACATCAGTATGGACCCACAGTTTGCTTAATATATATACAGATGGTTACATATGGAAATGTTTATAGATATGTGTATACGCTTGGAACAGTATATACACATTATTTCCTTGCTCTGACAGCTCAGTGGGCCTAGGTGCAATATCACGAAATTAAAAAAAGCACACCTAGCACCCAGATCTTGGTTTCTTTAAAAAAAGAAATTAGGGCTCCTTGGCGAACTGGCTGATTCTAGGACTGGGGTAGAGAATATACAAGATGAGCCCAGAGCACTTTGGAGTGCTGGAAAGTAAGGAAGTGCTCAAAACAAGACCAAAATCCCACAAGGATAAGGATACATCAACGGGACACAACAGCAACTGAAATAGTTTCCAATGGTCAAAGTTGGAGCAATTTGAGGAACAAATTAAATAAAGAAGTACTGGATTACAAACCAAAGTATAAAAAGCCATGAGTACACACTGATGTAAC
Organism: Dugong dugon; assembly: GCA_030035585.1. Lineage (NCBI taxonomy): Eukaryota > Metazoa > Chordata > Mammalia > Sirenia > Dugongidae > Dugong > Dugong dugon. The sequence goes on from CM057479.1 coordinate 70,285,127, forward strand.
TAAATGATTGAATAAATAAATAAATGGGGTCAAATAGACAAACTTCCCACACATAAGGTTTCCAAATACTTTATGTAGATATCCCATCCACAAGGAGATGGAGCATATTCTCCATTTCCTTATAGATGGGGTGTACATAGTGATTTTTTCCCCCAAAGAATACAGTATAGAAAAGGGGAGAAAGAGTAAATTTACACTGTAAAAACCTAACAAACATTGACTCATCCAGGTGATCAAAGTTAACATCAACAGTGATAAGTCATATTGATAGTATATGCCCTTGATATAATGTGATTAAAATGATACTTTCTCTGGTCTTCCTTCCAAAAACACATACCCTAAGTCTAATAATGAGGAAAGCATCAGACAAATCCCAATTGAGGAATATTCTATAAAATATCTGACCAAAACTGTTAAGGCCATCAAAAACTCGGAAAGTCTTAGAAATTGTCACAGTCAAGAGAAGTGCAAGAACACCACTAAATATAACATGGCATTCCAGATGAGATCTTGGGAAAGAAAGATGACATCAGGTAAACACTAAGGAAATCTAAACAGACTGCATTCATTATTAATTCAATATTCATTAGTTAATTGTGAAAATAAATTTATAGTAATGTCAGATGTTAATGATATTTGGTTTTCTAGTCAATGAACATATCATATCTCTCACTTGTTTAGATCTACTTTAATTTCTCAGCATTGTTTCAAAGTTTTTAAGGTACAGGTCTTCAACCTAGTTTGTTAAATTTATTTGTAAGTATTTTATGTTTTTGGATGCTATTTAAAAAGGAACTGTATATTTTATTTCATTTTTCATTACTCTTGCTAGTATACAGAACTACAATTGTTTTTGTATATTTACCTTGAATACTATCCCAAAAACCAAAACGAAACCTGTTGCCGTCAGTCAATTCCAGTTCATAGCGACTCTATAAGACAGAGTAGAACTGCCCCATAGGGTTTCCTAGGCTGTAATTTTTACGGAAGCAGACTGTCATGTCTTCTTCTCGTGGTGGGTTTGAACCACTGACCTTTCTGTTAGCAGCCTAGTGCTTAACCACTGCGCCACCAGGGCTCCTTTGAATATTATAACTTTGCTAAATTCTTATATTCTATTTTTTGGTTTTTACATTCTTTAGGATTCTCATTCTGCACAGTCACCCTGCAAAGAGAGACAGTTCTTAAGGTGCAGTGGATTGCTTCTGTATGGCCTTTCTTGCCATGGTCTCCTAACTCCCACCGGGTAATTAACCCGTTGCTGTCGAGTCATTCTGACTCATACCAATGCTCTAGGACAGAGTAGAACTGCCCCGTAGGGTTTCCAAGAGCGCCTGGTGGATTTAAACTGCCAACCTATTGGTTAGCAGCTGAAGGCTTAACCACTGTGCCACCAGGGCTCCTCCCAGGTGATTGGGTGGGGCCATACAAGTAGGGTGGTTGTGGCCCGCCAACAGAATTGGTCAGTTCTGCCCTTTCGCTAGGCTTAAAATGAGCCATCCCAGAGGCAGAAAGACGGAATCTCACCAGCACCAAGGAAGAAGAGCCAAGAGCGGAATGTGTCCTTTGGACTGCGCTGAGAAGCTCCTGGAATCTGCAGAATGAGAGAGCTGGAGAGGGCGAGAAGCGGTGCAGAGAAACGTCGGCGGAGAGACCACCAGGAGATGGCGCTATGGGCTTCCTGTGAGGAAGCTGAGCGCCTTCCGGCAGGAGGCTTGCTGGCGGAGTAGGGTGTCTCCAGGCACTTGGCGGAGCGACCCCCCCCCCCCCGCCCCCCCGGGAGCTAGAGTGGAGCACCTGCAGGCCGAGGCTTCCAGGCGGAGTGGGTGCCTCGGAGCACTTATCGGCAGAGCTAGGAGAGCTTTGTAACACGCCTGAGCAGGGCAGAGGTGCAGGGCCCTGGGGAAGCGTGCCTTCGAGCACGGCTGAGAAGAGGCTGTCCGGTTGGAAGAAGTGAATCTTGAGTGTTCCTGAACCTGAATTGTAACCTGTTACTTCCCTAGTGAACTCCGTAACTGTGAGTATGGTCTCTGAGCTCTGGGTGGCCATTGCAGTGAATTATCAAATCCAGGAGAGAAGTAGAGAGTGCCCTGAGAGGGATGGTTGATGTCAGAATTTGTAAAGATGGCGGAGAGAAGATGCGTGTCTGACCTCCGTTTTGTAGGAATCAGCCTTGGGCTGTTGATTTTTTTTTTTTTTAATTCTACTTTTAAATGAATAAATGAGTCCAGTTTCCCCTCATAATTTCTTTTTCTTTTTGTTTTATGTGCTTTAGATGAAGGTTTACAGAGCAAATTTGTTTCTCATTAAACCATACACATATTGTTTCCTGAGGTTGTTGCCAAACTCGCAGCATGTCAGCACTCCCCCCTTCTTGACCTTGGGTTCCTCATTTCCATTTGTCCAGCTTTCCTGTCCCCTTCTGCCATCTCATCCTTGCCCCTGGGCTGGTGAGCCCATTTAGTCTCGTATACATGGTTGAGCTATGTGTGTTATTGTATGTTTTATGGGCCTGTCTAATCTTTGGCTGAAGAGTGAACCTCTGGAGTGACTTCAGTACTGTGAGATAAAGTCTAGGGGCCATACTCTCAGGTTTCTCTAGTCTCTGTCAGATCAGGAAGTCTGGCCTTTTGTGAGTTAGAATTTTGCTCTAAAATTTCGTTCAGCTCTCTCCGGGTCCCTCTATTGTGATCCATCAGAGCAATTAGTGATGGTAGCTGGGCACCTTCTAGTTGTGCTGGACTCAGTCTGGTGGAGGCTGTGGTAGTTGTGGTCTTTCCCTTGTGTCTTTGGTTTTCTTCATTCTCCCTTGCTCCTGAGGAGGTGGAACCAGTGGAGTATTTTAGATGGCTGCTTACAAGCTTTTAAGACCCCAGACGCTACTCACCAAAGTAGAATCTAGAACATTTTTTTTATCAACTATGTTATGCCAATCGAGCTAGATGTCCCCCGAGACCAAGGTCCCCAGTTGGGCTCTTGATCTTGATTTCTCCTTCCCCCTTGTGAAGTTAGAGGAGGTCAGATGCCACCCCTACGCCATTTTCGCTGTTCTAGTTCTTCATCTCTTTTTCTTGATTTGTTAAATGGGATAACTTAATGTATAACATTGAATAGAAGTTTTGAGAGCAGGACATACTTGGCTTCTTCTGGATTATGGAAGGAAACAATCTTTTACCACTAAGGGAGATTATAGCTACATTTTAAAAGATAGATACCTTTTATCAGGTTAAGGGAGTTCCCATCTGTTTCTAGTTTACTGCCTCCTTCAATCTGGTGATTCCATCTGGTGAATTTTTCACTTAAGTTTTTATATTCCAGAATTTTCATTTTTAGTATTTTCCATTTTTCTGTAGAGATCTCATTGATGTTTATTCATTTAGATCATTTATTTGAAAATATTTTTTTCTTTATTCTTTGAACATATTTATAATATTTGCTCTGAAGTATCTTTGCTTGCCAGATCCATCATCTGGCCCACTTGAAGTAAGTTCCCACCGACTGCCTTTTCTTCCTAATTATAGATTGCATTTTTCTCTGCATATCTAGTAATACTCGTCTGACAACTGGACAATGTAGATAATATGTTGTAGAAACTATGGATTCTATTTTGTTCCTCTGGAAATTTTTGGATTCTTATTGTAGTAGATGGTTATTTTCCTGGATGCAAACTCACCTTACTTTTTCTTGTGGAGTGCAGCAGTGGATATCTATGTTCATTTCTCACAGCTTCTAGCCACTGCTTTTCTTAGCCTTGTCTCCTACAGGTCTCTGCAGTGACTGCATTGTGATCAGCTGAAGACTCATGCAAAATTTATTCTCACATTTGTAGGCTCATGTGTTATGGTCCCTTTGCTTTTGGACATTCCCCCATTAAATTTCCAGATGCTCTGCCCCCTGAAGGCTCTTTTCTCTGATGTTTCACACTAGTAAGCTTCAGCTTTCTCCAGATTGATTGGCACCAGAGTTGGGGAATGTACTTGGTTAAAAAGACTATGTCTTTCAAGGCTATATTCATCATCCATCTTTTCCTGACTTATTTGCCACACACTCTGGGCTCTTTGCACATTTTGGTTTATGGTAAGTCAGGGGCTTCTGTAGAACTTAATATGCAGATTCGGGGTTTCACCACTTCTGTAGTTGTTTCACTTCCAGGATTTCCTTTATAAATTCTCAGCTGCTCCACTAGTACTGACTTTTTTTCTCTGCATCTGTGAGTTTGTTAGGCTGTAATTTTTCTCTGCTCTTAGGTGGTATGAGACGCATTCTCAGGCAAGATACCCACAAGCTTGCATTTGTTGTCCTTCGCAGGTACAATTTCTTGAGAATAAAATTTTCACTGGATTTTGTTTGTACTTGAATAGTTTCTAGTGCCTTTAAATAGTTTTTTTTTTTTTTTAATAGTTGGTCCAAATTTTTTAATTGCTATCTGGGGGAGAGTTCATGTGACCATGCCACTGTGCCACCATTATCAGAAATCTGTCAGCATCTGTCCCCGGCCATTGACCTGTACTTCCTTCTTGGGCAGGTTGCCATAGCTGCCTTCCTCTTTCCCTGCTGTTAAAATTGAAGCTTGTAAAATAAATAGATAGATAGATGAAAAATAAATAAAGGGACTTAGATAAGTAACTGCTTTATATTCAAAGACTGTTGCACTTGGGAGAGTGCTCTGGACTCAGGAACTGCAAGAGGCTCAAAATAAAATAATAGAAAAAGGCTTTTCTTTTATAAACCCATTGCCGCCCAATCAGTTCTGACTCACAGAGACCCTATATGACAGAGTAGAATTGTTCCATAGGGTTTTCAAGGCTGTAATCTTTACAGAAGTAGACTGCCATATCTTTCTTCTGTGCAGCATGTGGTGGTTTTGAAGCGCTGACCTTTCAGTTAGCGGCGGAACGCTTAACCAGGGCGCCACCAGGGCTCCTTTTTCTTTGATAAGAAGGGGTAAACAGGACTAGCAGGAACTTTGTGCATGCGGATAGCAACAGGTTGGGGAGGGCAGGTAGCAAAATCAGGCGCTTCAACAGGAAATGGTTTGTATATTGTCCACTGATTTTAAAAATTAGCTCATGTTGTCTATTGTCCACCATAATACTTTAGTGCTTGTTTCAACTTGGGGGCAAGTCAAACTTTAGAGGCTGTGGGGAGGAGATAAACCTAACTAAAGTTTGGTTAACGAGAGCAGAGAGTAAGAAATGGGCAATGGTGAACACGTGGTCCAGCTGGTAGTCTAAATAACCATTTTTTAAGGGAGTCAACTATCAAATATATCTTGGAAAAACCATATCATTGGTAATAGTAAAGATAGGTCAGTAGATCAGAATTCTAGTTTCAGGTAACTTGGACAGGTTGTTTGCCTGTTCTGTATCTGGGCTTTCTCTTCTAAAACTTAAGGAATTGGGTGAGATACCCAATGACTTCTGCCAATAAAGTTCTCTTTTTCTTTTCTCCTAACTACACCTCTACTAATTTGTGGGCATAGTGATTGACCACAGTGATTGACTAAGATAAGTTTTCCTTTTGTGTTTCCATTTTCCCTGAAGAGAAGCCACTTGTCAACTGAGATGTTCTCAGGAGTTGAATGAAACATTTTATATATTATCTCTGTGGAGTTCTACATCCTGTTTTCAATTTCAGTGCCAAAATAGACACATTACTCTCAAGGTGAATTTTGCAATGTTCTCTAATTTCCATCCTAGACTGTCTCATTTTTCCTTCCTCAATTTGCTGACAGTTTTCTCCCTTTCTTAGTATTTCTGCTATCACTCCATTCTGATTTCCAATTTCTTCTCAGGATTTTTATATCAGGTTGCACTGTCCCTAAATAAAAGAAAAACTACCATTGCTTGTCTTGGCCCAGGGTATTTTTACTCTCTGCACAATTCAAAACTTGGATGCTGAGCTGTATTTTCTCTGCTGAATGACAAAGTTAGCAAAATAAGAAACATGTTAAGAAAATGGTAGGTGTTATCAATAGATGGAAAATAACACGTTAAGGAACAAAGTGCAGGAAGAATTCTGCCACAAACGGGTTCCTTATAAGTTGAGAATAACTGTTTTTATCTTTTATTTTTATGCCGTATACATGGAAAAGTAATATGCAGCTTATTAAATGTCCAGAGTACCTATTAACTATACCCAGTATCTTTTTATTCAATTATTCATTTATCAAATATTTTTTGAATGACTGCAATATACCAGGGAGCCCTGGTGGCACAGTGATTAAAGCGCTCAGCTGCTAACCAAAACGTCCGCTGTTCGAAAGAAAGATGTGGCAGTCTGCTTCTGTAAAGATTTACAGCCTTGGAAACCCTACGGGGCAGTTCTACTCTGTCCTGTAGGGTCGCTATGAGTTGGAATTGACTCGCCGGCAGTGGATTTGGTTTACTGTGTACCAAGAACAGTGAACTAAACAAAATCCTTTTCTCCTCACCATCATTGCCACCAAAAATCAAAGGATGATGAAAAGACAGCTTAGAGTTGACAGTCATCATCAGATCCAGAGGCAAGTAAGACTACTGGACAAGAGAAGAGAGTAAAAAATTCAAGGATAAACATCTTTTGCAGGTGACAGTAAGAGGGATGAGAGAAGAAAGATCAGAGAATGTCAGATAAGTTTTTTTATTTTTCCCACTGAATTAACCAAATTATTAATAATTAAATTTATTAAAATCCACTTACATTACAAAAAACGAGCAACACTTCTGCTAATTATGTCTGTTCAAACAGGACTTAAGTTTGAAATCACCTTTCACGATTAAACTAAGAAACCAATTGCTTTGATGTTGTGTTCTCAGGAAGTCAACACTGTAATAAATTTTTCTTTTATTTATTAAGTACACAGCAGAACATATTCATTTACTCTTTTAAAACATGTCCACTTGAGTTTATTTGTAATAGACACTGAGATTAATATGCACACATTTTATACATACTCGATTACATTGCATTTGAATTTTATAATCAGTTTCTGAAAGAATTAAAATATTTATCAGGAAATACCACTGCATGTCTCATAGAGTAAATGATGTCTTCCAAAATAATTCTTGGAAAAAATTTTAAAAATTGATTCTCTGTTAATACTTGTTTTATAATACTTTAGTTTGGAGGATACTGAACTTCTGAAACTAGGTTTAGAAACAACAAAAAATACATTGTCACTAACAGAAATTTTATAAAGGATTATTGTTGGTATGGCACTTAGATTTACCTTGAAATATGGGAATATTAGTTTGTTTTTTTTAAAGAATGGATTGCCTAGTTGAGCGTTCACGAGTATCTGACTGGAGATAAGCAGAATCCAAGACTATTTTTGAAAATCCGTCATGACCACTGATTTTTTTTTTCCCTGGTAGTAGGGATGAGAAGCAAAGACAATAATTTCTAACTAGCAGAAAATTAGGAAGAAAGAGATGTGTTTTTTGAATGAGAAAGTGTAGCCTTTCTTTTTCACAGATCATTGATATACCACCTATATTTCTATAAATGTGCATATTTAGGTAAAGTAATCTTTTATATTTTAGAACTATCTTTACTATTACAGTGATATGTGATAGAGTAAAGCATTCTAATGTTAATTATATTGATAATAAATATGATGACTATGTTGCTACAGTTTGAAGCTATTGTTTTGCTAGGTTTCTACATAACTGTAATATTATTTATCATAGTAAAATGCTTAAAGGAAATGTTTTTCTTTCCTAAAACATATACCCTGACTTATCTGTTAATGCTTACATCCCAACATCTTCCAACAAAAAAATAAAATCCTTCCCAAGTGTGTTAGTTATCTAGTAGTGCTATATAGAAATACCACAAGTGGATGGCTTAAAAAACAGAAATTTATTCTCTTACAGTTTAGGAGGCTAGAAGTCTAGATTCAAGGCATCAACTCTAGAAGAAGGCTTTCTCTCTTTGTTGGCTTTGGGGGAAGGTCTCCTTTCAACATCTGTGGGCCTGGCATTCCTTGGAGAACTCCATGTGTCTTGGCATCAGTCTTCCCCTAGGTCTAGGAGGTTCTCAGCACAGGTACCTCAGGTCCAAAGGACACACTCCACTCTCTGCTCTTCTTTCTTGGTGGTACTGAGGTCTCTCTTTACTTACTTCTTTCTCCTTTTATCTCTTGTAAGATAAAAGGTGATGTAAGCCACATCCCAGGGAAACTCCCCTTATATTGGATCAGGGCTGTGACCTGAGTAAGGGTGTTGCATCCCACCCTAATCCTCATTAATATGACCTAATCCTGCCTCATTAACATAAATGGACAGGTCACTCCCAAATGGGACCATAACCACAGGCACAGAAGCTAGGATTTACAACATAACACAAAATAGATAATCAGATTCCAAAATGGAGGACAGCCACACAATACAGGGCATCATGGCCTAGCCAAGCTGACACATATTTCTGGGGGACACAATCAATCCATGACACTGAATTTGCCTCCTGTGTCTGCTAAGAGTAATGTATGAATGACATTAGTATAGCAATGAATAACATTTTCTAAGTATTCTGAAATTAAAATTTTGATTTCCACTTTGATTCAAGAAGTTAAGAGAGATTTATTATTTTTAAAAAGGATTCGTTTATTTTTTATCCACTTGATATTTCATGGTTAAAAGAGGTAAATCTAAACTTTTCTATCATGTTTGATTTTTGCATGCATTTTTTTCTTTGCAAATTTTGATGTTAAATTATGCATTAATTTGTGGAAAATAAAAAATACAATATATTAAATTATTTTCTCTTCACAGAGCAATTACTTGCAAAAATTTGAGTGGCACCATTGTTTATTGTAAACATTCCATATAACAAAGTAGAGGCAGCAACACATTGCATAATAGAGCACTTCGTCTGGAGTCAGATCATGCTTAGTGTAGGCCAACTGATAAGTATTCTTCATTCATTCAGTAGTTATAATTTTTTCCCTTATGTCTTTTGTTTTCCATTTTTTAATTAGAAAAGTAATCATGCTTATTTTAGCAAGTAAAATAATGCAACCTCATATACATTTTTTGAGTTACGAAGCTCTCCCTCCCCATTCCAAATCCCAGCTCCTGAAGTAACCAGAATTAAGTTTGTGTGTTTTTTTTGTGTGTTTTTTTTTTGCCGTGCTCATATGAAAAGTACTATCCTTTGGTTTTCTGGAACTGCAAATCTAGATTGATGGTTAAAGAATAGTGTCATATTTTCTTTCATGTCCTCTTATTTCAATATTTAGATTGTATGATTTTCAGATATTTTAAGGAGTGAATACTGTATTCAAAAAATTGTAAGTAGAATCCAAAAGTATAAATCAGATTAAAGCACTATTTATCTACTATAACTTTCATTTATCAGCTTAATTAAATCATTTATTTATTAAAGACAATGAGTTCCAAAAGGCTTTTTTGCTTTTGTCATAGTTTGTTGTAGCTATCCTAGAAAATGAATACAGCCTGTGAGAGAATGGCTGAGATGCAATTGAAAGGCTTATGCAAATAAAGCGGAAAGTTGTCAAGGAAGATTTTATAAGCGGAGATAACATTTGGGCTTGCTCTTCAGTGGTGACTAGGGCTTGCTTTCGAAGTCAAATATATGAGGATATTCTAGCAGATGATGTGTGCAAAAGATGTGGATGTGTGATAGTGTGTTCGTTTAGTACGCTACAAGTAATTCAGTTCCAGGCTATTTAGGTGGGTGGGGACATAATCATGAAGAACACTTACGGCACTTTAAGGAGCTAAGATTTTATCTCATTGGTGGAGAATAGCCATTGGCATTTTGAGGAGGAGAGTGGCATGATTAGATATGCACATCAGGAGTATTCCCTTGATGCAGCAAAATAGAAGATGCAAAATGTTATGATTGGGGCCACTGGGCTAGAAATTCCAGTAGTAGCTCTGGCTACTACTAAGCTTGCTGAATAATGATTATTCTTTCCATACTATTATTAAAATAATTATTGTTAATTTTAATACTTATATCCAGCATTTATAGCACTATAACATTTCTGTGTGCAAGGCACTATTATTCTAAGCTTACTTCATGAATTAACTCATTCAGTCATTCCCATTTTGCAGATGGGAAATGTGAAAATAGAGATACCCATTGCCGTTAAGTCGATTTCAACTCATAGCAACCATATAGGACAGAGTAGAACTGCTCTATAGGGTTTCTGAGGCTGAAATCTTTCTGGAAGCAGACTACACATATTTCTCCAGGAAATAGAAATAGGTTATATCACTTAGGCTGAGTCATATAGCTAGTAAATTACAGAGTTGGGACTCTAACCCAGGCCTCTGACTCCAGAACTTGTGCTCTTACCTCACACTAAGTGGGAACATCATAGAACCTAGAGTCCAGCGATTTATATTCTAGCCTCATCTCTGCTACGGTATGGGCCAGTCGATCTTTATGACTCTCAGTTGGGATGGTATTAAAGGAGTTCAAAAGGCTACTAAGTTAGCATCATTCTTACATGATTTCTGAGTTGCTATTCCAGGAGTGGGGATCGATTTGTGTGCTCCAAATACTCCTGATGATCAGTGGTATTATTTGTGATATGGCTGCTTAGATTAAGAGTACATTCTGGAGTCATGAAACAGAGAGAAATTACCTGGCTTGCCCTCATAATGATCGTCTTCATTATATTGATCTCATTAAAACTGCATGGTAACCAATTGTTGTAAGTAACAGTGACCTAAGATCCCATGCAGGCCCAGAATGCTAGATTCTCAGAAGCCCTCGAGGCCAGCTAAGGTAGGAACAGTCTGAGTCCATGTGACAGCTGCAGTGAACATGATCTTCAGATCTGATCAAGACAAATTATGCTGGGTTTGAGTGACCCACTGTTGGATCAACTTTGGTCATGTGTAAAGTACAACTTGAAATGGTTCTTAAATCTGTTAACGATGCACTGTGGCTGCACACAACCAACACCACCTCTGTTAATTTAGGAAAAAACAAAAGAAAATCCCCACATAAAATAAAGCAAAAATTAAAAATACATATTGAAAGCATAGTACGGTAACAAGGACATTCTAGTTGGCAAGAACTAAATAAAGGGCAGTCACTCTGCTGCAAAAGACCTCTTTAAAGTGTTGGAAATCAAAGATGTCACCTTGAGGACTAAGGTGTGCCTGACCCAAGCTATGATATTTTCAGTTGCCTCATATGCATGTGAAAGCTGGAGAGTGAATAAGGAAGACTGAAGAAGAATTGATACCTTTGAATTATGGTGTTGGTGAAGGATATTGAATATACCATGGACTGCCAAAAGAACGAACAAATCTGTCTTGGAAGATGTGCAGCCAGAGTGCTCCTTGGAAGCGAGGATGGTGAGACTTCGTCTCATGTACTTTGGACATGTTAGCAAGAGGGACCAGTCCCTGGAGAAGGACATCATGCTTGGTAAGGTAGAGGGTCAGGGAAAAAGTGTAAGACCCTCGAGGAGATGGATTGACACAGTGGCTGCAGCAATGGGCTCAAACTGACGATTGTGAGGATGGCGCAGGACCAGGCAGTATTTCCTTCTCTTGTACACAGGGTCACTATGAGTCAGAACCAACTTGACTGCACCTAACAACAGCAACAGCTCTCTTCAGGACGGTGTTAAAAGAATCAGCTCCAATTTTTTCATCCTTTTGTCACTCAGAGTTCAAGATCAGGGCACAGGGACTCTCATCGATCTTAGTTGGCTCATGCACCCTCCTCTTGCCAGGAGAAAACAAGACATTTTAGTTGACAGTTCCATTAAGAGAGCCTTCAGTGTTGGAGGGATGGAGGTATTGTTACAGGACAAGATGAATGGATGCAGGGCAGGAAATTATGATGAGTGACTGCAATACTCACTGTATTTTTTCCTCTTTTGTTCTTGAGAGAGTAATTTCATTGGGCTTAATCATCTATCAGGGTATTATAGTATTCAATTTGGCTACAGATTTTGAGATAAGTGGAGCCTCAAATCAACAATGGCTTAAATAAGATTGAAGGTTATTTCCCTCTCCCGTAAAAGAGACAGATGTTCAAGGCCATTTGACAGTTGGCTGGCCTCCCTCTTCAAGGTTACCTTCAAGATGACATCTGAACATCCATTCATCGTATCCGATTTTCAGGCAGTCAGAATGAGGAAGCGAAAAGGCAGAAGACCATACCTCCCAACTGAGTCATCTAATAAGCATCCTTCCCGGAAGTTCTCCATAATACTTTCAGTTACATCCTATTGGCCAGAACTTTGTCATTTAGCTGTGATAGTGACTGACTGGGAATATAGTTTTATCTGAGTGCACCGTAGTCCCAAATACAATCCGAGTTATGTTACCGAGGACGAAGGAGAGAGTGAATACTGCCTCTATTATACTTAGAAATTACTTCTCTAATCTGCGTAGGAGCCCTGGTGGTGCAGTGGTTAAGAGCTTGGCTGCTAACCAACAGGTCGGCAGTTTGAATTCACCAGCCGCTCCTTGGAAACCTTATGGGGCAGCTCTACTCTGTCCTATAGAGTCGCTATGAGTTGGAATCGACTCGATGGCAACAGGTTTGGTTTTAATCTACATAGTACAGGATTAATTCAGGGCAGCTGTAACAATCTGAGAGATTTAAACAACTCAGTTTTTAGCAATCAGTGGAGTCATTCTGTCTAAGATTTAAAGTTTTTCTTTTTTCCTTCTTGCCAATCATTTGTACTTTTTTCTTAATTGGCTGCTATTTTCAATCAAGTACAATTGCCCTAAAGTAAAGTTAGAGTCACATTCCACTGATTAGAGTTGTCTTCTAATGATTAATGAGCCAGTCTGAAATTCACACCGTGCTTGTTTGGAACATGATAGCATCATTCAGTAATGAACTTTCAAGAGATTATTTATTTCCCATTGCCGTGTTTCTAATCAAGTGCTCATATGCATAATGAATGCTTCCAGAGAAACCTGTTTTTTGCCTTGTTTACAAGAAGAGTCATCTTAATAGCAAACCATGAGCATGCTGAGATGGATTGTCTAGTCACATCTGAACATGAATTAAAATATTTAAAGGATTCATAAAACAGTAAAACACAATGGCCTTTAAAATTCTAATAAAAGCACAGAAACTCGGATACACAAGAGAGCTTAGAATTCATTTAGTCCAACCCCTAATCCAGTGTCATAAATGTAGCCACCAGCAGGCGGTTCTCCTGCATCTTGTGGATGGCTGCTAGAGGGTGGAAATTTATCATCTCAGCAGGCGGTTCTCCGGCATCTTGTGGATGTGGCTGCTGGAGGGTGGAAGTTTATCATCTCAGCAGGCGGTTCTCCGGCATCTTGTGGATGTGGCTGCTGGAGGGTGGAAGTTTATCATCTCAGCAGGCGGTTCTCCGGCATCTTGTGATGGCTGCTAGAGGGTGGAAATTTATCATCTCAGCAGGCGGTTCTCCGGCATCTTGTGGATGTGGCTGCTGGAGGGTGGAAGTTTATCATCTCAGCAGGCGGTTCTCCGGCATCTTGTGGATGTGGCTGCTGGAGGGTGGAAGTTTATCATCTCAGCAGGCGGTTCTCCGGCATCTTGTGGATGTGGCTGCTGGAGGGTGGAAGTTTATCATCTCAGCAGGTGGTTCTCCGGCATCTTGTGGATGTGGCTGCTGGAGGGTGGAAGTTTATCATCTCAGCAGGTGGTTCTCCGGCATCTTGTGGATGTGGCTGCTGGAGGGTGGAAGTTTATCATCTCAGCAGGCGGTTCTCCGGCATCTTGTGGATGTGGCTGCTGGAGGGTGGAAGTTTATCATCTCAGCAGGTGGTTCTCCGGCATCTTGTGGATGTGGCTGCTGGAGGGTGGAAGTTTATCATCTCAGCAGGTGGTTCTCCGGCATCTTGTGATGGCTGCTGGAGGGTGGAAGTTTATCATCTCAGCAGCCTCTTATCAGTGCCAGTACCCGTTGCCCTTGAGTCAGTTCTGACTTACGGAGACCCCATGTGTGTCAGAGTAGAACACTGCTCCATAGGGTTTTCATGGCTGATTTTTAGGAAGTAGATCAGCAGGCATTTCTTCTGAGGCATCTCTGGGTGGACTTGAACCTCAAACTATTTGGTTAGCAGCCAAGCGCATTTGCACCATTAACCATCTGCACTACCCAGGGACTACCAGTCCCTTATACCATCAAAAACCCATTGCTGTCGAGTCAATTCCGACTCATAGCAACCTTATCAGACAGAATAGAACTGCCCCATAGGGTTTCCAAGGAGCGGCTGGTGGATTCCAACTGCCAGCCTTTGAGTTAGCAGCTGTAGCTCGCCGTAGCTCTTAGCCACTGTGCCACCAGGACTCCCCAGTCGCTATAAAACCCATTTAAAAAACAAAACAAAACCCATTGCTGTTGACTTGATTCCAACTCATAGTGACCCTATAGGACAGAGTAGAACTGCCCCATAGGGTTTCCAGGGAGTTGCTGGTGGATTTGAACTGCCAACCTTTTAGTTAGCAGCTGAGCTCTTAGCCACTGCGAGCTCTTAACCACTGCACCACCGGGGCTCCCCAGTCCCTTATAGATAGCATTAATTGTTAGAACATTCCTTTATCAAGCAAAGCCACGGCACTTACTTTCCCCTCCATCATCTTTAACGGTTTCTCTCCTTTTGCCATGCTACATGTCTATACGCTAGGTAATTACTTTAGACAGGGTGAACTGTCATCAATACTGACAGCCTTATTAGAACAATGTTTAATTTCAGAACAGGGCAGCAAGTGTGTGAAAAGATCACCCAAGAACTAAATAAGACAAGGAAAGGGGAGAAAGCCTAAGTACTCTGATGGGCAGCATTTGAACAGAGACTTAAGGGAAGTGAGGGAGCTGTGCATGAAGATAGCTAACTCTCTGCACAGAGTTCCAGGTAGAGAAAACAGAAAGTGCAGAGGCCCAATGGGGAGAGGGCAGCTTGGTGGGTGTGTTCAGGGTCTATCAAGAAGACTGAAGTAGCTGGAGCAGAAAGAGTGAGGAGAAGTTGGTAAGTGATTGTAATGGATTGAATTATGTCCCCCCAAAAATGTGTGTCTCAATTTGGCCAGGCCATGATTCCCAGTATTGTATGATTGTGTACCATTTTGTAATCTGCTGTGATTTCCTTATGTGTTGTAAACTCCATCACCATGATCTAATAAGATGGATTAGCGGCAGTTATACTGATGAGGTTTACAAGATTAGATAGTGTCTTAAGCCAGTCTTTTTTGAGATATAAAAAAGAGAAGTGAGCAGAGACACATGGGAACCTCATACCACCAAGAAAGCAGTGCCAGGAGCAGAGCGCGTCCTTTGGACCTGAGGTTCCTGTGCAGAGAAGCTCCCAGGCCACGGGAAGATTGACGACACGGACCTTCCTCCAGAGCCGATGGAGAAAGCGTTCCCCTGGAGCTGACGCCCTGAATTTGGACTTGTAGCCTTCTGGACTGTGAGAGTAGACTTCTCTTTGTTAGAGCACCCACTTGTGGGATTTCTGTTGGAGCAACACTTGATGGCTAAGAGTAATTAAGAAAAGATACAGTGAGGGAGCCTGTGAGAGGGTATGAAGTCCTTGGAAGTCTTTGAGCAAAGGAGTGATACGATCTACCTTAATTTTAAAAGAATCACTCTGGTTGCTATTCAGAAAAGAGATTGTAAGGCAAGAGGGAAACAAAGTCAGGCTGATACAGTAGTCAAGGGGAGAAATGATTACAGTTATATTGAAGGAAGAGCCTACATAATGTACTGATGGATTCGATGTGCAGAGAGGAACAAAATAATGAATCAGGTGATTTTAACCTGAGCACCTGGAAAAAATGACTGTACAACCTACTGCAGTGGGAATCCTGGGAGAGGGGCTCATTTATGTAGGGGAAAATCAAATGCTTGATTTGGCTTTTAATACACAATTTGGGCATCCAACTGGGGGTATTGAGTAGGCGGGTAAATGTGCGCGTTGGACTTCGGCTGAAGAGCATTAGTCCAATGTCTTTACACGACGTTGTTTGTGTTTTAGGGTATCATCCACGTGTTTCCATCTCAATGGTGAAAAGGTTGAACTGGGTGATGGCAAGTGTCCTTTTCTGTCTAAATTTCAATATTAATGACATCATGGACATAATATCAAGAGTACACTTGACATTATGACCATGATGTCATTAATATTGAAGATTTTTCTTTGGGTTTGAATATTGTAGTGGATACTGTAGTGTACCCACTGCCTTCAGGACACAGGTGCTCATTTCCCCAGCTGCTGGGAGCGTTGGGTACTTGTAGCTCGTAGTTGCATGACTCTACAGGATATGCCGTCCACGGGAGGGGCTGACTTGCCCAAGGGAATGTTCCTTCTCCTGGACCAAATCCAAATCTAGTGACTGGTGCCAGTGGGAAATGTAGAAGGGTAAGACGTGGACCCTTTGCCTCAATTTGAGAACACTCTTGTCCAAGTGTTCAACTTTTGCCTCCGCTCAATTCTCGTCCCTTACGATTAGAGGTGTTCCTCAGAGCGCTCCCTAATAAACTCTGACACTCAAACCTCCATCTCAGAATTTGTTTCTCAGGGAGCTCAACTTAAACCAGAAATGTTTCATGAGAGTAAATATTTATTAAAAAAAAAAAATCATAAGTTAAAAAAAAAAACAACTGATTAAGAGCATTCAATTAAACTATTTCCCATTTAGAATTATTTAAGCTAATATAGATTTGTCCAGGCAGAATCAGTCTTCTGGCAAGTATAGATTTCATTTGTCTTTAAGTGGTTTTCAATTTTAAATGAACCCATAGACCATCACACTTAAAGGACATTTTAACAGCAATTATTTTTAACAAAAACGGCAAAAAAACTTTTGAACCAAATACCTGTTAAGTTGCAAAAATACCTCAGAACAACATGGTATGTTCGCTATTTTTATAATTCAGAAAACTTCACAAAAGACACCAGGATCAAACTCAGAGCTTTTGTGCACACTCTCACCTGTCAATCAAATGCTCCCTTTCTGAACATATTGCTTTTCATCACTTCAAAAAGTTGGCATTTCTATGATTAAGATCATCCTCTCATTTAAAAATTCCCCCCCCGCCAACCTTCTGTATTTTTCAGTGTTGTCTTTTAAAAAACACTAATGAATGGTCTTCTGATGGGTTCAGTTTGTTTACTTGTTTGCTTATAAACCAGCAAACTTTAAGAAGCAGAAAGACTGTTTCTCCTTTTTTAATTCTGAAAATATTTAAGCAATTCTTGAACAAATTTTCATAGCTTTTATTATATATTTAATTATATTGATTTTAATTTTTTTGGAAATGTATGAAGGAAAGCATGACCAAAAATAAGATATATTCCAGAAAATTTATTACTTAATTGATTTTCAAAAACAATACCTCTGAATACAGAAACATCTATTTAGTAGCTTCTTGGAAATTACTGACTCTCATCCATTCTGTGCCTTTAGAATTTCAACCTTCAATTCCTTTCTTTTTGTTGATTGAATAAAACTATACCTTATGAGAGAAAAATGTGCCGTGTTTTAAAGATGATTTTATAGTTAATACATAATTTCAAATTATAATTCATGGAAAGAAAACAAGATTATTTTTGTAACCTTAGTATTAATGACTGAGTTTGTTTTTAGCATTTTGGAAATTATTTCAAGTTTAAAATGGCTGGCTGAAAGTCGATGTGGATGAGTTTTTTTTTCTCCGTTGTAGTAAACCTGAGTAAGGAAATTATGGATTAAAAGCAATTTAGTTGAGTCTATTATGTCATACATCTTTTAACTGTTCTTAGGAATGGTTCCTTATTATATACACTGAATTCTTTTTTAGTTTTCTTGACTCACATTGTAAAATAGGAAAACTTTGGTCAGCTTCTCTAAGTAATCTATTTAGAGGTGTGTGGTTGTTTATTGCCTTGAAATCAGCTTCTACTCATGGCGACCTTATGTCTAACAGAACAAAACATTGCCCAGTCTTGTGCCATCCCCTGAATCTTTGGTATGTTTGAGCCCATTGGTGCAGCCACTGTGTCAATTCATCTCATGGAAAGTTTCCCTCGTTTTCGTTGACCCTCCACTTTACCAAACATGATGTCCGTTTCTAGCAATTGGTCTGTCTTGAAAACCTGTCCAAGGGACACAAGACAAATTTTCACATCCTCACTTCTAAGGGGCATTCTGTTTGTACTTCCTGCAAGGTAGATTTGTTTGTTCTTCTGGCAGTCCAAGGTATATTCAGTAGGTCTATATGCCCCTTAGAAACCAGTTTTCAAGTAGGAGATGAATTAGATTTTCACTTGTGTGGTTCCAAAAGGCAGAACTGAGAGCTGTATGTGAACATAACAGATGGGCATACTTCACCACAGTGGTAGGAAGAACCCTCAAACAATTAGAGTTGTACAAAATTCAGACGGACAGTGAGTTACCAGCCCTGTTATGCTTCCATTTCATTGCTCAGAAACATTGCAGAGAGGAAGGCAGCTTTGGGCAGTGAAGTTGATGTCTCCATTCCACTTTTGGGATTCTTTGATTTAAACTGATGACTTTCTTGGGTTGTTTGAATATATCCTCCCCCCTAAATCAGGAATGTTTTAAATTTATACTGGAAAATTTTCACGTTGAAGCAGCCAAGCCAGTTTGCCCAATTCTATTTCTCCCAGTGGTACAAAGTTTGCTCACAGCTGGGGTTTGTTGGCAGGTTTGAATTGTTCTTGAACTTGCTGTCACTGAAGTTGCATTGGGAGGATTGACCTTTGGACCACTGGCGGATGAGGTCCTGCCAGCCTCTCTCCACAGTGACCTTTCTGGTTGCTACATGGAGTGTGACCCGTATAGTACTAATCCCAAATATGCCCAGCTAGGTCATCTGTGGAGCCCTGGTGGCACAGTGATTAAGAGCTATGGCCACTAACCAAAAGGTGGGCAGTTCGAATCCACCAGCTGCTCCTTGGAAACCCAGTGGGGCAGGTCCACTCTGTCCTACAGGGTTGCAATCAGTCGGAATCGACTCAACGGCAACGGGTTTTTGATAGTATGAGGGACTGGGAGTCCCTGGGCAGGCCAAATGGTTCATGGTACAAATGCGCTTAGTTGTTAACCAAATAGTTGGAGGTTCAAGTCCATCCAGAGGTGCCTCAGAAGAAATGCCCGGCAATCTACTTCCTAAAAATCAGCCATTGAAAACCCTATGGAGCAGTGTTTTACTCTTATACGAGTTTGGTTTTTTTTAGGTCATCTGTAGGAGTCCTGGTAACACAATGATTAAGCACTCAGCTGCTGACAGGGTCAGTGGTTTGACCCACCAGCGGCTCTGTGGGAGAAAAGACCTGGCGATCTGCTCCCATAAAGATGACAGCCTAGGATACCCCATGGGGCAGTTCAACTCTGACATACGAGGTCACTAGGAGTTGCAGTCAACTTGACAGCACACAACACAGGTCATCTGTGGTAGGCAGAATAATGGCCCTCGAAGATGTCCATGCCCTAATCAGTGGCACCTGTGAATATGTTACCTTACGTGGCAAAAAGGGACTTTTGCAGACAAGATTGATGTTAAGTACCTTAAAAGATGGAGAGATTATCAAGGTGGATCCCACCTCATCACATGCATTCTTCAAAGTGGAGAGCCTTTCCTGGCTGTGGTCAGAGGGGGATGTGACACTTGAGGAAGGAGCAGAGAGATGCAGTGCTGCTGGCTTTGAAGAAAAGGGAAGGGGACGAGAGCCAAGGATCCAGCCAGCCTCTGGAGGCTGGGAAAGGCAAGGAGACAGGTCCTCTCCTAGAGACTGCAGAGGGGAACGCAAACCTAATTTTAGCCCAGTGAGACCTGTGTCAGACTTATGGCTTCCCGAACTGGGCTTATACATTTGCATTGTTTTAGGTCACTAAGTTTGTGTTCATTAATTAGGGCAACGATAGGAAACTAATACAGTACCCATGAAGCCACCTGGCTTTACCTCTGCCGAAGAGGCTGCGAGAAGGGCTTGCAGTATGCAGGAGCCTGAGTCTAGAGCAGCACTCTCCCGCCAAAAACGTGTAGTTGGGTTCCTCTGCCATCCTGTCGTGTAGATTCTCGTATCTCCAAACAACCAAAAGGCTTAGGTAACCAGAATGTTTGCAGTGGATTTTATAATGGTGACTATGGGGTAGAGCAAAATCCTAAAGGGTTTCTTGAGTCACCAATTTAAAAATACAATCTTCAACATTCTTTCTGGCTTAGTGTATATATAGTATGTGTACTGCATTTGAATTATTAAAAAAACTGTCAGCGCATCAAGGCCCAGATCAAATATTAGAAATCTATTGCTGAGAAGTCATGTAGAGCTGTCGTACCCAAAAGGCCCTGAGGCATATTTACAAAGTAATATAAATATACTTTTGATGTCTTCTCACTTTCTTCTCCTTATGCCTCTGGCTAGTTCACAGTTCAGCGCGGGGCCTGCAGTTGCATGCTGTTGTCATTACGCTAAACTTATTCCATCCTGCACTCACTTTCTTCCTTTTCCTGAGATCAAAACTACTTGTACCTCAAAGCGCTTATCTTTCAGATGGTAGGAAGCCATCAGATTAAAAGGGTAAAGGTCTTAACTGTTGCAGTGTGGGGTTTGATGTCCTAAGTGTAACTGCAATTGATGGACCAAGCAGGGAAGTGTCTTTGAAGGAGAGCATTTTGAAGAAGACATGCTTATTGCAGGCCATGAGCTCCGCTATGCAGTCTACAGGCAGGCACTGAATACATGCTAACCTTCACAATAAGGCGCTGAGGGTTAAGGTCAGAGACCTTGGATTCAGACAAAGCTGCACCCATAGTTGTGACTGGGCTTCTGTTTCCTCATGTAAGACGTAAAGATGGTAGCAGAGGCTACCTCTGAGCCTTAGTGTGAGGCTTAAATGAAGCCATGTATGTCAAGTGCTTAGCACAGTGCCTGGTATAGAGTACCCATTGCCTTGGAGTCTGTTCCGACTCATAGCAACCCTATAGGACAGAGTGGAACTGCCCCGAAGGGTTTCCAAGGAGCGCTGGTGGATTTGAGCTGTCAACCTTTTGGCTAGCAACCATAGCTCTTAGCTACTGCACCACCAGGGCATAGAGTAAGGACTCAATGAAAGTTACCTGCCAGTTAACTCTCTATTTCAGGCTCTGGGTAAGGCATAGTGTGAAGGCATAGAAAAACAAAACAGGCACCACTCTATTCCCCACGGATCTCTCGCCTAACCTTCAGCCTTTCCAGGCCTGCTAACGAGCACCAGAAGAGAAACATATCACTTTTAAAAAGTAGTAAATTCGCATAAATCTGGAATTTTCATCAACATCATCAACCACAACCATTACCAAAATCCTTGTGTGTAAATCATTACTATAATGGGGTGTTTCCCCCCTTTAATTTTAATCCACTGAAGAAATAAATGGAATTAATTTAGAAAAGATTATCTTTAAAAATACATTTCATGATGGAGTTAAAAAGAAGGGAGTATAAATCTGGAAATCTGTCTCTACCCCTTGCTCCAGAATTGTGAATTTGCTCAGGAGACTTTTGTTACTGCAATAAAATGAGGGAATGTCTCTGAGTTAACGCGAGGTCATTGATACTGGAGTGCTGAGGGGTAACTGCCAATAACTATTATTGGTTGCATTCCATGGACTCAAAAAACAAAACAAAGCAAAATGACAACCGTGAAGTCCTCAGTATTCATTTTGGGGGGGGGAAGAAAAAAGATAATCTATAGCCTAAACTGTATGACACAGTAAAAAATCCAAGGGGTTCTGTTAGTATTGCAGAAAAGTAAGAATCAAAGTATTTTTCAAAAGTTAAATTTATGGAAAAGCCTGATTATAAAAAAAGCTGTTTCTTTCTCCTGAAGAGATAGCATTCAGAATTGATCACCCTTTTTCAAGTGATGCAACAGTAGATGTGACTGACAAGCATGGCAAAGATTTCTTCCTTCTGGCTTATTATTAACAGTTCCTCCTGGGAGCCAATTTCAATGACTTATTATATTTTGAGGAGCTGTCACAGAATCATTGGAAGGAACTGGAAATGTTAGTTCTTTGTGTCTGCAATTCCAGCAGGGATTCTATGTCTGAATATTATGCCTAAGTTGATAATATAGTTTTTAGAAGTATTTGGAAATGTATGGAGAAATGTAATAGATTTACATCAGTTAAATCTTTATAATAAAGTTA
Source organism: Dugong dugon (assembly GCA_030035585.1). Classification (NCBI taxonomy): domain Eukaryota; kingdom Metazoa; phylum Chordata; class Mammalia; order Sirenia; family Dugongidae; genus Dugong; species Dugong dugon. The sequence goes on from CM057479.1 coordinate 70,307,247, forward strand.
TAGAACATCGGAACAGTGTTTCCTATTTTCATTCTATTTAACTTCTTGTCATTGTGAATTAATATTTTTCTATTGCAAAGAGTGAATTGAGCACTTCACTAGCATGTAAAAGCAAATGCAATACCATTACTTATATTGTTAATATTTATTTAAGTACCCCTTTAGCATGAAAGCGTAAATCTAACTCTTGGAACATCTATTTCATGCAGTAGGGAAGGTCTGAACATTTGTAAATTTAAAGTTAGTCCATCCTTCCTAGGATATACGAGACTCTAAAAATCACAAACTAGATGTCAGATTTGCACAGAATGGTGTTATTTTTCTAGGGGTAGCACTTATAAATTTCTGGCACATGGTAGAAACTCAACAAATGTTAACTATGTTATCATTTAGGAGTGGTACTGGTTGTGAATTGCAAAGATCTAAAACTAAGTGGCTTAAAAAATATATCCATTTTTGTCTCGTATACAATGGAAACTAGAGGCTGTTCAGAGCTGATATATTGACTCTATTATGGTATCAATATCTTAGAATACTTATATTTTCTGTTCCGCCATACTTAGCAGAAGGTTCCAGCCTCAGTACAACCTCATGCTCACAAAATGGCTGCCATGACTCCACCTATCACACGCATATTTCAGGTAGAAGGAAAAAGCCTGGTTGTGCAAAAATGGTAAATGCTAGCTGAATCTGTAGCATTTTAAAGAAATTCTTCCAGAGTATACTCAACAACTTTTGCTCAGATATTATTGGCCAGAACTCCTTTTCCTTTTCTTCAAGGTCAGATGAGAAATTTTAGCTGGACACATTGCAAAACCTAACAAAATCAAAATTATTTTGTTAAGAAAGAAGGGAAAATTGTATTTAAATAGGCGATAGCAGTCTTTCCCACAATTATGATTATTACTATTGGGAGGTACACAAATAAACTAGTCCTCTCTCAATGGGTTACTTCTCCCTGTGATTCTCATATTTCTCTTTGAGCAGTATGCTGGAGTCAGTTTATCTTGATGTTGCTTATTGATCCAGTTGTGAAGATTTTTGTTTTCTTTATACTATTCATAAGCTTTTCACTGGCAGGTTTTTTTTTTTTTTAAGAAGTAGATCACTAGGTCCTTCTTAAATAAATTATATTAGAAACAAAGGTAATAAATCCTTAAAACAGAGCACTTCATTATTATTTTAATACAGTTTACTATTATCTGTGTTCCTGAGGTTATGTACGTTTATTGTACTTGTATGGTGGAAAGACTATATAAGGTAAGTACATATACTGGTGTGCTACAAACATCTCTTCCCAACACTGTGTTCACTGATGCCACAATAGCTGAAAAGTAGCCACAGAGGGAATATTTATGCCAGGAAAGTTGGCAAACTCTACAAATGAGAGCAGGTTATAACCATTTACCAGCAGCCACTGCCTTACATTTAAAAAAAATGTTTAATAGTTCCCTGTAATAATGAAGGTTGGTATAGAGATCAGGTTAGAGACAAATTTAGTAAGTCTCACTAACATCATAATCGCATCCAGAAGGTTATCCGGAGAACACGTTAGGAGAAGGATGGAATTATTCTTCCTTTATTCATGTCTTGCAACAACTCTCCTGGGACCACTGACACCACCAGCGGATATTTCAGCTCTGAACTAAAGAAAATGAATTGTTTGTGACTAACCTTCTTGGGGATATAGGCAAGGAAAGGAACTGCTGCATGCTTCCCCCTAAAGACTAATAATTTTTTTAATTGCCTTTGAGCTTGGAGCACTCATCAGAAAAGAAAAAAGACCCTTGTCATGGATTGAATTGTGTCCCTTGAAAATGTGTGTGTCAGTTTGGCTGGGCCATGACTCCCAGTAATCTGTGGTCATCCTCCATTTTGTGATTGCAGTTTTATGTTAAAGAGGATTAGGGTAGGATTGTAACACTCTTACTAAGGTCACATCCTTGATCCAATGTAAAGGAAGTTTCCCTGGGGTGTAGCCTGCACCACCTTTTATCTTACAAGAGTTGAAAGGAAAGCAAGCAGATTGTTGGGGACCTCGTACCACCAAGAAAGTAGCCCAGGGAGCAGAGAGCATCCTTTGGACCCGAGGTTTCTGCGCTGAGATGCTCCCAGACCAAGGGAAGATTGATGACAAGGACCTTCCTCCAGAGCTGACAGAGAGAGAAAGCCTTCCCCTGGAACTGATGTCCTGAATTTGGACCTGTAGCCTACTAGACTATGAGAGAATAAATTTCTCTTTGTTAAAGCCATCCACTTGTGGTATTTCTGTTACAGCAATACTAAATGACTAAGACAGTGCTTTAAAAAATTCTCCCTCACCGCCTCAGTGATTGTCACTCTTTGGAGGGTAAGAAAATGAGGCATTTTGGTGGAATAAAGATACAATATTAAGCAGAAAATAAATGAGACAACGTAATGGAAAATCGTTTTTTAAAAAGTGATCTACAAGTGCTTTTCTGTGTCTGGTTCAAGCCTATTGAGACTATTAAATTAAAGCTACTTTTGTTTTTTCACCTTGAGTGTTTACATTTTTGATATCTATAATTGTGTACAAAATTCCCACCCAACTGTCCGGAATTTGAGACGGTGCCAGAGAGATTGATAGGAGAAAGTTGCTTGACAACATACTCCACTGGGGAGGCTGTAGGGAAAAAAAGCACCCATGTATAGATATATACATATATAGTTTATTTTTGTCATTGAGAATATACACAGCAAAACATACACCAATTTAAGTTTCTACATGTGTAATTCAGTGACACTGATTACATTCTTTGAGTTGTGCAACTATTCTCACCCTCATTTTCGAGTTGTTCCTCCCCCATTAACACAAACTCACTGCCCCCTAAGGTTTCTATCTTATTTTCAAATTGCTCTTATTAGTTTGATCCCATATAAATAGATCTTAAAAGAGCATAATGCTCAAGGTAGACACTCTTTACTAGTTAAGCTAAACCATTGTTTTAAGAAGACTTCAGGGGATATTTTTGGTTTAAAGTTTAAAGACTATCTCAGGGCAATAGTTTTAGGGGTTCATGCAGCCTCCATGGTTCCAGAAAGTCTGTATTGCACGAGAACTTGAAATTTTATTCTGCATTTTCCCCCTTTTAATCAGGATTCTACTATAGAATCTTTGATCTAATATTCAATAGTGGTAGCTGGGCACCATCCAGTTCTTCTGGTCTCATGGCAGAGGAGACAGTTGTTCATGGATGCAATTAGCCACACATTCCATATCCTCCTCCTATTCCTGACTTTCCTTCTTCCTCTGTTGCTCCAGGTGGATAGAGACCGATTGCTGTGCTTTAGATGATAGCTTGTAAGCTTTTAAGACCCCAGGCACTTCACAGCAAACTAGAAGGTAGAACAGAAGTGCTAAACATGTTATTAGGCCAGTTAACTGAGATGTCCCATGAAACCAAGACCCTAAAACTCCAAACCAAAGAACCAAATCCCATGAGCTGTTTGGTTGTTCATAAGCAGTTTCAGCAGCTACTCTTTTTTTTTGGTTATCATTGTAAATATATCTATCACACAATTTTGGCAATTCAGCTTTTTACAGGTGTACAACTTATTGACACCAATAACATGAATGGGCTGTGCAACCCTACCCTTAATCAATGTGATTTTCCCATCATCATAATTAGCACAACCTCTATGAAGGACAATTGGGCAATCTCTATCAAAGTTGTAAATTACTAACTTTTGACCTAGCAATCCTGCTTTGGGGAATATATTCTACAGATATACTTGTGCATATGCTAAATGATATAGATCAAAGTCATTCATGGTGACAGTTTTGTATAATAACAAATGGTTAGAATCAATCAAATATCCATCATAGAAAGTGGTTAAATAAATTATTATTTATTTTTACAGTAGATTGCTATGTACCTAAAAAAAACAATCCTAGGAAGTATGATGTGAAAAATATGGGACAGAACAGTATGTACAATACCTTTCATATAAAACAAATGAAAATCAAAATCTATATTTGCATTTCCTTGAATATTCATAACTCTGGAAAGATGTATAGAATCTATGAATAGAGATCTCTACATGGTAGGGAGGAAAGTTCTGGCTAGAGGAGTTTGGAAGGAAAGAAAACTTTTTAACTTTTTAGGGTTTAGTGAATGTATTATCTGTTTAAAAATTTTTAAAAAAATTAGTCCTGTTTATGTAGCTGAAAGAGAAAGAAACCCACCCTCCATCATCACAGACAGTTTATAGTCTGATTTGATAAGGATTTCTAGCTGTGAGATAGCTCTCTCAAAGGTTTAACAGAGGAGAGTTAAATGAAGGGGTGATTTGTACAGACTCACAGATTTAAGGGGATTAACATAGGAGAGGGAAGCAAGGAGTCACCAGCAAGAGCAGGAAGTCAGTACCACTGCTATGTTGGAAGGGGGAAGGGGTGGTGGTGGTAGCAGAAGCTAGAGGGAGCTTGAAGCTGTCATGCAGGATATGCAGGGATAAAACTTCTTACTGTAAAATGCAGCTGCTGCCCAAAATGGTAGGAAGCAACCCAAGTGACCGTCAGCAGATGAATGGTAAACATAATATGGTGTATACACCCAATGGAATGTTACTCAGCCATAAAGAGAAATGAAGTTCTAATGCTATGACATAGATGAACCTTGAAAATATTACGTTAAGTGAGATAATTCAGACAGAAATGGGCAAATATTATATGACTCAACTTATATGAAATATCCAAGATATGCAAATGCAAAGAGACAAAAGGTTTTTAGTGGATACCAGGGGCTGAGGGTGGGGATGGGGAGTTGTTGTTCAAGGGGTACTGAGCTTCTGTTTGGAGCCCTGGTGGTGCAGCAGTTAAGAACTCAGTTTCTAACCATAAAGGTCGGCAGTTGGAATCCACCAGCTGTTCATTGGAAACCCTGTGGGGCAGTTCTACTCTGTCCTAATGGGTTGCTATGAGTCAGTCTACTCGACAACAATGGGTTTAGTTTTTTGGCTTGAGTTTCTGTTTAGAATGATGAAAAACTTTGGAAAATAGATAGTGGTGATGGTTGCACATATGGTGAATGTAATTATGTCACTAAAGTGTATGCTTAAAAATGATTAAAATGGCAAAAAAAAAAAAAAAAGTTGCTGTAGACTCTCCTATGCTGCTAGTGAGAATGTAAAATGGTACAACCACTTTGGAAAAAGGTTCGGCAATTTCTTAAAAAGTTACACAGGCATTCCACTCGTAACTATTCATTTACCCCAGCACATGAGTGTTCATAACAGCTTTCTCTGTATTAACCAAAACTGGAAACAACCCAAATTCATCAACAGGTGAACAAATAAACTGTGGTATATCCATTCAATGGAATAATTCAGCAATAAAAAGGAATGAACTATTGGTACACAAAACAATAGGAATGAATCTCAAAAGAAACATGTTGAGTGAAAGAAGCCAGACATAAGAGTGTGTATTGTATTTTTCCATGTATATAAAATTCTAGAAAATGCAAACTAACCTATAGTGTAAGAAAGCAGATCAGTGGTTACTTCAGACAGGAGTTATAGGGAGGGGCAACAGAGAAGAATTATGTTATGTGGGGCATGCAGGAAATTTGGGGGGTAGTTGTTAGGTGCGGTCAAGTTGGTTCCAACACATAATGACCCTATGTACAACAGAAAAACACTGCCTGGTCCTGCGCCATCCTCATGATCTTTGTTATGCTTGAGTTCATTGTTGCAGGCACTGTGTCAATCCATCTCATTGAGGGTCTTCCCCTTTTTCACTGACCCTCTACTTACCAAGCATGATGTCCTTCTCCAGGGACTGGTCTCTCCTGATAACATGTCCGAAGTATATGAGATGAAGTCTTGCTAACCTCATTTTGGCTGTACTTCCAAGACAGATTTGTTTGTTCTTCTGGCAGTCGATGGTATATTCAGTATTCGTCACTAACACCATAATTCAAAGGCATCGTCCAGCTTTCGCACGCATATGAGGCAATTGAAAACACCATGGCTTGGGTCAAGCGCACCTTACTCTTTAAAGTGGGGGTAGTAGATATGTTCATTATCTTGATTATTGTGGTGATGGTTTCCACTTTTTTTTTTTTTTTAATATTTTATTGTACTTCAGGTGAAGGCTTACAGAACAAATAGTTTCTCCTGAAACAGTAGTACACATGTTGTTTTATGACATTGGTTAACAACCCCACAACATATCAACCTTCTGACTTCTCAACCTCTTTTTTTTTTGGTGAAAATACACATAGCCAAAAATACACCGTTTCAAAAATTTCTACACACACAGTTCAGTGACATTGACTGCGCCCTTCCAATTGTGCTGTTATTCTCGCTTAAGATGAAGGTTTACAGAACAAAATAGTTTCTCATTTAGCAGTTACTACAAATGTTGCCCTATGACAATGGTTAACAATCTCACAACACATCAACAAAATCCTTACTCAACCTTGGGTTCCCTATCACCAGCTTCCTTGTCCCTTTCTGCCTTCTGGCCCTTGTCACTGGACTCCTGTACCCATTAGTCTCATTTGGTTTTACAGGGCTGTCCACTCCGAGGCTGAACAGTGAACCTCGGAGGTAACTTCACCACTGAGCTAAAAGGGTGTCTGGGGACCATATTCTCGAGGTTTCTCCAGTCTCCTTTAGGCCAGTAAATCTGTTCTTTTTTTTTGTGTGTGAGTTAGAATTATGCTCTACATCCTTCTCCAGCTCTGTCCAGAACCCTCTGTTGTGATCTGGTCAGAGCAGTCAGTGGTGGTACCCGGGCACCATCTAATTGTACTGGACTCAGTCCGGTGGAGGCCTTGGTAGATGTGGACAATTAGTCCTTTGGACTAATCTTTTCCTTGTATCCTGTTCTCTTCATTCTCCCTTGCTCCCGAAGGGATGAGACCAGTGGAGTATCTTAGATGGCCGCTCATAGGCTTTTAAGACCCCAGACACTACTCACCAAGGTAGAAAGTAGAGCATTGTCTTTATAAGTAGTGTCATGCCAATTGAGCTATATGTTCCCCGAGACCATGGTCCCCAGAGCCCTCCACCCAGCAACTCAGTCCCTCGGGGAGTTTGGATGTGTCTATGGGGCTTCCATGACCTTTCCTTGTACAGGTTGTGCTAGTTTCCCCTGTATTGTGTACTGTCTCACGCTTCACCCAAGATACCACTTATCTATTGCCTATTTAGTATTCCCCCCCCCCCCTCCATCCCTGGTAACCAACAAAGATTGTTACATTTTGCGTGTGAACTTTTTCATGGGTTTTTACAATAGAGGTCTCATACAATATTTGTCCTTTTGTGATTATTTCACTCAGCATAATGTCCTCCAGTTTCATCCATGTTATGAGATGCTTCACACATTCATTGTTGTTCTTTCTCGTTGCATAGTACTCCATTGTGTGTATGTACCATAGTTTGTTTATCCATTCATCTGTTGATGGGTACCTACGTTGTTTCCATCGTTTTGCTGTTGTGAACAATGCTGCCATGAACATAGGTGTGCATATGTCTATTCGAGTGACGACTCTTATTTCTCTAGGATATATTCTTAGGAGTGGGATTGCTGGATCTAATTAATGGTATGTCTATTTCTAGCTTTCTGAGAAAACGCCATATCATTTTCCAAAATGGTTGTATCATTTTTCATTCCCACCAGCAGTGCATAAGAGTTCCCATCTCCCCGCAGCCCCTCCAACATTTGTTATTTCCAGTGTTTTTGATTCGTGCCAGTAATGCCAGGGTGAGATGGTACCTCATTGTGGTTTTAATTTGCATTTCTCTAATGGCTAGTGATCGCGAGCATTTCCTCATGTGTCTGTTGGCCATTTGAATGTCTTCTTTGCTGAAGTTTCTGTTCGTTTCCTTTGCCCATTTTTTAATAGGGTTATTTGTCTTTTTGTTGTAGAGGTGTTGGATTTTCTTGTAGATTATGGAGATTAGACCTTTGTCTGACTTGTACTGTCCAAAAATTTTTTCCCACTCTGTAGGTTCTCTTTTGACTCTTTTGGTGAAGTCTTTTGAAGAGCATAGGTGTTTGATTTTTAGAAGATCCCAGTTATCTACCTTATCTGTTGGGTTTTGAGCGTTGATGGTTATGGTTTGTATCCTGTTAATGCCATGTATTAAGGCCTGAAGTGTTGGTCCTATTTTTTCTTCTATGAACTTTATAGTTTTAGGCTTTATATTCAGGTCTTTGATCCATTTTGAGGTAGTTTTTGTATACGGTGTGAGGTATGGGTCCTGTTTCATTTTTTTGCAAATGGATATCCAGTTTTGACAGCACTATTTGTTAAAAAGACTATCTTTTCCCCATTTGATGGACTTTGGGCCCTTGTCGAAGATCAGGTGACCGTAGGTGGATGGATTTACATCTGGGTTCTTAATTCTGTTCCATTGGTCAATGTATCTGTCATTGTACCAGTACCACGCTGTTTTGACTACTGTAGCTGTATAGTAGGTTCTGAAGTCAAGTAGTGTGAGTCCTCCAACTTTATTCTTCTTCTTCAGTAGTGCTTTACTTATTCGGGGCTTCTTCCCTTTCCATATAAAGTTAATGATTAGTTTTTCCATCTCTTTGAAGAATGTTGCTGGTATTTGGATCGGGATTGCGTTGTATTTGTAAATTGCTTTGGGTAGAATTGCCATTTTCACAATGTTGACTCTGCCTATCCATGAGCATGGTATGTTTTTCCATTTATGTAGATCCCTTTGGATTTCATGCAGTAGTGTTTTATAGTTTTCTTTGTATAGGTCTTTTACATCCCTGGTCAGATTTATTCCTAAGTTTTTATCTTTTTAGGGGCTATTGAAAATGGTATTGATTTCCTGATTTCCTTTTCATCATTCTCCTTACTGGTGTATAGGAATCCAACTGATTTTTGAATGTTTATCTTGTATCCTGCTACTCTGCTGAATCTTTCTATTAGTTCCAGTAGATTTCTCGTGGAATCTTTAGGGTTTTCTATGTATAGTATCATATCATCTGCAGACAGGGAGAGTTTAACTTCTTCATTACCAATTTGGATGCCCTTTATTTCTTTTTCTTGCCTTATTGCTCTAGCTAGAACTTCCAGCACAATGTTAAATAGGAGTGGTGATAAAGGGCATCCTTGTCTTGTTCCTGTTTTCAAGGGGAATGTTTTCAGCCTCTCTCCATTAAGAATGATGTTGGCCGTTGGTTTTGCATAGATGTCCTTTATTATGTTGAGAAATTTCCCTTCTATACCTATTTGATTGAGAGTTTTTATCAGGAATGGGTGTTGGACTTTGTCAAATGCCTTTTCTGCGTCAATTGAGATGATCATGTGATTCTTTTCTTTCCTTTTATTTATGTGGTGGATTACATTGATTGATTTTCTAATGTTAAACCATCCTTGCATACCTGGTATGAATCCTACTTGGTCGTGGTGTATTATTTTTTTGATATGATGCTGAATTCTATTGGCTAGAATTTTGTTCAAAATTTTTGCATCTATATTCATGAGAGATATTGGTCTGTAATTTTCTTTTTTTGTGACATCTTTGCCTGGTTTTGGTATCAGCGTTATGCTAGCTTCATAGAATGAATTTGGAAGTGTTGCTTCCTCTTCTATGCTCTGAAATAGCTTGAGTAGAACTGGTACAAGCTCTTCTGTAAATGTTTTGTAGAATTCTCCAGTGAAGCCATCTGGGCCAGGGCTTTTTTTGGTTGGGTTTTTTTTTATTACCTTTTCAATCTTTTCTCTTGTTATGGGTCTGTTCAGATTTTCAACATCACTTTGTTGTAGTTTGGGTAGGCCGTGTGTTTCTAGAAATTTATCCATTTCCTCTAGGTTTTCAAATTTGTTGGAGTATAGTTTGTCATAATATTCTGTTATAATCCTTTTTATTTCACTTGGGTCTGTTGTAATGTCCCTCATTTCATTTCTTATTTGGGTTATTTGTGTCCTCTCCTGTTTTTCTTTTAGTTTAGCCAGTGGTTTGTTGAGTTTGTTGATTCTTTCAAAGACCCAACCTTTGGTTTTGTTGATTCTTTCTATTGTTTTTCTGGTCTCTATTTCATTTATTTCTGCTCTGATCTTTACTATTTCCTTTCTTCCGGTGGTTGTGGGCTTTTTTTGCTGTTCTCTTTCTATTTGTTTGAGTTCTGTAGTTAATGTTTTGATTTTGTGCCTTTCTTCTTTTTTGATATGTGCATCAATTGCTATAAATTGTCCTCTGAGGACTGCCTTTGCTGTGTCCCAAAGGTTTTGGTATGATGTGTTTTCATTCTCATTTGATTCTAGGAACTTTTTGATTCCATCTCTGATTTCTTCTATTACCCACTGATGTGTAAGCAGGGTATTATTCAGTTTCCATGTAGTTGATTTTTTCCTTGCTCTTTCTAGTGTTAATTTCTACCTTGATGGCATTGTGGTCAGAGAAGATACTTTGAATTATCTCAGCGTTTTGGATCTTGTTGAGGATTGCTCTGTGGCCTAAGATGTGGTCTATTCTGGAGAACGTTCCATGTGCATTGGAAAAGAATGTGTACTTTGCAGCGGTTGGATGGAGTGTTCTATATATGTCTATGAGGTCAAGTTGGCTGATTGTGCCCTTTAGGTCTTCTGTATCTTTGCTGAGTTTCTTGTTAGTTGTTCTGTCCTTTAGTGAAAGTGGTGTGTTGAAGTCTCCTACTATTATTGTGGAATTGCCATTTTCTCTTTTCAGTGTTGTTAGAGTTTGTTTTATGTATTTTGGAGCCCTGTTATTGGGTATGTAGATGTTTATTATGGTTATTTCTTCATGATGGATCGTCCCCTTAATCATCATATAGTGTCCTTCTTTGTCTTTTATGGTAGATTTTGTTTTAAAGTCTATTTTATCTGAGATTAGAATTGCCATTCCTGCTCTTTTTTGGTAGTTGTTAGCTTGATATATTTTTTTCTAACCTTTGATTTTTAAGAAATTCACATCTTTGTTTCTGAGGTGTGTCCTTTGTAGACAGCATATTGATGGATCTTGTTTTCTTATCCATTCTGCCACTCTCCATCTCTTTATGGGTGCATTGACTCCATTTACATTCATTGTAATTATTGATAGATGTGAGTTTGTTGCTGTCATTTTGTAGTGCTTTTTTTTGTGGTGCTGAAGTTTTCTTTGTTCTTCTTACTCTCTTGTGCTGAGTTACTTTTGTTTGTGGATTTTTTTTTCATTTCTTTTGTTTTTGTAGGTTTTGTTTTTGCCGAGACTTTATGCTTTTCGTCTTTATTTTTATGAGTTGTTTTGTTAACTTTCTTTGTGGTTACCATGAATTTTACCTTTATCTTTCTAAGTTTGAAGCAGTCTACCATTAGTTGGTATCGCCTTGCCTTCCTCTCCAGTAGAAGGTTCTATACCTATGCCGATTATTCCCTCTTTCATTGTTTTGATGTTGTTGCCATCCATCGATTAACTGCTCTGATTCCCTGTTGTATTTCTTTTGGTTTTGGATAGTCCTCGAGACTTCATTTCCTAGATTGGTATCTGGCTCGTACGATCCTGCGTCCTAGGTTCTGCCTGAGGGCTGAAGCTGTTTGTCCTCAGATCGAAGAGCTCCCTTTAATAATTCTTGTAAGTTTGGTTTGACTTTTACATATTCCCTTAGTTTCTGTTTATCTGGAAATGACCTAATTTCACCATCAAATTTGAACGAGAGTTTTGCAAGATATATTATTCTTGGCTGGCAATTTTTTTCTTTCAAGATTTTATATGTGTCATTTCACTGCCTTCTTGCCTGCATGGTTTCTGGCGAATAATCTGAGCTTAGTCTGATTGTTTCTCCTATGTATGTGACTTCTTGTTTTTCACGAGCTGCTCTCAGGATTCTTTGTTTCTCTTTGGTTTTGGCGAGTGTGAATATGATATGCCTTGGTGATTTTCTTTTGGGGTCTCTTCTATATGGGGTTCGTTGAGCTTCTTGGATGGCCAGCTTTTCATCTTTCATGATATTGGGGAAGTTCTCTGTCAGCCGTTCCTCAATGATCCTCTCTGTGTTTTCTGTTTTCTCCCGCTGTTCTGGAATACCAATCACTCGTAAATTTTTGCTTTTAATTGTGTCCCACATAACTCTCAGGTTTTCTTCATTTTTCTTTGTTCTTTTTTCTGAGTTTTCCTGAAACAGAGTTGTATCAAGTGTTTGTCTTCAGTTCCACTGATCCTGTCTTCCACGGTTTCAAATCTGCTTCTCAGCCCTTCTATGACATAATCCATTTCTGAAATCTTGTTGTTTATCTTTTGGATTTCTAATTGTTGTTTTTGTATAATTTCTAGTTGTGAATTTGTTTTGACATTTTGTTCCTCGATCATCTTCCTGAATTCTTCCAATTTTTTGTCTGTATTTTCCATGAATTTTTCTATTTTTTCCTCATGTTTGTGAGCTTTTTGCCTCAGTTCTTGGAAAATTCCAAGTATTAGAGATTTGAATTCCCTATCAGGTACTTCTAGTGCATTTTCTTCCACAGGAGAGTCATCTGGTATTTTAATTTGGACACCTACTGGAGCCATCCTGTCCTGTTTTTGTAAATGTTTTGATATTGTTTGCTGTTTTCGGGGCATTCAGTCGATATTTCTCTCATTTATTGATTGTAGATTTGTTTGTTTCGTCCCAGCTGTTTTGTCTCCCACTGGATGCTCTATGAGGCTGCTTTCTCGTACCCCCGTTTGCCGGTCTCTGATAGGAGTCCAAGATGGTGGATCCGCGCTGCATTAGCTGGTAGGGGACCTCTGCATGAATCTCTCCTCGCTCTCCGTTCTCTTTCAGTATTCTCACTCCATTTGGTGCTCGGCTGAGTTCTTTATCTCTTCATTTGATGTTCTAGGGTTTCAGGATTGTTGCATTCTCTGTTTGGCTTAGTTTTTCGGATCTTTGCTGTAGAGGGACGGCGTGGTGCTTCTGCCTAGAGCGCCATCTTTCCGGACTCCTCTGGTTTCCACTTTTGATATATGTATCAAAATTTATCAAACTGTACACTTTAGATATGTATACTTCAGTGTACATCAGTTATACTTCGATAAAGCCGCTTTAAAAATTTTTAAAAGACACACAGTGTGTGGGGCAGTGAGGAGCAGAAAAAATACCCATCACAACCTTTCTCTTCTCCCCTTGCCCCAATTTAATTAAAGAGGGCAGAGAGTTACAATGTATTGTAAGACACTGAAACTGTGAAATTATTACACATTCACTTTCAAAACACATGTTTGTCAGGCATATTTTGAGGGTAATGACAAAAACCATCTGAAATATCAGAACAAGAAGAACAATATTGCTGCCTTGTAGAAATGCTGGGCCCTCAGGTTGTATCCCATCTGATAAACACCTGCACAGAAAAATTACATTTCACAGTTTGCCAAATATTATATATGAGTATTGGAAAGTGCATCCTGTGGATAAGAAAATATAATGTGCATTTTGTTTATGAAATCATATTTTTGCTTCATTTGAAATTGCAAGCAGATGAAATATTTCCATAATACGAGCCGAGAGAAGGCTTGGCTTCCAGAGAATGCATGCTTATTCTTTTACAATTAGGAATATGATTATCAAACAGAACAAAATACCAGACTTCACAGATCACCATAATGTTCAGCTGGCAAAGTATATCTTCTGAACCCAGGGAGACTGGTGATTTTTAGCCACTTGATGACCCTCTCAGTGGAGAATACACACTGACTCTCATTGTCTATGGCTCTGAGCTGGAAACGTACAGATCAGTTCTGGTTGTTTTCTCCCAGTTTGGTGTTAGTTAAAAATTGTTTCTTTTACACATGTTCAAATATAAGAATCAGCACAAAGCCAATTCCTACATGGCAAAGGCTGCCGTACCATTCCATCTCTGACACACGTCCCTCCCCCTCCCCCTCCCATCAGCACTCTTCCCTCCCCTGTTTGGGTTTGGCAATTCACTGCAAAGTCTCATACAACTCAGGAACCATACTACCGTTAAGTGGTTTATTAAGGAAGTAACGGTACAATCTGGGATCAGGATCAACAGGCTGCAATTCAGGATGAGGATCAGGAAGCCTGTAGGCAAAGTCTCCCTTCTTCAGTAGAGGACACCTCTCTCAGCTCCTCTTGGCCCTGCCCCCTGAGGACAGGCTCCTCTCGGCCATGCCATTGGTCACTATTGACTGCTGCAGGGCCCCCTCTAGGCCTGCCACCTCCTGCTCTGGCCATGGGCCCCTTCAGGGCCTCTCGATGTCTTCGGTGTTAAGCCCTTAATACACGTCACAGCTTTTTTAGGAGGTTTCTTGCCTTCTCTCTCTCTCTGCTTTTCTCGTCTCTTCTTTTCTTGCTTATGCTTCTTCCTGCTGTTTCTCTTCCTGCTTCTTTCTGTCTGAAAAACCTCTGTGGGGTTGGCTGAATATATGCACAACTCCTTGTCAATTTCAAGGCATGGCCCTCCCACCTTCCCACCTTCCTATCCATGAACAAGGTATGTTTTCCTACTTATGCAGGTCCACCGGAAGCATCTGACTATGCCACCATCTTGGCCCTGCCTCCTCAGAAACTGTGTTTTGTGTGTATGTTTTGAGTTTCAGAAAAAAATCTATTTTGTGAAAAAGTAGTATTAACTATCATAGGATTGAAAATTAGTAAAACCTGAATTATAAACTTGGATTGTACTTATGTGGTGTATGTGTCTGAGTTGGAGCAGGTTTACCCAGCTGCCAGACTGAGCATGTGCTCTGGGCATGAACAAAGATGGGCACTAAACATGTTTTAGTGGATAATTAAACGGGAACGTGACAAAGTTATGAGAGCAATAGCAAGCAAGAGAGAGAGAGATTGAGGTGACTTAGCTTCAGCTAACTTCACAGAATTTTGGAAACAGGAAATCAAGAAAAAACGGTTTCAGTATCTGTGTAAATATAATTTTTATTTTGTTTTGTGTTTATAATGAGAGAGAATCACATGTACTATGTTTTCAGTGATTTGGGGATACTAAAAACCTTAATCCAGTCAGACCTATTTTGGATCAACTACTTAATATCTTTGGTTCTCTTTTTTTGTGGGGTGGTCATTAAAACAGAAGCATGCCTTTCCTCCAAGACAGAAATAAAAATGTTTAACTTATGTGAGTTGAAGAGAGATAACTATTGCCACCTAGTGGTGTCAGTGCAAACTGCAGTAAATTATTTCTTTAGTAAGTATCTGCAACTTCTGCAGCATGTTGGATTGTATTAAAAACAGTATCAATTTAAAATACATATGGCCTTAAAATAATACAATTTGGCAATGATAAATATGGAAACATATATTAATATCATCAATGCATTGTTTTATAATGATAGGACTCTGAAAGATTTTATGCCTCATGGTTAAGAGCTATGGTTGTTAACTAAAAGATCTGCAGTGAGTCCACCAGCTGCTCCTTGGAAACCCTATGGGGCAGTTGTACTCTGTCGTATGGGGTCACTACGACTCAGAATCGACTCGACAGCTACAGGTTTTATTAATATTGGACGTTAATATCAGTGCTGATAAACTTTTTCACAATGTTAATTATGTTCCAGAAAAAGCATAATATAATGTTCTCTTGGAAAGTATATTTAAAATGTTAAGTTAAAACTGAGATTTATTGCATAATTTAAGATGAATAACTCTAAGGTCAGCTAGGTAAATTGATCGGTACAATGAGTTAATGTAGATGTGGTTATCGTTTATATCTAAGCTATGCTTTTATATTTAGGATATTGCTGTGCCGTCAGTTCTGACTCATGGTGATCCTGTAGGTCAGAGTAGAACTGCCCCATAGAGTTTCCAAGGAGCCGCTGGTGGATTGGAACTGTCGACCTTTTGGTTAGTAGCTGAGCTCTTAACCACTGGGCTACCAGGGCTCCATGCTCTCTGAGGAGACAGTAGAGACAGCTTCCTGTCTAGTGGAATCTTCAGGTTGCCATATTGTCTATCATTCTCCAATTAAAATGAAAATTACTCCTTGGCATGACTGATGTATTATGTCTTGGTTCATGTATTTATTAATTTGTTGTGTCTTGTCCACATCAGTGCGCTTTGGAAGGGCGACACGGGACCAGAAAATGTAGATGAGTAATTAGAGAAGAAATCTAGTCCTGACTCTGGGGCACTGTAGAGAAGGGCAAATGTGGAAGGAAATGCCCAGTATGAAGTTCCCTCCTCTCTGACATTCCTAGGGTAACCCCAGGGAAAGGGAAAATTTTGAGGGCAATGTTAAGGGACTAGGGAAATTATTTATCTCCTTTGTAATGTTAATGATAAAGGATTTGGAGTCAGAGGATCACCATGTGTTAATTGTATAACCGTTAACAGACCATCTCTTAATCTCTGTAAGCCTTGCTTTATTTATTTACAAAATGGGTATAAAAATACTTGCCTGAGGAGAGTATGAAAGAAGCCCTGGTAGAGTAGTGGTTAGGGTTTCTATGAGTCAGAATCGACAAAAAGGCAACAGGTTTTTTTTTGAGGGGGGGTGGTATTGTAGTTTCTATATTGATTTTGTAAGCAGCTAATTAATTGAACATTTAGGCTGCTTCAGATAAATATTTTATCTGACCCTTTTGTATTTTTCCAGTGTACAATCAAATGTACTATAAAAATGAAAAATTTTCCTCCCATTTTTAACTTTTACGCCTCAGATCTTTCAATTACATAATTGCATTGGGTTGTATCTCAAAACCAAAATTAAAAAATAGTGGTGTTGATGGACAGCTTTCTATTGTTCCTGACTTTAAAATAAGTGCTTGTAGTTTGTAGCCTGTGATGGTTAATGTTATGTGTCAACTTGGCTAGACCATGATTCCCACTACTGTGTAATTGTCCTCCATGTTGTGATCTGATGTAATTGTATGTATAAAATGTTTTATAGTTAACAGAATATTTTTAAGGAAATAAATCCACAAAGTAGAAAACAAATGTCCTTAGAGTCAGATGAAACTAGTTCCAACCTGAAACTAGTCTGCTACTTAGGAGAGTTTAGGGTTTTGGACAAATTACATAATTTCACGAGGTCCCAGTTTCATATGTAATAGGGTTATTCTCAGAACTAAATAAGATATATATATATATGTATTTTAGCCTAATTTAGAACTGCGTCATGGTAGATGTTCAACAAATGATGATTCTCACATTTGTTGAATAAGAGAAGGAATGTCTTAGAATTATAATGAGTGAATTAATGCGTAGCCTTCCTCAGTTTAGAATTCAGGAGCATGTCTAATGGAGTAAACAAGAGATAATCATTTCTGTATCTGCCAAGAGGTGTGCAGTGAGTCTTGTCATTTTTTGACCTTTATCTTTTGATAGCAACAAATAAAACATTATTTTCTGCCACCTGAGAAAGCTGTACCTTTGGTCATCATGTCTATTATTTGTCCTTATTTAAAGATATTTTCTAGAGCATAGTTCAAAGAATTAGTTGTAGGTGGCCTCCTCAGCAACATCTGTTTCCCTTAGAAATGAAATGTTGCTTAAATCCTGTGATATGATTTTGCTTGTGGAAAATAATGGGTCTGTTTATTTGCCAATATTTAACCTGATGCTCATTAAAAGGAAGCCTCCTCTCCCTACACTGTTTCACCACTCCCCCCACTCCAAAATGGCATGACTCATCATGCCTCTGTCAAGTATTATGTCTGTGGTAAGGGTTAGACACACTGGAATTAAATGGACTATACCTGTGGAAAAAGACAATGGAGAAGCTCAGTATGATCAGTCAGAACAAGGCCAAGGGCCGAATGCAGAACAGACCATCAATTGCTCATATGCTAGTTCATGTTGAAACTGAAGAAAATTAAAACTAGTCCACGAGAGCCAAAGTACAACCTTGAGTATATCCCACCTGAATTTAGAGACCATCTCAAGAATAGATTTGATGGGTCGAACACTAATGATGGAAGACCAGATGAGTTGTGGGATGACATCAAGGACATCGTATGTAAAGAAAGCAAAAGGTCATTAAAAAGTCAGGAAAGAAAGAAAAGACCAAAATGGATATCCAAAGAGACTCTGAAACTTGCTCTTGGATGTAAAGTCACTAAAGCTAATGGAAGAAATGATGAAGTAAAAGAGCTGAACAGAAGATTTCAAAGGATGGCTCAAGAAGACAAAGTAAAGTATTATAACGAAATGTGCAAAGACCTGTAGTTAGAAAACCAAAAAGGAAGAACACGCCCCTCAGCATTTCTCAAGCTTAAAGAACTGAAGAAAAAATTCAAATCTCGAGTGGCAATATTGAAGGATTCTATGGGCAAAATATTGAAAGACACAGGAAGTGTCAAAAGAAGATGGAAGGAATAGACAGAATCACTGTACCAAAAAGAATCGGCTGACATTCACCCATTTCAGGAGGTAGCATATGATCAAGAACCGACGGTACTGAAGGAAGAAGTCCAAGCTGCACTGAAGGCATTGGCGAAAAACAAGCCTCCAGGAATTGATGGAATAACGATTGAGATGTTTCAACATTGGCTGCAATGCTGGAAGCCCTCACTTGTCTACGCCAAGAAATTTGGAGGAGAGCTAACTGGCAAATTGACTGAAAGAGATCCATACATGTGCTCATTTCAAAGAAAGATGATCCAGCAGAATGCAGAAATTATCAAACAATATCATTAATATCACATGCAAGTAAAATTTTGCTGATGGTAATTAAAAAATGGTTACAGCATTTCATCAACAGAGAACTTCCAGAAATTCAGGCCAGATTCAGAAGAGGATGTGGAACAAGAGATATCATTGCTGATGTCAGGTACATCTTGGCTGAAAGAAGAGAATACCAGAAAGATGTTTACCTGTGTTTTATTGACTATGCTAACACATTTGACTGTGTGGATCATAACAAATTATGGATAACATTGTGAAGAATTGGAATTCCAGAACACTTAATTGTGTTCATGTGGAACCTGTACATAGATCAAGAGGAAGTCGTTCGAACAGAACAAGGGGATGCCACATGATTTAAAGTCACAAAAGGTATGTGTCAGGGATGTATCCTTTCACCGTAGTTATTCAATCTGTATGCTGAGGAAATAATCCAAGAACCAGGACTATATGAAGAAGAACGTGGTATATGCACATGACACAACCTTGCTTGCTGAAAGTGAAGAGGACTTGAAGCACTTACTGATGAAGATCAAAGACTACAGCCTTCAGTATGGATTACACCTCGACATAAAGAAAACAAAAATCTTCACAATTGGACCAATTGGCAACATCATGATAAATGGAGAAAATATTCAAGTTTTTGAGGATTTCATTTCATTTCAATCAACGCCTTGGAAGCAGCAGTCAAGAAATCAAATGACGCATTGCGATGGGCAAATCTGCTGCAAGGGTTCTCTTTCAGCTGTTAAGAAGCAAAGATGCTTTAAGGACTAAAGTGTGCCTGAACCAAGCCATGGTATTTTTAATCACTTCATATGCATGTGAAAGCTGGACAATGAACAAGATAGACTGAAGAAAAACAAATTGATGCCTTCAAATTATGGTGTTGGCAAAGAATATTGAATATACTATGGACTGCCAGAAGTCTTGGAAGAAGTACAGCCAGAATGCTCCTTAGAAGCAAGTATGGCAAGACTATGTCTCATTTGCTTTGGACATGTTATCAGGAGGGACCAGTCCCTGGAGAAGGACATCATACTTGGTAAAGTAGAGAGTCAGTGAAAAATAGGAAGACCCTCAACGAGATGGTTTGACACAATGGCTGGCAACAGTGGGCTCAAACATAGCAATGATTGTGAGAATGGTGCAGGACCAGGCAGGTTTCCTTCTGTTGTACGTAGGGTTGCTATGAGTTAGAACCAACTCAGTGGCACCTAACAACAACATAGATGAGACACTCAGAATATGAACTTTCTGGGCTACGTGATGCCAGAATAACCACCTGAAAGGTGAATAATTCAGTTGAGATGATTTTGTAAAATTTTTTTTGGAAAAAATATGTCTAGTTTAAATATATTAATTGACCAATTCCCTGTACTCAGCCTCTTTTTAAAATGAATTCATTGAAACCATCTGTACGTCTAGACGTGGCCAAAGATAAAGTATTCCCAACAGTATATTAAGTAATGAAAATGAACAAATTAGAAAATTTAAGGGCTGTTTTAAGTTTGAAATGTACTTAGAGCCTACACTCTTAGTACTTCAAAGTGAGTAATTTATTAAAATAGTAATTTCAAAAACAGTTATATACCACCTGGAGGCATTATTTTACAGTATATAGCTTAAATACCTAAGACCTATCTAAAACAGCTCTAATAAATATACTGCAAATTGTTTTCTTCAGGAAGTAGTAGATGAGATTATTGATTTTTTTAAATCTGGGAGCAAATATATTTGCTATAAATATTATACAATCATTAAATAGTCATGTAGGTTAGTTTTTACTTTTTATATTATAAAAATTAATATACAACGTTTTTGTTTGCATAAAACTTGTGCAGAAAATACAAAGTTCCCATATAATCCCTCTTCCCTGACACTTCATTTCTCCTTGTTAACATCATGCATTAGTGTTGTACATTTGTTATAACTGGATAGCTATATATGGCTAGTGGCTACCATATTGGATAGCACAACTGTACATTATACATATTGTAAGACTATGTAACAAGTGATGTAAATTGCAGCAGAAGTCATTGATCAAAACATTCTAGTAATTTCCAACTTTGATGTGGCTCTGGCTAGCTAAATGATGCTTCTGTCTGAGCCAAGTTTTCACAATCTCTTCCAATGATTTCTTCATTGAATTTATAGTCATTAGTTACTGGGTATCCTGCCAGGCACCTAAGGGGTGTGTTCACACAGCTGCCCTCCTTCTCAGCTTTCTATTTTTCGCACTGCCCTTCTGACCTCTCAGTGACTCCTTCACCATGAATCACAGTGATACTTACCATCCCATCCTGGTCAATGCCAGGAGCTGGTGCCCAGAGAACCTGAGTTGGAGACAAGTGAGATAAGGGAGGGCGGAGGCAGAGTGGCATAGGGTTAAGGGGTGAAGTGGCTAGATTTATTTCATCCCAATAGCCAGGGCCAGCACCTTACCTGTTTTGTATGTTTAACCCCACAAAAAGCCAAGGGTCCAATTGACTGGCTCCAGTTAATACGTGGGACAAAGGCATATGTGGAAAGAATAAAAGAGAGAAGCAAAAGAAGCAAGCAAGCAAACAAACAAACAAAAACAAGTGCAAAAGTCGGTCAGCAAAGCAGAGGAAGGGCTCAGAGCATCCCCAGAGGTGCAGTGTTCTGTATGTTTTTAATATGATCTCAGATCGCATATGTATAAGACTATTGTGTTTTCAAAATACACGTGTGTAAGCACTCATGGTATAGACTAAGAAATAGAAATATGTCTACCTTTGTGATGCTCTCTAACATTAACTATAAGCCATTAGAAACCTGTAAATCATGAGAAAGTTGTTTAGAAACTTTTTGAACTTAGACATAAAAATGTATGTAAATGAAAAAGTTTCAAACTGAAGTCATTCATGTCATACATGAGAACGATGGGGCCAACATGCATTCCCAGGAAGCAGAAAGTCAGGATGTAAACCATTTGTTCATGGGAAGAATGTGTCAAGATGTAAATAATTTGCTCCCAGGAAAAATGTGTTGACAGCTGCAGTCATGTATCACCGAACTGGCTAGTGCCACTCATCTAGGTAGTAACTCACTCCCTCCTAGCCAAGTGGACGACTTTCACATTTCAAAGGTCTTCGAGCTGAAGTTGATCTTATCTATAATAAGTCATTAACTCCCTGCCTTTCTGTTGTTCTCTAGGTATATAGACCCCTCTCTCTGCTTGAACTGCAGAGTGCTTTGTATTTTTACTTAGTGCTACCCAGCTTGAGCTGTATTATTCCTCAATAAAACTCCTGTGCTTTTACTCCTAACAGAGTACAAGATTTTCTTTGACGTGTAGAAGCATGTGAAGTATGTAAAGAATGCAAACAGCCTTTAAGTTGACTTTGACCTGATATGCTGTGATAAAAAGTCATAGTTAATCTTTGTAAACTATCCTTGAGAGGTAAACCTAAACAATCTCCCTAATCTCTAACCTTGAAGAAAATGTAACATTCAACGAATCTCCAACCCTGGAGAAATGACATAACGTATTCGTCTTTGACATCACACTCACTCTTATTGTGTGAGGCCGAGCTGAGACTTTCACATATAAACCCTGAATTTCTGCTCATCCCTGAGAGAAGGCAGAAGCAAACACCAGGAGCCTGCTGAGACTCTGCCCACTGCCACTGATCTTGGACCCCAGCTACAAGGGGCCTCTGCCAAGTTTGAGCTGTGGTTAAGCCTTCCTCCCAAGACCTCTCATCAAAGGCAGAAGTCTGAAGTCTAAAGATCTGAACTTTAACCATTGAACTAACATTGTAACTATAATTGTTAATTCTGATTCTCTGGTCATGAATGAATGTTGTGAGATCTCACTTGCATGCCTTGCCATGACTACCTTGCAATAAACTAAGCAAGTTTGTTCATGATAAACCTGAGTATTTTCTAAGGTTTCTAAAATCATACACAACACTCAGGGACAGAGATGGGGCTCTCTTGATGGATAGTCTGCTCTTCTGCCTAAGTGGAGTCTCCAGGAGATCCATACCTATAGACCTCCCCTTGCTACAGAGATTTACGTGTTCCCAGTTGATTCTGACTCATAGAGACCCTATAGGACAGGGTAGAACTGCCCCATAGGGTTTCCAAGGCTGTAATCTTTACAGAAGCAGACTGCCACGTCTTTCTCCTGAGGAGCAGCTGGTGGGTTTGAACCACCGACCATTCAGTTAGCAGCTGAGCACTTAACCAGTGCACCACAAGGGCTCCTTTTTATGCACTCCACCAGGGATTAAATAGTCAACTAGGACAGACTTCCCCAAACCTATCTGAAGGAACATTAAAATTCTGAGGTAATATATCCCTTCCAACCACCTGTTTATGTCCCTGGCCAGTGATTTCCTTCTCAGTCAATATCTGAGATGGAAGGAACACGCATGATCCCTTGAGTTGTGAGTATCTCTCCAGGGGTTTAAAGAATAGATCATCTTTTGGAAATCCTGGTGCCATAGTGGTTAACAGCTATGGCTGCTATCCAAAAGGTCAGCAGTTTGAATCCACCAGGCGTTCCTTGGAAACCCTATGGGGCAGTTCTACTCTGTCCCATAGGGTCGCTATGAGTTGGAATTGACTCAACAGCAGCAGATTTGTTTATTTTCCCTCAATTTAGCTGTGCCACTCCCCATCCCCATCAACTTTTGAAGTAAATAACCAGTCCAGTTCCTTTTGAGTCAATCCTGACTCTTGGCAACTGTAGAGTTTTCAGTGACTGATCTTTCAGGCAGTAGATTGCCAGGTCTTTCTTCTGAGGTGCGTCTAGGTGGCTGGAAACTTCCAGTCTTTTGGTTAGCGGCCTAGCCTAATGATTTGCACCATCCAGGGACTCCGGAAATAAATCTGAGGAGGTTTTTTTCTGGCCACTCCCCTCAACCTCTGAGCTTCCATACCTGAAGGGGGAAAATGTCTTGGAATCTCAATGAACATGCTGGTATTTTGATAGATTGATTGACGACTGCTTCTTAACGCCATTAAAACTCTTGGGCTGTTATCAGCCAGTGCAAAAGTATTTCAGCATGTTAACACCCCATAAAATTGCTAAATTTGACATCCCTGTGGGAGTAGCAGTCCTGAAGGCATATAAGCCTCCCCTGTTGGTTTCCCACAGTTTTGCCTTTGACACAGTTTCTTTTCTCTCCCAGGGCTGCAAATTGTTTTCTTTTAAGTCATCTTTGTATTGCTTCTGTTCAGTTGTATTCAGATGTATCAGCTGGAGCCTAATCATTGAAAAATATCTTAGTGACTCGTAGTTATTGTCCAGGTTTGACTAGTGAAGTGCAAAAAAGTAGCACGGTGGTTAAGGGCTCTGCTGTTAACCAAAAGGTAGGCAGTTCAAATCCACCAGTCGCTCCTTGGAAACTCTATGAGGCAGTTCTACTCTGTCCTATAGGGTCGCTATGAGTCGGAATCAACTTGATGGCAATGGATTTGGTTGTTTCTGGGGGGGTTTAGTGAAGATTGACACCTAGGCGCAGAAGCTATGTTTATGAATGGGGCGTGATCAAACAGAGCTGGACCTTGCCAAACAGGATTCTAGAGGGGGGTTGTGTTTACCTTCAGAATTAGACATTAACTTTGATAGTGGGTAGATGGAAGTGACTCAGTCCAGGTAGCAGAGGGCAGCTTTTTTTTTTGTTAGTTAAATTAACCAGAGGACTTGACAGTCACTGAAGCCAAACATTGGAGTAAGAGCTATTAACAACATTTAATGAGCTTTAGATAACAACTTCCTTGCCTCCTCCCCTAGGATCTGGCAGTAAGTCTATCCAAAGGCTAAATGAATTAACTCAGCTCTGGCCTGGAATCCTTGTTCTGCATTGTCTCAGCCTGTTGGAATCCTTTTCTGTGGCCTGAAGACATTCTGTACTGGGATGCTGCTCCTTTGTTTCTGAGCCTTTCTGACTTTACACAGAGCCCTCAGCCTTCCCGTCATACATGTTCAAATTCACTCCTAGCGCAATGCAGTCTATCTGCACACAATCCTCTGGCCCTTCTGGCGCTTGGCTAAATCCTGACCCATTGCCTGCCTCTTTTTTTTAATTTATTTTTTTGCCTCCTTCTTTAGAGCTAAACCAGGAATGGAGCTCCTTTCCTTGTTTTCCTTTGACCAAATCATTCACGGGGGCACAGTCCTTTCCCCTGTTGGGTTTTTGACCTCCTCCCCATTCTGCTCCACCTGCTGGGTTTGCTCTCCAACAACTTAGCTTATTTTGGTTGGAGAAGTTATTTCCTGATGAGGGTCTGAGTTGAAACACCCCCTCCCTGTTTGAGGGAGGTCCTGGTATTTGTTGCTGTTGTTGTTAGGGGCCGTTGAGTTGGTTCAGACTCATAGCGACCCTATGTACAACAGAACAAAACACTGCCTGGTCCTGAACCATCCCCAGATCATAGCTATGTTTGAGCCCATTGTTGCAGCCACGGTGTCAGTCTATCTCATTAAAGGTTTTCCTCTTTTTCTACTTTACCAAGCATGATGCCCTTATCCAGGGACTGTCCCTGCTGATAACATGGCCAAAGCACATGAGACAAAGTTTCACCATCCTTGCTTTGAAGGAGCATTCTGGCTGTACTTCTTCCAAGACACGTTTGTTCATTCTTCTGGCAGTCCATAGTGTATTCGATATTCTTCTCCGACACCATAATACAAAGGCATCAATTCTTCTTTGGTCCTCCTTATTCATTGTCCAGCTTCACATGCATAGGAGGTGATTAAAAATATCATGGGTTGGTCAAGTGCACCTTGGTCCTCAGATGGACATTGTTGCTTTTCAATACTTTTTAAAGAGGTCTTTTGCAGCGGATGTGTCCAGTGCAATATATTGCTTGATTTCTTAACTGCTGCTTCCATGGGTGTTGATTGTGGATCCAAGTAAAATGAAATCCTTGACAACTTCAATCTTTTCTCCATTTATCATGATGTTGCTTATTGGTCCAGCTATGAGGATTTTTTTTTCTTTTTGTTTTGGTATAATCCATACTGAAGGCTGTAGTCTTTGATCTTCACCAGTAAGTGCTTCCAATCCTCTTCACTTTCAGCAAGCATAGTTGTGTCACGTGCATATCACAGGTTGTTAATAAGTCTTCCTCCAATCCTGATTCTGTGTTCCTCTTCATATAGTCCAGCTTCTTGGATTACTTGCTCAGCATACAGATTGAATAAGTATAGTGAAAGGATACAACCCTGACACACACCTTTTCTGATTTTAAACCACTCAGTACCACTTTGTTCTCTTTGAACGACTGCCTCTTGGTCTATATACAGGTTCTTCATGAGCACAATTAACTGTTCTAGAATTCCCATTCTTTGCAATGTCATCCATAATTTGTTAAGATTTACACAGTCGAATACCTTTGCATAGTCAATAAAACACAGGTAAACATCTTTCTGGTATTCTCTGCTTTCAGCCAAGATTCATCTGACATCAGCAATGATATCCTTCATTCCACATCCTCTTCTGAATCTGGCTTGAATTTCTGACAGTTCCCTTTCTATGTACTGCTGTAACCATTTTCAAATGATCTTCAGCAGATTTTTACTTGCATGTGATAGTAATGATATTGTTATATAATTTCCTTTTTCT
This sequence comes from Dugong dugon, assembly GCA_030035585.1. Lineage (NCBI taxonomy): Eukaryota > Metazoa > Chordata > Mammalia > Sirenia > Dugongidae > Dugong > Dugong dugon. Next base: position 70,333,419 of record CM057479.1, read on the forward strand.
GTTGGATCACCTTTCTTTGGAATGGGCACAAATATGGATGTCTTCCAGTTGGTTGGCCAAGTGGCTGTTTTCCAAATTTCTGGGCATAGAGCGCCTCCAGAGTTGTATCCACTTGGTATTCCATCAATTCCTGGAACCTTGTTTTTCACTAATGCCTTCAGTGCAGCTTGGATTTCTTCCTTCAGTACCATCAGTTCTTGATCATACGCTACTTCCTGAACTGGTTGAAAGCCAACCAGTTCTTTTTGGTACAGTGACTCTGTGTATTCCCCATCTTCTTTTGATGCTTCCTGCATTATTCAATAATTTGCCCCTAGAATCCTTCACTATTGCAACTCGAGGCTTGAATTTTTTCTTTAGTTCTTTCAGCTGGAGTAATGTTGAGACTATTCTTCCCTTTTGGTTTTCTATCTCCAGATCTTGACACAATTCACTCTAATACTTTCCTTGTCTTCTCAAGCTGACCTTTGAAATTTTCTGTTCAGCTCTTTTATGTAATCATTGCTTCCATTCACTTTAGCTAACCTATGATCAAGAGCAAGTTTCAGAGTCTCTTCTGACATCCATTTTGGTCTTTTCTTCCTTTCCTGTCTTTTTAATGATCTTTCACTTTCTTCATGTATGATGTCCTTGATGGCATCCCACAACTTGTTTGGTCTTCAGTCATTCGTATTCAATATGTCAAATCTATTCTTGAGATAGTCTCTAAATTCAGGTGGGGTATACTCAAGGTCATACTTTGGCTCTCGTGGACTTGTTTTAATTTTCTTCATCTTCAACTTGAACTTGCATGTGAGCAAATGATGGTGTGTTTCACAGTCAGCCCCAGGCCTTGTTTTGACTGATGTTAATGAGCTTGTCCGTAGTCTCCTTCCACAGATTTAGTTGATTTGATTCCTTTGTATACCATCTGGCGAGGTCCATGTGTATAGTTGCCATTTATGTTGTTGAAAAAAGGTATTTGCAATGAAAAAGTCACTGGTCTTGCAAAATTGTATCATGCTATCTCTGGTGTTGTTTCTATCACCAAGGCCATATTTTCCAACTTCTGATACTTCTTCTTTGTTTCTAACTTTCGCATTGTAATCACCAGTAATTATCAACGCATCTTGATTGCATGCATGATCAATGTCAGACAGCAGAACTTGGTAAAAATCTTCAATTTCTTCATCTTTGGCAGTAGTGGTTGGTGTGTATATTTGAATCATAGTTGTATTAGCTGGTCTTTCTTGTAGGCGTATGGATATTCTATCACTGACAGTGTTGTATTTCAGGATAGATCTTGAAATGTTCTTTTTGATGATGAATGTGATGCCATTCCTCTTCAATTGGTCATTTCTGGCATAGTAGACCGTATGATTATTGATTGAAAATGGCCAATTCCAGTCAATTTCAGCTCACTAATACGTAGGATATCGATATTTATGTGTTCCATTTCATTTTTACAGCTCCCAATTTTCCTAGATTCATAATTCATATGTTCCACATTCCTATTATTAATGGATGTTTGCAGCTGTTTCTTCTCATTTTGAGTAGTGCCACATCAGCAAATGAAGGTCCCAAAAGCTTTACTTCATCCATGTCATTAAGGACCACTCTACTTTGAGGGAGCTCTGCTGGTGCTGTGATAAAAGCGATCAACTGCTAACCAAAAGGTAACCTGTTTGAAACCACCAGTAGTACTGCGGGAGAAAGACGTGGCAGTCTCCTTCCATAGAGATTTACAGGCTTTGAAACCCTACGAAGTCATTGTAAGTTGGAACTGACTCGATGGCAGTGGGTTGATTTGGCTACTTTGAGGAGGCAGTTCTTCCCCAGTCATATTTTGAGTGCCTTCCAACCTGAGAGGCTCATCTTCTGGCAGTATATAAGATGGTGTTTCCCTGCTATTCATAACGTTTTCACTGGCTTCTTGCTGGTTTGTCTCATCCTGGAAGCTCTGCTGAAACCTGTCCATCATGGGTGACCCTGCTGATACATGAAATACTGGTGGCATAGCTTCCAGCATCACAGCAACATGCAAGCCATGACAGTATGACCGACTGACAGACGAGTGGTGGCCTTCATCTAGTGTTACATAATTACATTCTTGTAGCATTATAGGGTCCCTATGAATCAGAATCAACTCAACAGCACCGGTTTTTTTTTTTTTTTGCAATAACAGCTCAGCAATGTTACTACTACAGATAGGCCAAATATACACTCCCTAAACAGCCAGTATTTTGATTCTAAGCAAAAGATGGAATCTGTTTGTCTCAGGACTGACCAGTTAATTGACTCAATTGAAAGGTCAGCAGCTCTGCAGGAGAAAAGACCTGGTGATCTGTTCCCATAAAGATTACAGCCTAGGGAACCCTATAGGGCAGTTCTACTCCGTCCTACAGAGTTGCTATGAGTCAGAATTGACTCGATGGCATACAACAACAATATAATTAAATACCTAAAAACGTAGTTACTGTGGTTGCTTAATATTTTGGAATATTAACTTATGCTTACTCGCCCCATAATATGCCTTCTCTCCCTTCCCTCCGTTTAAATAGGAATTTGGAAATTGGTTCCTATTATCTTAAGAGGTCTATGGAAGGGCAAAAAGCACGTGCTGCCTGAGAAAAAGTCATTTCCTGGTTATGTTTTTGAAAAGGCTGAACTCCTGCTGGGGGCTGCAAACGGTTAACATGCTAGGCTGCTAACCAAAAGACTAGAGGAGGTTCAAGTCCACCCAGAAGAACCTTGTAAGAAAGGGCTGGTGATCTACTTCTAAAAAATCAGCCCTAAGCAGCACAGATCTCTGACACACATTGGGTTGCCATGAGTCAGAATCAACTCAACAGCTACTGGTTTTCTGGTCAAAGTAAAATGACTTAAAAGAAAAGAGAGGGACAAGGATCTTTCTGTGACTTCCAAGAGATAATAACCACCACAGGGAAGAGAGAAGCACAGAGACTATGTCCAGTCTACTGGGTGGCCCTGGGGAGGTGGGAAAGGGAGTGGCTTAGTGTTCTGTAAGTTTCTATAATGCTCTCAAATCCCATATGGTCTAAGTCACTATTATGCTTTCAAAATAAATATGTATAAGCATGCATAATATGAACTTAGAAATATGTCTAGTTTGTGAGAGTCTCTAATATTAACTATAAGTCCTTACAAACCTGTAAGTCATGAGAAAGTTATTTAGAAAATTTCTGAACTTAGAAACGCAGAAGCATGTGAAGTATGTAAATAATATAAACAATCTGTAAGTTCACTTTGACCCAGCGTGCTGTGACAGAAGAGAACATAACATAAATCTAAACAAGCTCCCTAATCTCTACCTTGAAGAAAAGATGTGTCACTCCACTACTGTTTAACCCTGGAGAAAAGTCATAACATACTAACTCTTTGAGGCCGTACTGGCCTTTGTTGTGTGGAGGCAAGGTGACAAATTCACATATAAACCCTATATTTCTCCTCCCTCACTGAGGAAAGGCAGAGATGGAACTGAGATTCTGTGCACTGCCGCCGACCTCAGACCCTACCTGTGAGGGACCTCCTCTGAGTTCCAGCTGTGGTCAAGCCTTCCTCCCATTAAAGGTAAAAGTCTGAAGTCTAAAGATGTGAACTCTAACCATTGAACTAACATTGCACTTGTAATTGTTAATTCTGATTCTCTGGTTCTAAATGAAGGTCGTGAGGTCTTCCTTGTGTGCTTTGCCATGACTACCTTGCAGTAAACTAAATGAGTAGATGCATGACAAACCTGAGTATCTATTAATTTTCTAAGATTAAATCCCAGATGACACTTAGTGATGTATCTGGCCCAGGGACCTCAAACACCTATGTTGCGCAAAGCAGGTCATAGAAATGATATAAGAAAAATGATCATGCAAATAGTATAAAAATGTCAACTGACAGCTGGCCTTCATGTCTGGGAGATAATTGAGTTTGGATGGCCTGTGGCAATAAACAGGGCAGCCCCTTCTCAGCCCCACGACTGTTGCCACGTGGAGAGAGAGCCCACCATTGCTAGGTCTTCTGATATTCAAGAGAAGCCAGAAGTTTTGATTTTTTGGTGAACTTTCCTGGCTTTTCCAAGTTGTCTGAAATGTTTTATAACATAGAGTAGGCCAAACAGAACACATCTGTAGGCCAGATGTAGCCACCGTGCCACTAATTTGTAATCTTAACTCTAGGCAGACAGGGCTTCAGCAAGGATTCCTGTGCCTGAGGGCAGAAACAGTAGAGTGTGGTTGGTCTGAAGGGACTGTGCAGACAAGGGCGTGGGAACAGGAGAACAGATGACTGATCAGAGGATGCCACCACCACCACCGGTGTTTTGGACCCATGACCTGACTGCAAAGGGCAGGCAAGAAGAGCAATTCCAATAAGTACTGAGGATAGTTGTTTCATCAGCCAGAGGGGATGAAGGCTGAAAACAGCAGTAGATTTGGGTTATGGAGAAAAAGGGGCTGGGATATTTCTTGCACACAGGAGTCTATGGACTGACATTTATACCTGCTGTGCGCAAGGGCTTGTCAGGTATTGCTAACAATTCCAGTATCCCACCCACAGAACTCATCAAGGCTGCCCCTTAATCTTCAAGCCATTTGGTGATCTGAGGATTATGCTGTGCACTTTGTGATACGGGACAGGAGCCTATACCATCTTTATTGAGGTATAATTCACATAACATGAAATTTACCCATTGTAATTGTACTGTTCTATAATTTTATTAACTTTATGGACTTGTGTAACCACCACCATCATCCAGCTTTAGATGATTTCCATCACCCCAGAAAGTTGCCTCATGCTCCTTTACTGCTGGTCCTCCTCCCTCCGCAGCCCCAGGCAGCCACTCATCTGCTTTCTGGCTCCGTGGATCTTCCTGTTCTGGACATTTCATATGAGTGGAATCATGCAGTATGGAGACATGCAACAGGCCTTTTGCATCAGGCTTTCACTTAGCATAATACTTTGGGGTTCATCTAAGTTGTAGTACATGTCAGTTTTCTTTTTTAAATATTGAGTAGAATTACACTGCTTGGATATACTACATGTACCAGTTGTGTGTGTGTGATTTTTACATACACACACACACACACATATATATGTATACATATATATAAAAAAACCAAATTAAACTCATTGCCGTTGAGTTGATTTTGACTCATACCAGCCCTTTATGGCAGAGTAGAACTGCCCCATAGGGTTTCCAAGGAGTGGCTGGTGGATTCAAACTGCTGACGTTTTTGTTAGCAGCTGACCTCTTAACCACTGTGCATATATGTGTGTGTGTGTATGCATACATATATATGCATATACATACATACATATACATATATATATATATATATATATATATACACACACACACACATAAAGAGCGAGAGTGCCTCAGGGCACCACAGTTAAGTGCTTGGTTGCTAACTGAAAGTTGGTGGTTATAGCCCACCCAGTGGCTCCACAGGAGAAAGACTTGGTGATCTGCTCCTGTAAAAATTACAGCCTAGAAAACCCTATGGGGCAGTTCTACTCTGTCACATGGGATCGCTATGAGTCAGAATCTACTCGATGGCAATAGGCAGGGCCGGATTACCCAATAAACAAGGTAGCAGGGACCCAATGGTGCTTTCCCACCAATCTGCAGTAGACACTTTCACCTGTTCCCCACCACATGAAAGATGGGGTGAAGCCCATGTGAAATTGCTCACCACAGATTAGTGAGTAAATACAATTAAACGCGTGTTTACCTTGCCCAATGCAGCCAGTGCATACAATGCTTACTGGTTAATCCACCCCGGCAATGGGTTTATATATATCAAATATTCATCAGTTGATGGACACTTGGACTGTGCCCAGTTTTTGGCCTTTATGAATAATGTTGCTGTGAACATTTGTGCACATGTCTTTGTGTGGCATGCCATGCTTTTGGAGTCCCTGGGTGGTGCAAATGGTTAGTACACTTGGTTGCTAAACGAAAGGTTGGCAGTTTGAGTCCACCAAGAGTTGACTTGGAAGAAACATGTGGTGACCTACTTCCAAAAAACTGGCCATTGAAAACTCTGTTGAGCTCAGTTCTGTTCTGACACACATGGGGTCACCATGAGTCGAAGTTGACTCTATAGCGACTGATTTCCCGTGCTTTTGAGAGAATGTTTCAACATCAGTCACTAAGAGTTTAGGAAACATGCCATTTTATAGCCAGTAATATAGATACTAAGGGGCCTTGATGGCGCAGTGGTTAAAGCGATTGACTGCTAACTGAAAGGTTGGCAGTTCGAAACCACCAGAGGCTCCACGTGAGAAAGGTGGCAATCTGCTTCTGTAGAGATTTATAACCTTGGAAATCCTATGGGGTCACTATCGACTTGATGGCAGTGGGTTTGGTTGGTTTTGGAATACAGATACTAAGGTATACTTGGGGAGCTAGGGAGAGGAACTTGACAGGTTCTGCCAAGCATCTCCCCAGGTGTCGGTGGGATATCTTGATGTGCTGGGTAGACATGTCCAGATGGTGCAGGTTAATGCCTGTTTTGGCCTTCTACCAGAAAGCAAAGTCCTGAGCAGGAATGCTGGGTTAGGTTTGGAAGGAGAGGGGAGGGGAGAAGTCTGGTTCTTAATGTAGGCAAAGACAAGCAGGAGGCCACTCCCTAGGACAGAAGATGACTCACAATGTAAGGGTGGGGTTGGCTGGTAAGCCAAAGCCCTAGTTAGGTGAGGCCCATGACAGGCTTCTCATGACTTAAACAAAGGTGCTGCCTGCACCTGTGGCCTTGGAGGTCTGGGCCAGTGATGGAAGAAGAGAAAACTTCTGTGTGCTCCTGGATGAGAGAGGTGAGCTGGAGATTCGCTTCTTGGCACTTCTCTGAACATATTCAGGAATACTGGCACCATTTACAGATGGGCATAGATTACATTCCTGACAGTGCACCTGACAGGACTTGCAGAAATTCTCCAAGGATTTTGTTTCAGGCAATAATGCCTTTGCTAGTATATTCCACCCTCAAGATTTCCAGAAGTGTATGACATATGCTAGTACTATTAATACAAGTTTATAAGAACAGCATTTTTTTATTCTAATGTTTTCTCTTTATTATCTATTACACAACAAAATATGTGTGCCTAAAATGTGTATGAAAAAAATTCAAAAGGAGAGATATATGGATAAAAAAAAGAGAGAGGTAGGTCATACCCAGTTCACCTACCATGAGATAATATTTCAAATAATCTCCTCCCAGAAGGAACACACACACACACACACACACACACACATACATACATGCTTATATATCCCAAGCATCTCTATGTTTTCTAGCCCCTGCCATCAGTATTTCATTAAATATTTAAATGTCTGTGTCTTTATCTCAGTATTTCTGGGAATTCCTGGGGAGTGTGTGAGGTTTCCTGGTTGTTGTCTATTATGCCATCTGTACCTGTTCCTCTAGTTTCTCTTAACACATTGAACATCTATAGTGGAGTCATGTAACAAATGGTTAATGAGCTTGACTGCTAATCAAAAGGTTTGAGTCTATCCAGAGGTGCCTCAGAAGAAAGGCCTGGAGACCTATTTCCAAATAATCAGCCATTGAAAACCCTATGGAGCACAGTTCTCCTCTGACACACATGAGGTCCCCATGAGTCAGAATCCGTGTGGCAGCAACTGGGAACTGAAGTAGTGGGAAAGTGAGGAAAAAACAATTCACAGGAAACCAGATCTCTTACTCATACACTCTATAATGCTTTTCTCTGAGTCTTGGCCCTAACCTTCTCTCTTTGCTCTAGCCATGTGTTGACATAGTTAAGGTGTGCTTGGTTCATGAACTCCAGCAGAGTGTTGAGTCTGGATGGATGCTATAATGATGACTAATGACAGGTCTTATGACTAATGACAGGTCTTAAGTTCTGTGCACCCATAAGATGGGAGAGAGCAAACTCATCACCAGATGTCAAAATAGGAGAAAGTTGTTTGGATTCCGTAATTTATGACTCCCCAGGCATGTGTCATTGGTCTTCTTCCTGAAAATTAAGATACCTATTAAGACACCTATCTGGAATAGGTCTATGAAAACTGGTGTCAGCTTGTGGTTCCTCAAATTGTTTTAACACCTTACTGACTTTGCTATTAGACTGAGATGCCTTACACAGCCAGAGCCCTGCATCATCTTAGCATATCAAGACCTCCCACTGATACCAGTCTTTGCCCTTCTCTAAGTATTGTAGGAGAAGTACTGGGTGGTGAGCAACAAAATAATTCTGAAGAAGAACCCCGATTGTCCCCATTTTCCTGTGCAAATCACCAGAAATCCTATGATAACCCAGCAGGGCTGAAGTGAAGGGGGAATATGGCTTCCCCAGCTCAAATAATGCTCTCCATCTCTACAACCCAGTTGAGCTCTTTTATTCATCAATCCTGTCTTAGTCATCTAGTGCTGCTATAACAGAAATACCACAAGTGGATGGCTTTAACAAAGAGAAATGTATTCTCTCACAGTCCAGTAGGCTACAAGTCCAAATTCAGGGCGTCAGCTCCAGGGGAAGGCTCTCTCTGTCTGTCGGCTCTGGAGGAAGGTCCTTGTGATGCATTAGTTTTCCCTTGGTCTGGGAGCATCTCAGCGCAGAAACGTCAGGTCCAAAGGACGTGCTCTGCTCCTGGCACTGCTTTCTTGGCAATGTGAGGTTCCCATGTGTCTCTGCTTGCTTCTCTCTTTTATATCTCAAAAGAGTTTGGCTTAAGACGCTGTCCAATCTTGTAGACTTCATCAGTATAAATGCCGTTAATCCATCTTATTACATCATAGTGATTGAATTTACAACACATAAGGAAATCACATCAGATTACAAAATGCTGCACAATCACATGATACTGGGAACCAAGACCTAGCCAAGTTGACAGACATTTTTCAATCCATGACAAACCCCTCAATGTCAGCCCTTCCTTCATTCCTTCATCAGACTCACACAGATACTATGCGATAAGGCTAAATAATCATACAGAAAATTGGAGGGTAAAAAAGCAAGGTTAGAGCTATGATTCAGGATCATCACGAGAATTAAATGAGGTAATACATGTAAGAAACTGAGAATAGAGAATGGCCCATAGCAGACACTCAGCAAATGGAAGTTATGATGACAAAGATGATTATTACAATGCAAGGAAAAGCTCTCCTGAACTTTTGTTTTATTCACCTACCTATTCTGACACCAATACCACATTTTCATTATTATACTTTTAAAATACATAAAATTGAATAACTGGTAGAGCAAGTTCCCTCATTATTTCCTTACTTATTTTTTTCTAGATATTTTTACATTGTTTCCCTTCCAGATGAATCTTAGAATCATTTATGTCAAGCATCAAAGAAGATCCTAATGAGAAAATGATACCTAGTATATAAATTTGGCGGTACTTAACGTGAGTACAGTATTAACCTTCCCCTCCCCGGCCATGGCCTGTATCTCATTCATTCACACATTTGTTGCATTAAGTCCTTCAGTAAGGATTCATTGTCATGTAGGTCTCTCACATTTATTCTTAAGAGGTTTGTATTATTTGTTGCTATTATGAATTATCCATAATTTTCTAAATAGTTGCTATTTTCTTTTAAAAAACATTGATTTCATGCAATTATTTTGTACTTTGTCCATCTTACTGAATTCTCTCATGTTTCCTCAGTTACATTTTATATAATTTGCAAAAATGAAATGAGAAATTGTGAGTACAAATAGCTTTATGTTTGAAGTCAGATGGAGGTGGTTCAGATATTACAGGAAGAGGTACTGTCAGAATTATTGTGAAGATTCTGGGAGGATCTGCCTCAGCATAGGATAATGCTAGGGAACTTCTTCTTTAACAATTACAGAAAGAGAATAGAATTTAAGAAAGTAGCTAAATACGGGATTGTAATGATAAGCACTCTTTTTTTTTTTTTTTTTTTTGGAAGTAGATGCCATTATATACATACGTATATAAACCAAACCAAACCAGTTGCCGTCGAGTCAATTTCTACTCATAGTGACCCTATAGGACAGAATAGAACTGCCCCATAGGGTTTCCAAGGAGCAGCTGGTGGATTCAAACTGCTGACCTCTTGGTTAGCAGCCATAGCGTGCCGTAGCTCTTAACCACTGCGCCACCAGGGCTCCATATCTACATATAGTATCTGCATATCTACATCTACATCTTATATACTGGTTGATTTAATAAAACACATGCACGTAAGTGACATTTTTATTATTTAGACTAATCCTTTATATTTTATGAGACCATGATTCTTACAACCTCAGTTTGGGCAAGAAGCTAACCCTTTCCTCCCCTCCCTGTTGCTGAAATGCTATTCTAGTAACTCAGAAAATGAGTAATTCAGACTCACCCAGTATGTTTTTTGGCTTATACCGTTTTTTCCCCCCGTCTTTGAAAATGGGAGTAAGATTTGCCCATGTTTTGTATGTTTGTTTATTTGATACCTTAGATTTGTTATGTGGTTCTTGGCAGCTGCTCAGCAATTTCATCTGCTCAGCCCCTGGGACGTAATAGTCTGAGACAGAAGACCTGAACTAATTACAACTTGATAGGGGAGATCTGAAGATGTCTTCATCCGTTTTGGCCTGCAGCTCCCTCTTCCTAATGTTTCTTTCTTCCTGAATTTCTTGTCTAAGAATGATTTTATTTGACAGAAAGAATGAAGGAAAAAAAAAAAAGTAAAGGATTGAACAGTTTATTATTCTCCGTCGTCCATCCCCGTTATACATTGTCACACCCAAGTAAGCCCTTTCTTGTTTCATCTGAACATACCTAGTCATTTCTTTTAAGTACTTTTAGGTGCTTTTTTGGTGGTGGTGGTTTTGTTTTGAAGCCTAAACTTTCTCTGGCCATCTTACAAGTCTGTTGTCATCTGCTATATTTGTCCTAAGTAATACGTCTCCTCTTTCTTCTTCCCGGTGTGCTTTTTTAGTGCCTGAACTCATTATAGAACTACCTATGCAGTGGTTTAAGACTCATGAACTTTTCTTCTGGAATGAGGAGAATTGGAGCCTATGTCAACATCTCTTTAATTTTTGCATGGATTTCAGCCTTCTTAAGAGTCTGAGAAGCTAGACTGTATGAAGAAGAACGGGGCATCAGGATTGGAGGAAGACTCATTAACAACTTGCATTATGTAGATGACACAACCTTGCTTGCTGAAAGTGAAGAGGACTTGAAGCACTTACTGTTAAAGATCAAAGACCACAGATTCAGTATGGATTACACCTCAACATAAAGAAAACAAAAATCCTCACAACTGGACCAATAAGCAACATCATGATAAATGGAGAAAAGATTGAAGTTGTCAAAGATTTCATTTTACTTAGATTCACAATCAACACCCATGGAAACAGCAGTCAAGAAATCAAAAGACGCATTGCATTGGGCAGATCTGCTGCAAAAAACCTCTTTAAAGTGTTGACAAGCAAAGATGTCACTTTGAAGACTAAGGTACGCCTGACCCAAGCCATGATATTTTCAACCACATCATATGCATGCAAAAGCTGGATAATGAATAAGGAAGACCGAAGAAGAATTGATGCCTTTGAATTGTTGTGTTGGCGAAGAATCTTGAATATACCATGGACTTCCAAAAGAACAAATAAGCCTGTCTTGGAAGAAGTACAACTAGAATGCTTCTTAGAAGCAAGGATGGTGAGACTATGTCTTACATACTTTGGACATGTTATCAGGAGGGACCAGTCCCTGGAGAAGGCCATCATGCTTGGTAAAGTAGAGGGTCAGTGAAAAGAGGAAGACCCTCTATGAGATGGATTGACACAGTGGCTGCAACAATGGGCTCAAGCATAACGATTGTGAGGATGGTGCAGAACTGGGCAGTGTTTCCTTGTGTTGTATATAGGGTCACTGTGAGTCGGAACCAACTCGACGGCACCTAACAACAACGACAATCTTCTTAAATTGCCACGTTTTCCAGAGGCTCAGGCTATGCGATTATACATACTTTTTTTCAAGTTTTGAAAACTGCCATTCTAAAAATTAGAATTTACTCTCATTTTTAAAAGCTACCTTACTATTATATCCCAGCACTGCTTTTCCAAAATCCAACTAAAATACTAAGAGAGAACAAAGGAAAACATGCATGTGTGTATGCACACACACGCCCACGCGCACACACACACATGAACTGACAGTCAACTAATGGCAACATTCTAGTAGAAATAAAACGTTTATTAACCACAAACGTTGAGTGATTATGCAGAAACATACTTTTGGTGGGTTATCCATGACAGTTGGCCAGAAAAAGTGTTAATCTAGTCACAAGAAAGTAGGTTGAAAGGAATAATTCCTCCATACCTGCCCCCATTCATAAATGCAACGACTGTAACTACCAGAAAACTGGGCAACCAGCTCTGTGCTGCATGGACGATGTTCTCTGAATAAATTGTAATCCTGCTTCCACCCCAGCCCCAGGACTCCATCTCATTTGCTCATGCATTTCCTCTTTTATCACTACCTCCTGGAGACTGAATTTCTAGAAAACAAGTAGTCAGAATGTGATGATGGTGGGAGAGGCTGGGGGAGAGTTGGTCTAAAGGCTGGCCCTGGCATATGTATTCTTAGAGTTAAGATGTTATTTCCATAAGGGGGTTCTGAGGGTAGCGGCAAGTACAGCTGTAATGGTATATAAAAGCAAGTATGAATTTAAAAAAATGCTTACTCATTATGGAATGCATTGTCTACTTTCTGCGTCTTTACCTCTCAGATTTCTCTTACCTGATTTCCTGCTCCTCTCTTCTTGATTCTGTCCCAGCTACACTGGTCTCCTTGAAATTCTGTAAACACACCAAACCCTTTGCACTTGCCATAGTCTGGGCTTGGAATGCTCTTCCTATAGATAACTGTATGGCTCACTCATATCGTTCACATCTGTATACATATTGTCACCTTTCGGTAAGGCTTTCATTAATCACCCCATGTAGAAAGCCAAGTTATTCCTCTTATTCTGCGTTATTTTTCTCTTCAGCCTTTATGATCTTCTGACATTCTAAATAATTATCTCACAATTTTATTTTTAATTTCCCACCACTGAAATTTAAGATCCACGGGGGCAGAGACTTTGCTTAATTTACTGCAGTTTTTTTTCAGATGCAAAGTAGTGCCTGGCTAATAATATATGTTTTTGATGAATGAATGAATCGCTTTACATGTTAGAGAACCGTCCATGGAAGTACATGGTACTTCAGTCTAGCAGAATTGCACTTGATGCCACTTTCTAAGAACATGGAAATTTTAAAGAGCTACACACATCAATATGATATTCAGTTGTACATCTGAGAAGGAGTTTAGAATAGAATGTAAGTAGATGAGTTCACCCACACATCTCATTTGTTGACAAATACTAGTTCTGGAGATAGCTTTGTTTATTGTAGAATCAGTCATTATGTTAAAAAAACAAACAAAAAACCATTACGGACCTACGGCCAAATGTTTACAACAAAGAGCAGGAAATACCATTTTTAAAACTCAAAGAGAAAATAAATTTCTGAAAATAGTTTAGAAACCAGAAGAAGGTTCCAGAAAGCTTGGCATTATCTATAGAAGTAATACATTGTAGGCCTGTGGCACGTAAGTATTTTTTTTTAGGACCTCAGAATAATATATTTTTCTCTAATGAAAATTTTAGTTAAAATAATAAAGGGCATCTTTTACTTTTGCCCATTTTTGTTTCTTGTAATGTATATGAAAGTTGAATAAGTCAGAGCCAAAAGCTTATCTAGGGGCAGGCTAGGATTTGTTGTCCCAAGGACATAATAAAATACCACATTATTGTTGCTGTATGCCAAATATACCATAAAATGCCTTACTCATTTCTTCTTTTAGGCACAATCTTCATTCAAATATTCACAGTGTTCTTTTCATACTTTTACACTTTGTTCTTTTTTCTTCACAACTGAATTCTCAACTGGATTAAGTCCAATAAATAGTAAACCAAGACAAAATTTTTCCTTTTTTAATATACCAAATAATTTGTATCTGTATCAATTGAGTTACAGTTATAAAACACATGGTAGTAGCACTGTTATTTCATTGCTGTAAAATAAGGACAAATCAGAAAAGAATAAAATAAAAGATAAAAGAAGAAAGATGTTCAATCAATAACATAAGCTTCCTTCCACCAAGGAGGCTGGGTGGTGCAAGTGGTTTGTGACTGACTGCTAATCTAAAGGTTGGCATTTCAAACCCACTGAGCAGCTCTGTGGAAGAAAGACCTGGCAAACTGCTTCCATAAAGATTGCAGCCAAGAAAACAGTATGGAGCAGCTCTACTGTGTAACACATGGGGTTGCCATGAGTTGGGGGCTGACTCCATGGCAGCTAAAAATAACAAGGTCCCCCCTTAAATTAGAAAAAACAATAGCAAAATAAACCCAAACCAAGCAGAAAGAAGAGACTAATAATGATTAGAGCAGAAATCTGTAAAAGCAGAAAACAGAAAAATAGCTCCTTTCCAGCTTCATGGCAACATGTAACCCACAAAAGTACAACAAATTGTCAAACAGGTAGTGAAAAAGGATTATAGGACAGTATTATGAAAAACTTCATGAGAAATTTAATAAAACCAAAAGTTGATCCTTCGAAAATGTCAACAAAATTGACAAATCTTTAGCTGGACTGACTTAAAAAAAAAAAAAAAAAAGACTCAAATGATCACATCAGAAATGAGAGACCATTACTGACAGCTCTAGAGGAATTAAAAGGATTATGTTGTTAGTTTCCGTTGAGTTGGCTCTGACTCATAGCAAACCCATGTATAACAGAATAGAACATTGCCCAGTCCTGCACCATCTTCATAACTTTTGGTATCCTTGAGTCCATTGTTGCAGTCACTGTGGATTTTGGGTTCCATCTAACGTAGGGGACTCATATTCCAGCACTATATTGGAAAATATTCTGTTGTGATTCATAGGGTATTCATTGGCTAATTTTAAGAAGTAGATTGCTAGGCCTTTCTTCCTAGTCTGTTTTAGTCTGGAAGCTCTGCGGAAACCTGTCCACCATGGGTGACCCTGCTGGTATTTGAAATACTGGTGGCACAGCTTCTAGCATCATGTTGTCAGGTGCAGTCAGAGCAGAACTGCCCTGTAGGATTTTATTTATAGAAGCAGACTGCCAAGTCTTTTCTTCCACAGAGCCACTGGGTAGGTTCAAACCATCAACCTTTTGATTAGCAGCCAAGCACTTAACTGTTGTGCCACCAGGGCTCCTTTTCAGCATCAGAGCAACATATAACCCACCAAGGTACAACCAACTGACAGACGGGTGGTGAAAAAAGATTATAGGACAATGTTATGAAAAACTTCTGTGAAACAATCTGACTATTTATATAGAAGGAAAAAATTCTTAAAAAGACACAAATTACCAAAACTGTAGTAAGAAGAAGCAGAATAGCTGAGCATACCTTTAAGAAGTTGAATTATTCTTTAAAAATCTTTCCAAAGGAAAAGTCCAGGCCCCACAGCTTCTCTGTGAATCTTATCAAATACTTAAAGAAGACTTAATACCAATTCTTCACAAACTCTTCCAGACTCATTCTATGAGTCAACATTACCCTAATACCTAAGCCAAAGACATCACCCAGAAAGAAAACAAATATCCTTCATGAACACAGATACAAAATTCCTTAACAAATTATTAGCAAGCTGAATTCAGCAACATATAAAACATATAAATAGGATTATGTATCATGACCAAGTGGGGTTTACCCTAGAAATGCAAGGTTGGCTTAACATAAAAAAATCAGTCAGTAATATTATATTAATAGAATGAAGGAAGAAAAAGATATAATTTTCTTAAAAGGTGCAGTTGAAGCATTTGACAAAATCTAACACTTTTTAATAATAAATACTCTCAACAAAATAGAAATATAAAGGAACTTCTTCATCCTGATGGACATCTATAAGCAATAACTTTAATAGAAATGCAATAATTGTAGGATAAATATTGTAAAATATTGGGGAGAGGAATTAAAGAAAAATTAAATAGAAAGTCCATAATCAAGGTTCAAAGACTCAATATTGTTAAGATGGCAGTTTTCCCCCAAATTAATCTATAGATTTAATACTTAAAAAAACCCAAACCCACTGCCGTCGAGTCAATTGCTGACTCACAGCAACCCTATAGGATAGAGTAGAACTGCCCCATAGAGTTTCCAAGGAGCAGCTGGTGGATTTGAACTGCTGACCTATTGGTTAGCAGCCATAGTTCTTAACCACTATGGGTTTAATACCATCTATCAAATCCCAGCAGGCTGTTTTGTAGAAATTGAGAAGTTGTTACTAAAATTTATATTGAAATGCATGTACTTGTGCCCATCCGTCATAAACTTGGATTATCTAGTTTATTTATTTACTTCTATTTTCTCCGTTATATCTAGGAATTTTTTTTTCCAGAACAATTGGAGTATATCTCTCAAGATCCAAGTTCCCCTTTCCTATCTTGTTCACAGATGAGGTGTCAAGCTTACACTGAGCCCAACCAGAGCTGGGGTCCTGCTTAGCTGGAAGATGCACATAGCACCTTCCTTGCTAACGACAGGAACAAGACCCCTGAATCCATGCCTCGTGGTTACTGCTTAGGATGTCTCCTTTCCACTGGGCTTGGATACCTTTTGACCCTATTTTTGGCAGCTCTCGCTTCTATGAATTACCTCTTGAGGACTTAGTCTGGTTAAAGCAATCCACAAATACCTGTAATTGCCAGCCATTAGCACCACTGGCTAGCCTAGCCCGGCAATTGTCAGACTGTTTAAAATGTATAAAATGGCGGAAATGAAGACCCTTGATGAGATGGATTGACACAGTGGCTGTAACAATTGGGCTCAGACAGCAACAATTGTGAGGGTGGCGCAGGGCTGGGCAGGCAGGGTTTTGTTCTGTTGCACGTAGGGTCGTTGTGCGTCGTAAATGACTCGATGACACCTAACAACAGCAAGCATTTAATAATTACAATAATTATTTATAAACTGCATTATCTCACCTAAGTTTAAGAAAAAAAGTTTAGGAGTTGCTTCCCTTTTTAAGGTTAGTAAACTTAAGGAAAGGTTTAAATAGCTGTAGGAAAAAAAACTTGGATATTTGAACTAACATTGCTCTTATTTTAATACTTGTATTTGGGTGAATTGTGCTTTTTCCTACACTTTTATATGAGACTGTTAGCCAATAATTGAGGGTCACTCTTAGAAGTAGATGAAACTCAAAACCAAACCCATTGATGTCTAGTTGGTTCCCACTCATAGCAACCCTAAAGGACAGAGCAGAACTGCCTCAGAGGGTTTCCGAGGAGCAGCTAGTAGATTCCAGCTGCTGACCTTTTGGTTAGCAGCCGAGGTCATAACCACTCCACCACCAGGGTTCCCTTAGAAGTAGATAAACGGACTAGTATTTATAAATGATTATTTGGTAGGATGTAACTCAATTAATCCCCATAACGACACTAAAATAGAGATACTTTGTTCATGTAGAAACCCTGGTGGTGTAGTGGTTACATGCTATAGCTGCTAACCAAAAGGTTGGCAGTTCAAATCCACCAGGCATTCCTTGGAAACTCTATGGAGCAGCTCTACTCTGTCCTATAGGGTTGCCATGAGTTGGGATTGACTTGACAACAATGGGGTGTCTTTCTTTTTTTTTGGGTGTTCATGAAGTTTGGAAAAGAAATGGAGGCTCAATCAGAAGCAGAAATTTACTTAGAATCACAGAATTGTTAAGTAGCAAAGGAAAGATTCATTTGCTGATCTCTTTGACTCTAACAAATTACCTCAGCAGTGCCATTGCACCATCCCATATTGAGATTTAAAAAATAATGTTTAAGTAGAAGAGCCTGTGTATTTACACTAAAAGTTTATCTAGCACAGTAAATGTGCCTATATTTTAGCTCTAAATCCATTCTTTATAAGATCTCATCACTGGAAGGACTGGAGGAAAGCTGTGATTCCTATGTTCCATTTTCTGTGTTTTGCTTTCGGGAGTGCTGGATAGATTCTTTCCTCACTTCTTTAGTCAATTTCACATGGACAAGTCAAGTGCATTTTAGGACAGTGGTACAATGGACATAGATCTTACAGACTACCACTGTGGGGGAAGACTCATCTCACTGTTTTGAGGGAGAGAAATAGATTTAAAACTCTCTTTACTCCATTTTTAGAGATCCCTTCTATAATTAAAAAAAAAAAAAAAAAAAACTTCATTCCCCTAAGTTATTTTTTTATGTTGTAATTTTAACAGCGTTTCACTGACTTTTGATATCAGTGCAACAAAAGATCCTTTCAAGAAACTGACCAAAAAAAAAAAAAAAAAAAAAAACAAAGAATTACTGGTAATATTTTGGTTCATTTTGTCATAACAAAGAATGCATTTATGAGTATTGTTGATTGTGTCCTCAAAATCCACCCCCTGAAAAGGTCAAAAGATCCTGTTTATTTTGATGAAAACCTATCTGTAGCCTAAAAATGCCAGCTGTATCACTGAAAGATCATGTTTGGTTGGGCTTGTTTAGAACACAAAGCAACACACCAGTCATAAAAGTATTGAAAAAATGCCACGAAATACTTCTAAAGGCAAATGAAATGAGATAGCCAGTCTTCTCTGTAGCCAGGCGAGGATGTGGGCCTTCAGAGCTGCGTACTGCTCCAATGGCACCTCCCTCTGTACCTACCCAGGTGAAGCTTAGGTGCGAAAGCCAGCACCAGAGCTGAACTATCAGCTGCAGTGATTACAGCACGGGGGATGGAAAAGGTTTGAGGCTTAATTATTCTCCCTTGTAAAATGTAAGCCAGATCATGAAAATCCCCATCTTGTTAAATGTAAACCCAAGTTCCCCACGCTGTTGCCCCTGGCTATCTCTTGGACATCATGTTCTGCCATGTTCCTGCTTGTCACTGGATCCTGCCACTCTCAGACACAGCAGGCATGCTTCTGCCTCAGTGACATTGCCATTGCTGTATCCCCTGCCTGTAATTCTTTTTCTTGGATACAGCCACTGGGTTTGCTCCTGAAGCTCCCTAAGTTCTCTGTCACTTTATTAGAGTAGTCTTTCTCAACCATACAATTTAAACAGAGCCCTCCTTGCTCCCATCACTTTGTTGAGTTCCCTGGTATTATTTTCCTTTATGCTTCCTAATCACCACCTAGCGTGTAACACACGGTTTGTTTATTGTCTCTGCCCCAACCAGAATGGAAAGCCAGAAGAGTGGAAACGTTAGTCTTATTAACTGTGTTATTCCCAGAACTATGTCTGTCACCCATAGTTGTTGTAGTTGTTGTTACGTGCCGTCGAGTCAGTTCTGACTCGTAGTGACCTTATGTACAACAGAATGAAACACTGCCTGGTCCTGTGCCATCCTCACAATCCTTGTTATGCTTGAGCCCATTGTTGCAGCCACTGTGTCAATACATCTAGTTGAGGGTCTTCCTCTTTTTTCTTGACCCTCTACTTTACCAAGCACGATGTCTTCCAGGGACTGATCCCTCCCGATAACATGTCCAAAGTATGTGAGACATAGTCTCACCATCTTTGCTTCTAAGGAGCATTCTGGTTGTACTTCTTCCAAGACAGATTTGTTCGTTCTTTTGGCAGTCCATGGTATATTTAATATTCTTTGCCAACACCATAATTCAAAGGCATCAATTCTTCTTCAGTCTTCTTTATTCATTGTCCAGTTTTCACATGCATATGAGGCAATTAAAAACACCATGGCTTGGGCCAGGTGCACCTTAGTCCTTAAATGGACATCTTTGCTTTTTAATGCTTTAAAGAGGTCTTTTGCAGCAGATTTGCCAATGCAGTATGTCGTTCGATTTCTTGACCGTTGCTTCCATGGGTGTTGATTGTGGATCCAGGTGAAATGAAATCCTTGACAACTTCAATCTTTTCTACATTTATCATGATGTTGATTATCAGTCCAGTTGTGAGGATTTTTGTTCTCCTTAGGTAGAGGTATAATCCACAGTGAAGGCTGTGGTCTTTGATCTTCATCAGTAAGTATTTCAAGGCCTCTTCACTTTCAGCAAGCAAGGTTGTGTCATCTGCATAATGCAGGTTGTTAATGGGGCTTCTTCCAATCCTGATGCCCAGTTCTTCTTCATATAATCCAGCAATATCACACATAGTAGCATACTATATCACACATTGTAGGATCTCAAAAAGGACTGGTTAAATGAAATAAGCACGACTTCTTTTCTTTTTGACTTGAAACATCCAAAGTGATCAACAAAATGACTTTATTCCCTTGTTGTTGCCAACAACTAGATTTTCAACTCATAGCGATGCCACGTGACAGAGTAGAACTACCCCATAGGGTTTTCTAGGCTGAATCTTTATGGAAGCAGATCACCAAGTCTTGCTCCCGTGGAGCCACTGGGTGAGTTCCAACTGCCAACTTTTTGGTTAGCAGCTGAGCACTTAACCATTGCACCACCAGGACTCCCTTTTATTGCCTTAATGACCAAGAAATGGTGGTGAAGGATAGTGAGGGAAGTAAATACAGAATTTAGGAAAGCATCTCAGAAAGAAGGGGTTAGCTAAGTCACAAGATGTGGCCCAAGATTTGGGTTAGCTCAAGAAAAGAGCAAAATCTGAATTATACTCTGGCCACTATGTTAGTTTCCAACCTTACCCAGCATATTTCATTTACTTCTTGTAGCCACCTGTGTTCTTTTCCGAAACGGTTTTAGGTTTATAACATTTAAGGTCAACTGATACCATCTCATTCTTAAAGGAAACAGAAACACCAGTAACATGCTTTGATTAGGATTGTTGTTGTTGTTAGGTGCTGTCGAGTCGGTTCCAACTGATAGCAACCCTAGGTACAACAGAATGAAACACTGCCTGGTCCTGTGCTATCCTCACAATTGTTTTTATGCTGGAGCCTATTGTTGGCAGTCACTGTGTCAGTTCATCTCATTGAGGGTTTTCTTCTTTTTTTCTGACCCTCTACTTTACCAAGCATGATGTCCTTTGCCAGGGACTGGTCCCTCCTGATAACATACCCAAAATACCTAAGATGAAGTCTCGCCACCCTTGCTTTTAAGGAGCATTTTGGTTGTACTTCGTCCAAGACAGATTTGTTTGTTCTTCTGGCAGTCCGTGGTATATTCAATATTCTTCACCAACACCATAATTCAAAGACGTAGATTCTTCTTCAGTCTTTCTTATTCATTGTCCAGCTTTTGCATGCATATGTGGTAATTAAAAATACCATGGCTTGGGTCAAACCCTATTTAGAAAATTATTTTTGTGTGATTGTTTTCTAATACTGCTTCTACATTGGCTTTTAATTTTTCAATATAGAAAATGCCTAATGGAATATAGCCAGAACAAGCTGATCTGATGCTTGAGGTTATATAGAGCTCTTACATTTTTGTTCTAGAAAGAATGATGTGCTAGCTAAGAATAATGATGTGAAAGATACAATGTGGTGATGGCACGCTATTTTTCACTAAAACATCTCTAAAAATTGTACTTCCTTTATTTTTTGTGAGGCCAAAAATATGCCTACCATTATAAGCAACTTCTTATCCATATCTAGTATTTTTTTAAATGAATAAGATAGCTATGTTTGATTTGCTTTTTTTATTTTCATTGTGCTGAGTTTAAGAGTTTTTCAACCTTCATAGCAGATAAGAGACTCTTGCAATGCGAGAATAGATGAATGCTTTTAGTAGTTTTTATTATTAAAGATCAAGGTACATATAAATAGACAAAAATTAGTTTCCTCATGAAATAAAATATTTATAAAATAAATATTTTATAAATAAAATATGTTCAGACATGTTTTTTGTTTGTTAACATTTTACACATTATCTAAAATGTATATGTAATTAGGAGCTTAGCAAAGAAATGGCAAATAATTCACTTCCTTTTTTTTTTCCCTCAGAGTTAAGTTATTGCCACAGACGTATCTATTAACTCCCACAATTTAAGCTACATATATCTGTTCAATAATACCTCCTTAATTTGATTCATGAGAGAATAGTTTGAAGTATCATGACTGAAATAAGTTTTTATCCCCACAGTGATTAACCATAGTAAAGTCAGCCAAGGACAAAATTTAATTTCTCAGTTCTCTAGAAGGGAAGATAACAATGAAGTGAATCAAACATAATTGAATTCTAAACACGAACCAAACTCCAAGAAAGACAAATTTAGTTTGCAGAGGCGTAGAAACGCATTAACTTAGAGTTCAAGGCCATTTTAGTGTTTTCTTTCTAAACAGAAAATTACATTCTTTGAAGTTTTTAAGACTGGATACGTTGTGTAATGCCCTGGCTGTTTCTGTCTCCAGATCAATTTTTATTGCTCAACTTGTCATCACTGTAAGGAAGTTGGAGCCCGATTGGAGCAGTGGTGAAGCATTGGGTTGCTAACCATAAGGTTGGCAGTTCGAATCCACCAGCTGCTCCTTGGAAGCCCTATGGGACAGTTCTGTTCTGACCTGTAGGGTCACTATGAGTCGGAATCAACTCAGCGGCAATGGGTTTGTTTTTTGGTAAGGTAATTATTTATCTTTACAGCCAAACTATTTAGCTACAATCTGCACACAGATTGGATATTGGGTAGTCCTGCTCAGGCTCTACTGTGTTAATTGAATGTTTTCCTTATTAATGCAAACATCAGTTGTATTTCTTGTATATTTACAGTACATCTCTACTTGGTGCTAAAGAATGAGAAATCAAATTACCAGCTGACCTTGAAAAAAAATTTTTTTTCCCCTAAGAAAAACAAATGTCTTATTCTGAGGTATTACAATAAAAAAAAAAAAAAAATCAAGTTCTTGACTGGAACTAAGTGAATTTTAAAATAGTAATACAATCTAAAAAGATTTGTTGAATGCACAGTAAGTAATTTTATCAAGTCCAGCTGCCTTTATAACCTAATCCTTTTAAATTACTTCCCTCTTGCCAAAAAAGAGAAAGTTATTCTATTTATTTCTCAATTTTCTAGAGAAAAGAATAGTATATATATATAAAATGTATTTTATAGCATTTAAGAACCAGTTGTTTGTTTCTAATGCCTAGCTTAATTCCCCTTTTCCAGTTGTTTAAATATATTCCATCAATTTTACTTCAAAATATTTTATAATTAATACAATTCATTGAGCATTCATTGTGTAGCAGACATGGCCAATAAATTCTAAAAATACCCTCCAGAAAAGGTAGGTGCTATTATATTCCCATTTTACAGAGAAGAAAACTTAAAAAGTTAAAAAGTCAAAAATACAGAGCTAGTAAGTGGAGGAAGGAGGAGTTGAATGCAAATCTGTTTTACTCTAAGCCTAAACTTGTAACTATTGTTACTTAGTATATAGGAAAGGGAAGTCACATGTATTGATCCCCTACTACGTATCACGTATAATGCAAGATGAATTGCAAACATTATTTATTCCTCACCACAGTATGACTCGTAAGAGAAATATTTAATAATTTTGGGGAATTGTAGATGAGAAATCTGCGTTCTAGAAATTTGAGTTCTCTTCCCATAACTAGGCATGTAACCTTGGAAACTCATGTAATCCCTCCAAGAATAATCTTTTTAGATAGATGAGCATTTAGCTAATGACTCTCTAACCGATAATAGAGTCTCTACCTATGAAACTTAAAATACCTTATCTGAGTCATTCCCCAGGAGTTACTGCCATTGCACATAGCCTTCTCCTCCATAAAACAGCATCTATGTTTTGTACAGATGCCCTCTTGGGAAGACAGTGTAATCGACAGTTACATCATTTCCTCTGCCCCATTATCAGATTCTATATTCAATAAAGCCCTACTAAGGCCCTCCCTCTCAACCCCTAGACTCTGGAGAAGGTACACATGGATCTGTCCTCTAAAATGGCGTTCCATGTTGGGTGAAGTCATTTCTAAATTAACCTCCCATTCTAAATTTCTGTGAGTCTATTCTTGATTTCCTATAGAGACTCTCTTGCTTTAACTGAGGCAGTTTATATTTGAAGTAGATGTTGGCATAACACCTCACTTAAGAAGTACTCTTGGGTATGGACTTCATTTACCTCCAGCAGGAGAAACAAAAAGAGGGAACAAAATGAAGGAATTCTCAAAGCGCCACATCGCTAAAGGCAAACTGGCAGAAATGTCTGTGAAGAGAAGATAAAATCACAAGAGATTTGTGCTCAGTTGCTTTGCTTTCTTTTTCTGCTTCCGTGGGGGTAGAAGACGTGACTTAGCAGAGCCAGGAATAGGGAATCAAGGTAAATAGTTCACGCATCTCTTCTCAGAGAAAGTCTTCCAGTGGTTCAGGAGGAAGGATGAGATAAGACGGAGAAACCAAGGGAAACTCCGGAGAGTGATCTCCATTGCTTATCTGTCTAGAATTCTAGGAATATTCCTGGGCATGTTGTCACACACAAGTGAGGAAACAAAGAGAAGGAAAAAGGCTGAAAATGGAATGAGACAGAAAAAAATTAAAGCCTGGGAAAGTGTGGGAAATGACAGACAGCAAAAGAGCCTTATATATGTTCCAACAAACAAACAAACCCATTGCTGTGGAGTCATTTCTGACTCATAGTGACCCTATAGGACAGAGCAGAACTGCCTCATAGGGTTTCCAAGGAGTGGCTGGTGGATTAGAACTGCCAGTCTTTTGGTTAGCAGCCAAACGCTTAACCACTGCGTAAACTTGTTTAAGTGGGGGTTGCATTTTCCTCTTAGGAGGGAAGGATGAAAATGAGTGACGTTATAAATGGAGTTCACGATCTCCCTAGCAATAGTTATAAGTATGGAAAAGTAATGTTTATGAATCTGGAAGTGGAAAGGGGGAGAACTCAGGGCAAACCATGCCCTTCCTGTTCCAGCAATGCTACTGAGGTATCACTGCCACCTGGTGGCCAACATCAACCTCAATTCTAGCTGGTTCTTGTTTTAAGGGGAGGGTTCCAACTTTTTTTTTTTTTTTTTTAAAGTTGAAGAAATAGTAAAGTTATATGCTGTGGCTTCTCAGATGACTTGTAGTTTGTGCTCTCTTGTGGGTCTTTTCTGCTTGTAGGAGCCTACACATATACCAGCAGGTCCTTACTTCTTATGGAAAGAAGTAGAATATCAGTCCATAAGGACTGTTTTTTGTACTTTGAGTTACACATCATAGTCTTTTTCTTATTTAGAAGGATCAGTCCATGTTCAATGTTTTACTTCTCGTATTGAATCTTCAGCCCTTTATAGAAAGTTAAGTACTCATTTTTTCTTATGAGATATTAAGTAACCACCTGGCAGAATTCTACTTTTTTTTCCCCTTGCAGAATGATTTGACCAGATGTTTTTCGCACAACTATTGTTTGTTAAAAGATTCAGAGCCCCAAGCTCTGAGGAAATTGTAAATTGAAGTGGATGGAAAGAAGATGTAGAAGGAAAACAGAGAGCTTCTTGCAACTTACGTCTTTCTTGCTTTGGTCTCACAGCCTTGGAAGCAATGATACGGCGGGTTTATAGATCCACTGATAATGTTTATAGCCAGCTATCCCTTTAGTTTTGTACCATTGTTAATCCTATTGTAGAAAACCTTACCTTCACAGTGTTAATGAGTAAAATTGCCAAACTTGGAAGAAAAGTTTGGAATGACCAGTTAATCCCCAAACAATCAACCTTGTGCCCCTGATTAAAGCACCAGGAGGCAGTTGTACAGACAAGACTTAGAATTGTTTGGTAACAGATCCAGGATTCACACTCAGTTCTTGTCCTTTCTGACAAGTGGCTCATCTGATCCGTTCACAACAGCAGTGTCTGCTTCCTGAGCCCTGCAATTTAACACAATCACGGCACACACAAATGTGAAAAAAGATACAGATTTTTAATCGAACTCCTTACTTCCAGCTACCAAAACAATTTTCATTTATTTTACACTTTCATTTTGTATTTTAATAGCTTTATCTGAAGAGTTCTTCATGAATCCTTTTTATTTTTAAATAAAATTTTTCTTAATAGATAGAACAAGTGCGTAGTTGTCAAGAGGAAGGAAAAGTGTAGATGAAGAAGAGATGTATGGGACTAGACTCCCTCTCATCCACATTCTCCTGATTGAAGTGGACGTTGCTAGTTTCATCAGATTGCTGATTTCTGGATACTCCAGGTATCTTCCATTAGCCAAATCAAATACAGAGGAACGCCCTAAAAGAGCAATAAGATAACATTAATATATCTTTGGGAGACAAAATTCCCAAAGAAAACAAAAATAAGGGATTGGGTCAAATACAAAGAAGTCTGCATGGCTTGCTTTTCTACTTTCACTCTTTATTTAGTCCTTCTGTACCGTAAGGGAGTATAAGGAGGAGCCCTTAAATCAGTCAACCATATACCATTGTCACAAATTTTGCTTTATTTGTTTTTTTATGGCTATTTTCTTAATTTTTAAAATCCGTTGTTTTACTCAGCCTCATTCTAGGCAATAAAATCTATGAAATGACAATTTGATGTTAGTTTGTGTAACTCACGTAAAAGTAAACATACAACTGTTACAGTCAAGAAATGTCTACTACTCAGAATCATCTTGGCTGCTTTATTTTAGGAAACACCGCTGTAGACTAATCATACTAAATGCCCAAACCTGAATATCGAAGGGAGGAAAATAAATACAGTAATTTTCCATAATATGCCAAGTATCTCTTTCTTTCTGTGACACGTAATGACATCAACCTTTGAGACATATTGCCCTAA
This sequence comes from Dugong dugon, assembly GCA_030035585.1. Taxonomy (NCBI): domain Eukaryota; kingdom Metazoa; phylum Chordata; class Mammalia; order Sirenia; family Dugongidae; genus Dugong; species Dugong dugon. Next base: position 70,360,100 of record CM057479.1, read on the forward strand.
GAATTCAGGGGAAAAAATAGTCAAAAGAAAGGGAAATGTAAATAATATAACACTTTAAAGTATTCAAAGCACCTTCATACAGAAACTTCTATTCCTGTCTATGATGGAATGACAGACTTAACCTCCTGCTGTAAATAACTAGAAAACTGTATGGAATACATACAACAACTATTTTAGACTTTAGGCAACAGATAACCCAGGACTGTGATCCCTGAAAAAAAGAAATGACTTGATCCTTACGGTCTCCCTAGCTTCCTGCCTACAGGCCATTTTTGTACCAGGGGTGCGGGAAAGGGAAGCCCAAACAGAGTCCATGATCTCAAGTGAGATGAGAGTTCAGAGAGGCTGAGGTGACTGGAAATTGTAGGGCAGAGTTACGGAAAGGAGGTAACTGCGCAAAAAAAAAAAAAAACAGCTCCAGATATCAGGATCACCTTGAGTCTTTGTTGAATACAAAACCCAAAAAAAACCAAACTCATTGCTGTCAAGACAATCTGGACTCATAGCAACCCATGTGTTACAGAGTAGAACTTCTCTATAAGGTTTTTTTTTTTTTTTTAACTGACCGTAGGCTGTAATATTAATGGAAGCAGATTGCCAGGCCTTTCTTCTTCAGCACTTCTGGGTGGGTATGAACCACCAACCGTTAGGTTAGTAGTCAAGCACAAGCTGTGCCTCCCAAGGACCTTTTGTCATGCTTCCAGTAGAGCTAAATTAACTCTGGAATGAAAGGTACTTAAGATCTTCAAAGGTTTCAAACTGATCTGCAATTTGACTGCCTGCCAAAACTCTCTTTAAAGGAAGACAAGAAAATCTATACGTTCAACAGTGTAACAACCATAATGTCCAACATTCAATAAAAAATTATTTGACATGACAAAAAGCAGGAAAATGTGATTACTAACCAGAAGAAAAAGCATTAAAAAAAAAAAAAGAGCATAATGAAGAGAGAAGTAGAAAGCATAGACAAAGAACCAAGCACCTTTACACATGATTTTCCTTTGATTCTTATAACCAAACCAGTTGCTGTTGAGTCGATCCCAACTCATGGTGACCCCAAGTGTGCAGAGTAGAACTCTGTTCTGTAGGATTTTTATGTCTGTGACCTTTTGGAAGCAGATCACCAGCCTTTCTTTATTTCCATTTGATTCTTATGCCAGTCATTTAAGACACAGGAAAGTATTACTTAGCCTCATTTTACAGATGAGAAAATTGAGTTACAGATTAGTAAATGAATTGCCAAAGAATAGAGGCCCAATAACTTATAATCAAACCAGAGTATAGATTTCTGAAATCCTTAATGTTCTTAAGTAGATGATGACATGAATCTCAGCTAAATGAGGCCATGATGAATGGTAGTGGATCTTATTAATTTTCCTAGAAAAGTCTTAGGGCAAAAATATCAAAGAAAACTATGTGAATATCCATGTACATGCCCATGTATGTGTGTGTATGTGTGTATAAATTATATAATTTGACACAATACTGGCAGCCCCTGGATTACGAACGAATTCCATTCCTAAGTCTGTCGTTAAGTTGAATTTGTACTTAAATCGGAACAGTCAGGGACAAAAATGTGGCAGTCTGTTTCTGTGAAGATTACAGCCTTGGAAACCCCATGGGGTAGTTTACTCTGTCCTATAGGGTCACTATACTCCATGGCAGTGGGTTTGGTTACCATATTAGTTTCTATAAAATTAGGCAATAAGTTTTCAAGCACTGGTAAACTTCTCAGACCTTGGAATATAATTTTGAAAGATAACTTTTAATATCCTGCAAAACTACTGTTACTCAGAACTTAATTTGGGTAACACTGTTAAAGATGCTTGCTTCAAAGTTTTAGCACTGAAATAAGACTGCCTACACGCAAACCCGGTACCTGGATACTGCAATGTTAGGAAAATCAGATTGAATGAAGAAAAGACAGATATCTAAGGAGATGTTTCTTTAAGTGAGAAAGGCGATAGCTTTTCCAAATTCATGATGCTGGATTCTAATGTTATCTGTCATTAGCATCGTGATGGGCACCAGACTTCTCCCACATACATTACACCAATTGTAAATTTGTTTTTGCAGTGAATGGTCACTTCATAAACATGATGTGTGGAAGATAGACTTCCTGTGCAGTTCTCCACAGACAGCTGGGGAAGAAAAGTCTGATTCTTTAGACAAAGTCTCCTTGTTGTCTGTCAGTACTTATGGGCTGTAGTTTCCAGACAGGGTGCCACCTGAGAAATTGCCAGTGAGGTCCGAGAAAATGTCAGCTTTTGCTACTGAAGCTAAATGTAGTACATCATTTGGAGAAGCAGTCTGGCCCCTTGATGTGTATATATGTATTACCAGTTATGAGACAACAGTATGTCCTCAATTTCAAGGGAGAGAACGTAGCTTTCATGTAAAAAGAGACTAGATGCATTTTATTATAATAGTATGGTAGAAAGCTGTGAAGAGGAATAATGAGTGAAAAATCTCGCACCACCTAGGGAATCCATTAGAATGGAGAGTCCTCCTTTTATAGGTAGGTGAGGAAGGATATGTTATAGGATCTGAGCCCAGAAACTGCCCTATTCCAACTTACTTTATGTCTGTTAACTCTATTAAAATCTAACTTACCTGAACTAGAACAACTATTTTGGGTAAATCGTAGATCCTGATAGACTGAACATGTGTAGAGAGAGCTTCTGTGATTTTAAAATCTATCCAGAAGCAATTTCCTTCTACATTCTCATTATTTCAACAAATTATTCTTAGAAAGAGCCTGTGGGCTTTTCAGCTCAGTAACAGAGGCAGAAGTACCACAGTTTGGCCTGGTTCAGGCCCTGACTATTAACCAAGGATGCAGCAGCTACTACACCCAGCAGTAACTTAGAGCCTGAAGCAGAGTTCTCAGAGATGCCATGAAATCATGGACCCAGACTGCATTCACTTGTAGGATGACCAATCTCATTTCTCTGTAGTCATCAGACTTCTGTTATATTCATTTCCATTCTGTTGCCTCATGTTCTGCTATGGATTCAAAAGAACATATAAACCAGTTGCCGTTGAGTCAATTGTGACTTGTGGTGACCCCTTGTGTGTCAGAGTAGAACTGTACTCCATAGGGGTTGTTTTTTTAATTGTACTTCAGGTGAAGGCTTACAGAACAAAAAGTTTCTCAAGAAGCAGTACGACACATACTATTTTATGATGTTGGTTAACAACCCCACAACGTCAACCCTCTCCCTTCTTGACCTTTTTTTTTTTTGGTGAAAATATACATAACCATAGATACACCATTTCAAAAATTTCTACATACACAGTTCAGTGACATCAACTATGCTCTTCCAATTGTGCTGCTATTCTCACTTTAGATGAAGGTTTGCAGAACAAAATAGTTTCTCATTTAACAGTTAGTACACATGTTGCCCTATGACAATGGTTAACAACCTCACAACACATCAACAATATCCTTACTCGACCTTGGGTTCCCTATTCCATAGGGTTTTTAATAGCTGAATTTTTGGAAGTAGATAACCAGGCCTTTCTTTCGAGGCACCTCTGAGTGGACTCAAACCTCCAACTTTTTGGTTAGCAGCTGAGTGCATTAACTATATTATATATAAAAGAGAGCATGTCTCCTCCTCTTCATTCTGCTCACCACTGCAAGATTAATCTAGTGACATTCCCCTGCTTAGGAATATAAAACCTTCAACCTTTTTTTTTTAAATTGTGCTTTAGATGAAGGTGTACGGAGAAAATTAGCTTCTCATTAAACAATTAATACACATATTGTTCTGTGACATTGGTTGCCAACCCTGCAACGTGTCAACACTCTTTCCTTCTCGACCTTGGGTTCCTCATTTCCATTTGTCCAGCTTTCCTGTCCCCTCTTGCCTTCTTGTCCTTGCTCCTGAGCTGGGGAGCCCAGTTAGTCTCAAATACATTGTTGAGCTATGTGTATTATTGTTTGTTTTATAGGTCTGCCTAATCTTTGGCTGAAGGGTGAACCTCAGGAGTGACTTCAGTACTGAGGTAAAGGGTGTCCGGGGGTCATACTCTTGGGGTTTCTCCAGTTTCTGTCAGACCAGTAAGTCTGGCCTTTTGTGAGTGTGAATTTTGCTCTACATTTTTCTCCATCTCTGTCTGGAACCCTCCATTGTGATCCATCAGAGCAGTCAGTGGTGGTAGCTGGGCCCTGTCTAGTTGTGTTGGACTCAGTCTGGTGGAGGCCGTGGTAGTTGTGGCCCACTAGTCCTTTGGACTAATCTTTCCCTTGTGTCGTTGGTTTTCTTTTATTCTCCCTTGCTCCAGACTGGGTGAGACCAATGGAGTATCTTAGATGGCCACTCACAATCTTTTAAGACCCCAGAGGCCACTCACCACAGTAGAATGTGGAACATTTTCTTTATAAACTGTGTTATGCCAGTTGAGCTAGATGTCCCCCAAGACCATGGTCCCTGGCCCTCAGCCCAGTAGTTCAGTCCCTCAGGGAGTTTGGTTGTGTCTTCAGCTTCTATGACTTTGCCTTGGTCAAGCTGTGCTGGATTCTCCAGTATTGTGTACTGTCTTACCCTTCACCCTCTTTCTTTTTAATTGTGTTTTAGGTGAAAGTTTACGGTGCAAGTTGGTTTTTCATTGAACAATTTTATATACAATTTGTTTTGTGACATTGATTGCAATCCCCTCAATGTGTCAGAATTCTCCCCCTTTCCCTTTCCACCCTGGGTTCTCTGTGTCCATTCATCCCATTTTCCTGTCCCTTCCTTGCTTTGGGGCAGGTGTTGCCCATTTGGTCTCATTTACTTGATTGAACTAAGAAGCACGTTCCTCACATGTGTTATTGTTTGTTTGATAGGCCTGTCTAATCTTTGGTGGAAAGGTGGACTTCAGGAGTGGCTTCAGTTCTCAACCTTCTTCTTGCAGATGGAATTTAGTCTGAACTCCTTTCTCCTGTTTCAAAGGCTTCAGCCCTGGTCATCCAGTCTCCTCTCCCATTGCTTCTGAGCCTAGTCACTGGAACCAATTGCTCAGATCCCATATACGTCTACCATCACCCTTCATTCCATTTCTATGTTTTCCTACTGTTTCCACCTAGAATATTTCGTACCCTAATCAAGCCATGTCCTTGACTTGCTTTAATTAATCCACTCATCCAGTAATTAAATATTCATTGTTTGCATACTTAACATCAGACATTTACAAAATACTGAGGACTGAAGAAATCCCTTTTCTTCACTCGAGCTTACCTACAGTCTATTTGTGGGAGGACAGAAAGGCTTATGGGTATTTCCAATATGGCTTGGGAAGTTTATAAACTTCTAGAGGACAGGAACTCTGTCCTATGTCACAGACATCAGCCACAACCCCTTACACACCTGAGTGGTCTACATAGCCAGAGCTTAAATTACTATAATATTGAGATGAACTGAGGTCTGATATTGGTAAAATCCTGTCTGAATTTATCCTTTGTTTAGGAGGAATTGCAAAAGAAATGTCATATCTAAGGAAGGAAAGTCTTCCCTGAGAAATGATGCTATTACATGAACTAGATACAAAGGAGATACAAAAGAATGGGAAAGCATTTGTGGATTTGTGGGCTGATTTGAGAGAACCTCAAATGAGAGGTTCTCAGCCAGCAACAGGCATTCCCAGAATCATGGCAGGGGGCAGCCTCTCAAGTCATTCTTTCTGGTTTGGAGTCCGTTAGCTTTGGACACAACCACTGTCGCCCACTTGCCTCATTCTCTTCAGGGAAATCTACTCCTGACTTCACTCTGCCTTACCCCATGACAAAAGTTCTTTGACCTCCCAATTGCTTTCACCATTACTGGAAAGGTTTGGTTTCCCTCAACACAACAGGTTAGTGTTTTGTGGCTTCACTGGCCACCCTGTTGCTTAGAAGGTAAGAAGGTATATTTTGCACAGGGGTTATTGTTATGTTAGAGGTTCTTACTTCCTATGACCGTAAAAATGAGTACTGACTAACATACTCAGACCTTAAAAACCAAGGGTGCAATGCAAACTTAATTAAAAAGGAAACAAGATTATTGCCTGTGTGGACTTTGTCATGGTATCGGATTCATTTTTTCTGTGAATCTTTAGGTGAAAGAATTATTTAAGAACATGCTACAAGGATTTGCTTGAGTCTGGGAAATCTACTGACGTAGTATACAAAGTAGTCAGAGGAAATCATGATAGCATTAATACTCTGGATTGTGCTGATGCTAACCATGTCAAGTGGAATGATGGGAGACAAATGAACTTGTAAGTTGTTATCTTGGCAGATGATCAGCAAAGTTGTTGTTTTGTATATAAAGTGATAGGCTGAAGTTTGGAAATAAGCTGTAACAGTGGTTTTCAGATTTAAGTGAAGATACTACTTTCCTCAGGAAGGGCTGACTTTGCAAACAAGCAGAGTAGACAACGTAGTCTAAGATGATGGGACCACATTTCTGAGCTTCTCCTCTGGTAATAGCGTGTGCATTAAGTTCCACAGCCTTGGTGGCGCAGTGGTTAAGAGTTCAGCTGCTAACCAAAAGGTCAGCAGTTCGAATCCACCAGCTGCTCCTTGGAAATCCTATGGGGCAGTTCTACTTGGTCCTATAGGGTCCCAATGAGTCGGAATAGACTTGAGGGCAATGAGTTTGATTTTGGCTTTAAGTTCTACCGCTGGAATGAGCTGTGGATTTGAATATTTCTGCTAAGAGAGCATAGCCAGCTGATCAGAGTAATCCTAAATATAATTTGTTCCTGGCCATTTACAGTTCCTGTTGAAGGAAAAATCTATCATTGAGAGACTGAATGGAATGGAGAGAACAGACATAAATTACATGATCTGTATGCATTAGGCACTCTACATTTATCTGTCTTAGTTTTTACAATAACTCTGGACTATGCAGGGATGACTGTCACTAACATGTAGACTTCCTTTGTATAAATTAGAAAAGCCTCCTGAATCTGGAAAGACAAAGTCACAGGGCACATGGCTTGGTGAGGGGAAAGCAGACTGGATTTTAGCTGCGACCCACACTTTTGTGCTGTACCCAAGCTTCACAACTGTGCACAATGCTCTGGAAGTAGGTATTATTATCTTAGATGAGAAAATGAGAGCTCAGGCGCTAAGTATTTTTTCAAGAGCAGATAGCAAGTAAATCAGGCAATCAGGATGAGAACTTGGGTCTATTAATTTTCATACTTGTAATTTACTTCTTCATCTATAAGATTGGGATAAAATGTGCTTATATTATAAGGTTGTCATAAAACTTATTGCTGTAGAGTTGATTCCAACTCATAGCAGCCCTATAGGACAGAGTAGTACTGCCCCATAGGGTTTCCAAAGCTGTAATCTTTTTGGAAGCAGACTGCCACATCATTCTGCTGCAGAGTGGCTGGTGGGTTTGAACCACCGAACCTTCAGTTAGCAGCCAAGTGCTTAACCACTGCATCACCAGGGCTCCTTAAAATTGTCATGAGAGGGTTTAAATAAGGTAATTTATATAAAATGTTTCACACTGAACCTAGTACATAAAATACACTAGATCATGTTATACTGCACTACCTCCCATACGTATTTGAGATGGCAAATGTTTAACAGCTGGTTCTGTGACCTTTAGTTTCAGAGACACTAAGGATTTGAACTTTGGTCAATCTGTCTTCCCTCAAGGACTTGTTTAAAGATTTACCTGCACCATATCCAAGATAAATGAGAACATATCTAAGGACCGAGAACCTCATCATTGAGATAGAGAAATGGGTAACCTGAGCTGATGAGAATGGAGATGAGTCAGCTGTACCTGAACGGGGTCACTAGGTATGAACGGTGAGGCAACTGTGGAGCTGTCTTCCCTGAGTTGAAATTGCCCACATATACTCAGCCCACCTCTCATGACCGCACCTGTGTCCCAAATAATAATGGGTCATCAGAAGTTGTGACGGGTCCTGAGACCACCACTGTGCTGTTGTTGTGCAAACTTGGATTTTTCCTGTCCTGTCTGAAAGCCAAGTACAGTTAGGCTGGGTCAAACCCACTTTGCCTCGTGAGTTTGATTATCAACCCTCAACCCAAGACCACCGGTGCTAGTGAAGCAGTGCGGGTGTTGCATTGGATTACTGGGCAGCTTGGAGGTTAGGAAGAGAGGAGCAGAAGGGACCATCACTGAGAAAAGAAATAAGACCATAGACAAGGATACCTCTCTATATTTCTGTGGAGTTAGAGCTAAGATAGATGGGTAGTTAAAAATTGAAAAAAGCAAGTTGGACAGGAGTGTGGATAATGTGCTACCTTATGTGCAACAAAGTGAGGGGAAATATATTTATATGTATGTATATATTTATAGATTATCTACATGTTCTATGCACACACACAAGTATTATAAAATTAAAGCAAAGCCTAATAAAAACATTACCTATGTAGGCAAGAGGGAGAGAACAGAGAAAACAGGGTAGGGCAGGGATGGAAACTAGACCTTTCTGAAGGTATCTTATTTTATGGTTTTGATTTTGGAATCATGCTTACATATTATGTCATTAAAAAAATTAAATCAAAATCAATCTCTAAACATAACAAAGAAACCAAAACAAGTGAACCTGACTGTATACCAAGTAGGTAGCCATGACGTGGGAAAGTTTTTTTCAAGGGGCTTTTTAACAGTAGTGTTTGACTGTATGTGCTAAGGAAAAAGCAAAACACAAAACTACAAAGAAATTTCAAAATGCGTTCAGCAGGCTTGTTGCCACTGGAAATGTTTTTATTATTACTTTGAAATGATCTTATGTATGTTAGAATAAAGCAAATAAACTTTTATTCATAAATGTTTTCATGAACCAAGATATTTTCAGAGGAAAAGAGATATAAAACCAAGGGAGTTAAGTACAAACACTTTAATTTGAATTGAAATATTTAATTTAATTTGAAATCTGTCATTTGAATTGGTGCAAGTGTCAGGATGACTTTGGGAATGATGTTTCTTCTTTAAAATACACATATTTTTGCATTTGTTCTACTAAAAAGACCTAGAAGTAATGAACACCAAGAAATAATAAACACTCCTGGTGCCCAGACTGTGGTTTGAAAAAAAAGTATCTATTTCCCATTAAGAGGAACTGAGGATTCATGGAAAACTGCTGATTCCAAATCTGGAGCAAGAAATATGCAAGATGAATCTGGAACATCTTGTACTGAAAGCAAAGAAATTATCAGAGAAAATTGAGCTGGTATCAAAAGACACAGGGACAAACCTGAGGAAGCTGCCATTGACCCAAAGTGGGAGAACCTAAGCATCAAAAAAAAAAAAAAAAAAAACGAAGAAAGGAAAAGGAAAGAAAAACAGCTACAATGACTTGAACACATTAAATAAACCATTTAAAAATCTGTGAATTTATGATGGTATTTAAACATAAAAACTCACTAGTGTCCTTATAAAAGAGAAGAGACACAGAGGGAAGACGGTCATATGAAAGGGAGTCATGTGCAGCTATAAGCCAAGGGCTGCCTGGGGCTACCAGAAGCCTGGAAAGACAAGGAAGGATCTTCGCCTAGAGGCTCAGGAGGGACTATGGCCCTGGTGACACCATGAATTTGGATTTCTAGCCTCTAGATTTGCAAGACAATAAATTTCTGTTATTTAAAAATAAACCAAAAAACCTGTTGCCATCAAGTCAATTCCGACTCATAACGACCCTATAGGACACAGTAATACTGCCCCATAAGATTCCCAAGGCTGTAAATCTTGACGGAAGCAGACTGCCACATCTTTCTCCTTTGGAGCAGCTGGTGGGTTCGAACTGCCGACCTTTTGGTTGGCAGCCAAGCACTTAACTACTACACCACCAGGGCTCCTTTATAAATAAATGAATACAAATTAAAAAACTCAAGTATTGCTTTTGGAGTTTCCTAGAATACCAACTCCTTCCTCTGAAAATTGATAAGTAAAGTAAAAGACTCGAGCATTTATCCTGCCTTTCCTATAAGGGTCAAATTTTAAGGCAACCAAGTAATTGGTGAGGAAGACTTCTCACTGATAGAAAAAGGAGAGATGATAGGCTGTAAAAATCCCATTTTGCAATCCCTAGTGAAAGAATGGAGCCAGGCAACGATCGGTCCTCAGTGGCTCTGAGCAGAAGGCAGGTGTAGGAAATCCAGGGAAAAGCAAATGGAGCAGGGAGACAGTGGAGTTACGTGAGGTCAGAGCGCAAGGACAGGTGGCGTGAATAGGTGACTGTGCATCTCGGTTGGCTGGTCAAGTCCCCGACTGTGCCTGCCACCCTGTTGTGATTGTTAATCATGCCTCTTTCATCTCACAGGGGTCCCGGAGTGGAATATGAACGATAAGATCACCCCACTTAGAGTTTGGATGTTATTCCAAGTGCAAGGGGGGCCATGGAGTGATTTTAAGCTTGAGAAAGACAAGATTCACCGTTTGAAAGAGCCCTGTGTTTATGCAGGTTTATCAGATGGTTCTTTTTCCATGTTCATAAGGCTAATACCGATGGCAAAAGCAAAGAAAACCCAAACCCACTGCCGTCGAGTCGATTCTGACTCACAGCGACCCCAAAGGACAGAGGAGAACTATGCCGTAGGGTTTCCAAGCAGCAGCTGGTGGATTTGTACTGCTGACCTTTTGGTTAGCAGCTGAGCTCTTAACCACTGCGCCACCAGGGCTCCAATACTGGTGACATACTCTTAATCTAATGGGCAAACTGAGGTGATTTCCCAGGTCTCCACCCCAAGTTTGTCACTTGGCCACATAACCACACAAGTCCCATGGACTGGATGCAAATTCACATTTATCTATTTTCTATCTCAAAGACAATGGAAAACATAGATATATAATACACTAAAACCTGTGAAAGCCAGAACCTATGTAAGGCAGAAACCCGTCAGAGAAGGAAAACTCAATTTCCACTAAGACAGTGAGACAGAAAAGTGGGGAGACTGCCCCCTTTCAAAGGTGGAAAACGTGAGACTTGGAAAAACAAGGCAGTCCCGTCGAGTTCCGGGTCTCACTGTATTTATAAACTTCCTTTTACTAAAGGTTTCCTCTTACTCTCTCATATCTGTGGAATTAAATCAATAGCCCATTCATCTTCAGGGAACACATCAAGTGTGCTCTTTAGATAACGTGACGCACTGCTAAAAGGGTTAGATTAGGAGACCCAAAAAAGCCGTTGCTGTTGAGTCAGTTCTGACTCATAGCGACCCTACAGGACAAAGTAGAACTGTCCTCATAGGGTTTCCAAGGAGCAGCTGATGGATTCAAACTGCCAACCTTTTGGTTAGCAGCTAAGCAAGCACCTTAAATTCTAGCTGTTTGAGTGGAACAATTTATCTAAACATGTTAGGGCTCAGTTTTATCAGATGGAAAATGAGGAGGGTGTTCTTTTCATCTCTGCCGTTCACAAGATCCAAAACCAAAAACCAAACCCATTGCTGTCGCGTTGATTCCAGCTCATAGCGACAAGATAGGACTGTCTATAATGACTTGTGGTTAAAAGCCAAAAGAATGAGTGAGAAAAGAAGACAGGAAGCGGGGGAGAGGGAGAGGGCTGAAGAAGGTGGAGAGGGGAGGAAAAGGAAAAGGGAGAAAGGGCAAGAAGCCAAGAGGAGGGAAGGGAGGGAGAGGAGATAATAGCAGCGAGAGAGGAGCAGGAGGGAAGAAAGAGGCTAGGACATCCGACTGAGGCTAAGGAGTTGAATCAGGGTTTTTAGTTGGAAGTAACAGAAATCAATGTAGTTTATTTAAGCAGAAATATAATTTTTCCCCAAGTGGGCCATATATCCAGGCTTGGAGGCTTCAGCCAGGGACAGACAGCTAAATTTGCACTGCCCAAAACCAGGCCAAGCAGAACTGGTCTGACGCTGATGTCACTGTTTGTATGCACAGGCCCTGAGGCTTGTACCACTGATGCTCATTATGCTCCAAATTTACTGGCTCTTATCCTAGTCTGATGGATACGCCTTTGCATCATCAGTTGCCAAGCCAACATCCAGCAAGAAAGCATCTGATTGGCAGCGTCTTAGATACAAGCCTATGTCCTTGCTTCAAGAGACACCAAGGAAGCAATTTTCCAAGTCCTTGTACCAGAGGAAGTGTCTGTCTTGCAACCAATATTTATAAGACGCAGATTGCCCACACATAAGAAGGGGATTCAGATGCTGAGCATCCGAAAAGAAGGACACGTGTTCATTACAAGAAAAATATATTCTATTTAGTGATTATTTAAGGACTCTGGTGGTGCAACAGTTAAGCGCTCAGCTGGCTAACCGTAAGGTTGGCAGTTCGAACCCAGTCAGCAGCTCCATAGGTGAAAGACCTGGCAATCTGCTTCTGTAAAGATTACAGCCAATAAAACCTTATGGGGCAGTTCTACTCTGTCACATAGGGTCACTATGAGTTGACAATTGGCTCGATGGCACCTAATAACAACAGGTGGTGCAAATGGCTTGTGCTTGACTGCTAACCTAAGGGTTGGCAGTTCGAACTCACCCAGCGGTACCACAGAAGAAAAGGGCTGGCAATCTGCTTCCGTAAAGATGATAGCCAGGAAAACCCAATGGAGCAGTTCCACTCTGTAACACATGGGGTGACCATGAATTGGAATAAACTCGGTGGCAGCTAACAACAACAATGTAACCAAAACGAACCCGTTGCCGTTGAGTCGATGCCGACTCATAGCGATCCTACAGGACAGAATAGAACTGCCCCATAGGGTTTCCAAGCAGCGGCTGGTGGATTCAAACTGCCGACCTTTGGTTAGCAGCCGAGCTCTTAACCACCGTGCCACCAGGGTTTCCTTGAAAACAATGTAGTACTATAAAATAGTGACATGATGATCTTGGGTTAGGAGACTCAAGTAACATGTGCTTTAGTTCTGATCATATCAAGGGACTGTTTAGTCTGGTGTCACGGGAGAGGAGAGAGGTAAACTCTCCTCTTCTTCACAGCAAGACTGCAGAAGCCAAAGACGAGCTCCAGGGCAGCTTTCCCCAGCAAGCCCTTCCTCACTAGTTGGGAGATGAGCGTGTGAGGACTCTCTGATGCTGACTGAAATTCGACTTTAAGTTTCTTGTGCTCAGAGAGAAACAGGAAGCAGACTTCCTTATCAGCTGAAACAGAACGAGTCCCTGGCCCACGGCCCCACCCCCGAGGCTGAACTTTGCACTGCTCAGATAGATAGGCTGTGGAGCTCATTTGTGCCGTAATCAAATCGTTTACAGCAATACAGCTGGGAGATGCAGCCTCACTTCCTTCACCTTCGCCACTCCGCAGTTCATTTTCGACAAGCCAAAAGCTGGGGTAGAATAACCATAACAACAACAAAATGAACAGAACCCAAGCAACTCTATGACGTTAAGGCACAACAATTTAGTCATTGTATTCCCGCTGCTCAGAATAACTTCTCTGGACTGAAAACTCAAACCTCTTTTAAAATAATTTATAATCATGGAAACCACACAGATCTCTGAGACCAGGGAGCCACAGAGAGACCACATCCTTTGTTTTCATGTCTCAGCTCCAAGTATCTTAAGCCGCATATTGCGCCCGGTTCCAAGACTTACAAATCATCTGCCCTGAGTGGCTGGGTTGTGCAAGAATGTTTCACCTGGCACGATGCCTGCTCCATCCATACGAATGGCTGAACTATTTTCTGATAAGCCCAGTAATTGTCCTGCGTGTCTGTCATGGAACCAGGTCTGTCTCTGAGCCGGCAGAGTGTTACTGCAATAAAGCGGATTGGAGCTGCCTGCTGCAATAGCCAATTCTGAAATAGGGGTGAGGTGAGCAGCAAGAGTTTTATTATATATTGATGTATAGGAAACAGAGGGGAATAGATTCCTCCAAAAAAAAAAAAAAACCTGTCTCCCCCACTGACGATTGGCTGAAGGCTTTTATAGGGACAGGATTATGGGTCTTAGAAGTTTGTGTTAGTTCCCCCTTGAGGTGGTCACGTCCCAGATGAGTTAATCTTTTACTGGTATTCTTGGGGGGTTATTTGGTGACATCTTGGTTTTTCTTGTCACAAGATGGGTGCTTTGTTTGGTTTTTCATCCTTAGATTCTTATCACTTGTTTTCGACTCTCCAAGGAGGAACATTGGTTAATCTTAAACCTTTTATAGAGGCTGGAACTGGAGGGAAAAACAAGATCATGAGACAGTGTGGTGGTTAGCAATGAGGAGTAAATAATAGTGAGCGGGGCCTATGCAGCCTCTTCCAATCCCCCCTTTTAATGGAAGTTTCTCAATCTTGGGAAATGGGGCGTCGCTTCTTTTCTGGCTACTTCCTGCTGGTTAGGGGCATCTGCTGGGGTGAGAAACCTCGCCATATCGAGTAGGTGCCATAGGCAGGGGTGAGTTAGCGTGGAAATTGGCTGCATCTTGGTGAATTAGATGACATTTGTCCTCAAGACTTTTGAAAAGGGGCATCCCGACTTACCGGGGTGAAAATTTTTCTAGCCTTAAAAGTATTTGTAGTCCTTTTGTTAATATTCTCATGAAACAGGGAACACAAAAACAGACTAGAATAATCACTATTCTTAAGGTTTCTCTTTCGTGCTCTTCTGTGGCCCACTTAACTGGACCTACTGGAATTAGGGTTCAGACTACACACAGCAGGGTCATAGTGTCCCCAGCTTGCAGGGTCAGTGTCCCCTTTGCCTGTGGGATCACTGGAACCTTTTCTGTCCAGGTCTCCTGGAAAAATAGAAAGACAGAGGGAAATAAGGTCAAAACCATTATACCGCAAGCTTCTTGAACTTGTACTTCAGGCCCTGAATTGGAGTACAAGAGTACGGTGGCTCTTTGTTTTCTGCTTCTTTCTCTTCTTCTGGTGGGGCTGCTTTTACTCCGGAGTGATGCACCCACTCAGCTACTCTTGTTAACTTCGGAGAGAGGGTGGTCAGGAGAACTTCAAAAGGTCCCTCTCACTGAGGGACCGGTTGATCTTCTGGGGGTTGATTCTTCCAGGTTTTAACAGGACCTGATCTCCGATCTCTGGGTTGGAACCTGTGGAGGGGAGTGTCAGAAGGAGAAGACAAATGAGAAGAAGCATACTGATTAACAGTGTTTATGACAGCTCTCAGAGAACGGACCCAGTCTCTTTTCTCTACCTTGATCATCACCGAGGTGGGGAAAGTCGACTTTTTCAGGAATGGTCTCCCATATATTAATTCATAAGGGATCAACTTGAGCCCACTTCGAGGGGCTACCCGGATTCTGAGCAGAGCAATGGGGAGAACTTGTATCTAAATGGAGCTTGTCTCCTGGCAAAGTTTCGCCAAGGCCTTTTTCAGAGTATGGTTCATCTTTTGGTCTCTCCTGTTGATTGTGGTCTCTAGGCTGAGTGTAATTTCCAATTTATATCTAAAACCTTATTGACTTCTTGGGTGACTGTTGTCGTAAAAGCTCCCCTGTTGTCACTCTGTACTGAGATTGGAAGATCAAAACCGGGTATGAGTTCTTTGAGTAACACACCTTGGTTACTTCTTGGGCTCATTCGGTTCAACAAAGGAAAGCCTCTACATACCCTGAGCAGGTGTCCACAAAAATCAGCAGACATTTAAAATTTCCAGGTTCCGTGGCATTATACCACTTCCACCTGAAGGAGATCATTGATTGCCTTCAGGAGTTCTAGGATTTCTGGTACGTGTTTTATTTCTTTGTTGGCAGATGTCAGAAGTCCCCTTTCTTTCTACAAGGCATCATGTGAGTGAAGGACCAGATGGGCATATTTATTATCAGTATACACAGTTGTGCATCTTCCTACTCGTAGTCATAGGACCTGCATGAGGACTATGAGTTGAGCCTTTTGAGCCGAAATGCCGGCAGGAAGTGGAGCTACCTCTAAGACCTCAGTTTGTGTCACCACTGCATATCCTGCTTTGTGGCATCCTTCATATAGAAAGCTATTGCCATCCGTATACATTTCTATCTCTGGGTCAGTCAAGGGAACATCTGAGAGATCTGGTCTGTTAGAATAAACTTCTTCAGTTATCTCTAGGCAGTCATGTATGGGGGCATCTTCTGAAATAGGCAATAATGTGGCAGGATTGAGGGAGGAGACAGCCTTCAGAACCACATTTGAGTTGTCTAACAAGATTGCCTGATATTTTCCCATCCATCCTGCCTTGAGCCAAAAATCCCCTTTTTGTTCCAAAGAGGCAGAGCTGTATGTGGTGTGTTTACCGTTACCTTTCGTCCAAGGGTGAATTTCTTGGCTTCCTGTAACAGGTCATATGCTGCAACCATGGCTCGAAGACAAGGGGGCCATCCCCAGGCCACGTTGTCCAGCTGTTTTGAAAAGTAGGCCACTGGTCATCTGGCTGGTCCCAGGGTTTGAGTTAGTACCCCCACAGCAATTCCCTGTCTTAATATCAGTCCGTTCAGTGGCAAATAGAGGCTGAGACTTGGGGTATAGAGGAATACAAAAGAAGGCATCTTTCAAACCCAGTACTGAAAGCCAAGCGCATTGACTGGGTATAGTAACCAAGAGGGTATATGGGTTTGGCACAATCGGACAAATGTCCTCTACTATTTGGCTGAGTTTTCTTAGGTCTTGAACAGACCTATATTCTCTTGTCCCCAGTTTTAATGCCAGTAAGACAGGGGTGTTGAACGGAAACTGGCAAAATTTCAAAAGTCCAGTTTTTATGTATTGATGCGCCAATGATGCGATCTCTTCCAGAGTTTCCTTGTGGAGGGGATATTGCCTCTGGTTTATAATAGGTGCTCCAGGTTTTAAAGTAATTTTAACTGGTGCGGCTGACTGGGCTCACCCAGGCCTTTCTTATGCTCAGACCTCCGGATTCACTTTTTGTTGAATGTGGAAAGGAATGTCACTGCGTGTCACTATTTCTTCTTGCAATAGTGTTGCCTGTAAGGCGCATGCATTTTCAGGTGGGATCTGTAGAAAATGGCAAGGAACAACTCCGCCATCCTATTTGGGTTACTCCGATAAGGAGGATTGTGATTCTTCCAATTATACAAGTCGGAGGTAGAGAAAGGAGTACGTACTAACATTTTTCTTCCTTCGGCTGGAATTTTTCTCTGAGGAAATTGCCCTGTCCAAGCCCTGGCAGTACCCTCACCAAAAACAGTACCCTGACAGGTATGTGTAGGTGGGAGACCATACCCGATGAAGTCGGACTCTTACTTCCCAATTCCCTTCCTTTGTCAGTTCCTCTCAAGCTGGCCAGACTAGAGTCAGGCTCGGCCCTTTCTGTGGGGGAGTCTGCCGTCATTCCTCGACCCAACCTGTCGGCTTCTACCACACCTTTCCTATATGATGCGGGGAGCCGAAGCAGTTATCAGGGCTATTCCTTCTAAGAGGCGACCCAGTGAGGATTGGGGAAGCACCTTTGCCTTCAGCTTTTCCTGGAAAAGAACCTGGTTAGAGGGATTTAAAGTTTGATAGAGAGACATGAAATCTTGAATATAGGGAACTTTGTCCCATTTTTTGCTACAAAACAAGTCAAACTGAAAAATCATGCCATAAGCCAAAAACCCATTTTGGAGCCAATGTTTCTGGTCCCCCAGCTGTTATTGGGGCCATACGTTGTTATATAAGCATATCATTTTCTTTCTTGTCATAGGCTTATAGCTATACCTCCTCCAGTTTGTTAGAATGTGGCCTAGAGGAGATTCGGCTGGGATGGATGGGCCTCTCCCCATAACAGGTGTTTGTTTATGCATAAGCAACATCAGTAACTGCTTTTCATATGCCTCAACAGCAACTACGTTTTGCAAAACCTCAGATTGAGTATTAATATAAATATAGCAACATTTATCTATTAAGGCACAAACTTTCTTGAGAGACTAATGGAAAGGTTAATACTATTCTATTTTGTAAAATCATAGCTCAAATTTCAGACACTTCTCTGGTTATGATAGCTACACCTTTGCTAAGTTTACCAACAGAATTTCCAATTCAAGAGTTACGATATCTAAACCCATTAGTTAGATACTTTAGGAGAAAGGAAAATGATTTTTTATATCCAGAAAGTAGGACCTTAAAACATCAGCAATATTCTCACATAAAACCCATAGTTTCCTTTGTTTATTCAGTATTATGTAGCTAATTTCTATTCCACATGGTTCTGGATCAACAGCAGTGTGTGAACACAGCAGCTTCTACATAAGAGTTCTGGAAATCTTGATTGAGTCTAGTCATAGTCCTTTTCATAAGTCCAGTATAGTTCATCTTTTTGTTGAGATATTTTGGTCAAATATTTTCAGCAAATCAGTAAAGTAAAAACTTATCTGCAGATGACAAAACCTAATATGGCCAAGATTAACATAAAAATAATACTCTTAATAGTGAAAGACCTGATAAAAGTTAATTATTAGCACATTGTAAAGGCCAAATAAAACCAGTTAAAAAAAAACTTTAGATAAAAATATTTCTAAATATAACCATTAACCGTATTCAAAGAGCTTCAGATGTGATACATAATAATTTTGAGACAAAATACCATATAGTCAGGATATACCAAGATTATAAAATCTCTAAATACCTGAATTGTAAAAAAAAAAAAAAAAAAAAAAAACTTCATAGGTAAATGATGGAATTCCCCAAACCAACCATTGGCTTTAATGATGCTAGATTCAAAAAGATAAAGTTGCGACCAAGTTACCAGTAAAGAAATAATAATATTATAGGTCACTGTGAAACAATAGTTAAGTTATTTAACCAAAGATTTTAAAGTAAAAACCTTAGCTTTCTTTTCTAAAAGCCATGTGGCTTAGTATTCAGACTCACGAATCTTATTCTAATGAGAGGCCAAACCTTCATCTTCCAGGCAGATTATACAAAGAATAAATTAACCCTTTAACTCAGAAATCAAAAGAAACTTTTGTTATTTTAACAGCAAGAAACCCAGTTCTTTGTTTTATATGCTACTTAACATTAAAACTCCTAAAAATCTCATAAATTAAACCATTAAACTTTAGTCAGATAAAACTTGACCATATGAAATAAATTTCTCTTTCAATAAACCTCTTAAATGTTGTCTTTGTTGCATACCTCTTATAGTGCATCCCTTTAAATGGCAACAATGAACACTCATTAGCAGGCTTGCATCTATATATATACATTCTTCCTCTTGTGGCATAAAAAGACAAAGTATATAAACTTAAATTATAACAAATATCTATTAACTCCATTTAACATCAGTAAATTACCTAAAATGTATTGGGAATTATTTTAAGCCTGTATATAATGAAGCATAACTGTTGTTGGAAGTCTGTTTAAACATTACAAGTTTTTATTCAACTTTTACTATTTCTGATATTTTTCCCAATCTAATTTTAGCCCTTAATGATTTTATCAACTGGCTTCGGAAGTCACAAAGTCTCTGTTCAGTTGACCAGTTCATTGATATGGATATAACTTTAAGCCTCTGGCTACTGCTGGAAACATTTTTCCAGGCCATTTTAGGTGTGTCTTATCGTGATATCTATTGTTTGACTTCTTAGTGTTTCCCTATTATAGAGAGAACTTGTTTACAGTTCTATTATCAGGATCCATTCAATTTCTGATAACTATAGCAAAGCAGCAGTTTCTCTTATCTTTTGTCTTAAAAGAGTCTCCACCTAGCTGGAAAGGGTCTTTCAAAAGCTTCCCTTGAGCTACACGACCTTGGAGACTGGGGGCTGGGGGCTGGGAGCTGAGGAGGCCTGATGCACCCCACCCTCACTCTCTTGACTCACAGAAGACATTTATATATGTTTAAGTTGATGGAGGCATTTTGAAAGGCTATCTACCCAGTAAATACCAAAGCTCTTTAGCAATTTTGTAAATGAATCCATCAAAGCTTGGCTAGCAAGACTGGGGCTGGGGATGTCATCCCATTGCATTTGCATGTGTTTAAATTGACCTAGGAATTTTGAAGGACAAAAGATAACTAATTTCTTTTTTACTGTTCTGGAACTGCTACTTCTACTTTAAGACAAAACTATCCTTTTTTCTTAAATAAAACACATTTTATATAATATCTAGCTTAAGTTACTTAGAAAGATTTTGCTTTAAGATTGATATAGTATAAAACATAAAGATCTTAGCGTACTTTTCAAATAGACCAATTTATATCAAAGTTTCTCCAAGTAACTATTAAAAGTCTAAATCATAAGACAGACACAAGATGCAGTTTTTTCCGGATGAAGAAAGAACTGAGGTTCTATGACCAGCCTTACAGAAAACAGCAATTCTTAG
Source organism: Dugong dugon (assembly GCA_030035585.1). Classification (NCBI taxonomy): domain Eukaryota; kingdom Metazoa; phylum Chordata; class Mammalia; order Sirenia; family Dugongidae; genus Dugong; species Dugong dugon. Next base: position 70,380,284 of record CM057479.1, read on the forward strand.
CCATAACCTCCAACCTGATACAAGACAGACTTAGACATAACTCTCTGGACCAGAAGCAAGCTCTTTCAGGACAAAAGGAAACAGAAAGACCACATAAACTCACCAGACAACACCACACAAAAAGGATATGTGGATCCTAGTTTCTTAAAGTGTATATAGCAATTTTTGGTAAGATCGACTCAATTCAATGGAAAAAACAGGTTCTAGATAAAACTTATTGACTTGCGAGAGCCTCAAATGGACGAATATTAGACCTTTTGACAAAACCTGAGCATCAAGTAAAGTTCCCTAAAGGAAGAAATGGGCAACACAAATGAAAGTTCATTTTCCCAAAGTGGCCACTGAAGTTCTAAGTTACTTCTAATATACTCTGTTTATAGTGTTTTTAAATATGAACCCCAAACCACTGAGTCAGTGGTAGGGGGGGAAATCCCTCATTTATCAAAGATGTTAAGCGATAAGGTTCAAGCTTTCGGTTTCCTTCTTTCTGAAGCTTTCTCTTAATATCGGGGGCACTTTATCCTGTAAAGATTATATTGACCCTTCTGGCATTTTCAGGGCTCTCAGGATCCAGAGCAGTTAACTCATGAACATGGTCTTAAGATACGATGGCTGTCTAAGAACCAGTCTCACCTGGGGTATTTTCACTTTCCCTAACAGCTGAATCAGGGCGCCCAAGTAGATGGTATACTAGTAGTGACGTACAGACAATGGACAGGACGGACACAGAACCACGGTAAACAAATGGACAGGACAGACGCAAAACCACAGTAAATGAACAAATCCAGCAAGCTGACGGAGGTGCGCTTGACCCCTTCAACCTCTCAGACGGCTCTGCCTGCCGACAGAGGTGATCTTAGAGAATCTCAACCTCCCAGACACACTTATGAGCACTCACACACCCGGAACCAGGACTCTAGAGTCACCAGGAGTCCCTACTTGCAAATCTACTCATGGGGTCGGTCATCTGGGGTGCCTCTCGCCCCAGAACCCAAAGGCTCAGGTCCCACTCCGGAAACCTCGGGCCTGCTCTATCCACCCCCACCCTGAGCACAACAGGGAGAGGAGTCGTGGACTCACCTTGGGATCCCTCCCGTGCAGGTCTTGCTGTCTTTCACCTTCCTGTTTTGGCATGGTTAGGGACTGGCAGTGCCAGGACAGACCCAGGTCTGGCCGATAGTCTCCCCAGAGGCAAATGAAACCTATCGTGGCTGCTTGTCAGGAGAGCTGTCGATCAGCCCCAGGCCCTGCCCCGGGGCTGCTCCGTCTCAAGCAGCTGAAGCTCCCCCGTATGGGCCACCAAATTTGTTACCGCAATAACATGGATTGGAGCCGCCTGCTGCAATAGCCAATTCTGAAACTGGTGAGGTGAGCAGCAAGTTTTATTATACATTGATGTATGGAAGGCAGAGGGGAATAGATTCCTCCAAAATAACCTGTCTTCCCCACTGGGGATGGGCTGAAGGTTTTATAGGGACAGGATTATGGATCTTAGAAGTTAGTGTTAGTTCCCCCTTGAAGTAGTCATGTCTCAGATGAGTTAATCTTCTACTGGTATTCTTGGGGGTTATTTGGCAACATTCTTGGGGATTATCTGGCGACATTCTATTTTCTCTTGTCACAAGATGGGTGCTTTGGTTTTTCACCCTTAGATCATTATTACTTGTTTTCCACCCTCCAAGGAGAAACATTGGTTAATCTTAAGGCTTTTGTAGAGATGGAACTGGAGGGAAAGACAGGATCACGAGACAACATGGTGGTTAGCAATGGGGAGTAAATAATAGTGAGCTGGGCCTATACAGCCTCTTCCAAGAGGACAGTCTGCTAGTGTGCTGTGTTCGAGATTCACCTGCTGACCGAGATTTGCAGGAGCTGGTTCACTTTGACCGTGGGAGGGACAGAACCCACTAGTGACCATTAAGTGCTATATGTTGCACCTGCCTGCCTTTCCTTTCCAACAACAGACTGGGCAGCATCCTTGAGTAGCCTTTTCCTGCCTCCAGCACAGATGTTCTCACTCAGAAGGATTATGGGCCTCTTTCTCCAAATGGAGCTGAGCGTGGTTGCCTGACAACCTGACCAAATCTCTGGACGTGCACATAAACAGTGCTGTGAGTCAGCCTCTGTTATCTGTCTGATCTGTCTGTTCTTTTCTAAAGAGAGACCATATTTTTAAAGGATATGTTAAAGACTTATCGAAGGCCCAATATTTGCAGAATTGCTGCTTTGGTTTATTTCTTTGTTAGATTTGGTTTGTTTTCCCCCAGATTAGCTTATATGATTAAGAATTCACCTTGGACCTTGGAGACTAATCCTTAAAGGAAATGAGCAACAGGTCATTTATATAGAAAGAGATCACATTGGAGTTGCCTGAAGGGGACGTATGACTGTGGATTAAAAGCTTGGAACTTTGAAATGAATTTTTATCTAAAAACTCTTCCAAATGTGAGGACTTGGGTTAAATTTAAAGATAGATTTAAAAAAAAAAAAAACAAAAACTTTTGGATGCTTTTTCTTTCTTGTTTTTTGTTCATCTTGTTTCTTGATTTGAAGTTTCAAAAAAATTGCTTCTTGTTTGAAAACAACCACCTTGAAAATCTAGAGAAGTCATGTATCTGGCTAAAGGAGAAGAAAAAATTCATGCTGGAAAATTTGGGTACTATTAGTTTGCTCTTGGGAGCTGGCTGTGTTAACTTAAGATAAATTAGTGAAATTTGAATTCTTACCATTTTCTTCTGGGCAAATGTGGGCTATGGCTTAAGGGAGTGAGTTACAGCAAAAGAGGGAGAGGGGAGGAGGAGGAAAGGGGGAGAAGGGGAAGGTAGAGAAGGAAAAGTTGGCAGAGATTCCAAAATTATAATTTGTGAACTATTCTATTTCAGAGGCATCCTCACCCTTGGAAAGCCACATGGGACCGAAGGGGGCACCTAAAGGAAAGGAAGAATTCATTGTGCACCTTGGATGAAGCTTTGCCTTAAGGAAGTAAGGGTTTCTGTTTGATCTGTTTCGTTTCTCTTGGCTCTAACACAGCTGAGATGATTAGGTGGGGTCTGGAGGAATTTGTCCCTTGATAGAAAACAATGGAAGTCCAGGAGGGCTTGGAGCAATCTCGTCTGGAATCTAGGCCTCCTGCTAAAGGAAATCTTGAGTTACCCAAGATGTCTTGCCCACCTATTGAGGGGTAGAAGGCCAGGAATGGATTTGTGTCTGAAGCTCAAACTATTAAAAATTGTGTATGTTTGCCTGGAGTGTTGTATACATTGGAAACAGAGAGCACAGGGTAGCCATGAGAGATGGATGGGTACTCTTTGTCAAGGCAGGCTCCCTAATCAATCCAAGTAAAGGTCAACTACAGGGTAGGCGTCCCCCAAGACAATCCCTTAGGTGGATTATAAACTGACCAATCCTTATCCACGTAAGTGGATATCAGACCAGTCATTTTGAGAGAATTGCAAACCCAGGAGCAGAAGGCCAGTTAAGAGAAACCCATTACTCCACACTCATCCAGTGGGTTCTGGACCTCGGCCATGTCTTTAACAGGCAACTGTCCCATATCTGCATGGTCCTCTTCCTTAAATGTGGCTATTCTGTCTTCCAGAAACTCAAGTAACAACTATTACCGGCATAGACAATTTTTTGATCCAGTGGAGAAATGCGAAGGAACTTCTTACCTAGTGATCTGTAGTATAAATATACATCCAGAACAGACACACAACCAAAATAGGGCACATCCTTCCCCAAGTCCACGACATGGACAAAGAATGCTGAAAAACAACCTTGAGCTTTAAGCCAGAGAATCACAAACTCTTGTGAGGGGTTTAAATGCTTCTTTAACTTTAAAGAAGTTAAGCTAACATTTTTAAAATTGTGAGAATTTACCTAAACATCTGGATTTACAACTTCTACTTAAAAAATTGGAAGAGCAACGTATTGACACAGTTCCTTTCAACGGCCATGGCCTGGGCTGAGAAGCAGCTGCCCCACTGGATGGGGCTTGAGCTTTCTAGGATACTAGGAATTTCATCACTCCCTTTGCCTCTCTCACACTGAGGCAACAGTTGCCAATCGTTAACATACCTGCACGGCCAGGTGTTGTTCTGTTCTGTTTTAGCACTGGAAATATTTCTCTGTTGCAGGTGTCTCTACCAAAGGCCATGCCAACACAACCGTATGTTTCAAGAGAAATAGGAGAGTGTATTTCTTCAGGGAAACAAACTATTGCTACATTTTTAATAGGCAAATCCTCAGCCTGCTTCACTTGTGTTTCTGTCTGATCTCTGTAGGCATCCGAGTTTTTTCAAATCCTGGGACGAGGCATGTCATAGGTTGTATTTTATCCTTAAATGCCCAGAGCTCCTTGGAATTGCTACTGTCAGATAAGCTGGTGTGGTGTAGAATATCACTGGAGGCAGGGGCAAGCCTTACCCAGTACTTAGGGACTTTGAAAGGGTTTTGAGTTTCTTCATGTTACTGTTAGTCTCTTGTATCCCAAATTACAGAAATGTATATTACGTTTTAATGGATTTAGGGCTTATGAGTCCAAATAACACAGGCTCTAAACAGTAAAGTCTTTGACTCATACTTCGGAAGTAAATTTAAATTTCATTAAGTTAACAACTTTCTATTTGTGCCCTTAGCATTTGCATGGGGCATGAGATTTAAGAGGTAATAAAATGAATTCACAGCACAGGGTTTTCTATTTCCACATCAGCAAAGATTTGAGGTTAGTTGCAGTTCTGGGAGCCAGTTTGCTCAAACGACTTCCTTTCTCTGAAACTTCTCTAAAAACCTCCCTGAAAGTATGGGAAGATACACTATTTCTGTTGTTAAAACGGTTTTTTTAAAAATGAAAACAATAGTTATTCCTTCGTCCTGACGTTGTCCAAAAGTTTTCAATATATTTTTCACCATGTTGGAATGGCTCTGGTATATTAGTTATCATTTTGTACCCTGAAATAGAAATATATCCCATGCAATCTCCTCCATTAAAATATATCAGAAAAGAGTTTTCAAGTAAGATTTATGTCGACTCCACCCATCAGACAATTAGATTTGAGGAGGTCCTAAGGACTCTATAGATGTAAAACAATGAAATACATGCATATCTACTTTCTAATTGCTTAGAATTGTTGCAAGTTAGCATACGAACCAGGAGGAAACAGTACCATTTTACAGGAGAGAATATGTGGCTTGCAAGGTGCGTGTTCATTGCTTGAAGGAGGAAGGGTTTGCATGTGAGCGGGAGGCTGGCTGGAAGAGTACAGCGCTCAGGGCACTGTTTATTCAGCACCGTCTTGACAGTGCACTTTGCATTATTGCTGTTCGCCTCAGAAATGCATGTACTTGCACAGAGCTCTGCTTCTGTAGTGAATCGTACCTACAGTGTATCTTTTCTCTCATGCCTATCAGCCAGACCAGTAGAGTGAATGCTGTCCCGTTTCCCCTGACGTAAGTGCCAGAAGGCTCCACGGAGCCCCTGTCCACCTGTGCGTGCTTCCCCACCTCCTCGCTTACTCGCTTACGGTTTCGTTTTCTTTTATTTTTTCTTGATTTGGTGAATAGTTTGAAAGCCTAATTGCTGATACAGGTACAAATAGTAGTGCTATCAAACCAAAGGAGCCCTGGTGGCGCAGTGGTTAAGAGCTCGGCTGCTAACCAAAAGGTTGGTGGTTCAAATCCACCAGCCACTCCTTGGAAACCCTAAGGGGCAGATGGCCACTATGAGTCAGAATCCACTCAACGACAGCAGGTTTTTATAAAACCAAAAAACCAAACCCCTTGCTGTCAAGTCAATTCTGACTCATGGTGACCCCATGTGTGACAGAGTAGAACTGCATAGGGTTTTCTTAGCTGCAGTCTTTACAGAAGCAGATTGCCAGGCCTTTTTTCCACAGCACTGATAGGTGGAAGTTTGAACTGATATCCTTTAGGGTCGTAGTAAAGTGCAAATGGTTTGTGCCACCTAGGGACCTTGGTAGTGCTATATAGGTGCTACAGAGGTACCAAGAGAGAGAATTATACTGCATACTGAAATGCAAGTTGATATATAAGCCCAGCACCATTAGGGATTTGGTCCATTAGGAATTTGGGGCAGGACTGCTAAGTAAGAAAGTAAGGTCATGTAGTCTGTGTACAGCACTTGACTACTGAGAGCTGGCACTGGAGCACAGCCCATGCTTTGCCCACTGTGTCCTGTGTCATGGAATGGTTGCTTCCAGTGGGTGGAAGAGAAGCCTTTTTTCTTTGCATGAAGGTGCTTCTGCTGTCTCATCACATCTTAGGAGGGGCCTTTTAAAAATTCTTCTCCTCAGAAAGAAGCCCTCTTTCTAATTTCACAAAGGTACCCTATAGGGTAACAAACCAAAAACCAAGCCAGTTGCCATCAAGTTGATTCCAACTCATGGCGACCCCATATGTGTCAGAGTAGAACTCCATAGGATTTTCAATGGCTGATTTCTCAGAAAGTAGGTTGCCAGGTCTTTCTTCCATGGCACCTCTGGGTGGACTCCAACTGCTGACCTTTCAGTTAGCAGCTGAGTGCATTAACTGTTTGCCTATCCAGGGACTCCTCTAGAGAGCAGAGTGGTCCTAATGGGTGGAATTCCTTTAACATCATACAGGACAACATAACACGCTACGTAGGAGAACATGGCTGACAACGACGTGAAAATGCACACCTGAGAAAAAGCAGGTCTGAAAAGGGCATTGCTTCAGGAAAGGTTTAGAAAATCCTAGTGACTTGAAAACGCAGACTGTTTGGAACACATCTCCATAGGGACTGGGCTCACAGGCAGCACTGAGTCAGTGACCTATCCCATGCTGTGTGCTGGAACCCCTTCCTCCTTCTCTTTGTCCCTCCTATTCTCCTCATCTCTGTCAACGCTCCACCTCACATAATAAGGGACAGCTGTAATTGGGGTGAGTTTCTGGAGACGGGCACTCAGGATTACATTCTGAAGGATGAAAGGATTTCAGGCTGGACCCTGTGAATTAAGCAGTCCCTGCTACTAATAGGTAATTTTAAAAGTAAGAGCTGCTGTTTCTGATTGAAATTGTTCCACAAAACATATTCTGATAAATGTGAAAAGGAAATGAGAAAATGCTCACCTCCACCAAACTAATTTTTGGTTCTCCAGTGTCCGTAAAAGACCTGGAGTTCAGAACTAGGGTTTGCATCTGCCTTAGAAATTGTGTGTATCTATTGCGTGTCCTTGTGTGTGCTCGTGGCTCAGCTTTTACATGTTGTTGTTAGGTGCCGTCAAGTCAGTTTCAGCTCATAGTCACCTTATGTACAGCAGAATGAAATACTGCCTGGTCCTGCACCATCCTCACAATTGTGGCTTTGTTTGAGCCTGTTGTTCAACCACTGTGTCATTCCATCTCGTTGATGGTCTTCCTCTTTTTCACAGACCCTCTCCTTTACCAAGCAGGATATCCTTCTCCAGAGACTGGGCCTTCCTGATAACATGTCTAAAGTATGTGAGATGGTCTCACCATCAGTGCTTCTAAGGAGCATTCGGCTGTGCTTCTCCCAAGACAGGTTTGTTCATTGTTCTGGCAGTCCATGGTATATTCAATATTCTTTGCCAACACCATAATTCAAAGGCATCGATTCTTCTTTCACATACATACCCTTAATGGCTGGAAATCTTCTGTGTAAGCCAAATTTATCTGCAGGGTGCTCTAGAAACTAGAATCAGGAGGGAAGGGATTACAGAAGTTTGGGAATGAATGTAGGCCCAGGCTTTCTGGGGACACTAGCCCAGCTTCTGTTTATCTGTGCCAGATGCAAGTGAGGGCTGTTTCTCCTTCCTGTGTGCTTCCTGGAATACAAAAATACAGCCAAAAATCAAGGGAAGTTTTCTTCCGAATTGTACAAGTGCTTCTTTGAGAGCTGTTATAATAGCTAAAGCAGTCCAAGTCCTAAGACAAGGCTGGGAGCAGAAAAGTGCTTCCCTGGAACAGTGTGTTCAGAAATGTGTTTTTAATTCTAAGACTGACCACCTGCATCTTCTTATGCTGTCCTGGGGAGGCTGAGTAGGAAGTGGTGGGGTTGGGAGGAAGACTGCTGGGAGAGGATGACGGGAGGAATGAACTTCATGGTATCACCATACTTTATAACCTGAAGAAAGACAGGGACTAAGAGATCTACAGGAGTTTTTGTGTGTGTGTCCACATGCCATGTGATGGCAGGTGTGAAGGTGGTGGGAGTTTCAAGGCACACAATTAAAAACATAGCTGGTTGTAAAGAATATTTGAGGCCAAACAGGGAAATTTGAATAGGAATTGGGAATTCTTGTTAAGTTTGTTAAATGTGATAATTATTTTGAACATGTAGGAAGACTCTCTTTTTTAAAGAATACTACTAATTCTTATTTTTTCTTTTTAATTTATGGGTATTTAGTAGTAGAATGTCATGATAATTGTAATCTACTTTAAAATACTTGATGGTAAAAATAGTAATTGAAATAGAAGTCAGGATAGAGAAGAAGGTGTTTAATAAAATAAAAATCATTATAATATAGATAACTGTAGCATCGTTACATAGAAAACAGTAATCAAAATAGAAGTCAGGATAGAGAAAACAAACAAAAAAACCAAACTGATTACCATTCAGTCAATTCCAACTCATAGCGGCTCCCTAGGACAAAGTAGAACTGCCCCATAGGGCTTCCAAGGAACTGGCTGGTGGATTTGAACTGCTGACCTTTTGGTTAGCAGCCCGAACTCTTAACCACTGCACCACCAGCTCTCCCAGGATAGAAAAGAAGATGTTTAATAAAATAAATGTTAATAATTATCATAAAGATAACTATAACATCGTTATATATGTACAAGATATAGAAATATAAACCAGAATGAAGTATTAAAATTTTTAGAAAAATAAATTGTATTTTGAATAGAAGAAATTACAGTAAGAAACAGAGAGCCAGTAAAGGGGTTACCAGAATAAAAGATATTTAAGGAGGCAGTCAGTGTCTGTGTGTCTTTGCAGCCTCAACTTGCACATAGTGGCACTGAAAAAATGTCAAATGTCCACAAATGAATGGGTGAAACTGTGAAATTCTTACTCCGAATTCCAACCTCTTTGTCCTCTTTAACTACATCTGAGAGGATCTTTCTTACGTCTTTTTCCATCCTCCACACTATGTGAGCTGTCAGTGAAGTTTCAAAGCTCAGCCCAAAGGGTGCGTCTTCCTGATGGTGTTGGATGGTAGAAATGCAGGCCAGGATTCCATGGGGACCAACACTGGCCAATAAAGGGTCTTCTGTGTTGCTGCTACTTATGCACCTCTGGGAAGTATATATCATGCACTAATGATGCAGATGTTAATAATAATTGTTCTAAACCTCTTACTTTGACTTAATCCAGCATGTAATGCTTTTCACCTGAAGAGAAATAAATATGATGAAGGCATGGCTTTGACTAATCTCCAGCCTTCAGCCATACTACCGATCGTTAGCTGTTTCGGTATCCATTCATTCATTCCACAAATATCCACTGAGCACGTAGTAAGTGTACAAGCTCTCGACCAGGTTTTGGAGGAAAAATAAAAGTGGTAGCAGACATGGCCATTGCTGTCATGGAACATAAGGTCTGTTATGTGATTTTGCTGCCGAAATCCAAGATATAATTTGTAATGTTTATTTCTCACCCTTCACCTCACCCCCATAATTTTGATTTAGTAGGACCTGGTATTTTTAAAAAAATTGAAACATTTCTGTTGATGTCAGTTCTTTTTTCCACCCCAGTGTCTGGCTGGTGGTCAGAGTGGAGGAACCAAAGTTTCACACCATGAGGCACTGCTGTTGTGTTTCCGGGCCCTTCTGAGAGCCTCCCAAAGAAGCTGGTCTTTTGTAAGCTTCCCAATCTGGCTTTACAGAAGAAAGGGCTTTATTTGGAAGTTGTGGGGACTGATGGACTCATTCTTCTATCGCAGATGAGCCTAAAGCTCTAGAGTCCTACTTTAAAAATATATCAAAAGAGAGAAGATCAACAGCAAAATCTTACTTTTCTTTGCTATTATTATTTAATTTTCAGAAAGTATAAACTTCCCTGAATTGTAACCCTTACCCTACTCTTACAGGTAAAGGCACGTTGCATGTAAAAAATTAGAACTTTAAAATTCACTTAATAAATCCTTACTCTCAATACTCCAGCCTGATTTGTAATCACCATTCTCTCTGGTACTTCTTTGTGGAGATCAGTTACATATGATTCCACAAGGCAGGCTTGGTGGTTGATATCTGAAGGAGCTATAGCACAGTTGCTGCTATAATATACCTGATGTAACCAGAAACCCACATTTTCCCTTGCTACTTCTCATAGCATTTTCTACAGGCACAGTATATATAGGATACTCTGTAAGATGCTGAGGGCCTTCAGATATGAGAAGGTCTCGTGTTGGTCCTTGAAGAATGTATAATCTCATAATTTTGCTTATGGTTACGTGATTATATATTCTGTTAAACATGCTATGCAGGTAACTGGACTATATTTGCCATCATATGTAATGATACTACAACCTTAAGACTGGTAGGCTGAAAGTAAACCAGCCATCAATTACACTGTTTATATACAGCTACTATGGATTACGTAGGATGTAGATTCTAAAATAAATGTGAATAAACTATACAGAATAATTTTTATCCAAAATAGCTATGATAAGGTAATCTTATAATTTTGCTTCTAAGGCAATTTTGTAATTTTTCTTATTTCTACAAAAATTAACCAATTTGATTGTATTTGTCTTTTAAATGTAATCGTCCTAACACTTAAAGATAATTTCATTATGGCTCTCCAATGACTGACTGAAGTGATCATAGAGATAGGTATCGTGATGCTTTAAAAAACTAGAACAGTTACAAAACTAGAACAGTTACCATGTGCGTGAAATCAGTATAATATGTTGAAGATTAGTACTCATACTTGACATAAAACTGCCGGTAAGGGAAAGGATGTTGTTGTTGTTAGTTGCTATTGAGTTGATTCTGACTCATGAGGACCCCATGTGTGCAGAGTAGAACTGCTCCCTAGGGTTAAGTCTGTGATCTCTTGGAAGCGGATCACCAGACCTGTCTTCCGAAGTGCCTCTGGGTGGCTTAGAACTGCCAGCCTTTTGAGGGAGTCCCTGGATGGTGCAAACAGTTAAGCACTTGACTACTAGCTGAAAGAAAAAAGATAGACTTGATAAATCAGTTTTAAAAAACTAAACCTGTCATGTGTTGATCGGTGTTTAATATACTTGATAGTGGATAGTTTTTCATTTTGGATGAGTATTCCAAAAGTTTCCTTAGAAACTGGTATTTCACTGTTTATTGACTCTGAAATTATCTCCAGAAGTTGACATTTTGGGGCATGAATGAGGTTACAAAAGATGAACTTTATATATATATTTTTTTTCTTATTTTTATATTTTATTGTACTTTAGGTGAAGGCTTACAGAACAAATAGTTTCTCCTGAAACAGTAGTACACATGTTGTTTTATGACATTGGTTAACAACCCCACACCATATTAACCCTCTAACTTCTCAACCTCTTTTTTTGTTTGGTGAAAATACACATAGCCAAAGATACACCATTTCAAAAATTTCCACATACACAGTTCAGTGACATTGACTACGCTCTTCCAGTTGTGCTGTTATTCTCACTTAAGATGAAGGCTTACAGAACAAAATAGTTTCTCATTTAACAGTTACTACAAATGTTGCCCTAGGAGAATGGTTAACAATCTCACAACACATCAACAATATCCTTACTCAATGTTGGGTTCCCTATCACCAGCTTCCTTGTCCCCTTCCGCCTTCTGGCCCTTGTCACTGGACTCCTGTACCTCGTTAGTCTCATTTGGTTGTACGGGGCTGTCTCCTCCCAGGCTGAACAGTGAACCTCAGAGGTAACTTCACCACTGAGCTAAAAGGGTGTCTGGGGGCCATACTCTTGAGGTTTCTCCAAGAACTTTATATATTGTAAATGCCAAAAAACCCAGAATTTTCCCTTTTCTATTTCAGCATAAAAATCTACATTTTTAACCAAGTTAAAACTTTTATAGTATTTTTTTTCTCAATAAAGAATTCATTGTTTTAAAGAATGTTCTAAAATTACAAAGACCATATCACCAATGGATAGCACGTAGTCCTTTCCCTTCAAAATTATTTCATTACCGGGTCCTTGGAGAAAAACACGTATTTGAGCTCCCTTTAAAATTAATGCACCAAGTGTACTTAATTAGAGGAAGTGTAGTTTGACTTTGTGAATGCTTCGACAGTGGAAATATCCAATAGGGACTTGACTAAACAAATTCTGGTACATCCATGTGATGGAATGCAATGCAGCAATGAAAATGATGCCAGATAACAGTGTTCATCTTTCCTGGAGAAGGAGATCACAGTTACGTACAATTTTTCTTATGCATTTCTGTCAATGTAGTATTGTTTACTGATTCTCTAAGAAGTTGTTAGGAAATTCTACAAACATTTTTCATGATGCTGAGTTTACAGGTGTCTTTGGAAATTCTAGCAAATGTCGTGTGTGGGGAGGAGAGGAGGATCGCCTTAGTAAAGGTGGTGAAGTTATCTTGTTGAGAAATTTTAATCGAGTGCTAATTGCAGCAAAAAGATGGGAACAACCTAGATGCCGATCAACAGATGAATGGATAAACAAACTATGGTCCATACACACAAGGGAGTATTATGCAACGAGAAAGAACAATGATGAATCTGTGAAGCATCTCATGACATGGATGAAACTGGAGAACATTATGCTGAGTGAAATAAGTCAATCATAAAAGGACAAATATTGTATGAAACCTCTACTGTAAAAACTCAAGAAATAGTTTACACACAAAAAGAAACAATCTTTGTTGGTTATGAGGGATGGGAGGGGTGGCGGAGAAATACTACATAGACAATATAGATAAGTGGTAACTTTGGTGAAGGGTAAGAGAGTACACAATCCTGGGGAAGCCAGCACAGCTTGTGCAAGGAAAGGTTATGGAAGCTCCACAGACACATCCAGACTCCCCGAGGGACTGAATTGCTGGGCGGAAGGCTGTGCAGACCATGGTCTCGGGGAACATCTAGCTCAGTTGGCATAACACAGTTTATAAAGACAATGTTTTACATTCTACCTTGGTGAGTAGCATCTGGGGTCTTAAAAGCCATCTAAGATACTCCACTGGTCTCACCCTTCAGTAGCAAGGGAGAACGAAGACAAGATACAAGGGAAAGATGAGTCCAAAGGACTAATGGACCACAACTACCACGGCCTCCACCAGACTGAGTCCAGTACAACTAGATGGTACCTGGCTACTGCCACTGACTACTCTGACAGGGATCACAACAGAGGGTCCCGGACAGAGTTGGAGAAAAACTTAGAACAAAATTCTAACTCACAAAAAAAGACCAGACTTACTGGCCTGACAGAGACTGGAGAAACCCTGAGAGTTTTGGCCCCTGGACACCCTTTTAGCTCAGTAGTGAAGTCACCCCCAAGGTTCACCATTGAGCCAAAGATTAGACAGCTCCATAAAACAAAACAAGACTAATGAGGCACAACAGTCCAGGGACAAGGATTAGAAGGCAGAAGGAGACAGGAAAGCTGCTAATAGGGAGCCCAAGGTTGAGAAGGGACAGTGTTGACATGTTGTTAACCATTATCGTAAGACAATACGTGTACTAACTAATGAGGAACTATTTGTTCTGTAAACCTTCATCTAGAGTACAATAAAAAAATTTAAAAAAAGAACTTTTTATACACATGCTGAAATAATAATATCTTAGATACATTGGGTTAAATAAAACATTAAAATTAAAAAAAAAGAGTGCTAATTGCAAAAGTTTTATTTTCTACCCTGAGTTTAGTTTTCTAGAGAAATGCAGTACTAACATGTTGCTACTGTTCTGTTATCAATAGCTCTACTTATGTCTGTGTTAAATACTGACCAAAGAAAATTACATCAGCCAACTCCACGTGGCAAGGAGAAAATTATTTATTCAAGTCACATTTTATATATCATCATTCATGTTTTATTTTAATTCTTTCTTGTCCAACCCCTGTTTTACATGCCTGGCCGACATTTTTAAAGTTCACTTGAGTCTAGGGGAGAATACCAAGGAATCGAAACTTTCCATTTCTTTTGGTTTTGATTTTTCTTCTTCTACTTCTAATGAAGGACAGGTAAAAGTGGAGGCTGAGAGAAATGGGTTGGGAAGGAAGGTGGAGGTGCAGTTGACAGGAAGAAAAGGAAAAGGAACACAGATGTCTTATATCAAGAGTAGGAAAAAACTGCTAGCCTTTCATTGGGGCTTTCATTGGGCTTCCTTGTGACACTAGATTATTCTTATTAATATTTTAAGTAAAATGACATTTGGAAAAGTTAAGGATTCGCAGCTGAAACTTTTCTTTCTTAAGTCAAATAGGTGGCTGAGAACTAACTCTTATTCTCAGATAACTCACCCAGATGAGAGACAGTGCACTAATATTGTATTGAGGAAGAGGAAAGATTTTATTTCACCCTGCGTTAGGTTTACGCTTGTACACTGTGGTTCAGATGAGCAGAAATGTAATGTTCTTTGGCTCCCTTAAAACTGAACCCAACTTGCTCAAGTCCTTATTTCTGCCCTCTAATGACAGTCTGTACACTTGTGGGTAACTCGGTCTCTCCTAGCTTGAAACAGTCTCTTCCAGTCAATTCAGAGTTTAACTTTGACAGTTGAAGTTCAGCCTGCCAGTCAGAGCTGCTTGCCTCTCAAGAGCTCACTCTTCCTTCTCCCTGGGGTGGTTGTTGTTAGCTGCCTTGAATCAGCTCCCTGACTTATCAAGACCCCACACACAATAAAAAGAAATGTCCGGTCCAGCGCCATCACCATGATTGGTTGCAGATTGTACTGTTGTGCTCCATAGGGCTTCCATTGGCTGATTTTTTTGGAAGTAGATCTTCAGGCCTTTCTTCTTAGTCCATCTTAGTCTGGAAACTCCGCTGAAACCTGTTCAGCATCAGAGCAACATGCAGGCCTCCATTGACAGCAAGAGGTAGCTGCACATGAGGTTCATTGGTCAGGAATCCAACCAGGTCTCCCATGAAAGGTGACAGCTCTACCACTGTCATAAAACTTCCCACCACTGAGGCAGGGGAAGGAGCATCTCTGCCTGTTGTTCTCTGGTCCTCTCTGGCCTCTGCTCAGCACTTGCATTCTGCTGTAGCTCTACACCTTTGCCATTTCTCCCAGGCCATCTGCTACTTACTTAGGTCATTCTCTTCTTCCCCTAGATCCACTGGAGGGAAGATGCAGAGCAACATGGATAATTTGGAGAAAGGAGGAAACAAAATCCTGACATAAAATTTCCAAATTTTATCTTGCCGTCGTTCATTTTGGTTTAGTTGTTCCTTTCCGCAAATAAGTGTTTTACAGAGAGATGGCTCCTCTATTGAGAGGACGATAGAAACATGACCTTATTATTATCTCCTTTAAATATCAACCAGCACACAAATGCCAGTATTCCCTTCTGTAAATAATAACAAAGTTACATTTTATTTCCTAATCAAAAAGTTCTGTAAAGTCTCCAAGAGCTGTTTATAATTTACAGTCATCATTTCATAAAAATGCATATGAAATCCAAAATAAGAAGCCCATTAATTTATGCCCTCAATAATATTTACTGAGGCTTTACTATGTCTCCAGTTACTATAGGAAATTGTGGTAAATTAGAACCTGCCCCTGTGGAGTTTACAGTATACTGGCAAATAACAGTTTGAAAAGCTATTAAAATATGATGACTGTTATGATAGGGGAAATATATGGGCTGAGACAACTTTTGGAAGGGGAGTGAGATTTAGTTTGAAACTTAAAGGGCATAAAGAGAACAGCATCTGAGAGACCTTGAGACTAGAAAGACCATCCTCTAAAAGAAACCAGCTGAGGTTATCACAGCTAACGCATATTCACGGCTCAGAATAAGGGCAGAGAGAAGCCAGCACTGAGCCTTAAGGGGCATTTTTAGGATTTGGGGATTTATGTTAAGGACGGTGGGGAGCAGTTTGTTGGTTTTAAGTAAATATTTATTAAAATGATCAATCTAGCTGGAAAATGTATTAGAGTGTAGAAGGCCCTGAGGGGGTATGGGAAGTCAGGCAATTCGGATGACAGCTGGTGGCTGAGGACAAAAAAAGGACAGATTTGGGAGACATTGAAAATGTAAGCTCAACAAGATCCAGTGATATATTAGATATGGGAGTAATGAAAAGGGAAGAGTTAATGATGAGCCCCCAGTTCACCCTCAGATGCAGCCATTTAAGGGGATATGGGACACAAAAAAAGGGGAGCAGGTTAGGAGTGGGAGAGAGAGGAAGAGTTTAATTTGGGGTTATATTTAGTATGAAGAGTCTGTAAGACATCTATTTGGTAGTTTCCAGGAGACAACGGACTACACAGAACTGTTGTTTGGTGCCATCAAGTTGGCTCCAACTCATGGCGCCCCCACGTATAACAGGAGAAAGTGTTGCCAGGCCGTGCGCCATCTTTATGTTGGAGCCCATTGTTGTGGCCATGGTATCACTCCGTCTCACTGAGGGTTTCCCTTACCTTCACTGGTCCTCAACTTTACCAAACATGGTGTCCTTCTTCAGCAATCAGTCCCTCCTGATGACACATCCAAAGTAAGTGATTTGAAGTCTTAGGCAATAAATATTCTATGATCCTTGGCTAATTTTTAGAAGTAGATCACCAGGCATTTCTTCCTAGTATGTCTTAGTCTGAAAGCTCTGCTGAAACCTGTCCACCATTGGTGATCCTACTGGTATTTGAAATACCAGTGGCATAGCTTCCAGTATCATGGCAGTATGCAAGTATGACAAATTGACAGATGACTAGTGGATATAGAACTAGATGTCAATAAAAAGGCCTGTGTTAGGAGTGCGTACTGCAACCGTCCAAATACAGTCGGTAAGTAAAGCGCTGGGAACGTATGTGATGACTCAGGAAGAGAGCATAGAACTAGGTGAGGATTAAAATCAAGACCTGGAAAACAATGACGTTTACAAGAAAGTAGAGGAAAAGGATAAACGAGAAGGAGACAGAGAAAGAAAGGCATGTATGAGTGGCAGAAAAGTGACCCCGGAGAAGCCTAGGAAAGAGAGAGTTACCAGAAGGAGAAAGTGGTTAAAACTGTCCCATGTTGCTGAGAAGTCAAGAAATAATAACTCTCTAAAAGCTATCACTGATGAATTTGATAAGAAGAGTTCGGGAGGAATGATAGAGCCAGAAGACCTTTTAGCCTGAACTAAAGTGAAGAAATAGATTGAGTGAAGAAGGGCCGGGGCCATGTGTGTGGAGTGTAACTACTCGTTCAAAATGCTCACCTGTGTATTCACATTTCCTCTCACACGTGAACTGCCTGCCGCAGATAACAAATCCAAGCTCTTACAAAAGACAGAATTTCAGAGACGATTCAGTAAGGCCCACAACTGAGAGTGCTGACATGGCCATATTTGTAGAGGCCATTTCTCTGAGTATAGCCAGAGAAAAACCTGGATAAACATTGGATTTGTCTTTCTGTTCGGCTTCCCAGTTGGGGCAGTCATTGGGCCTGGGAGGGCGCCGCTGTAATCTCAACTGTACTGTCATTGCTCAACCATAGTGCCAGGAGTATTTGCCAGCCTGCTTCCGAACTGGCAGCTGCTGAAGCATCGCTCCAGCTGAGATGTCTAGTGAGTCCTGCTCTTTCGTGGAGCTGATGGCCGCCCTTCTAGCACTGCTGGGGGCTTCCAGTTCACTGTAATTTTCAGCAAGTGGACTAAAATTTTAAGTGGGCTATACTATTCCCAAGTAGAAACCAAGTTTGTTACTGGGGTGGATTTCTCACTGATAGTTCAGCCACTTTAAATAATTTCTGGAACAATTTTGGCATACAAAGTTAAAAAATGCATCCTTCAATACAGACAGTTCAGAACTGCCTTGGTGATGTCATGATAAATGCAGCATAGGATTGGTTATAGTCTCCTAAACCCCCCCCAAAACCCAAACCCATTGTCATTGGGTCGATTCCGACTCATAGCAACCCTATAGGACAGAGGAGAACTGCCCTTTGGGGTTTCCAGGGAGTGGCTGGCGGATTCGAACTACAGACCTTTTGGTTAGCAGCCGAGCTCTTAACCACTGTGCCACCAGGGATCCAATAGTCTCCTAATTCCTAATTTATTTCGGGGTAATAGCTTAGAATACTGGTGTCCGAAACAGAAAATGATCAAATCTAAATTAATATGAATTTCATGGGGGCTTTTTACAAGTGACCTTTGGCACATGTGAAATGCCTGCTTTGTTTTTGCATTTGTAACAGGCTTTTCGAAGGAGATTACAAACCGACTCTGTTTCTGGGGACAGCATCACCATCAAGTGGTCTCTGAAGATCTGCAGTCTTCAAGTCAGACACCCACACTTGCTGCTGAGTTGCTCCCGTCTGAAAACAATGAGGCAATTCATTGTGCAAGATCCTCCCCTGGACAGAAAACATCAGTCCCCAGCTGAAGTCTTCAAATAAGGGAGCCTTTCAAAGTTTGTCTAATACTCCTTAACTTACACACAAAAAGAACAGAGCCCATTTCCTGGCTGAGAGAGTGGATTGGAAGAGAAGACAGGAGGAAGGAGAAACAAAACTGATGTCTATTTATCTGATTCTCCAAACTCAGCGCTAAAGCAAATACCAGTCACGGGCAGAAGTATGTCTTGTTCAAACAGTCCGTATGCTGGCTGGCTATGGGGCTCTTGCTGTATTTGCATGGAGTGGACAGAAGTTGTTGGGTGTCAGCCTCTTCGTGCCTTATCATGTTCAAAGTGGATTAGCCTTCCGAACAGCAGTCTGTTTCCGTAACAAGTTGTGACGGCTAACTGTGTGTTTCGGTACCCCGAGAATGAAGGCATTACTGCCGTTGAATTTTAAGCCTTGATGACTCAGTGTGCTGAATCCTTATTCCTAGCAACTGGGAGGAGAACAGCTCAGCAGCCAGCCTTTTGATTTGGGAGTGCCCAGAACAAGTCATTTACATTTTCCAAGCACCTGTCCTCTGCTGAGTCTTGAATCTTAGTTTATGTACTAGCTTATTATTGCCAATCACGTGTTTGTTCTTTCCCACAGATGGTGAACTTCTCGAAGAAAGGAGTGTGTATTTTCTTGTGTGCGATCTACCATCTTAGTCCCAGTGTTTGGAACTTTGTAGGCACTCAATAAATTGTTACTGAGTGGCTAAATGTTTGAAAATATCTCCTGCTCATAGAAGCATCTAGACAGCTACCCCTAAACAGAAGTTAACAACCTTTTGTTGGAAATACCTTTTTTTCTACCTGCTTTCCTACTGACACTTCAACTATTTCCATAGCCCAGATAGGTAAGACAGTCATATCTCTTGTCATTATTCTTATATGAGAATGATAGTCTAATGAATAATAGTTTTGTACTTGCTAAGTCTAAGTGCTCATCATATTCACTTGTTGGGTTTTAATCAACCACCCTGAGATATATTCTTACATCTTTTTTTAAATTGTACTTTAGATGAAGGTTTACAGAGCAAATTAATTTCCCATTGAACGATTAATACACATATTTTGTGACATTGGTTGCCAACCCCATGACACGTCAACACTCTCCCCTTCTCGACCTTGGGTTCCAGTTACCAGCTTTCCTGTCCGCTCCTGCCTTCTCTTCCTTGCGCCTGGGCGGGTGTGCCCATTTAGTCTCATTTTGTTTTATGGGCCTGTCTAATCTTTGACTGAAGGGTGAACCTCTGGAGTGAAGTCAGTGCTGAGTTAAAAGCGTGCCCAGGAAGGACCTCACAGGTCTCCTAATTCCATTTGTTTTACTTGTGAGGAGGAACTAGACCCACGTGAGTAGAACGCCTTGCTGAAAATGAACTTGGGTCAGAGCCAGACTAGACCCCGGGACTCACTCTTCCAGTGACTGTGACATCAGGGTCCCTGCCTTATCATTTCCAAATGAACAACAGGCACAGAGGCATTAAATCCCTGTACTTCAAGTCAGGACGGAGCTGGGCTGTGAAAACAGCATATGAAGTCCTGAGTTTTAGTGAGTACCCACAAAACCCAGCTCTGCGCATTTCCCCTATGACTTCTGTAATTGATTTGCTCAAATGTGCTGCATGTGGTCTCCGTGATGAATTAGAAAACCATAGAATCTCAGGATTGGGAGGAATATTAGATTCCTATCGAACCCTTCCCCGGCCTTGGCTATTATACTTCCACTGCCTAAGAACTCACGGGCAAAGTTAATAACAATAAATCTGTCAGATCTAATTATTAGAAAGTTCATTCCTTAGAACAAGCCTACATTCCTGCAACTTTCAGTTGTTGGTTCCATTCCTGTCCTTTGGGCTATAGGGAGAACAGGTCTGAGCCCTCTTGAGTGTGCCACTCTGACCACTATGTGAACAAATTACATTGTCTTCTTAAATCATCTCTCTGTCCACTGGATTTTTATTGTCATAGGACTTGCATGATGATAAAAAAAAAATCAGCTTTTAACTACCTGAAAAATTACACAGAAACCAAAAGGATGCAAAATCATTCAAATATTAATCACTAACAACATGAAAGGTAAGGAAAAAGAAGAAGTGATTATTTCACAAGCATGGTATAGGGACCCTGGGAGTAGTCAAAGCAAGAGTGGTAGAGAGAATGGGTGAGATGGGGGAATTTCTGAAGGGCCTGCTCAACTAAAAACTTTAAACAGCCCTTTGGTGATGACAGTCAATTCTTTTTTTACTGTTTCTGATGTACAGGACTGCTCAGATAAAAGCTACCATTCAAAATCTCCCCTAGAGCCTAGGCATTTGTAAGAATTACTCACAGCCTTTGTGTGCGTGGAGATGGGCTACCACGTTGCACTGGTTTTCTCAGGAAATTATGGGATATAAAAAGGTTGAGATGACTGCAGATGGTGGAGGGAACAATCAAAAGATTGACCAAATTCATGTATGAAGTACTGAAAATTGAATGTTTGGACAGCATCTCCAGTTGCCTGTGGTTTCAGAGACAGAACCCAAAAGCCCTAATATCCATCTTTTGTTAGCCACCGAGTTATTTTGTTAAGAAAACAGAAGTCCTGAAAACTAGAATTAGGACAAGAGAGAAGTTCATTCAAATTTTGCTGAGCGTACAAACTGAGGGTTGGGTGGCACCCAGGGGAACAAATCTGTGCAGTAGCGTAAGAAACAAGGCGTTAGGGAAATCTATACTTCTGTCCTTTGGGAGAGAAAATAAAGTATAAAAAGTATTATCAGAAGGGTAAGTGTCCTTTCCTAAATTATGGACTTCTGTAATCGCACACAGAGCTTTTTGAAAGATTCCATTATCCACCCCTCCCTGCAAAGAGTCCAAATATATGTTAACACAGGAAGCATTATATGAATTATATGGTTTTTTTTTTTTTTTTTAATTGGAAAATACAATTAGAGTAGCTTGAAGAGATAAGATTGCTCTCAGTAGATCAGTGTATTAGATCAGTGCCCCTTCTGGGACTTTTCTTCAACATGAAGATTGTTTCCAGGCAGCCTGGTTACTGCTCCCAGATGAGAGCTCCTTCTGAACAAAAAAAGGTTCCATTTCCTTTTCCTTTCCCTCCTTGTAGAGTTTTGGGCTCTCCATCCACTTTCACACTATTTTTTAATCACAAAAATGAAGAAGTGATGAGGCTGACTCTAAATATGATTCTGGGGTGAGGTACAGGAAGTACTCACCTCGTCCCACCTCGTCCCTGGAAGTCTGCCTGTGAGAACAATCACAGCCAATCTGCATACAATTCCCATAATGTCAGGGCAAACACTGCAGTCTCACATCTGTTAACCTTGTCAGAGACAATTCTTTCACTTTTATAAATGTTGATTGTGTAAATGGCAAGTCCACTGTCTGTACTGTAGCTTTTGTTTCTTTTGACTACTGTTTTTGCCCCTTTTTATTTATTTTTAAACTCTTGTGTCCATTGAACACTTTTGGTAGACTACAGAAGTAAAGTCTGATTTTATTGGTGAGTAGAATTCTACATCTCAACTTATTCAATATTATTGCTTTTCCATTTTAAAATGAAACCAGCAAGAAACATCCCATAATGTTGAAGTTGATGCACATGTAGTTCAGATCATGCATTTTTGACCAGACGTCACGGAAGTGTCCTGAAAGGTTAGCTCAGGTCCAAACACACCAAGTGTTGTGTCAAGTTTTACACTCCTGGGAACGCAATGGGGGCATGCATGCATGCGCTGTCTGGGCTTTGTGAATTTGTCACATTCTTGGCAATTCACAAATCCAGGGTTTTAGTTTGTCTGAAATTATTTGCGTTTTGGATACTGTGACCATAACATCTTATCTCTGAGAAAAAAATCCCACAAAATTTAAAACACGAATAGGCTGTTTAGGGAAAGAAGAGGCACGTCATTCATCAGTGCCTTCTGTCTGTGTTTGTGCGGTTAATGTGTGTACGTAAAATGTGTACATAAAACACGCTAACAGGTGTGACCGCACTGTGTTGTCGGCTGTTATTGTTGTTAGGTGCTGTCAATTCTGTTTTTGACTCATAGCAACCCCATGTGACAGAGTAGAACTGCCCCACAGGGTTTCCAAGGAGCATCTGGTGGATTTGAATGGCTGACCTTTTGATTAGCAGCCAAATTCTTCAACCACTGCGCCACCAGGGCTCCACATAGTATATGCTTGGCACATAGTAGGTGTTAAATAAATGTATACTGTAATTTGCAGTTATTTAATAAGGACTAATATATCATCTTGGATTGGAAATACTTAGAAAAAACCGTGCCCAGTCCCTCCATACCAAGGAAAAGATTTTAATGTACTCAACTGACCCTCTAATCCCTGACTTTTCTACATCAATTCTTTTCTTTTGTTCTTTCCTTATAAACTATTGTGTATTCTTAAGCAGTTTAGATCAGTCTTCTAACTTAGAACTATGTAATAATCTGTGCCGGTAGCAGTTGATAAACATTTCTCTTCCCAAATTTTCCACTCCACAATTGTTAGCATCAAACCGTAACTTGCTTTGCATGGACCAGTGCCTCAATATGCTTCCAGTTAGAAATAAGGTTTTCAAAGCAATACCTAATGTGTTGCCGTCTTATTTGTAGGGAGCTGTGATAGATACTTGATGTCAAACACACCTAAGGTTAGCCCCAGCTCTGACACTTAGTAGTTGTGTGACCTGGCGAGTACAGTTATTCTCTGTGTGTCTACGTTCATGACGTGCAAAAGGCATGGCTGTGTGACAATCAAGTAAGATAATGTGCTTAACAGTTCTGTTACCTCTGGAGGGTAACAAGGGCATTTGTAACTGATTCTAACATTTGGTGAAGTAATTCATGTATACAGTTTCAGTGACAACCTGCTTGAGTTCAAATTCTGGCTCTACTACTTAGTAGCTTAGCGACATTGGTGAGTTACCTAACTTCATAGGCCTAAATTTCCTCACCTGTGAAATGGGGATAATAATAGCATCTACCTCAGGGGGTTGTTCTGGAGACTGAAGGAGCTAATGCATGCAAAGTGTTTAACGTAACCGTTGGCAAAACAAGTTGTCAGTAAATACTAAAAAACAACAACAACAACAACAAAAAAAAAACCCCAAAACCAAATCCGTTACGGTCAAGTCGATTCTGACTCATAACAACCCTATAGGACAGAGTAGAACTGCCCCATAGAGTTTCCAGGAAGTGGCTGGTAGATTTGAACTGCTGACCTTTTGGTTAGCTGTCGAACTCTTAACCACTGCACTACCAGGGCTCCAGATACCATTGTTGTCTCTGGGATCTGATATTGAAACACATGTAACCACAGGAAAATAATATGTTACAGCTTCAAGGTCCAGAATGCATAAGGCTGACAAAACACTATTCTATGAAAGAATGCTATGAACAACATGTGGCCCAGTTCAGATTTCGATATGCCAAATCAACTGAGTATGGTGTTACAAGAACTTTACAAAAGTAGGGAAGTGTTGGATATGTTTGTAGTTTTTTGAAGCCAGGCAGTGGGCACAGAGTAAGTTTCTTTTTAAAACAGTTGTTGTGATGTCCATTCTGACTCTTGGTGACCCCATGTGTATCAGAGTAGAACTATGCTCCACTGGGTTTTCGATAGCTGATTTCTCAGAAGTCTTTGTCCAGGCCTTTCTTCTGAGGCACCTCTGGGTGGACTGAAATCTCCAACCTTTTGGCTAGCAGCTGAGTGCATTAACTGTTTGCACCACGCAGGGACTCCAGGTGTCTTTTCAAGGGTATATTAAATAGAGAAAATACAAGCTCCATTTGAGAAGTAACATGAGTTGCTCTAAAATCAGAGCTCTGTATTCAGGCAAAATTAGAAGTAACTTAACAAACGATA
Source organism: Dugong dugon (assembly GCA_030035585.1). Lineage (NCBI taxonomy): Eukaryota > Metazoa > Chordata > Mammalia > Sirenia > Dugongidae > Dugong > Dugong dugon. Next base: position 70,404,681 of record CM057479.1, read on the forward strand.
TTTGAAATTTATTTTTATATCAAAATTTATTCTTTCACAGTCTAGTAGGCTACAAGTCCAAATTCAGGGCATCAGTTCCAGGGGAAGGCTTTCTCTCTCTGTCAGCTCTGGAAGAAGGTCCTTGTCACCAGTCTTCCCCGATTGAGGAGATTCTCAGCACAGGAACCCCGGGTCCAAAGGACATGCTATTCTCCTGGCTCTTGTTTCTTGGTGGTGTGAGATCCCCACGTCTCTCTACTCGCTTCTCTCTTTTGTATCTCTAAAGAGATTGGCTGAAGACACAATCTAATCTTGTAGATTGAGTCCCGCCTTATTAACATAACTGCCACTCATCCCATCTCTTAACATCATAGAGATAGGATTTACAGCACAGAGGAAAATCACACCAGATGACAAAATGGTGGACAGTCATACTATACTGGGAATCATGGCCTAGCCAAACTGATACACATATTTTTTGGGGAACACTATTCAATCCATGACACTCATGAAAGCAAGCAAAATGAAACAAAGCAGGGACCTCCCCCCCCCCCCCGCCACCTATGCACACACACATATACTTTCAATTATGTTTGATTCCTTCCAAGTATTATGGCTTAATTTTTTGCTTAAACCAAACCAAACCAAACCAAACCCGTTATGCAGAGTTGATTCTGACTCATAGCGACCCTATAGGACAGAGCAGAAGTGCCCTTTAGGGTTTCCAAGAAGCAGCTGGTGGATTTGAACTGCCGATCTTTTGGTTAGCAGCCGAGCTCTTAACCACTGAGCAACCAGAGCTCCTTTTTTTGGTGGTGTGGTGGTTAAAGCAATTGACTGCTAACCAAAAGGTTGGTGGTTTGAAACCACCAGCGGCTCTGCTGGAGAAAGATGTGGCAGCCTGCTTCCCTAGAGATTTACAGTCTTGGAAAACCTATGGGATTGCTATGAGTCAGAATCGACTTGATGGCAGTGGGGATTATTTGCTTAGGATTTTTAAATGGGGATATGCAGATTTTTAAAGTTTAGACCCTAATGATGTTAAGAATTTAGTGACTCTTTTGTGGTATCAGATTTGGAGCCTGTATTTCATGCTTTAGTAAATCCAGGACATAAACAACATTTTATTCATTCCCATTTTTCCCTTGAGATAAAAACGATGGTCTCAGCTGCTGTGACAGCTGCCAAATGAAAAGAAACTTGGGGACTCTGAGATTATTGTGGATGCTCAGACATGAAGGTGTTTTATTTCCCCCTTTAAATACTGAGAGTCATTGATTAAGGAATCAATACATTTGAAATAAACAAAGTGGTCTGTATTGTTGTATCTGAGTGTGCAGCAGATATAAGCCTTAAATATGCATTGTAAGAACAAGTTCAGTCTGAGCCTGCCAGCCTATCTTTTATTTGATAAGAATTCACAGGTTTTTTTTTTTTTTTTTTTGCCTGTATTTTTTTAAATACCATTGAAAGAACACATAATTCTTGGGAATGTTTTTAAATTATAAAATAAATATAAAGGTACAGAGACTAAAACAGCAACCATGTACCCATCAATCACATTAAGAAAGAAACCAGGGCAAAAGTGTTAGTGATACCTGTTTAACCTCCCTAATCTCATCTATCAAATCTTTCCCTCCCCTCACCTTCCACACTACTAAACTCTTATTTTTTTTCCTTAGTACTTTTATTATCCATATAGCAATATATGGAGCCCTGGTGGCACAGTGGTTAAGAGCTCAGCTGCTGACCAAAAGGTCTGCAGTTGAAATCCACCAGCCACTCCTTAGAAGCCCTATGGGGCAGTTCTTTTCTGTCCCTCAGGGTTGCTATGAGTTGGAATTGACTCAACAGCAATGGGTTTTGGCATAGCAATATATAGCATTGCTTCACATATTTTCAAACTTTATACAAATAGCATCATGAATTCTACCTACAGACACGTTCTATGTCGCCATTTTGAAGTGTTGACGCCCTATATAGTTGGGGTACTATATTGCAATTTCACTCATAAATACTTCGCATATAGAAAACTATGTACATTTTCCAAGGTTGTTTATATTTTACTAGTTACTGCTGTTCTTCTTTTTTCACATTACATTTTTAGATGGGTTATTACTTGTATTAACACTCATGCTTCGAATAGTTTGTAGATTCTGATGGATATTTTAGGCAATTATTGAAAATTTTTATCTGTTCCTTTCCAATTCCTCTATCTTTTATTCCATTTGTTTTTCTTTTAATGCATGGGCTAGGACTTCCATTATAACATTAAATAGAAATCGAAGGAAACTAGAAAATTCACAACTATGTGGAAATTAAGTAACCCAGTCTCAACCAATGGGCCAAAGAAGAAATCACAAGGGAAATTTGAAAATATTTAGAGATGAGTGAAAATGAAAACACAATACACCAAAATTTAGGGGACATAGATAAGGCAATGCTCAGAGGAAAATTTATAACAGTAACTTCCTAATCTAAACAAGAAAAAAGATTTCACATCAATAGCATAACGTTATACATTAAGGAACTAGAAAAAGAAGAGCAAACTAAACCCAAAGTTAGTAGAAACAATGAGAGTCTAGTATGGTGATTGAGTGGTAGAAGTCTCTCCTTTCATGTGGGAGGCCCAGATTTGATTCCTGGTAATGCCCTTATGCACAGCTACCACCTGTCAGTGGACCTTGTGTTTTGCTGTGACACTGGACAGGTTTCAGCGGAGGCTAAGACACAGTAGGAAGAAAGGCCAGCAGTCTACTTCCGAAAGTCAGCTGATGACAACCCTATGGATCAAAAGGGTCTTCTCTGCCATGATCATGGAGACAGTGCAGGACTGGGCAGCGTTTCGTTCCATTGTGTGTAGGGTCGCCATGACTCAGAGGTGGTCTCCGTGGTAGCTGACAACAACAGGAAGTATCTAAAATACATTAAAAACTCTTACAACTCAACAGGAAAAAGACAAGTAACACAACACTGTGAATGTACAAAATGCCATTGAAATGCTTACTTTAAAGTGGTTAATGTCATATTATGTGAATTTCACCTCAATAAATTATTCAAAAAAATATTTTCTTTCTTTCATTTCAGCTAACAACATTTCAACTGTTGCTGTTTGTAGGACTTCCATTCATTGGTTAGCAGATCTTCTGGATTGGTCTTTTGCTCTCAATTTTTTCTTATAATTTGTCCTATGTGGTAAAAGGCTTGTTGGATTTTCTTACCAGCACTTCCATTTGTCTCTTTATTTATTCCATTTGTCTATTTATTTCAGTAATTAAATGTTTTGTTTATAAGACCACTTTCTTGTTCTCTATTTTTACTTAGAACAGACTATCTTCAATGTTTATGGCTGTACTAATTAATGGGGTTGTTTTTAGTGTTATATAATTTTCTGTTCTCTAAATTGTCTCAGGCCCCAATTTGTTCCTTTATTTCAGACTTTTTAGTATGCTGTTGGTTTCCTTTAGATGACTGTTGATCCTTGGCTTTCTATTTATATTTAAAACTGAAGCCCAAGCCATCATTTGGGGTAGACCTATGAGGTTCCTCTGCATGGTATAAGTTGGTGTGCTTTCTGGTAGACCTCTTGGGAGTGGAAAGTCACTGGAAACTCTAAGTATGTGGACCCTGCGTGCAACTGGCAGAATTTGCTTTAGGGTGAGCGGGCAGTTCACAGTGAGAGAAGTTCTAATTTGACACTAACACACTAAAAGTTTGCTTTTTGCTAATTATTCATTCCTTTTCTTTTGTATGTAAGAGCCTTTCTCTTTTTGCCCAAAAGAAAATTGCGAGGCCTCTACTCGCCTGGATAGGAGCAAAAGAAAGGAAAGGAGGTGCTAAACGGGAGAAGTTGTTCCTTGCAACTTTAACTAATCCCCCTGTTTTGTTTTGAATGGCTCATCTGCTCTCTGAGGTTCTGGTGGGCAGCCCCTCTGAAGGATGTCCTGTTCTTTCCTTCCTTTATTTGACTCTTCAAAGCCCTCCCTTTCCTTTTCTCTTTAAGAAGTTAGTTGAAACTCTCTTCTTTCGATAACCTCAGGTAGGCTATTTTCAGTGCTATGGATTTATTTATATTTTGTGTTTGGGATTCTTAAGTATTATCATTGGAGCTCTGGTGGTGCAGTGGTTTAGAGCTCAGCTGCTAACCAAAAGATCAGCAGTTCAAATCCACCAGGCGTTCCTTGGTAACCCTATGGGGCAATTCTACTCTAACCTATGAGGTTGCTATGAATCGGAATGGCTCGACGGCAACGGGTTTGGTTTTTTTCTTGGTATTATCATTGTTGGGATTCTGGAAGAGAGAGCATGCATGTGCTCAGTCCACCATTCAGAACCTCTGTCTGTTTTTGCTGTTATTATCATCGTGTCTAAGGTCATCTACGTATGTTTTTATCTCTAGTCGTAGGATGAGGCCAGTCTTGCCTTGTTTTAGGCCTACTGCTGTGCCTTAGCTCACGAGGGCATCTTTTTTCATTGCCTGGGATACGTATTCCATCTAGTTCCCTCTCTACACTCTCATTCCCTCATCATATAAAACATCTTAAAGTCCTGCCAATTTTGCCTTTTCATTTCTCTTTTAGGTCTCACTCCATCCCTTACTTTTAATTCTCATCCAAGCTTATTGAAAACACACTAATTGTGTATTCTCCTTCCTCACCTTCCCAACACCCTTTAACTTGGTGCAGTCTAACTCTTTTCTCTCTTCTGATACTCTCTGGCAAAGGTCACTGACCATCTCCACGTTACCAAATCCAGTGTTGGTGTTAGGTCCCACTGAGTCAGTTCTGACTCACAGTGACCCTACATACAACAGAACGAAACACTGCCCGGTTCTGTGCCACCCTCACAGTCGTTATGTTTGAGCCCATCTTAGCAACCACTGTGCCAGTCCATCTCATTGAGGGTCGTCTTCTTTTTCACTGACCCTCTACCTTACCAAGCATGATGTCCTTCTCCAGGGACCGGTCCCTCCTGATACATGTCCAAAGTACGTGGGACGAAGTCTCACTATCCTTGCTTCCAAGGAGCAATCTGGCTGTACTTCTTCCAAATCCAACAAGCAAATTTAACTTTTTATGTGACTTTGTTACCCTCCCCCAACATTCTCTTCCCTTTGGGCCTCTAAGTAAGCCTGTATTTAGCAGTTTTCCCCCTTCCTCTCGTTATTTATTCAAATCTCCCTCTAAAGCTCCTCCTACTCCTCTAAGATTGCTAACCCAGGATTAATTCTTGGTCAACTGTTCCTAAACTTTTTGGACTGCTCGAGTATTCTTATCCCTTTATCCCTTCACATGGTTTTATCTTTTGCTCAGGCACTGATCTTTCCGAATGACATCTGATAGCAATATCCGTTGTATTTATTATTGCTTACTCGTGCCAGATCTGTGCTAAGCCTTTTACATTGCCTCACCCCATTTAGCCTTCACCAAAACCCCATGAGGCAAGTATTATTATCTCTATTTTATAGAAGATGAAGATGACTCTTAGACTCAGGAACTTGGCCAGGTCACAAAGGTAGTAAGTGAAGAGCCAGAAGTTATACTGTGTCTGTTTCACTCTGAAGTTGGCAAATCTTAATCCTCGCAGGTTTACCTAATTCTTTTGTTCTATGCAGATCATGAAATACATATAGACATACCTGGCCATGGGTGTTTCTTGACACCTAAAATGGGCTCTGACCTTCTACTCTGGCATATATATATATATATACATATATATATATATATATATATATATATATATATATATACACATATATATATATATATATATATATATATATATATATATACATACTTTTTTTTTTTCCTAAAAAAGCCACAGGTTTCCTTTCAAGGTATCTTGCAACTCAATGAGTCAACAAATTCTCCAGTCTTTTCTTCGTTAATAAAAAAGAATCAACACACACACGCACACACACACACAACTATTCTCCTAGGCAAACTATATATCCAGAGCCCTCTCCAAGGCACTATATTTTTATAAAATACCTGTGGCATGGTATTTTTCCAGGCCCGTAAGGATAGGAATTAAAATGTAGAAAGGAGTGTCAAAATCAGTTTAAGTTTATCATTTGGTCCTTCAGGTCTCATGCTCTAACATATAGAAACACATTATTTGGCAGATTCTCAGAAAAGAAGAAACTTGTAAGATCCAAAGACTGACAGGTGCAAGACCCAAGGAGAAAACTTCCCACATAATTCTAATTCTTTCCCAAGGGCTTTTTGTTGTTTGTCCTCTGAGTCTTGTTTGAGGCTGGCAGCAGCATTCCCATCTCTCAGAATGGAGTCTCAGATTGTGAAACCTGTCTGGGATCTTTCCAGCTCCCAAAATTATATAGACTCTAAAGTAGCTCCTAATCAGTGTTGGGAATTCTAAGGAGCATTCTTGTCTTTGATGCCTCTGTCACTCAGTGAAAAGTCCTGCTGGGCTTTTTGGACCAGTTATAAGCACTCATTTGTCCCCTTGATCTTTTCTCTTAATCTGTGTCAGGAGCACACCCAAGCCTAACTACAAAGAGACATAGAATAAGAATATCTCACAACAAAACCAAACCCAACCCATTGCTGTTGAGTTGATTCTGACTCCTAGAGACCCTATAGGACAGAGTAGAACTGCCCCATAGAGTTTCCAAGGAGCGACTCGTGGATTGGAACTGCCGACCTTTTGGTTAGTAGCCAGGCTTTTAACCATGGCACCACCAGGGCTCTGACAATATTGCATTTATATTTTGTCTTACTCTTCAGTCTTGGGCTCTTACCTATGTCTCCCTTCATTTTTTTTTTAGTGCTGTCAGTTGCACGTCATATGACTCCTGGGAGCATCATCCGATAGGTCTGCAGAGCATGTGGTACCTTCCGGAGTTATGCAATGTGCCAGCCTGGTGGCATTTATATTTTATAAGCACCTGCCTTGTGGGTCTGCCCTGACCTGGAAGCATGATGCTACCCTGTAAATTAAAAAGTATAGAAGAATTTGATGGCCACTACTGTGCTGCACTAAATTTTACAGAGTTGATTTTATCAAGGAAAACGAGTTAAGTGGACCTGTAAATCTCATTTTGGCAGTAGCACTCATCCATGCATAAATGGAATAATAACAGTAGTAAATAAAATATTTTAACATTGAGATCTCTATCAGTCTTTAAAACACTACCTCATATTTAAAAAAATAGACAGTATACTTTGGATTCTCAAGTGCAAGAACTCTGATCTTGTAGATGAAGCATCAGTAATCACCAGAGCACTGTCTCTTGGGTCAGAATGGAGAATGAGTTTCTTATTTCTTTGAAGATTGTGCAGTATTTTAATGACAATGCTGTGTTAGTGATAAGGCTAAAACTTTGTCATAAGTCCTGCAATAACTAGGGTCAATGCTTATTCGTACATTTATTTATTAATAAATTCATTCATCTGAAAAATTGTCCAACACTGAGAGTCAGTAGATGAATAAGAGACTCAGAATGATCCCTGTGTTACTGAAATCAATTGTAAGGCTACTTATTAAGGTCTTGGGCTTTGAGAGTTTTCAAGACACATTTTTAATACATATCTTAAGACTTGCTCCTAAGAATATAACAGTATTTTTTCTATCGACAGTATAAACAAAAAAAAAACCCAAACCCATTGCCGTTGAGTCGATTCCGACTCATAGTGACCCTATAGAACAGAGTAGAACTGCCCCATAGGGTTTCCAAGGAGCGGCTGGTGAATTTGAACTGCTGACCTTTTGGTTAGCAGCAGTAGTGCTAAACCACTGTGCCACCAGGACTCCATTGACAGTATAGAGGTGTAGAATTCAGAATAACAGAATATCCATGACTGAAAAATGATCAGGCACCACCTTACTTATTTTCATATTCCTTTCAAAGAACGGGCTGTCCAGTCAAGACACCAGAACTTATTATGCAGCCTTTGGGAATTTTCTTCACCTCACACCTCACTGAACATTCCAGACATGTCTTCAATTACTTCTCTTCAATCCAGCCACTATGTTCAGGTGAAAGAATTTTCATCACTGAGAATTCTCAAAGTAATATGTCACAGTAACAGAATATAATAATATTATAAAAGAAGAACCAAAATCTTTGAGTAATTGAACTATTGTTATAAGATTTAAACAACCCCTCAATTACACCAAAGAACACTGTTCAATGTGTTGTAGAAAATGTTGAAGCAGGACTATAAAACAGGATTTTCCAGTTAACCATTTAATAGAACAGAATGAAACATTGCCTTGTCCTGCGCCATCTTCATGATCATGGGTATATTTGGGTGCATTGTTGAGACTATTGTGTCAATCCATCTCATTGAGTGATTCCTTCATTTTTGCTGACCCTCCACTTTACCTAACATGATGTCCTTCTCTAGCAATTGATCTTTCCTGACGACATGTCCAAAGTAAGCGAGTGAGTCTTAACTATCCTCACTTCTGAAGAACATTTTGGTTGTATTTCTTCTAAGACTGATTTGCTTGTTCTTTTGGCAGTCCACAATATATTCAGTATTCTTCACCAACACCGCAGTTCTGATGCATCAACTCTTCTTCTGTCTTCCTTTTCATTGTCTGGCTTTTGCATGCATATGAGGTGATTGAAAAGATTGTGTCTTGGGTCAGGCGCTCCTTAGTCATTGAAGTGACATCTTTGCTTTTTAAAACTTTAAAAAGGTCTTTTGCAGCAGATTTGCCCCATGTAATAGCAAGACTCAGAAAATGGATCCCTGATTATCAAGGATTGACTTGTTACAAGTCAGAGTGATTTGTGATCCCTCTAAAACAGTTTATAATCTTAATTTTTCATCATTAATATCACACTGTCATACTGTCACATTTTGGAGAAAAGTGATCCAAACCCCCACATCGTAAAAAAATGTTTGATATGCTCAGAGAAATTAAACAAATCCTCTTGAGGTTTGGATAATTAGCCAATTCTACTTATTTCAGGAACTGAAATCTTAAACAAAAAAAAATTATATTCTTTGGTATTTGAAATTGGAGAATTTCAATCTAACAAATGTTAGGTAATGCCAGGATTCACTATGTAGAACTATGAAGCTGTAATGTAATCAGTGTGGTGAAATCACAATATTCAGGTTGTAGGGAAATAAACTCCCCTATGTCTGCTAAGGAGCCCTGGTGGTGCAGTGGTTAAGAGCTACGGCTGCTAACCAAAAGGTTGGCAGTTTGAATCCACCAGGTGCTCCTTGGAAATCCTCTGGGGCAGTTCTACTCTGTCCTGTAGGGTCAGTATGAGTCGGAATTGACAGCAACGAGTTTAGTCTGCCAAGGCAGTTATGGGGCTCGCTAATTGAATGTTTAGCTGGGACTGCTGATGGCAATTTAGCTCCTTGCCTCTGTTTTTCAGTCTCAAAAAATTAAAAAATAATCTGTGTCCCCATTTTTGGGAGAGGGTATTATGTGAAGAGATATATGGTGAACATTGAGATGTGCCATCTGAATCACCCTCCAAGGAAGGACTCTGCCGCAGTTGCCAGCTTCTTTAGGGTTTGATTCATCTGCAGAGACCCAGCTTGCTCAAGGGCATGCCTTTCCTGGGCAGCACATATCAGATGAGTGAACGAGGCAGGGTTATAGAGGCCCAGCCATGTCAGTCCATCCCCAACATGGGTCACCTCTAATCAGCCATATATACCTAGAGCTTTCCGTGGGACTTGTCCTTCTGTCCAATCCTGCTTCTTGCTCTTCCCCTTCCAGAGGTGTTTGTCCCCAGTAAAAGCCCTGTCTGCCAAACTGCTTCTGGAGAACCAGACCTGCAACAAGAGTGAAAGTGACATTTTGAGATGTGCGCTTTCCTGTGTTAGTTTGAGGAGGTTATGAAAAAATAGAAAAAAGCACACAGTTAAGAGAGAATGCATTAACAAACACAAAGAGACAGATTTATTTATTATAATTGGGTGCAATCTTGCATGTCGGCTATTACATCTTTCAGCAGCCCCTCAGTCAAAGGACACAGGCAAATTAGATGTTGTCAACACTCTCCTACCTTTCTTGTACCATCTCCTCTTTTTAGCCAATTTAAACAGCGATGCTTTTTAACAGAATTGGATTAAAAAGCAGCAGAAAAAATATTGTAATATGAAAGCCTGGGAAGGAATCTACAGAATCCCAGAATGTGAAAAGAATCGCAGAAAACACTAAGTAAATCAAGTGAAATACAAGCTATTTTGATGCGAATGACCTAGTAAAGATCATGTATTTCTGGGTAAACAATTCAATGATGTCACTAATACACGTGCAGGCTGTTGTTAGATGCAGCAAGAGTTACACCAAAGTGAGATCAAGAGGTTTCTGCCCTCGGATACAGGATGGAATGAGGGATTATGTTAAATTTCAAATGCTCTGCTGATCTAGAGAGACAGACTGACAGAGACAAGGAGAGAGGCACAGAGACAGAGAAGAGAAAGACAGAGATGCTGTTTGCCTGAGGGAAAAAGAAAAGCTCCTGGGAGTCTATAGCCGAGAGAGACTGTAAAAACAAGATTAAGATTTGCCGGTTAGAATTGAAGGGGTATGGACTCCAAGTCAAGGGAACAGCCTAAGCAATGGAGAGGAAGGTCTTGTGCGTTTTGCTCGACTTCACACCGCCGCGGTTTCTCACCCAGAGACAGAAATCGTTGGACAAGGTTAGGGTTTTTCATACTGTGTCCCTTGAAGCACAGTTAACCCATTCAGCACTTGGTTCTAAATTAATTTAGGTGCGGTCTTTGGAAGAAGGACCTTCAGTCTACCAGTATGGATTTGAACTTCTTGTAAATGTTCATAGATCAGGAAGGTCTGTTTTCTTTTCCTTTTTTCAGTGCAGTCCTGTGCTTGTTGTTCCAAATAAAAATGTATGAGTGACTACACCAGCAAGCACGCATAAGCCAAGTCCAATGAGACGTTAGCTGGGGCGCTATCGCCTCTGCTTCGCGCATGCGCTCATCGCCACTTCGCAAAACTTGTGCAATAGCTAGCGAACAGGTAGCTCGCCAGGTCGCGATAGCGTCTTTTATGGGTTTTATCTGAAAGTTTGCGAGCTTCTTGCCTGACTTTTATTTTCATGAGAGAGAATGTGAGCAGATGTTAGATGTTGTCACTTGGAGTCCTGGTGGTGCAGTGGTTAAGAGCTCGGCTCCTAGCCAAAAGGTCGACAGTTCGAATCCACCAGCCCCTGCTTGAAAACCCTACGGGGCAGTTCTGCTCTGTCTTATAGAGTTACTATGAGTTGGCATGGACTTGATGGCAATGGGTTTTTTTGGGTTTACCTCCTTTTTCCAACTCCTAGATTCAAACCAAAGCTGTTGCCGTTGAGTCGATTCCACTCATAGTGACCCTGTAGGACACAGTAGAACTGCCCCGTAGGGTTTCCAAGGAGCGGCTGGTGGATTCGAACTATAGACCTTTTGGTTAGCAGCTGAACTCTTAACCACTGCACCGCCAGGGCTCCTAAATTAGAGTAATTGAAAAGTATTCAGAGAGCGCAAGGCAAACTGGTAAATAGTGGTTATTGTTTGCGACTACATATCTTTGTGGAAGTGTGTGACTGTACCACAGTGCAAAAATAAATGAGATGTTGAGGTTGATATGATTACAAATGCCACCCATAATGTCACTCCAGTTTTCAATTTCTACGTTTATCGAAACTGGCTCATTGCTTTCATTTGTTTTTGTTGCGGTCAAGTCGATTCCAACTTGTAACAACCCTGTAGCAACCCTATAGGACAGGGTAGAACTGTCCTATACGGTTTTCTAGGCTATAATCTTTATAGGAGCAGATTGCCAGGTCTTTGCCCTCAAAGCCACCGGATAGGCTTGAACCGCCGACCTTTCAATTAGCAGCCCAGAACTTAACCATTGTGCCACCAAGTCTTCTTTGTTTTAATTTAGTGATGCTGAAGTAAGAAAATGTTATAAGTTTGGATATGTACAATATCTCTTTATTATCAAAGCTGAAATGAAATTCTGGCTGTTTTAAATAACTGGAGTCCTATGTATGACTTAATTTGAAAAAAAATCATTACTAATTTAAAAGTTTAGAAACCTCTGTAAGATCTCTTCTAGTTAGATAATTTAATGATTTCTTCAGATTTCAAAGAATTTCCTTTTCCTGGATATGTGTTTACAAGAATTGAAGGATGGAAAGAGGCTCCATTACTATTTCCAGTAAAATAAAATAAAAACAGTCAAGCAAGTTAGTCTTTTGTTTTCACAACTAAATTTTTGGTAGCAAAACAATCAAGCAAAAAAAAAAAAAAAAAAAAAGCGCAATTATCATAGTTTACAAAGGAATGTAAGTGAATACCTATTCTATGTCTGAGGTCTCTGGGTGGCGTAAACAAGTTTGTGCTAGGCTACTAACCAAAAGGTTGGCAGTTCAGCTCTACCTAGGGGCACTGCGAGAGAAAGTCCTGGTGATATACTTCCATAAGATTATAGCCATTGAAAACCCTATGGAGTGCAGTTCTGCTCTGACGCACGTGGGTCACCATGTGTTAGAATTGACTGGACAGCAATGGGTTTGTTATATATCTAGAACAGTAATTGATAGATAGTATCTGCTCACTAAATATCTGTTGAATCAATGAGCATTCATTGATATTAATTTCTAGTAGGGATGGAAAAGAAAAGTAACATACACAATAATCAAGACTTTAGAGATACTTTATTAACTAAAAATGAGCAAAATAAGAATCAGTATAAAAAGATTTCAAAATACTTAAACATGAAATGAGAAACAAAATAGTGAGTTCAGTAAGAACTTGAACTTCTTGGGATATCCAAAATAAAGTTTCATGTCTAAGGGAAGTTTTGGATAGCTATTTTAAAGTAATAAAAATTTTTAAAAATTCTTACTTTAGAGTTGAGGAAAAGAGATGTAACAATATCTATAGATGAGGGATAATTAAATATGATTACTAGCATTTTAATATAATGTAAACAGTATTTTCCAGGAAGCTTTTTTAGAAAAAATATAAATGTAGTAGACTTAATCATTAGAGAATATCTGTAAATTGAGACTATAGAACTGAGTGAAACCATCAATTTATTATGAGCAGTTGTTTTCCCGCTTTAGGAGAATTAACCTCTGCATAAAGAGAGAGCAGGGCAATTGGCATAATGTAGTTTATGAAGAAAATGTTCTACACCCTACTTTGGTGAGTAGCGTCTGGGGTCTTAAAAGCTTGTGAGCAGCCATCTAAGATACTCCACTGGTCTCACCCTGTCTGGAGCAAGGGAGAATGAAGAAAACCAAAGACACAAGGGAAAGATTAGTCCAAAGGACTAATGGTCCACAGCTACCACAGCTTCCACGAGACTGAGTCCAGCGCAACTAGATGGTGCCTGGCTACCACCACTGACTGCTCTGGCACGGATCACAATAAAGAGTCCCAGACAGAGCTGGAGAAAAAATATAGAACAAAATTCTAACTCACACAAAAAAGATGAGACTTACTGGCCTAACAGAGACTGGAGAAACCGCGATAGTATGGCCCCCGGACACACTTTTAGCTGAGTAAGGAAGTCACTCCTGAGGTTCATCCTTCAGTTGACAGGCCCATTTAAACAAAATGATACTGAAGGGGCATAGCAGCCCAGGGGCAGGGACTAGAAGGCAGGAGGGGACAGGAAAACTAGTAATAGGAAACCCAGGGTCGAGAAGGGAGAGTATTGACAAGCTGTGGGATTGGTAACCAGTGTCACAAAACTATATGTGTACTAATTGTTTAATGAGAATCTAGTTTGTTCTGTAAACTTCCATCTAAAGTACAAAAAAAAAAAAAAAAGAGAGAGAGAGAGAGAGAGCAGGGAACCATGATAGAGGAAAAAAGTCTATCACATCTTCACTATGTAACTATAGAGCTTCTAGCAGTGAGGAATCCTCAAAATTCATCTATTTCCAAGTCCAGCTTTTAACAAACAAAGCAGCTAACAGATAAGTTAACAGTTAACAGATGAGATCAATAAAGTCTAGAAAAAATTGGTGGCATCTTCCCACTTCTAATTTGTGTTTTATTTAGAAAGTTATTGTCAAAATGTGATTGTCAAGAAACGTTAAAAATTTCAGGATGGTTTGCTTTATTATTTTGTTAACTCTTACAAGAATATTTAACTTAATGTTCATCACATAATGTAAGATTTCCCCAGTGGTTGTCTGCCATTTTGTGGAAGGGAAGGTGCTTCATCTTGCTCCATCTTGCTCTTGCCCCCATTATGTGTGGCATTGGTGGAAGATGGTGCCAGCCTCCCACACTGGATACACCACGTGCCAGGTCTTCTCTCTCCTTGCCTGTGTGCAGGGAAGAGGGTAGTACAGTTAAAGACCCTTGTGAACAGACTGTCCTGCCACTTGGCTCTTCACAGCTCCCTGGTCTTCCCTGTTGACAAAGTCAAAGACTCTGGTCTCCCCTTACTCTCCCAACCCCCACACTTAATCAACAAATTCCCTTTTTCTTAAGTGAGCCAGGGCTGTTTTTTTTTCCTCTGATGCCTGCAACCAAGAACACTGAAAGTCATAATATTTATTTCTAGAAAAGACAATGGTCATCTCATCAAAATAATATTAACCATTTAGACCTCAAACAGTCTTTAGTAATATTTGAACCAATCTTTACGTTTTGTGAATGAAGAAGCAGAAGCTTAAAGATGTAATACTGGTTGTCCAACATCATACTGTTAGTCATGGCAAAACTTGGACTAAAACCCAATTCTAAGGAGTTCCAGTCTAGTGCTTATGCCGATTCATAATGTAGAATTAAGCTAGGGTAATGTGTATTATGAGAATGACAAGTTTGATTCTGAGCAATGTTTTGGTGAAGAACGCGACTGTCTAGCGTGCCCCCAAGACTTCCAGGCATGCTTACCAACCTGTAAAGCACAGGAATATGATGAATCACTAATTAATATTCACAAATAAAAAAATGGCTGCCTGTATTCAGATATCCAGGTCACACGACTTCAAAATAGCTATTGAATTTGGGTGGAGATTTGCTTTTCAAGGCCCACATTCCATAGTATGATTCAGTGGGCCTTAAGAAAAAACCACAGTCATCGGGGATTTTAGAAACAATTCACATTCTCAGCTTGTACCCAACAGCTTTACAGCTTCTGCCAAAGTCCGTCATCAATCTTAATTCATTTTGTAATTTCAGTGCTGCTAAGTACCCAAAGGAGTAATGTTAGATATAGATATACCAAAAATAAGGGAAATGCAGCCTCTCCTCAATTCAGTGGAAAATGAGGGTGAGTAAAAGCTTCTCTGGGGGAAATGCATTGACTGAATTAACTGTCTTAGTTAAATTAATCCTACAGAGAACCAAACACCATCCAGTGCTCTGGAAGAAGTAACCTGCTAAATGGTACTTTGGTCTCCCAGCAGCAAATAGAATATAGGTAGGTAAACACACATCCTCTGGAGTGCTGTCCACTGGAGATCACAAGAAGCTTTATCCCAATGGTCTCCTTTTCTCTTAATATCTAGAGTACTATTGTCCGATGCATCAGACTCAGAAGTATATAAAAAGAAATTCCCCTTAAAGCTGTCTACACAATTGGATAAATAACCTCATTCAGTTTCTTACTAAATACCTTTCCCAAACTTCTATTATATAGTCCATCAAAAGAACAGGTACTTTTTTTGAGGGGATTTTTCTTCAATGGATTAAGTGAAAAAGAAGATATCCATAAAATGACTTGAAAATTCTGGCAGTAATTTTGAATTTATAAGGACTTAAACACAGTGCCCTGGAAAAATAAAATAAGTGTGTATCCTAATGTAAAGAGTAGTCTCCTTGGAAATTAAATTTAGAATAATCACGTTTACAGTAGCACCAAAAATATAAAATACTGAGGGATGAATCGGATGAAAGATATAAAAGATCTGTACATTAAAAACTATAAATCATTGCTTAGAGAAATTAAGGAAAACCTAAATAAATTGAGGGATATTCTTTGTTCATTGTTTGGAAGACTCAGTATTGTTAAGATACCAGTTCTTCCCAAATAGATCAATAGTCAATGCAATCCCTATCAAAATACCAACAGGCCTATTAGTAGCAATTGACAAACTGATTCTAAATTTAATATGGAAATGCGAAAGACTTAGAAAGGTTAAAACAACTTTGAAAAAAAAAAAAGAACAAAGTTGGAAAACTAACACTACCTGGTTTCAGGACTAATTATAATAACGATTAAGTAATTACTATAGTAATTAAGATGATGTGATATTGGTGTCAAGACAGGCAAATAGACAAAAGAATAGAATCCAGAAATAAGCTCATATGTGTGTGAGCACTGGTTTTCAATAAAAATTTAAAGGAAATTCAATCAAGAAAGGATAGTCTTTTTCAACAAATGGTGTCAAAAAACTAGTTAGCTATCTATCTATATGTGTATATCATATATATATATATATATATCTATATAAACCAAAAACCAAACTCGTTGCTGTCAAGTTGATTCCGACTTATTGCACCCTTAAAGGACAGAGTAGAACTGCCCCATAGCGTTTCTATGGAGCGGCTGGTGGATTTGAACTGCTGCTATTTTGGTTAGCATCTGAGCTCTTAGCCAGTGCGCCACTGTGCGTGTGTGTGTACATATATATATATATTTGATCTATATATTGCACCATGTAAAAAATTGAACAAAAGCTGGGTATTAAATCTAAATGTAAAACACAAATTTATAAAAATTCTAGTTGAAAATCTTTGTGAATTTAGGTTAGGTAAAGATTTCTTAAATACAACACCAAAAGCACAATCCTGAAAAAGAAAGGATAAATTGGACTTCTGCTCTTCCAAAGGTACTGTTAAGTGAATGAAAACATAAGCCACAGACTGGAAAAAATATTTGCAAAGCATGTATCTGATAAAAAATAATTGTATCCAGAACATATGAATAAATTTAAAGACCTCATAACAAAAATAAACAACTCAACTTAGAAACGGGTAAAAGAGTTGAACAGACACTTCACAAAAAATATTTGATTTATGGATGACAAATAAACACATGAAGAGATGCTTATCATCATTTAACATTAGGAAATGCAAACCAAGATCACAATGAGATACCGCTAAACACCCATAAAGATAGCTAAACCTAAAAAGAATGACTATACCAAACAATGTTGAGAATATAAGTAAATGGGACCCTCTCTCATGCACTGCTGGTGGGTATGTAAAGTGGTACAACCATTTTGAGAAAAACTAAGGGGAAAATACAGAGAACTATTGAGAGATTCTTACATACACACACACCCATGCATACACACACTCCTCCTGAACCCAGTTGCTTTAATTCTTCTACCCTCCACTCCATCATCTGTGGCAGAGAGTATTTCTAAAATATTGATTGACTCATCACTTGGCTTTAGAAGTCTTTGATTTTATATACTTATTTAGTGCCTATTATGAGTAGGATGTTGGTGCCCTGATGGTGCAGTGGTTAAGAACTACAGCAGTTCAAATCCACCAGCTGCTGCTTGGAAACCTCATGGTGCAGTTCTACTCTGTCCTATAAGGTCACTATGAGTTGTAATTGACTCGATGGCAATGAGTATGTGTAAGATTCTCAAACGTGCAGCAGTTGGTGAAAAATATAAATTATACTGTGAAAAGTTACTTATTTTTATTTCAATTTCCTAGATTATGGCTTGTGAGTGAATCCACCTCAAATTAGTTAAAACCCAGCTCAATTCATTGGGAACCAGTGGACTGAATTCATACCTTTTAAAGTCCTGATTTTTATTTCTCAAACAAAGTTATTAGTACGTATTATCTATTGTAGCAGATGACATTGAGAGTTTGTGCTTCTGTGAAAATTTCTAGTATAGTTACCCATTACTGCAGATAGGAAAGCTTTTTATGGATCAGTCAGATTCACACTGAGGTCTCTTTCAAAGTTTTAACCAATTTTAGTCTCTCAGATTTAAAAAGCAAAAAAAAAAAACCAAAAAACAAAAAACCTTATCAATACTTCAGAATGAGTCAAATTTCTTCAAGCTTTTTTCTTTTCACCACCCATTCTTCCTCCTATTAAAGTCCCCATTACTTGGCTCTCCACTTATTTTACCAGCTTAGGATACCAACCAGGCTCAATTATTTTTATATCTAGCTAGACTACCCCCTTCTCCTTTATCCCTTTAGTCATTTTTGCTAGCATCGCCATTTCCCTTGTACCTCTTGTTCTTCTCTATACCTCACCTACCTGTTCTAATTTTAAATCAATCCAGTATCTTAGATACCTGGCCAACCATGTATTATAGGTGGTTTCTCCCATCCCTCACAATGATTGCAAGTCAAAACCATTGGCAATCTGTTGAGTTCTCCTCCTGCTGCCCCAGCGCATGACTCTCTTTATGGGTAAGGGATATCAGCAAAGTTGGGGTGTATATGACTTTCATTCAGGATCAAATATTTAAATTGGCATCATCTAAGAGTTTCCTGAGCTTTGTCATTGGAAGTGTGCTCTAGGAACTATGCCAAGACATTGGGGAAACAAAGGAGAGCAAGGAGCAAGGCATGATGCTAAGTGAGAGGAGTGTGATCAAGCATCTGGGGAAATTAGGTAGACATAAGCTTCAATATAAGCCTTGAAAGGGAGCTACTGTTAAAGCGGGCCATGGACTTTTCCAGTGAGGGAAACAGTAAGTCAAATGCAAGGAAGTGGCAACAAGAAGTTCAGAGTAGCTATAGCAAATGGCATGTGAGATACAGGAGACATAGTGGAAAGCAGTGGGAAGAGATAAGATTGGAGATGAAGGTGAGGCCACATTTTGAAACCTCTTTTATGCCAGGTTCAGACGTTTTAACTTTATCTTAGAGTAATGGCTGTTAAAAGAAAAATTAAGAAGGGTACTTGATAAATTTCTTGCTTAGAGTAGTAACAGACGATAGTACTCTGATAGGGTGGGAGGTTGGTGGGAAGGAACAGGGCTGGCTACAAGGGCATGTGGCCTGTGCAGTCACCCAAGGCCCAGCACTGTGTGCTCAGAAGGGCCTTCTCTTACAGCTGTAATGCTCTGTGGTTGCTGTTTTGAAATTCTTAATCATTTTAGCTTTGAACAATAGGACACGTGCTGGGGGCTTGCAGACTTGGCTCACATGCAGTTGGACTCCTGCCACCTCTCTGCCTCCCCCAGGCTGTCTACTCCCATGATCCCTGGCACCTTGGTACCACCAGACCTTCCCTTCCCCACACTCATCCCAGTTGGTGCTGCTGTCAGTGAAGTGGTGACCTGAGCAAGAACATGGGAGGGGTGAGGGGCAAGTGTGAACACCCCACAGCATCTTAGGATGGGAAAAGCACAGCAGCTTGGGCAACTCAGTGGGTGTTAGTCTCTCCTTTACCCCACTCCAGGTACCAAGCTGGTCCCATCATGGCGGTTGTACCTCTAGAGGGTCATCATTTTCATCATAGGTTGAGACAGCAGTCCTGTAGGAAGGGGAGATGCCTGACTTGACATTCCTGCCCTTGGCCGGGGCACGATACATTACTTATTGCAACGTGGCGTATGTCCTGCAGCTGGTGGAAGGAGCAACCCAGTATCTGGCAGGCTGGCAAATACGTGCTGTGAGGAGGTAGTCCTTAGGGCAAGCCTAGCGGCTATGGTCTTCCCTAAACCTCCCCCCATAGCATCTTTGAGCTTCAGGAACAAACCATCCCACACACCCCCCAAGCCTACTGGTTTGTCTAAATGTCAGCAGAGTGGAAACAAAACCAAACCCATTGCTGTCGAGTCAATTCCAACTCATAGTGAACTTATAGGACAGAGTAGAACTGCCCCATAGGGTTTCCAAGGAATGGCTGGTGGATTTGAACTGCTGACCTTTTGGTTAGCAGCTATAGCACTTAACCACTGCACCACCAGGGCTCCCAGTAGGGTAAAGGAGATATAATTTTGGACAAGGCACCAAGATATCTGAACACCCTCTGCTAGCATGGTTAGGTGGGAAAATTCTCTATAATGGGTCACATAAGCTGGGGTATAAAACAGCCAAGAGAGATATTTTTCTTTGTCTCTTTAGCTATGGTGCTAGTGGGGCACACATAGCATTCAGCTTACAGCCACCTAAGCGGACCTACCGGGCCAGGGGGAGACTGCCAGAGGGTAGGCTCCCATTGTGTCCCTCAACCATGATGCCAGGTGAAAGGCTTATGTGAAAGATTCCTTTATATCCCCCGGGACAGTTTCTAGAAGCCAGTGGGAATTGGTGTGCTATATAACTGTCCCATTTAAGTACCCCCCACAACTTCAAGTGGGGCGTGCATGGAAGTTTTCCAATCTCACTCCAATAGCTTTTCAGCCAGGAGTGGGGGCGGCTGTTCATCTGTTGTACACTGTCTGCTTCTTATTGTAAGTAATAAAAGATACTTTCCATGTGCTAATGTGCGTCCAGGCTCTGATCTGAAGGACATGGTGTTTATGGAGAAATCCATATTGGTTATTAGTTCCCTTTTTCTAATGGCCTCCTGGCTTTCTAGAAATCAGGGACCACGTGTGATTACCACGCAGGTTTGGTGTGACGCATCTCACACGCTCACCAGGTCATGGGGCGGGTACTCCGGTGACTCTTGCATCCTGTGCCCAAGGGAGTGTGACATTAAACAGCAAATATAAAACACCATGATAGTGAGAGAGAGTGACAGCGAGGGAGAAATGATTTTTATTTTCTGATATTTTAGTACCTTTAAAGGCACATTTTGCACTGGGCCCCATAAATTATTCAGGCAGCCCTGAGACGAAGCTAGTTGTACTATTACAGGGGTCCAGGCAGGAGCCTGGGGTGTGAGACGTGGAATGACTTTTTTCTCACTCCCCATTAGGTTGACTGAATTCCACCTCCTCCTAAATTACTCGATACTTCAAAAGTAACGTTATGCATTATATTTAAACGTTTCTCGTCAGTTTCACTTTCTTCCACTAAATGGTGTGCTCCTTAAGAGCAGGAGATTATCTTTCTAGTTAAGTAAATTATAATATCAGCCCCAAAGGTGACCAGATAGTGGGTCCTCAATAAATGCTTATTGAATAACAGAAGAGTAAAAACAGCAAAGGACCTCACTGAGATGTGTGCGCGTATATGTGTTGTTTTATCAGGAGCCATAGCTTCTGATACTAAAAAATAAAAAGTTGCCACCAAGTTGATTTCAACTTATGGCAACCTCATTTGTGTCAGAGTACAACTGTGCTCCACAGGGATTTCAATGGCTGAGTTTTCTAAAGTAGATCGCCAGGCCTTTCTTCTGAGGCATCTCTATGTGGACTTGAGCCACCACCCTTTAGTTTATTAGCTGAGTGCTTAACAGTTTGTGCCACCCAGAGAGTCCTCTGATATTAAGAATGTATGCCATCTAAGAAAGAGTCGACAGAGCAGTGGAAGTCTCCTGTCTTAGTCTGGATTCTCTAGAGGAGCAAAACTAGTGAATTATATGTTTATATATAAAATATGTTTATATATGTTTATATATAAAATATGTTTATATATAAAATTTACTTCCAGGAAATGGCCCACAATTGTGGGGACTGGCAATTTCCAAATCCCCGAGTCAGGTGGCAGGCTGAAGACTTCTGCTTGTTTATGTGGTTGCAGGGGCTGATGAACCCAAAATCTGCAGGTCAGGCGGCAGGTTGGAGGCTTCTACTGGCTCATAGGGTGGTGGGGGCTAGAGAATCCAAAATCTGCAGGTCAGATGGCAGGCTGAAAACTCCTGCAGGCTTATGTCCCAAGAACCAGAGATCTGGCAATGAGAAGAGTACAAGATCGAGAGAGAGAGAGAGAGAGAGAGAGAGAGAAAGGGAGGGAGAGCTAGCCTTGCTGGACCATTCATTTATATACCGGAGGCAGGCCACACCCCCAAGAAAACTTCTCATTCAACTGATTGGCTGATCACATCAGATCACATCATGGAGGTGATTACATTATATTCCATTATGGAAGAGTGATCAGTTCAATGTCTGTCAAACCACTGAGACTCATAGCCTATCCATGTTGGCACATAACGTTAACCATCCCACTTCCGAAGGCTCACCTTCTGTAGGCTGGAAACCCTTGTCCTGTTCTTACTGAAGGCTGTTACTTGATAACAGTGGAGAAGTTTGGATAATTAAGAAGAGAGAAAGTAAAGGGTTTTTAGTTTTTTTGAGCTAAAACTTTCATTTTTTTTTTTGTTTGGGATAATGATGATTTTCTCCCCTGTTACCTAAAAATCTTCAGTAATTAAGATATTGCCTCAGTGACAAGTGTAACGTATTTTGACAAACTGATATCTTTACTTAACAGATTCTCTGGAGTCTTATTGCTATATGGTATAATTGGGTTCTAGCTGAACCTGACCAGAAGGATCACAAAAGGATTTCATGTAAGTAATTTTCATTGCAGACAGTATTGTTTAAAAATTTAATGTAGTTGGAGGAATAAGAGAAAAACACAAGGAGGACCTGGGAAAGGGCATCTGCAGGCAAATTTTATCGGAATTTTTCAGGCTAAAGAGAATTGGATAAAGCTTGTTAACAATTTAGACAATGAAATCAAGGCACTCCACATGCTTTAACCCTAAGGAGAAATGAGGAGGTTGTGGAAAGATTGCTACAGAGTCTAAGAAGTATTTCCAGGTAGTGGTTATTTGCGTTTCTGAATCTCTTTAGCACGCCCTACTACTGAATTTTAAGCCACTTTACACAAAACAGGAAAGACAATGCTTGCCACGGATTCCTACCGCAAAGCCATGGCAGTGGATACAGAATTGCCAAATATGGGTTTTGGAGTTAGCTGATGGGTAAAACCCATTTCTGCCTCTATTTGCTCTGTGTCTCTGGACAAGTTCTTAACCTCTCAAAGCCTCAATTTCCTTATCCGTGAAAAGGGACTGAGAATAACGGCACTTGTTCATAAAATCGTTGTAAGGGTTAGAAATCGTACATGTAAAGCACTTAGCACAGTGCCTGGCAGGATTTGAGCACTAAACATACATTATCTGTTATTATGAATGGCAAGAATTAGAGAGAAAAATCACAAAATTGCCTTGGTTATTTTGGAAATGAAATCGAGTACAGGTTTTGCATTAGTCAACTCTGTGATAAAACGAAGTGCTTCCATTTTTGTTCACCGTCAGCAGCTGTAGCTCTTTCTCAACATAGTTTTTGCTGCAAAAAGCAAGCAACAATATGCAAGTTCCTTTTTCTTTGAACTTTATTTTGTGTGCGTGCGTGCGTGCACGTGTGCCCGTGCACATGTTTAGGGAAAGAATATATCTACAAGTATTTCTGACATCCTTTCCTGTTAAATACTTAGACATTTATCTTTTAAAGGAACAGGTAGTACCAAATCTAATGGCAGTTGGCAGTGCTCTCAAGCAAATGATAGACTTTTTTTTTTCATGAGAGGTAGAAGGATTAGCTTACAAATATTTAAATGAGCTTAAACTCCACCAAAGTTTGGGTCCCTGATGTAAGTTCTTTCTCTGTGTTTTTCCTTGAAAGCCTTCTCCAAAGATGCACTTAAAACATTTACTTTATGTTAAAAGCCATGCCTAATGGGTCTGATTGTGAAAGAAGCAGGGATTAGTTATTTTTTTAAAGGAACAGGGCAGAATTGAAAGTTATTTGCAAAAGGAAAAAAAAAAAATTCTGTTTAATCACTGTTACTTCTATGTAGAGGTGGTGAAATAAAAAATAAAATATAAACTGTGTAATTTGAGAAAGAATGGAGTCTCCTCAGAGCACAGAAATCTTTATTTTGGTCTTTTCAATGTTATTATTAAAATGGAAGTTGTAAAGTACTGCAAAGGCCGACATAGTAACTGATGCTTACATCAATATTTACAAGAGACAAAGAGCTCTCGTTCACGGAAAATAAAGGCAAAAAAAAAAAATTCTTTTCATGTGCTCTGGTGATATGAATAACAAGCAAAGAGAGGTCTCGTTATATTTATATAGTATTTCCTAAGTTACTCATGGTGTTTAAAAAAAATCGATTCTTCCTTTCTCCCTGTGATGAAAGTGGCTGTGGTTTTCTTTTACTAAAAGGTATGTGTCCTTACTGCTGATGGCCTTTGTAAACACAGAGCTGAGGGTGGTGATCCATCTTCTTGTGAGATACTAGGCACAGGCTTTATTGGACTTAAACCGCGTGCCAAAGATGACATCACCCTCTTTGTTCATCTAGGGCTCCAGCTGGATGAACTGTGGGGCATGTGCCCGAAGTTCATGCTCAGCATCAGGGTCACAGCAAAGGGAGCTCTGACAAGGATTCCATTGTGATCTCGTTATGGAGATGCCACGGAGATTCTTTATCAGGTTCCGTGCACATGGCACCAGTGCCCACTCCCCTCCTTCTCAGTGAGGTCCTACGTGGCACCAGCGCCCACTCCCCTCCTTCTCAGTGAGGTCCTACGTGGCACCAGCGCCCACTCCCCTCCTTCTCAGTGAGGTCCTACGTGGCACCAGCGCCCACTCCCCTCCTTCTCAGTGAGGTCCTACGTGGCACCAGCGCCCACTCCCCTCCTTCTCAGTGAGGTCCTACGTGGCACCAGCGCCCACTCCCCTCCTTCTCAGTGAGGTCCTACGTGGCACCAGTGCCCACTCCCCTCCTTCTCAGTGAGGTCCTACGTGGCACTAGCGCCCACTCCCCTCTTCCCACTGAAGTCCTACGTTGCACTAGCGCCCACTTACCTCCTTCCCAGAGAGGTCCTGTAACAGATGTTATAATGTGGCCCAGAGGGTGAGGAGGAAGGAAGAATGAAGGGGACATGTAAGTCAGACAGTCATTGTTCTAGTCTGTTATTCTGTTCTATCCTAAAGTGGTGAATTTTATTTTCCCTGCTTCTGTAATTTCTGCCATACCATCTACTCTAAAACCCAAGACTAGAAAAAACCTGCATGTCATTTTACATGTAAGGAAATGAGGAAACAGTTGCTCAAAGTACTAAACAAATAGTTCTGGAAATAAAAAGTAGGGGTTCTATAACCTATTCACACTCTGACCACTGTATATTGTTCTGGAACTAGTTAAGGTATTCTAACCTGTCTTGCCATTGGTTGGGCAGTCTTACCATATATGTCTGCATAGCCTATCAAGCCATAGAAAAATGTACAGGTAGATCCTTCCTAGTTTTAAGAACTAAACTGTCAGGAAAAATGTGAAAAACTTTGAAATGGGGGAAATACCCAAAAACCGGCATGGTCTACCTAGTGTACCTGTCAGGTTTCTCTCTCCCTTTCATTGTGTTAAAACTATTTTACAACTCTGTAAGATGTAGAAAATGGATAATAATAGAAATAATTCTGGACCATAGAAATGCAAATGAATTGTGGATGGAGGAACGAAATTAACCATTGTCCTGTGGATACTGACAGTTTTGCATCTATCAGTAAGTTCATTTCCACACGCTGCTGAGTTGATTTAGACTCATAGTGACTCCATATTGCAGAGTAGAACTGTCCCATAGGGACAGATTGGAACTGCCAACCTTTTGATTAGCAGCCTGAGCTCTTAACCATTGCGCCACCAGGGCTGTCATTCTCGATACCCTGTATATATATACATATATATACTCAAGCTTCTCCTTTGACCTAGTTGTAACATCTTATTCTCTCATTAATTAATTAATGAGTTAAATAAAATCTTTGACAAATGCCTATTTTATATTTGTATGACCAAGAAACCAAGACTAAACCCATTGCCGTGAGTCGATTCTGACTCTTAGAGACCCCATAGGACAGAGTAGAGCTGCCCCAGAGGGTTTCCATGGAGCAGCTGGCAGATTCAAACTGGTTAGCAGCCAAATGCTTAACCACTGCACCACCAGGGCTCCGTTTGTATGGCAGTCATGATTTTCTTTTTCTAAAAAATTATCCTTTATCAAGAGCTTTTAGTCAACAGACTCTTCTGTCTTTCTCTGGATGACAAACCTATAGATAAAAAACTCTCCACAAAATTAGAAGTGTTCTGACTTGCTTAACAGGTTATCAAACATTTCTGTCTTTGTTGTTCAAAGATTGTCTTAAAGATAGTGAGAATTGTCTCGTTAGTCCACAGAGAGTCTAGGTTAAATTGAGGGGGACTGTTAGGAGCCACTGGCTAAGAGTGCTGGTAAGACATTCAATTCAATGTGTCCCCAAAAGGATGAAAGCCTCATAAACTTAAGGAAGAATTAGGCTAAAGATAAATAGCTCAGGTAATTGTTAAATAGGTTCAATTGGTGTGGCAAGAATACTTCTCTCCTGCTCTAATGTAATGCTGCCCTAAATGATTCTCTACCTTATGTGACTCTGAAAACAGATAAATATTTGAAGAAACATCAAACCAATAAAATAATAATAGATGCCATTTATCAGAAAGCTACTATTGGCAGACACTGGTGCTAAGCACTATGTGTTAGCAGCGTTATTCCTCACACCAAGCCTAGGTGGGTGGCATTATTATCTATATTCTATATATGAGAAAACGAACGCTCAAAAAGGCTAAATTACTTGCCCCAGAGCATCTGTCCACTAAGTGGTAGAGTGGGGTTTGAACTTTTTTTTGTGTAACTCTAAAGCCAGCTGGTGTAGCCATTTCACAATACAGAGCCTGTGTAGCTAGAATCTGGAGTTCTACTGTGTGTGTGGCTCTGAATCCTGATCTCACCACTTCAGTTCCCTCGTAGAAACACAGACATACAGGAGAGGAATAAGAAAGAATAATCAGGGAAGAAGACTGGAAGGAAAGGTCTGAAGTACAAGAGGAGAGCTGTGGAAGAGCATGGTTGCGGAGGACAAAGAGAAGAGAATTTAAGGAAGAATGGGATGATCGACTGTATCAAATAATGTAAAGATATCAACTGACATAGTTGAAAAGGGTTATTGAGGGGCAGTGTTAGGCGGTTATTGGCAAATTTAGCAGAGCTATGGAGGCGGAAACCAGAGAATAAATAGTCTGCTGAAGGTAGATAGAAGATGAGGATATAGGAGAAGGAGATATTGAAAACACGAGAGGGAGGAGATTCTTATGAAAATTCTCTTAAGACACCTTAACCAAAAAAAAAAAAAAAAAAAACCCATTGCCGTTGAATGGATTCCAGCTCATAGTGACCTTATAGGACAGAGTCCAATTGCCCCATATGGTTTCCAAGGAGCAGCTGGTGGATTCGAACTGCCGGCCTTTTGGTTAGCAGCCAAACTCTTAACTACTGCACCACCAAGACACCTTAGACAAGTAGAAAAGACCATCTGAAGGGGAGACAGACGCATGAGCCTTGGAAGTCAGGAGGGAAAATTCCTGGCAAGCTTTAATTTATCTGTGAAGTAGGAGGGAAGAGACCTGCTGAGGTAGAGGGAGCAGGGTGGAGGGGCAGCAGAAGGAGATTGCCAATGGTTTTGACTTGCCATGGTGAGGGATGGGAGAGACTACTTACTATGAACATAGAAATGGTTGGATGGGCTGGCTGCAGGGTAGCTGGGATCAGGCATCAAGAACCGTGTTTGTCTGCAGGCTGGCTTCGTTTCTCCAGCAGAGCTTGGGTGCCAGGATATTGGATTGATTTAAGATTAGGGCTAGGTAAGTGAGGTGTAGAGAAAGACAGGGAGGCAGGACCAAGATGGCGGAGTAGTCAAACGCTTCTGGTAGTCACTCTTACAACAAAGACCCGAAGAAACAAGTGAATTGAGTGTATGTGACAATCTAGGAGCCTTGAACATCAAAGGCAAAGTTGACGAATCGGACTGAGTGGCGGGGGAGGGAGAGACAGTTTGGAAGCAGCGAGCTGTTGCCAGGCCTGACCCCCGGGAGCCAGAACCCTTCAGCCTGGATCAGCTTGGGTTGCGTGGTGAAGCAGGCAAGCAGCAGTGCTCAGGAGGCGTTTTCCACACTGGGAGAGACTCAGTAGCAGATACTCTACTCAGCCATCCAGAACCAGTGAGGAGCAGCCCTCAATCAGCGAAAGATAAGTACTTGTATCTGGCCTACTGTGCGGATCAAAAACATCCTCCTTAGGGAAAAATTTCTTTCCCATTTACCTCCCTGCTCCCCGCTCTGCACTGGGTCTGAGACAGCTTCAGCAATTACTGAGTCCCCTGGGCCGGAAGTAGGACCTGTCACACTCCCTCAGCCATTCTCCCGGCCTTGGAGAGGGAACAAATTAACAAATGGGGAAAAATAATCTGCTGGCTCCCCTAAACCAGGAACTCAGGGTAGGCACAGCTCCTTTGCCTAGGCACAGGCATAAAGGATCCATGAACTTTGAGTGCCTTTCCCCCTTCATAGACTTGTGTGGGCCCATCTCAACAGTGTTGGCCCTCATTACCACAGTACAACTTCAACTGTTTCAGCTGTGAAGTGGCAGGTTCATGGCACTTGACACTGCTCTGCCCATTAAACAGGGTCTTCACCTACCCACGTCAGGGGCCTGAGGACTGGTGGCTCTACTCCTGCCACCTAGCCACCTACAACAGGGGCCCAAGAACAAGAGGTGTCCTCCAGTCCGTACAGCCAACAGCATTGGGTGCTTATAGTCTGGCTGCAAAATCCACCCACCTACATGCTCTAGGGAACAGGGACATGCTTTCCTCCAGGAAACTCAGGGGCAGCCGTCGGCCCCTTGCCTTGCTCAGCGTGTGTCCCCCTGCTGCAACTGGATGCCTGCGCCTACACCAATCATCCATGCCTGTCTAGGACTGTAGGTGAGAACCTGCATCATACACTTGGTGGCTGACTACCTGGACACCTAAGCTGAATCCATAAAGGAGGAGTAGGCGGACTCCCGGGCTCACATACTTAGTGGCAGTTCTGGCCACCTGCTAGCAGGACGTTGGAGCTTCAGAGGTGCCGGTGACTGGGCTAGCTCACATGAGCAGCCTATTTGGGCATATCAAAACAAAACAAAACAAGAGGCTAGGACACAGTAGGCAAACATAAAATAAATATAATAATTTTTTGATGGCTCAGTGACAACAGTCAATATCAAACTGCATAAAGAAGCAGACCATGATGGCTTCAGCAAGCTCACAAAATAAAGAATCTAGAAATTTTCTGGAGGAAGGAAGTTTCTTGGAATTACTTGAGGCAGAATACAAAAGATTAATATACAGAACTCTTCAAGACCTCAGGCAGGAAATTAGGCAAAACACAGACCTCACAATAGAAGAACTTAAGAAGATTAGAAAAGCATAATGACAAATTTAACAGGCTGCAAGAATCCATAGAGAGACAACAATCAGAAATCCATAAGATTAACAATAAAATTTCAGAATTAGACAACTCAGTAGAAAGTCATAGGAGCAGAACTGAGGCAATGGAAGTCAGAATTAGTGAGATCGAAGACAAAGCACTTGACACCAACTTATCTGAGGAAAAATCAGATAAAAGGATTTTAAAAAATGAAGAAACCCTAGCAATTATGTGGGGTTCTATCAAGAGGAATAACCTACAAGTGATTGGAGTACCAGAACGGGGTGGGGGGTGGTCAACAGAAAATACACAGAGAATTGTTGAGGATTTGTTGGCAGAAAACTTCACTGATACTGTGAAAGATGGCAAGATATCTATCCAAGATGCTTATTGAAGCCCACATAGGGTAGATTCCAAAAGAAAGTCACCAAAACATATTATAATCAAACTTGCCAAAACCAGAGCTAAAGAGAGAATTTTAAGAGTGGTCAGGGAGAAATGAAAAGTCATCTACAAAGGAGAGTCAATAAGAATAAGCTCGGACTACTCAGCAGAAACCATGCAGGCAAGAAGGCAATGGGATGACACATATAAACCCTTGAAGGAGAAAAATTGCCAGCCAAGAATTATGTATCTGGCAAAACTGCCTCTCAAATAGGATGGTGAAATTAAGGCATTTCCAGATAAACAGAAGGTTAGGGAATTTGCAAAAACTGAACCAAAATTTCAAGAAATACTAAAGGGGGTCCTCTGGTTAGATAATCAATAACCTCAGAAAACAACCCAAGACTAGAAAACAGGACAGAGCAACCCGGTATCAACTGAGATAAGGAAGTCACAAAAACAAATCAAAGCTAAAACATTGACAATAGGGAAACAGAGATGTCAATAGATAAAGATGACAACATTAAAGCAAAAAAAGAGGGACTAAAAAATGTAGACATAGATTTTTCATATGGAGAGGAAGTCAAGGCAAGATAAAGAAAGAAAAGACTGGTTTAAACTTAGAAAAATAGGGGTAAATATTAAGGTAACCACAAAGGAAACTAACAATCCTACCCGTCAAAATAAAAAACAAGAAAAGTATAAAGACTCAGCAAACACAAAATCAACAACAATGAAAAAGATGAAAAGAAAATACATAAAGAGAAATGACTCAGCACAGAAAATTAAGTGGAACTGTCAACAACACACACAAAAAAACATCAAAATGACAGCACTAAACTCATACCTATCAATAATTACCCTGAATGTAAATGGACTAAATGCACCAATAAAGAGACAGAGAGTGGCAGAATGGATAAAAAAACACGATCCATCTATATGCTGCCTACAAGAGACACACCTTAGACTTAAAGACACAAACAAACTAAAACTTAAAGGATGGAAAAAAATATATCAAGCAACAACACTCAAAAAAGAGCAGGAGTGGCAATATTAATTTCTGACAAAATAGACTTTAAAGTAAAATCCACCACAAAGGATAAGGAAGGACACTATGTAATGATTAAAGGGTCAATACACCAGGAGGACATGACTATAATAAATATTTACACACCCAATGACAGGGCTCCAAAATACGTACAACAAACTCTAACAGAACAGCATTGAAAAGAGAGACAGACAGCTCAACAACAATAGTAGATTTTGACACACCACTTTTGGTGAAGGACAGAACATCCAGAAAGAAGCTCAACAAAGACATGGAAGATCTAAATGCTACAATCAACCAACTTGATCTCATAGACATGTACTGAACACTCCACCCAACAGCAGTCAAGTATACTTTCTTTTCCAACACACACGGAACATTCTCCAGAATAGACCACATATTAGGCCATAAAGCAAGCCTCAACAAAATCCAAAGCATCGAAATATTATAAAGCATTCTTCTGACCATGAAGCCATAAAAGTAGAAACCAACAACAGAAAAAGCCAGGAAAAAAAAATCAAACACAGAAACCGAACAACACCTTGCTCAAAAACTATTGGGTTATAGAAGAAATTAAGGATGGAATAAAGAAATTCATAGAATCAAATGAGAATGAAAACACGTCCTACCAGAACCTTTGGGACACAGCAAAAGCAGTGCTCAGAGGTCAGTTTATAGCAATAAATGCACACATCCAAAAAGAAGAAAGGGTCAAAATCAAAACATTAACCCTACAACTGGAACAAGTAGAAAGAGAGCAGCAAAAGAAGCCCTTGGGCGCCAGAAGAAAGGAAATAATAAGAATTAGAGAAAGACAGAAGTACAAGGGACATGGCAATGCTGGCAAAAGTGATTAAAGTGGTGGAGGATGGGAGTGGTCTAGGAAGATATAAAAAGAACGGAGCCTGGTTCAAGTTCTGAGCCGGCAGAATAAGGGGAGAACCAAGGAATGAGAGCTTCTGCAGGATGCAAACACATCCTAGGCCAGAATTCATCTAAAGGGCAGAGGGAGCAGACACAAGACCTTGCTTCTGAAACAGTGAAAAAAGTCCTCCGTGGCTCAACTCTGAAAATGTTAAAGTGAATGAATTATTAAATACTAAGCGCTCATCCTAACAGAAGCCATTTTAAACAGACTTCTCTTCCAGCTGCTTCTGTAAAGCAGTATAATTTGAAGACGTAAAAATAAGGAGAAGTCTGTAGAAGTTTCTGCTTATTACTTTTTCGTTTTCTGATAATTAATGTCATTTTAGTCTGCCTTTACTCTTTGTTTAGAGACAATGCAAATCATCTGCTCACACAAAGAAATACGGTAAAGAAAACACATTTAAACAATTACCGTAGGTGACGTCTTTATCCAGACTTCCTAAAAGTGTGAAAGAGGAATGAGAAATACCACATAAATCTCAGTGCTTAAATTTGGAGATCATGACCTGTTTTATTTCTGGACTTGATCAGGAGTAAAGACAAACTAGCAGATTTCTATTCATGCAGAATAAAGCAACTCATTTCTGCTCATGTCTCTGGTTCCTGGTGTTGCTAGAATATAGGAAACAAAAAGGGGCAGAGAAAACAATTTTGGTAACTGAATAAAGCCAATTTATCACCAGTTTTTGCATTTTTGTGTCTTTGCTCAGTTTTAGCCCACTGTTTGTTAACTAACTTGATTGTTTAAAAACTCATGAAACTTTCAGGAATTTGAAAAGAATCCATCACTACTTAAGGACAGAGAGAGGTCTTTATTTTTCTTTGTTTTTCTCTCAGCCCCTTAAGGACTCAATATTAGTTGATTGTCTGTGTCAGTAGGGATATAGACAGTATAAATAAAATAAAGCCTGAACTGAACATTTGCTGAAATCATCCAAGAAAATGAGACATCAAATTAGTTTGTCTTGAACCTGTTTAAATTCTGTCATTCTTAAGGAAATATTAAGTTAAAACATCTGCTTGGAAAGCCTTTAAGATAATTTGAGGGGGGAAGGTTAGGGAGTCAGAAGAAGTGTTAATGATGGGCTCCCTGAGATGGAGTTGGCAGTGTTGCTGAGCAGAGCAATTATGATTCATAAGGCTAATGTATATACACAAGTCTATTAAGCTCTTCTCTCTGTCAGGCTCAGCATTTTCCTTTCCATCTCTCCATCTGGAAATTCTATTAGTCGGCTAATGTACCTCACTACAAGAGGCAAGAAAGACTTCAGGGATTTGGGATTGATAATGCCTTTGATCATTACACAGATGAATTTTCTTAGTACTTTGCCCAAAATTAACTGGCTTAAGTCAAAAAAAGTTAACTTCTGATAGACATTATTTTCACTTCAATATTTTTATATATAGCAATATAATTTTAGTCACACATTTCCCTATTGAAGCCCAAAGGGAAAGAAAAAGAAAGAAAGAAACCAATACAGGAAATCATATCAGAGCTGAAGGAAGTTATATGGGATTTAAGAGCTTTCTAAATATATTAGCATTGATAATATTTTTAAATGAAAACATTTTAAAAAATGAGGCATTCCTTTTGAAAGAATATATTTTATTTCCTTTTCTAATTAGTCTCCAATGAATGCCCATGGTAACCATCTAGGGTGAGCCCTGCACTAGTAGAACTGTATCAAGAAAAGGTAGCTGTTCCCATCTTCTGCCTTTCATTTATTGTCCTTCCTCGTAATCCTGTTTTATTCAAATGTTATAGAAACTTAAATATCTTAACACCACTCTTGGATTCATATATTTGATCATTAACTTGTTAATCATTTTTCTGAGGAAAATCTGTGTTAAAAAATCTAGGTTTAAAAGACAGATTTCTAACTCTTGCGCCTTGCCCTGTGTGGCTGCCCAGTGACTAGCCCCCTAGCAACAGTCTGTTGTTGGTCCTCTTGCAAAACATCAGGTCACTTGCTAGAGTAGGGCCGGTGGGGGGACTGGGGAATGCATTTTAGAGCACAAGGATGCATGTTCTCGTCTTCTTCCATGTCACTTGTATTGCTCGAGGCTTCCAGGTACAGAACCTCAGGAAAAAAGTAGCCAGCCTCTCCTGAGAAAGCACTCAGCCTCCTTCCTCAGTTCCCACCTTTCATCTGCCCTGCATTCTGGAATTAACCTGCTTCTTGCAGCACAAATCAAAACCGAACTAAACCCGTTGCGACTCATGGCAACCCTCTAGGACAGAGTAGGACTGCCCTGTAGGGTTTCCGAGGAGCGGCTGCTGGATCTTTTGGGCTTAGCAGTCAACCTCTTAACCACTGCGCCACCAGGGCTCCTTTTGCTGCACAAGCGGTGCAAATTGACGTGTAAGTCCCAAGACAAGGCTTTGATAGGCAGGGTAAAGAATTCCCTAGCATTTACAAAGCTCTCCATCAGGTCCTTAGGAATTCTTCGGGGTCCCTGGAATTTGTTGTTAACATGTGTACAAGCAGAGGTTTAGAGTGGTTTTCTACAGGCAAATACAATTTTGTGTATGTCTCCATCTTATCACCTGATCTTCAATGTTTCAAAATCCTTTGTTCCCTTCCAAAAAAATTCCTGGGAGTTAGTAGGGAGTGAGACTTTCTACATAAAAACATATTAGAGGTGGAACTGAAAGGCATATTACAAGCCAAGACCCAGTCCAGGCCCTGGAGTGCTCTGTTACTCTTGTAACCATTGATAACCTGAGCTGCTTGGAGCTGCATTCACGCTCAGTTTTAAATGTTTGATGTTATCAGCTGTCACGGGGGAAACCAAAAAGAACAATGAGTGTTCAGCTCTTGCTAGACCAAGGAGGGAGGGGCTGTGCCTAAACCGTTTTATGAAAATGTGCCTCTCTCTAATTGCTGTAAATCCTGATTCGTGTGCTAGCAAACATCCCTTGCTAAAATTGTTTAAAATTCATTTCCATCAACCTTTTCATGGAAGCAGAGAACAACTTGGCTATCACTGCTTCGTGGCCTTTTGAAAACATTTCTGTGATGAAAGATGACAAAAATAAATGCAACAGCCCACTTCTCCGGCTTGAAGCTAGCTAGCCCCAGTGCTTAAGGGAAAGCCTTCGCTCTTTTCATATGAAAATGTCTTTGTTCAGAGAAGGAGGTGAACTAGCAGAGACTTTTACTGGGAGGAGTAAATCAAGCCTTCAGCAATCCAAGGAACAAAGCTGCAAGAAAGGCTAGCCTCCTCATTAGGACGAAATTAGGACAACCCTACAGAAAACAAAGGCATCTCTTTGGTCGCGGTGCTTTGGAGAAAGTTAATCAACTTCTCAAATAACAGCTTGATAGCAACATCAACCAGGATTAAATGAATGGGTTTTAATCAGCAGCAATTTCTTATAAATTGGACAAAAACTTTTCTCTGTGACAAATGTTCAAAAGTGCCGTTTTCTCTTTATTTTTGTTTTGTGTTATTAAATGATACTGGACTTTCAGTTAATCCCTGTCCTACATACAATATGGCTATTGAGAATGAAAGGCTATAATAGTTACCCCCAACTATTTTTAACATTGTGTTAATGCAAGTGGAGATTAAAGAAGAAACAAACTTGCCCACATGCTGAAATCACAAAGAGAAATGTGTGAATTGACCTCTTTGGCCCTTTTGCTTAGAGGGAGTGTGGTACTGTCTATGGAATGACCCTCATATGATACTAAGTATAATTGGAATTGATTTTAAAAATATTTTGCTCTGAGTAAAATACACCTTTTCAGTGTTTAGGTATGTTGAACAGAAAAGAAAGCAAGGAACCTAAGTTAAGAAATGATTCTAGTGAAAAAGCTGTTGATACTCTCCTTCATTGTAGTCCATTCTAATTGTAGTTTCTTCTGCCAAAGTGCCTGCTCTGTAACGTGAATAAACTCATATGGGACTGGTAAATAGGGGGATGATGGCAATATAACTTGGAAGACCAGAAGGTTCTTAAGTGGTTTTCCCCAACATGTGTCTTGATGTTTTGCACTGCTAGTAACAGTAGCTGAATGCAAAGTATGCTATCACAGCTGAACTCAGTAAGCCATGGTGCAAAAGGAACAATCACAATACAATGAGACAAAGCCATCAGTCCATATCATCACCATATTATGGGCAAAGACTGTGTCTCGTATCCACCTACAACGTATGATGGTGATATGCTTGTCTCCATAACTCAGCAGGCTTCTTCTTTTTATTATTTTTTATTTTATTGTTGTACTTTAAGTGAAAATTTACAATTCATGTTAGTCTCCCATACAAAAATTTATACACACATTGTTATGTGACCCTAATTGCTCTCCCTATACTGTGACAGCACACTCCTCCTTTCCACCCGGATTTTCCGTGTCCATTCAACCAGTTCCCGACCCTCTCTGCCTTCTCATCTCGCCTCCGGACAGGAGCTGCCCATTTAGTCTCATGTATCTCCTTGAGCTAAGAAGCACACTCTTCACGAGTATCATTTTATGTCCCATAGTCCAGTCTATGTCACAGCAGGCTTCTTTATACCCCTGCTGTTAGGATTCTAGGATAAAGTCCTATACTAGTAATTACTACCACGTTACTTTCCTTATTATGATTTTAACACTTTAAAAAACGTGATGAATTGATTTTAATTTTGTTGTTTTTTTTGGTTAATGCACAGGATTTCAATGACCTGCACTAATCCTATTTTTTTCCATAAGCTCTTCAACTTTTAGTTTGCAACGTACTGTATTGCAAGGTTTTCAGGATGCATATGTATGTGCTATAGCAGATGCTTGTACTTCTAAATACACATTTTTATCAAATCAAAATACTCATATATTCGTAAATGAGTTTACAATCATCACACTGCTTCTGCATGACAAATCTTCAAAAGGTCAAAATGGATTTACCTTGTTGATGCAAAATAACCAGATGTCTTTGCTGTTTAGTGCTATATTTACTGTTAAACAAAAAAAAAAAAAAACCAAGCCCATTGCTGTCAAGGTGATTCTGACTCATGGAGAACCTATAGGACAGAGTTGAACTGCCCAATAGGGTTTCCAAGGAGTGGCTGGTGGATTCAAACTACCTACCTTTTGGTGAGCAGCTGAGCTCTTAACCACTCTGCCACCAGGGCTCCTATTTAGTGCTGAATAACACAAATACCAAAAGTATGTGGTTTTAAAGAACAGAAATTTACTGTTTCACAGTTGTGGAGGCTAAAGGACCAAGTCAGGGTCTCAGCTGTGTTGATTCCTTCCTCACTGGTACCCCCGGGGGTCCCTTGGTTCTTGGTGATCCTCAGAAGGCATGTCTTCCCCAGCATGTGCTCGAATGTCTCTGTGTCCAAGATGCTCTTTATATAACTCAGAAGGGATTAGGTTTTGGGTGCACCCTACAGTACGACCTCAACTGATTGATTGCATATATTATATTGTATTACTGAAGGTGGTTACATTACATTAGATTCGATTACATCCACAGGGTTAGGATTTCAACACATATTTTAGGGGGACACAATTCAATCCATAACACCAGGATATCTTAACATCTAATTTTGGTGATATATTTATAAAGAGAAATAAACCATCTTATAAAAAACAAGAAATAGTTGCGAGGAAGTCCAGTGAGGCACAAGAATGAAAGCTCTGTATCCTCATTGCCTAGTTCAGATACCAGCTCTGCCAAAAACCAGCCATGTAGCTTGAGCAGGTCATTTAAACTCTCTATGCCTCCGTTTCCTTGTTGGTAATATGAAGGTATAATAGCGATTACCTCATTGGGTTGTTTTGAGGATTAAACGTGTTAATACACATAAAAGTACTGGAACATAATAATAACATATATGAAATAGTATAACTTCTTTAAAAATACAATTAAGTGAGCAATTATAATATTTATTTTCTTCTAATATGAGTTTCTTGAAGGTAGAATCTGTACTGTATTTGCTGTTATATCTTCAGTGCATAAAACATAAGGTTCAATCAGTGCTTGTTGAATTGGATCGAATTCTTTGATTACTTTATTTTCTTAACTTGTGTGTTTTCTTTTGACTAGGAAAGTTATTTGAGAATTCTTCCAAAGATAACCACTTTTCTTTCTGTGTAATATATACTAATTTTATATAAAAAAAAAAACTTCTAATTAGTTTCAGAATTCTTTATCATGTCCCTGAAAATTAAAAAAAAAGAGCAACAAATAGGTATCAGATCATGAGATTAGAGAGAACAAAAGCTGAAAAATCTAAAAGCAAACAACAGTGAGATTTTGAGATATAGAAGTTTCATTTCCAAGGAAAAAGTGGGCTGCACTTTTATAGGGAGCTAAAGTGATAAATCAAAATTCAAGTGAATACCTTTTAAAATACGATACTCAACAAGTACTTTTTTGAGTCAAACATTCTGCCGGATGCTGAGGAATCAGAAAACAAAGCCTCTCTCCTGAAAAGCTTATGATATTATTAAAAGGATAAGACATATATACCCCCCAAAAAACAAATCCATTGCCATCGAGTGGATTCTGACTCATAGTGACCCTACAGAACAGAGTAGAACTGCCCCACAGGGTTTCCAAGGAGGGGCTGGTGGATTCGAACTGCCAACCTTTTGGTTAGCAGCCAAGCTCTTAACCACTGTCCCACCAGGACTCCAAGACATACATATGACACCTAAAACCCTTGAATAATACAGGACCATAAAGTTTAGAATAGGAAGTTGTACCATAAGCAGCTCGCCAAACTGGGTTCTAATCTTTCTTCTGCCTCCAACTGGTGGTGCAGCCTTGGTTTAAACAGCCCCTCCATACCTCTCATCTATAAAAAAGAGGTTTTTAGAATAATATTCTTCAGACTATGAAAGTCTGGAAGTTAATGTCTTTAAATAGTCTTCATTTTTTATGCCTTGAACTTCAACAGTCTTCTCAATTGACAGTCTCTCAAGACATTTATCTCATATTTCTCATTAAATTACCATTTCCTATTCATGAAAGGATATGTGACTATTCTGGATTTGGCAACAAGTAGGTTATTAGTGGCATTCAAGGGAACAGAAGTAGAAACAGACTTCATTACAAAGCCTTAAAGAAGGAACTGACAATATATTCTAGGCGCGATATCTTGGTTGAATTCTCTTTGTGGATCAGTAAAACGTATTTATTCCTATTGGTAGGAATTCAACCATATCCCTACTTCATGTTAGGGAGAGAATCACAGATGAATTGTTTTGCATTCGTGATGTTAAGGTAGGCTAAGGTCACTTTCCTTAGACTCCGGTGTCTCGAGAACGTTTCTCAATTGAATTGAACTTCAACAGTCTTCTCAATTGACAGTCTCTCAAGACATTTATCTCATATTTCTCATTAAATTACCATTTCCTATTCATGAAAGGATATGTGACTATTCTGGATTTGGCAACAAGTAGGTTATTAGTGGCATTCAAGGGAACAGAAGTAGAAATAGACTTCATTACAAAGCCTTAAAGAAGGAACTGACAATATATTCTAGGCGAGATATCTTGGTTGAATTCTCTTTGTGGATCAGTAAAACGTATTTATTCCTATTGGTAGGAATTCAACCGTATCCCTACTTCATGTTAGGGAGAGAATCACAGATGAATTGTTTTGCATTCATGATGTTAAGGTAGGCTAAGGTCACTTTCCTTAGACTCTGGTGTCTCGAGAACGTTTCTAAAGTGGTTTGTTGTTTCCTGCGCAGCATGTTCAGCATTTCACCCCTTCTGGACATTCTCTGTGTGTTCTCCAGTTTTACTGTTTGTTCAGTTGCAGCCTGAGTAAGAATTAGACATGTCTTTGCTTTTGAGATGCTATTCTTCACTGATCAGCTCTCCTCTCGCCAGCCCCCTTGGTTCAATCTTACTGATCTCTGAACTCACCACCTACGAGTAATTTTAAGGAGGACATTTTTCACTCTCTACACTTTAACATGACAAAATAGATGATAGGTTTTTTTGGTCTTTTTTCCCCCACCAAGCCCTGGTGGCACAGTGGTTAAGAGCTCAGCTGCTAACCAAAATGTTGGCAATTCGAATCCACCAGGCGCTCCTTGGAAACCCTATGGGGCAGTTCTACTCTGTCCTATAGGGTCGCTATGAGTCAGAATCGACTCGACGGCAGCGGGTTTGGTTTGGTTTTGGTGTAGAATATTAGTGGCTGTGTCTGCATTCTTTCTTTCATGTAATTTACTTAGTTTCACTTCCACCCATCCAAATTTCCAAACAGCCTTTGCTCCTACATTACTTAGTATGTAGAAGGAAAAAAAAATACACATATAAAAGGCAAGCAGCATAGGAGTACGTCCTTATGATCTTGTGTTAGACAATAATTTCTTAGATACAACATCAACAACATAAGCACTAAAGGAAAAGAAATGATAAATTGGACTTCACCAAAATTATAACTTTTTTGCTTCAAAAGATATGATCGAGAAAGTGAAAAGACAACCCACAGAGTGGGAGGTAATATTTACAACTCGTATATCCAATGAAAGACCTACATCTACAATATGTAATAGCTCCTACAACTCAATCTGAGCCCTGGTGGCACAGTGGTTAAGCATTTGGCTGCTGACCAAAAGGTGGGCAGTTCAAATCCACCAGCCGCTCCTTGGAAACCCTATGGGGCAGTTCTACTCTGTCCTGTAGGGTCACTATGAGTTGGAATTTTTTTAATGGATTTTTTTTTACAACTCATAATAAAAAGACAAAGAACCCAATTAACAAATAGAGGATCTGAATAGCTGTTTCTCCAAAGAAGACACACAAATGGCCAACAGGCACAGACAGGAAAAGATACTTGACATCATTAGTCACAGCAAATCAAAACTACCGTAAGATACCACTGCATAACCATTAGGATAACTGTAATGAAAAATGATATAAAATAACAAGTATTAGGGGAGGTTTTGAAAAACTTGGTACCCTCCATACATTGCTGCTGGGATGTAAGATAGAAAACAGTCTGGCATTTCCCTTCTGTATAGCAACGCTGTGAGGTTGGTGGTGTTGTCTACAACTTTACAACTAAGGGCAATGATGGCCAGAGTCAAGAAGGCAGAGAGAGAGTGAACTGTGCTGTTAGGGAGGACTGTTACTTGTGGGGTACTGTGCTATGAAGGTATTTGCTCAGACATTGGGATAGTCAATAGCAGAGACGAGGCTCAGACTTCAAAGCTCCTCTTATTTCCAGGACAATGCTCCGTAGCCTAATACTTGGAAAACTTCAGTTCTTTACTGCTTGAGATAAATTGCAAGCCCCCAGTCTTTACTTCCTCCCTGGAAACTTTAATGTGACACCCGGTTACGGCCTGTCTCTCTTCTTTCTTAACTTTGAAATCTGCTCTTCCCTTTGCAGTAGATCTACAGTTCATTTTAATGTGGTTCTCTGCAGCCCACGTCTTCCTATTTAAAATTTTATTCTGACAAGCGATAGTGTATAAATGCAATAACACGTATTAGTTGTGACAACTGCAATGGAATAATTTTTATGACAAAATTACTTCTAAATTATTTTCTTTTGGTGTTGCATGGATTTGGAGCTTCGTATTGTATAATTCATACATGAAATTGGGTTAGTCTGTCTATGATTACAAAAGCAGTCAATTAATTTCAAGAGGATAAGTTAAAGTAGCTAGTATAGTTTTTCTCTCCATAAAATACCACTTTAATCATTTCACTTCCCAGTTCAAAAACTGTCAGTAACTCCTCGATCCTTTTACAGTACTATTTATGTTGTCTTCAAGTTCATTGTGCATTTCTCCAGTCACATCCCCTATAGCTTCTCAGCAACTTTGTGCTCAATCCACCATCCATCGAACACACTTTGCACATTTCCACCTGTTTGTTTTCACGCATTATGTTCTTTTACTAGAATACTCTATGTTTCTCTCTGATTATCTGCATCATCAACCCATTGCTGTTGAGTTGATTCCAGCTCATGGCGACCCTATAGGACAGAGTAGAACTTCTCCATAGGGTTTCCGAGGAGCGGCTGGTGGATTCGAACTGCCAACCTTTTGGTTTGCAGCCAAGCTCTTAACCACTGCGCCACCATACTGTCCTTCAAATCTCACCTCATTCGTGAAGAGCCTTCCTTTGCCATCTCTCTCCTCCAGACTTGCATGTACTTAGTTACCAAACCAAACCTGCTGCCGTTGAGTTGATTCTGACTCATAGTGACCCTACAGGACAGAATAGAACTGCCCCATAGGGTTTCCAAGGAGCGGCTGGTAGACTTGAACTGCTGACCCTTTGGTTGGCAGCCATAGCTCTCAACCACTGCACCACCAGGGCTCCAGTATAGTTACCACTCATCCGAGCAGAGATTATTAGTTAGACCCTATTGTTTTATAGAGGAAAGAAATGACAATCAGAAGATAGGTGATGTGGCACCCTAACTTTCTGGCTGAGCTCAACAAGACTCGGTTTGGTTGAGTCAGTAGGTACTGGGCGCTTCTGATATGATACATTGTGCTAAAAGTCTCTGGGATGTAAAGTTAATGAGATGATCTAAGTCCCTGAAAGATGAGTTCCACGCTTTTGGAACAAGGAACGCTACGCATGAAATTAAAATAAAAGAATAAAAGGTATTGTCATGATATTTTCTGGTTCCAGATGTGAATCTCAAAGGCATTTTGTAACTTGAGGAAAAGTTTTATACCAAGACTCAGGTGCTTTATTTGTCAACAAGCTTGGGAATGCCACTTCTCTGAGAGCCCCTCCCAGTGTGCATGTTGGCCTAATGGGTCCTTTCAGCTCCATTTGCTTGAACTGCATGTATAAAGTGGAAGGTCTTTGAACCTGGAATTCAGTTTTGTACACAAATCTTTGTCTGCATTTATTATTTTTCCTTCATCTATGTCCTTGAAATAGAATCACTGCATCAAAAGATATGATCATTTTCAAGATCCTTAATACATACTTACCAAAACCAAAAACCAAACCTATTGCCATCAAGTGGATTCCAACTCATAGCGACCCTATAGGACAGAATAGAACTGTCCCATAGGGTTTCCAAGGAGTGGCTGGTGGAGTCCAACTGCCGACCTTTTGCTGAGCAGCCAATCTCTTAACCACTGTTACATACTTAGATTTTATGAAATATCATGGGGCTTTGTGGCATGTTCCCTGTATTTATGATTTTTGAATATGAGTAGCATAGAGAAAATAATTATAGACTGTTTTATATTTTTATAGTCTCATTCATTTTGCTTCTTTCTTCTCTTTGAGGTTTTTTTTTTTTTTTTTTTTTTTTTTTTTTGTAAATCCCCTTTCATTCTATGTCTTCCTGGATATGTTGGCAGCAATGCTAGCATATGAATATCAATACTTTTTTTCCTGCAGGCCTTAATCTTCTTGCTTGTTGTGGAAAAGAAACCTCTGTCTGAAGCCTTCCAGATGAGAAATTAGTAGCTCCTAAAATATTGCTGGAGCAAAAGGCACTTTTCAGCTCCATGTATAAGACAGTGCACCCTTGTAAAAAGCTTAACTCAGTCCTCCTAAACAACACTTATGTTTTTACTCGACACTGAGCTGGATGCACCTGGGTTTATCCATGTCTTTATACCGTGTTTTTCTCTGGGTGCCCATTAATAGAGCTTGGAGTCATTCCTT
The DNA here is from genome assembly GCA_030035585.1 of Dugong dugon. Taxonomy (NCBI): domain Eukaryota; kingdom Metazoa; phylum Chordata; class Mammalia; order Sirenia; family Dugongidae; genus Dugong; species Dugong dugon. The sequence goes on from CM057479.1 coordinate 70,447,769, forward strand.
CATTCATTTATTCAACAAATACTTACCTCCTTCCTAGTATTTGCCAGGCACTGTTTAAGGCACTGGAAATGCAGGACGAACAAATTAGACTTCTGACTGTCCTGTGGAACTTGTATTCTAGTAGGATAAAGAGAATACCTCTACCAAATGTACATAAACTTTAAAATTAATAAAGTTCAGAATTAAGAGAGGGAAAAAAAAAAGAACAAATATGAAAATAGGATAGAATGTTTCAAATTACAAGCAGCCTGGAATTTTTTTCCTTTGTTTTTTGGTCTTATTACGTGGGCCATGGAAATACCTGTCTGACCCTTGTGACAGATGGCCACTGAACAGGTCTGGGTTACCTTTCGAAACTCCCACTGTTCTCGACAGCTGACAAGACTAGCCTCGACGATGTCACAAGTAAGCATTTTGGACACAGTACACTCAAGGAAGGTAGTAGTGCATTTTAATAATTTTTTTATACTACATAATCAAATTATGTGCATTATAAAAGATTCAGAGGCGACTCAATATGAAAGAAAAATTGACAGTACTGTGTCTCATCATTGAGAGGTAACCTCTGTTAACACTTTAATATATTAAATCACATAATGTTAATAAAATATTTACATATAAAAATTAGGATCATGCTGTAAGCTCTATTATTCTGCAACCTCCGTTTCTACTTAAAGATATGTTGTGAAACTTTTTGCTGCCTTTAAGTATTTTCCCTAAACATGATACTGCGTAGCTGCAAAGTCCCAGAATTTACCTAACCCGTGTACTGTTGTTGGACATTTATGCTTTTTCCATATGTTCATTTAATCACAGCATCTCTGATCGTTTCCTTAACGTAATTTCATAGGAGTAAAATTTTTGGGTCAAAGAGAATGCACATTTCTATCATTCTTGATACAAACGAACGGATTGTACCAATTTACAGTCCTACTAACAATGTGTGCAAACACTAAAGAGTTATATTAAAGAGGAAAAGAAAATCAAAGACCAGCATGTAAGATGAACAGGCAAAGTGCAAAGTCTCGTGGGTATCCCACGGTGTGGATTGCTGCCTTTGGAGAGGGCCGTCTCTGCTCTACCCATAGGCTTTAAGTCCATGTTCTGATGAAGCATATTGGTTGTTTTTAATGGGCTCTGAGTGATATTTTATGAGCAAGATCTGTGCATTCTTTCAGCTTTGGCCAGCGTTTATTCTGTCTGTCAAACTCCTTTCTTTGCCTCCAGACAAAGCAAACAAACTAAAGACAAAACAAAACAAAAACAACAACTGTCATCAGTCAATTTCAACTCATGACGACCGCACGTGTTTCAGAGTAGAACTGCACTCCACTGAGTTTTTAATGGCTGTGATCTTTTGGAAGCAGATTGCCAGGCCTTTCTTCTGAGGTTGCTTACGTGTAGATTTGAACCACTAAACTTTTGGTTAGTAGCTGAGCGCTTAACCATTTGTGCCACCTAGGGACTCCTTTGTTTGCCTGGGAACCTCCATAGGAGGTTACATGTACATAGATTTCAGAAACACCCCTTTCTTCTGGAATTTTCCTTCTGTTCCAGGCTGCAGAGCATGGAAATATGACTCCCGTGACCTCTGTGACCGCATTCCTGACCCTTAGTCAGTACCCTCCAGCTTCCTAGATCCTCTTTCTGTCCCTTGAAATCTTCATGCTCATTCCTACCTCAGGGCCTTAGCACATGCTGTTCTTGATCCCTCTTTTCTCAAACCTTACTTCTGGAGCATAATCATTCTGATATAAATATCTAAAATAACTTCCCTCTACCATCACACTGGAGCCTTACTGACGCAGCGGTCAGGAGCTCAGCAACTAACAAAAAGGTGGGCAGTTCGAATCCACCAGCCACTCCTTGGAAACCCTATGACACAGTTCTACTCTGTCCTATAGGATCGCTATGAGTCAGAATCGACTCAACAGCAATGGGTTTGATTTTTTTGGTTTAGCATCGTGCTCATGGAGTTGCCATGAGTCGGGACCCAACTTGACAGCAGCCAACAACAACCACAACCACAACCATCACTCACCACTCTCTGTTACAGAACTTGGCTTGATTTTCTTTTTAGCACCTAGCATTATTTAAAATTACGGTGCTCATTTATTTCTTTTTCCTTGTTTGTTGTCTGTCTCTGCTTAATGGAACATAAACTCCATGAAGGCAGGGACCTTCTGTGGTTTGTTCATTGCCATATTTCCCCTACGTTTTGAACTGTGCTGCATACAGTAAATATATTTTGAATGAATGAATAAAGGAAAGAAGGAAGGAATAAATGAAAAGCACTGGATGCACTAGTTCTGGGCTAGCAAGACCCTCTACTTTTCCCCCAGTCTGCTCCCACTAACACAGCAAATTTCCCCACTAGTGAGCTGTATGCACCAAGTCTTTCTTCCTCTGCTCCTAGTGAAGCTGCATTCAAATGCACATGAACAACTAACATCTTGGTCCTGTTTGCCTCAGCAGGTGACTTTACTGTCTCAAGTGGAGGAGGGAGGCTCAGGGGTCAGGACTCTGACCTTGTATCAGAAATAACTTTTAGGTAATATGTATACAAATTAAGAATTGTCCCAGATCCCAGTACTCGCCTTACAAGATGTTTAAGGAGCTACATTCACACACTATTTTCTTATTCTTTAATTCTTTATTTATTTTTATTTGAAGAAAGTTTAACATTAATTATGCTTTGGGACCTCATTTTATTTACTACTTGCCTATATTACTCTCCAATTTCTTAATTAAATAAAAGACAAAACACATCTAAGTTCCTCAGGAAATTGTCACATGGAAAGCTCTCTGAAGAGGTTAGTTCTTTATCCAAGAGTACATCTCAATTTTTCTGAAAAGGCATACAATGAAAGAAACTAAACAGCATATTAAATTAATGGGCGTCGAGGGAAGACTTTATTATTCTTCCTTTTGTTGTTATCGCTTTTTTAAAAAGTTCTATTTATTACCTTTACCTCCTGTCTTTTCTTTATCAAAACGAATTTGATAAATTAGCAAACGGAACCCTGTAACTGCCCCACAGGGTTTCCAAGGAGCAGCTGGTGGATTGAGCTGCCGACCTTTCTGGTTAGCAGCTGAACTCTTAGCAGTTGGGGAATATTCAAGAGGAACAGGATTTACACATAGATCTGAGCTCTCCCTGCTAATCAGCATATGGCCTTGGGGAATCACTGGGACACTGTTTTCTTATTGTAAAACTGGAGGTTTCAAATTGCTAATCCTAAGTATCATGGTGTTAAAGAAAAATTAACCGACTCATAAAATTGGATTAACTTAAACACGTAGCAAAACAAACACATAAATAACTTATTTCTAGCTTATCTAAAACATAATATTAATCAGGAACTTGGCAACACCATCACTGATCCTGAGACCTGCGAGGGACAGAGAAGGCTTTGAACGACACGTTGTGTCGGTTAAACTTTTCTTCTAGAAAAAGGGTGCAAATCTTCCTGGCTTCCTCCTAGTCTGTGCCTTTGTAGCTGTTTTTCAGATCAGCCAATTAGAGCTAGGATCCTGGGCATGCGCAGTAAGAGACCAGGTTGACAGCCAGATGGTCCCATCCCATAGTAAGTATTGCCGAGGAACCAAAAGACCCAAGCCAAGGAACCAAACTCACCGGACATACGTAATCCAGCGGTGACCGAACCCATTTCAGAAGGGAGAAGTCCGTCAGCCATTTCGGTGCCAAATCCTAGCCCGATCCCTTTTTGAATATGTATGAAATTAATGAATATGTATGACCTCCCCTTTCCCACGTAGTACAAAATTTCCCCCAGCCATTTGTTCAGGGAGAGAGTGCTTTGGGAAGGATCCCCCTCGTCTTCTTACTGGCTGCAAGTAATAAACTATGCCTTGCTTTAAATCCGCTTGACTCTTAGTTATTCACAACGCGAGTACAAGCAGCGAACCCATTGCATTCGGTAACTATCCCGCAGTTCTGACCGATAATATTTGGCTGAAGAGGAGTAGCAGCGACTGCGCTGGCATGAGGCATGCCCTCTGCAGTGAGCCACACTTGTTTTTGTTTGGCTTTCTCATTTATGCCGTGTTCTTGGCCCTGGAGACATGGAAGTGTGCTCCTCCTGCACGACTTGATCCCCCCCCTCCTGCATGACATGATCCCCCATTCTTGGCCCTGGAGACATGGGAGCATGCTCCTGCTGCATGACATGATCCCCGTTCTTGGCCCTGGAGACATGGGAGCATGCTCCTGCTGCATGACATGATCCCCGTTCTTGGCCCTGGAGACATGGGAGTGTGCTCCTCCTGCGCGACATGATCCCATGTTCTTGGCCCTGGAGACATGCAAGTGTTCTTCTCCTGCATGGCATGATCCCCCGTTCTTGGCCCTGGAGACATGGGAGTGTGCTCCTCCTGCACGACATGATCCCCCCCTCCTGCATGACATGATCCCCCATTCTTGGCCCTGGAGACATGGGAGTGTGTTCCTCCTGCATGACATGATCCCCCGGTGCCTTCCTCCCCTGCGCTTGCAGACCACGTGCATCTGCCTCAGGCTTTGCTTCTTTATGGCTCCACCACCTCACCGTGTTAAGAATGAGAGACTATCCACTGCTCAGGACTTGGCCCTGCGTCATGGCTGAGGGCGATGACCTGTCTCTACTCTGTGCCCAAGCTGAGAGCTTGAGAAGCTTGAGAGAAAGAGGTAGGGAAAACAAAACAACACGTTGGGGAACTGAGAGGGAATAGATGATAAGGGAAGTAAGCCGGAGTTTTGGCTTTGTTTTCCTCATTTGTCTGACCAAGTTTGTGTTGACTTTGTATTTAATTTATAATGTGCCACTAGTTCAGAATGGTGTTCAGTAATGTCAGTACGCCTCCCAATTTTGGCCCCATTAGGAACTGGAGAATGGGTATTTCTAATAGTCTTATTATTAAGAGGAAGTAAAATGGAAGCCAAAATTAAATGTATGTGTTTTTTAAGAAAACCATTTCTATGCGTGCTTTGAAAAAGCAGAATCTGGGACAGATTTAGAAAAGATGATTACTAATCAAAGGTGGATTGTGTTTAAAAACAAAATGGGAATAGTGACCTTAGAAATTGGAGGGACTGGGGAGAAATCCGACAAGGACACATCAGAGTTACTCTCCACTAGCCGCAGGAATCTGGTAATGGTGAAACAAGAACAATGTCTGAAAGCAAATGAAGGTATTATCATAGGAGCCAAAAAGATTTCATTTTTGTTTCCCCCAGAATTACCGTCATCAGCTGTGAATGATGATGAAGGACCACTTAACATTTTCCCCAAGGAATCATTGTCAGCTTCTCCTTTGGCCCAGCCTCACATGGACTAACATGACAAAGACATAATTTTGTCCTAATTCTTAAAAGAACAGGAAAACACTGATGTAATCCGTTTGTTTAATTCTAGAAAACCTTTCCCTGAAGTCTGTTTCTTTGCACTGCCAAACTGGGAAAGGGTGTCTGGGGGAGTAATTAAAGGCCTGAAACGTGAAAAAAGAGAGATTTGTATTGGAGAATGGGGACGCTCAAGTGGGAAAACAATGGGAAACAAGGGAAATTTAGACGGGCAAGCAAGAGTCAGTGGGAAAATATCTGTCAGTAGCTACAAGATGTTTATAAAGTTGGTGCTGATGAGGGCCCATCTGCGCTGTTTACCTTTGCGCAGTCTATACTAAGCAAATTAGTATTTTAAACAAGCTTGCCAGAGGGAGAGAAATGTCTGCTAAAGAGAACAGACTCCTTAAGGACTTGAGCTATTTCCTGTTGATTATAGGTTGGTGTAGATAATGCACTAAAGTTCTTTCCTTCGAGTTTTTACATTTAGAGACGTTACTTAGAGTTGCTGCTATGCACGGAATGTATAAACTACATATCTCAAAATCATTATTGTATAATACTAATTTCAAAGGCACATATGGGAAAATCGGACATCGTCAAAACTGGAGTCATTATTTGTTTTCCCTCTTATTTCACTGTCTGATTTTTTCCCCGTCACCTTAATTGGTCCTTCCTTTCTCTTTATAATCTGTTCATGTTTTTCTGGTTCTCAGCCTTCTTACTTCATGGGCGAACTTAGGTTCATGGTTTTAATGATGTATGTATATATATATGCTGACTTTCAAATGCATATCCCCAGCACTGATCCAATCCCTGAATTCTAGATTTATGCATTTAACTGCTTAAACAACATCTCCATTTATGTATCTAGTGGAAACTTCAAACTTTCCGTGTTCAGAGAAGGATCGAATGTAAATTCTATGAGGCTAGGAACTTTGTTTCTCTGAAAGTACCGGGTATGTAGTAAAAACTTGCTAATATTTGTTGAGTGAATTAATAAATGATTGTCCTTATTTACTTTTTGTTATGGATTGAATTGTGTTCCATAAAAATGTGTGTCAACTTGGCTGGGCCATGATTCCCACTATTGTATGGTTGTCCTTCATTTTGTGATCTGATGGGATTATCCTATATGTTGTAAATCCTAATCTCTGCCTGTGATTAATGAGGCAAGAGGCAAGATTAGGTTATGTTAAAGAGGATTAGGGTGAGATGCAACACCATTACTCAGGTCATAGCCCTGATCTGATGTGAGGGGAGTTTCCCTGGAGTGTGGCCTGCATTACGTTTTATCCTACCAGAGATAAAAGGAGAGAGAAGCAAGCAGAGAGTTAGGGAACTCATGCTACCAAGAAAGAAGCACCAGGCGCAGAATATGTCCTTTGGACTCGGGGTCCCTGCACTGAGAAGCTCCTAGACCAGGGCAAGATTGATAACAAGGACCTTCCTCCAGAGCTAACAGAGAGAGAAAGGCTTCCCCTGGAGCTGATGCTCTGAATTTGGACTTCTAGCCTCCTAGACTGTGAGAGAATAAACTTTTGTTTCTTAAAGCCATCCACTTGTGGTATTTCTGTTATAGCAATACTAGATAGCTAAGACACCCCCAAACTTGCATTTTTTTCCTGTATTTTTTATTCAGTTAGTAGTATTGCTGTCCGTCTAGCCATTGTCTATCTCCCTATCTGTGTCTCTTCTTTTTCATAAGGACATCACTCAGATGGGGCTAGGACCCATCCTGCTCCCGTATGGCTTCATGTCGACTTTACTGATTAACATTTTCGAAGACCTTATTCCCAAACAGCATCATGTTCACAGGTACCAGGGATGTGGATTTCAACATCTCTTTTGGGGGACACAATTCATTCCATAATAAAAGTTAACGTTACCTATCACATTACATTGTAAGAACTACAAACACTCCCCAATCTAGTTCCCTAGTTGGGCAATTCTAGTCATCAGGATCCCTGGGAAAGAACTTTGGCACTGCCAGGACGAGTGGTTACAGGGAAGCAGATGATAGGATCAAGTAGAGAGTGGAAAATGGTGGCACCATCAGGAGCATTCCTGTATATTGCAGCATCCAGCCTTAGTTAAGTGATAAATATTCTGTTATGAGATTGTAATTAAGAGATAAATATATACTGTGGATGAAATGTTCCATGAGGAAAAGGGTTTATGTCTATTTAGTTTCCTGATCTATCAACAGGGAATAAAGCCAGCAAATAGTGGACACACAAGTATTTGTTTTATGACCAAATATTAAGACCAAAAAATGCAACCACACTAAACAAGACTGTAAGAAAAACCAAACCCATTGCCGTTGAGTCAATTCTGACTCATAGCAGCCATATAGGATAGAGGTGAACTGCCCTATAGGGTTTCCAAGGAGGGGCTGGTGGATTTGAACGCCTAACCTTTTGGTTAGCAGCTGAGCTTTTAGCCACTGCGCCACGAGGGGTCCAAGACTGTAAGTTTCTGTTGTTGTTGTTAGGTGCCCTCGAGGAGTCGGTTCCAACTCATAGCGACCCCATGAACAACAGAACGAAATAAGAGATGGGTAAAACTCTTCTTTTTAACTGATGTAGGATCGAGATTGCCACTGACAGTTTTCAAGATGAGTTTTAACAATAAACTGGGCCCTGAAGGCATTAAAATTGTCTGCAAAGTTGTCTAGGAACAACACAATGTGGAAGATTTTGAATGTCAGTAAAGGTTTTTTGTATATCCAGCCTATAGAATGTTGTCGTTGTTAGGTGCTGTTGAGTTGGTTCTGAGTCATGGCGACACTATGTACAACATAACGAAACACTGCCTGGTCCTGCGCCATCAGTCGTTGCTGTGTTTGAGCCCATTGTTGCAGCCACTGTGTCAATCCATCTCATTGCGGGTCTTCCTCTTTCTCGCTGACCCACTACTTTGCCAAGCATGATGTCCTCCAGGGACTGGTCCCTCCTGATAATGTGTCCAAAGTATATGAGAGAAAGTCTCGCCATCCTCACTTCTAAGGACCATTCTGGTTGCACTTCTTCCAAGACAGATTTGTTCATTCTTTTGGCAGTCCATGGTATATTCAATATTCTTTGTCAACACCACAATTCAAAGGAGTGAATTATTCTTCCGTCTTCCTTATTCATCGTCCAGCTTTCACATGCATATGTGGTGATTGAAGACACCATGGCTTGGGTCAGGTGCACCTTAGTCCTCAAGATGACATCTTTGCTTTTCAACACTTTAAAGAGGTCTTTTGCAGCAGATTTGCCCAATGCAATGTGTCTTTTGATTTCTTGACGGCTGCTTCCATGGGTGTTAATTGTGGATCCAAGTAAAATGATATCCTTGACAACTTCAGTCTTTTCTCCTTTTATCAGTCCATTTCAGCTCACTAATGCCTAGGATATCGAGGTTTATGCATTCCATTTCATTTTTGACGATTTCCAATTCTCCTAAATTCATGTTTGCAGCTGTTTCTTCTCATTTTGAGTTGTGCCACGTCAACAAATGAAGGTCCCGAAAGCTTGACTCCATCCACTTCATTAAGGTCGACTCTACTTTGAGGAGGCAGCTCTTCCCCAGTTGTCTGTTGAGTGCCTTCCAACCTGGCGGGCTGATCTTCTGGCATTATAACAATGTTCCGCTGCTATTCATAGGGTTTTCACTGGCTAATTCTGTTTAGAAGTAGACTGCTTGTTCCTTCTTCCTAGTCTGTCCTAGTCTGGAAGCTCAACTGAAACCTGTCTGCCATGGGTGACCCTGCTGGTATTTGACTACCCGTGGCATAGCTTCCAGCATCATAGTAACACGCAAGTCCCTACAGTACAACAAACTGACACACACGGGGGGCATGCATATGAGGCAATTGAAAATATCATGGCTTGGGTCAGGCGCACCTTAGTCTTAAAGGCGACATCTTTGCTTTTCAACACTTTAAAGAGATCTTTTGCACCAGATTTGTCCAATATAATAGGTTTGATTTCTTGACTGCTGCTTCCATGGGCGTTGATTTTGGATCCAAGTAAAATGAAATCCATGACAACTTCAGTCTTTTGTGTTTATCATGATGTTGCTTATTGGTCCAGTTGTGAGGATTTTTATTTTCTTTATGTTGAGGTGTAATCCATACTGAAGACTGTAGTCTTTGATCTTCATCAGTAAGTGCTTCAAGCCTATAGAGGAGTTTTTTTCTTTTTTTTTTAAGAAGAGTTTTTCATTTTGCTTTTGAAAGTAATAAAAGATCTCTGTAAATATTTGGGAAAGTACAGGGAAGAAAGTAAAACCATACCACCAAGAGATACGCATTTTTAAGACGTTAGTGTTTCTCCTTCCAGTTTTTCTGTATATTTTCAATTACAGCAAACACACACACACACACCTGCATACATTCTCATAGTTCGGATTATATTGTGGATGTATTTTTGGGATTCTTATTTTAATCACATGATATCATAACATTTTGTAATTAATAATTCTTCATAGATTTTAAATTGCTGCATATTCTATAGACTGTGTATCCAGCATTCATAGGGAATGAACATAGACCTGTTGCAGAAATAAAGAGTCCTGGGCAGGCATCATCAAGGACAGCTGGCTCCAGAAATGAAGCACATGGGCCCCACGATAGTGATATCTTGCAACCTGTGGCCCTGGAAAGTAGCACTTCTGGGAGTCAAAGAGAAACACATCAGAGCAAGTCAATAAAAAGGACATTGCAGGGCCTGGGTCTGAAAGGAAAAGGAATGACTTATGAGGAAGAGAACTGACAGGGAAAGCCAGAGAAATCAATGCTTGATGTCCTCTCAGCCTGCCCACAGTGTTTTTGGCATGGGGAGTTCTGTCCATTACTGAACAATAGATGTAATGCTGTGTCTGTGTGAGCACTGGCATCCTTCTCTCCGTACACACTTGAGCAACCTTAAAGGAAGAGATTTCTGAGTGAATATTTGGTAACTATAAAAGCTCTCTAACATGGGTTATCTTTGCTGTAAGATAGCTAACATTTACCGAGTGCTTACTGTGTGCCAGGATCTGTTCTATGTTCTTTCTACCTATTAACTCATTCAATCCTGACAATAATTCCAATAAATAATTTCCATTATTATCTCCATTTTACAGAAAGGGGAAAAGTAGTGCAGAGAAGTTATATAAATTGTCCTGGAACAAAAAGCAAGTAAGATTCAAACCCAAGAATTCTGGGTCCAGAGTGATGCTATATATAGACATACAAATAATTTCCCCATTGGTGTTTTTCCTAGCCTAGTAAAACCTTATCTGTGTTCCCTTCTAGCTTTGGTACAACTCTTTCATCTTCTGTTTATAAAAACTTGTAAAGAACTGCGTTGGTTGTAGCTAACTTCCTCACCTCACATGTGTAACCCAGTCTACAGGAAACTAGGTTGTCTGCTCACCCTTTTGTTACTGTAGTTCTCTGTAAGAATACCAGTAGCCTCCCAGTTGTTGTGAAGACTGGGGTAAGCTGAATTATGGCCTCCAAAAGACATCCATGTTCTAATTCCCAGAATGTGTGGATACGTAACCTTACATGGCAAAGGGATTTGCAGATATAATTCAATTAAGGGTCTTGAGATGGGGAGATTATCCTGGATTATCCAAGTGGGCCCTCAGTGCAAAGATATGCTTCCCTATAAGAGGAAGACAGATGGGTTAAAAGGCCATGTGTTGATGGAAGCAGAAAGGAGTGATGCAGCCGTAAACAAAGAAATACGAGCAACCCCTAGAAGCTGGAAAAGGCAAGGAACAGATTCTTCCCTGGAGCCTCCAGAAGGAACCAGCTGGGCTAATATCTTGATTTTAGTCCCATGAGAATCATTTTGGACTCCTGACCTCCAAAACTGAGTGCTAATAAATCTGTGTTGTTTCAAGCCGCTAAGTTTGTGATGTGAAAGCTGGACAATGAAAAAGGAAGACCAAAGGAGAACTGACACCTTTGAATTGTGGTGTTGGCAAAGAATATTGAATATACCATGGACTGCCAGAAGAACAAACAAATCCATCTCAGAAGAAGTACACCCAGAATGCTGCTTAGAAGCGAGGACGGCAAGACTTCATCTCATGTACTTTGGACATGTTATCAGGAGAGACCAGTCCCTGGAGAAGGACATCATGCTTGGTAAAGTAGAGGGTCAGTGAAAAAAAGGAAGACCCTCAAAGAGGTGGATTGACACAGTAGGTGCAACAATGAGCATAACAACGATTGTGAGGATGGTACAGGACCGGGTAGTGGTATCTAGGGTTGCTGTGAGTCGGAAACGACTTGAAGACACCTAAGAACAACAACACGTTTGTGATAATTTTTAACAGTAGCAATGAAAAACGAATACAGAGACTTTTTAGACATTATCATTTTGGACCTCGTTATAGCTTTTTAAAAGATTTGGCAACTTCTTCCTAGGTACTGTCTACTATTAAGCTTCTATAATACTGCATATCCTTGTTTCTTTTGTATTTCTACAGCTTAATGTACTAAATGTGCTCGTCCACTTCGGACCTTTAATAATTGACATTTTCCAGACTGTCATCCTCAACCCACTGATTTACTCATTTTCACATTTCCCCTATCTAATCCCATTGTTTTAAAGTACTTTATCTATCATCTTTATGAGAGTTCTCCAGTCTGTAACTTTCCAGAACTTAGCCTGAGATTCAGACATATTTTTATCCACTTATCTGAGCATCCTATGAATATCTGATAGGCACATTTAACTTAACCTGTGTAAACTCATCATTTATTTCCTCAAAACTGCTCATCCTCCTGTGTACTCTCTCTCAGTTAATGGTACCATTTTCCATCCATGACTGTTCAGAGCATTAACATCATTGTTGCTTTCTCTATTTTTCTCATTCCCCATATGGAGTCACTTTTCAAGTCCTTAGTATTTTAGCTCCTAAATGTTACATAAGTCTTATATTAATGATGATACTTTGACTTGCAAGTGACGGAAATCAACTTCAATTTCCTTTAGGTGAAAGGGAAACTGTACAGACTTGTTTACTTGGAGTTGTAGAAATACAGCTGTGTAACAAGGAAATGAGAAAATTAATGTGCCTAGATAACTCTCTTTCTCAGTCTTTCTCTTGTATTACCCCATGATTTCTACTTCTTTCTCTGTGTAGGCTGTATTCTCCCTGGCAACTTCAGGCTCACAGCTTCATACAGAGAGAAAAGGGTCCTTCCTTTCTTCACTCCAATTCTAGAAGTGATTTTTATTGGCCTTTCTTGTGGTATGTCTCCACTACATGGCCCAGTTACAGTAGTGGAGGTGGTAGGAACTAACTGATTTGATCCATGGAGCTGGCCAAGTTAGAATCACATTAGCCATAGTGGTAGAGAGGGCACCTATCCCCCAAATGAAGAAGATTTTCTTATCATAAGAAGTGGAGAAGGGGGTGCTGTGCAGACAAAAATAATAAATGTCTGCAACAAATCTAATCTTTCCTCTCTTGTTTTACTTTTCTATTCTCCTAAATCACCACTACAGTCTCCTTTTTTATCTGACTCCAAATCATGTTCTATTTAAATCCATTTTCAACACAGAGATCTAATTTTATATATACACTCCTCACTTATCAACATGGTTAGGTTCCAAAGACCAGGTTGTTATGGCATTTGTGAAAATGGAGGATGACCACATCAGATCACAAAATGGAGGATGACTACATCGTTACATAACTGCCAAACCACTAACAATCATGGCCCAGCCAAGTTGACACATAACCTTAACCATCATATCCAGTGTTACTCTCACCTTGCATCTTGTTGTTCGTTACTACCAGATGTATGTTGTTAATGCACAAAATAGTCAGATAGTAGATTTTTTAACTATTGTTGTAAATGCAAAATTTTGGATAACGAGATAGTCATACAGTCCCATTCATCACCAGGTTAAAGTCCTAAGATTCTTCTCATGGCTTCCATGATTCCTAGATCCATACCTGGCAATACAATCCCAAGTATTTTCACTTCTTGTCCTATATGTTATTCTCTAGTAATATCAAACTGCTTTTGTTTCTGTTAAACAAGAGTTATCTCTCCCTTTATTTATGCTTCTCTGATCAGATGGTCTTTCCTTCTGCCTGGTATGCCTGATTCTGATTTCCTTTGTCCAACTCTTTGTTGTTGTTAGTTGCCAGCAAGTCAGCTCCGACTTACGGAGACCTTATATATGACAATGAAATGTTGCCCCATCCTGCACCATCTTCATGATCTTTGGTATGTTTGAGCCCATTGTTGTGGCTGTTGTGTCAATCCATCTCATTGAAGGTTTCCTTCGTTTTCACTGATCCTCTACTTCACCAACCATGATGTCCTTTTTTATTGATTGATCTTTCCTGATAATGGTTCCAAATAAGTGAGTCGAAGTCTTGCCATCCTCTCTTCTAAGAAACATTCTGGTTGTATTTATTCTAAGACTGATTTGTTCTTTGATATTTTGAACTGTCTTTTAATGAAGTGCACCATAATTAGCACTTTATGTGCAGGGGGTGATGCCATTTAGCTAATTGATGGAAGCACAATATCCCATGGCATTTTAAATGAGCTTTAAGTAGGCTTTCTACTCTGAGATCCTAATTTTAAGGTATATTTATGTAAATTTTGGAAGCAGAATTTTCTCCAAAAGAACACCAAGTGTAACGCATATTATTAATAATATACCATCTTCTATTAGAGCATGTAATTAAGACAAAGAGGTCTATGTCTGAAAATTACAATTTAAGTGGCATTAGATGGATTTACTCAGCTACTATGTATGAAGGAGAGAATGTCATATATGAGAATTACCGTCCTCATAAGTTTGCAGCCTTTACTAAGTAGTAGTACTGATCGTGATAATGGGGGGGGGGGGCATGGTGATGGTGGGCCGGTCATGGGAAATGTGTATAAGGCCATCTTTTCAGAGAGAAAGGGACTTACAGGAATGAAGAACATGCTTCATACAGAGAGAAAAGGTTGTAGAAAAACTAGGAGGATTAAATTAAGCATGAAAATACCACAAAACCAGTCCATCGTATTAGTCAGTATTTCTGAGATACCTTGCATGACTCTGCTCTGACACATTTATAAATTGGATTGAACCTACTTGAAACCATGTTACCGTCTCTTAATTATACCCATTATATTTGATGTTCAGTTTAAAATCACTTAATTAAATGATCTGTTTGAAAATTGGATGATCTAATTATTTTAATTATTTAGATAAATGAAAGTTGACCAAAATCACATACTAGTCTAGTTTACCAACAGAACATATTAGGCAAAATGGAAGTTTTTTTTTGTCTTTTTTTTTTTCTGATTCTGCATCTTACACTATCCTAATCATATCATAATCAATATTATTACTTATACAATACTATATTTGTAAGAGATATTGGAAATTTGATTAGATCTCTACCAACCTTAGAGTAAACCCCGGAATTCTTTTCAAATAAATCCCTTATATCAGCTTTTTGCTTCTTGGCCACACTTAACAGAATGGAGCACTTTTTCCCCCTTTTCTTTTATAATGTGAGTCGGACTTTCCTTCTATTTCTTCACAAAACACTTCCTTTGTCTCCTTGGCTGCCTCATTCATTCATTCAACAATTTACTGAGTCCCTTCTGAGAGCTGGTCTTTTTTGCAGAGTCTGCTCAGGAGTCACTCTCTTCCTAAGTTTCCTGTTAACTCCTGTGATGATCTTTATGGACCAACAGAGACCTCTTTTCTGATCTTCAAAGCTTTATATCCATTTACCTGTTTACCTGGATTTCTAACTTATACCTCTGGTTCAACATATTCCAAACTTAACTCATGTGTTCTTCCCTAATTTCCTCCTTTGTATTCATTCATTGCCCATAGAAGGTGCAAGTCAAAACACTGGGAGTCAGTCTTATCTCTTCCTTCTCTTAGCATCCTGTCGATCACCAAATCACATTGACCTTGCTATCACTGTCATCCATTCACTTATTTCTTTCCCCACTGCCACTGCCACGGCCTACATCACTGTTACCTTTTCTACACTTCTCTAATTCACTTGTAAATAGCTTCTGGCATCACGCTTGCCTCTCTCCAATCTATTATTCACACCATTGACCCAGTGATCCCTTAAAAACCACATTGATCTGATCATGTTTCTCCCATGCTTAAAACTGTAAATGATTTCCCATTACTCTCAGGACAGTATCCAAATATTTAAAATGGCCTTCAAGGGCTTGCCTTCCTCTCCAAGCTCATCATTATCTCTCTTCTTCTGGAACTATCTCTATGCATCAATTATGGAAACTTCTTTCTTCTCCTTCAAAGAATTCTCTTTCTTAATTCAGGGCCTTTGCACACACATTGTCTTCTGTTGGAAAGCTTGCTTACTGAGTCCTCATTAATTAGGTTTTCTGTCATGAGATAAAACTTATTTATATTTTCTAAAATTATTTACTAGCAGACATAAGATCATATGATGTGTTCTGTTATTTTTTATCATTTATTATTTATTTGATACAGGAAGTATAAAGAAAACAAAAATGACTCAGAACCCAAATCTACTACCCAGACAATCTGTTCCCATGAAAGCGAAAGTAAAATATGCACGTTTAGAAACTTCACGTTATAAAAAATGCATATAAAATAGAAACTAAAAGATTTCCTCCCACTTCCTTCCACCTGTCACTGTTCTCGAAAGTATCCACACACACACACACACACACACACACACATGTTTTGTGTATATATATGTATATTTTTCCTTGGCAGAACTGAGTGTACTCTATAGTCTGTTTGGTATTATAGTGCAATGACTAAAGCACAAATTCTGAAAACTAACCACCTGTGATCCAACGCCATTTCTGCCGGAAACTAGGCATGGGAACTTGGACAAATTACTTATCCACGCTGGTCTTTGTTTCCTTATCTCTAACATGGAATAATGACAGAACTCACCTCATAGACTGTTGTGAATATTAGGTAAGTTTACACACACTTATATGTATACACATAGAGCCAAATGGAGCTGACACTGATTCTGCTGAGTATATTTATTTCATTAATATACTCTAACCTGGGAAAATGATGAATACACTGACCTATCGAGCTCACTGTCAGACAGACCCCAGACCAAATTCCATTTATCACCCAATCTCCAAAGGCTCAGTCTTACTGGTGTTTACATTTTGGGTTAGCTAATAATCCCTGAGAGGCGTGGGCATTTCTTTTTTTCCAATATTTACTTACTTTAGCAAATGACCACCTGTCCTTTTGAGAAAGGCAAAGGGACACTATATGAAACATATTATTATTGCTATTTCTTCCCCCCAACAAGGTGTCTGGGCCTTGCATTCATTCATAGAGCTTTGACTTTGAAAATTTTCTCGGGTCTAGTAACTGAAGGTCTATAAAAAACCAGTTACTGTAGAGTTGTTTCTGACTCTTGGTGATCCCATGTATTTCAGAGCGGAACTGTGTATTATAGGGTTTGCAATGGCTGTGATTTTATGGAAACAGAACTCCAGACCTTTCTTCTGTGGCACTTCTGGGTGCATTCAAGCCACCAACCCTGTGGTTTTCAGTCGAGCACTATCCTGGATTGAGTAGTGACCCCCCAAAATATGTGTCAGTTGGGCTAGGCTGTGATTCCCAGTATTATGTGGTTGTCCTCCATTTTATGGTCACTTTGTAATTTCCCCATGTATTGTAAATCCTAATCTCTGCATATGGTTAATGAGGGAAGATTAGATTACCTTAAAGAAGATTAGGGTGGGGTGCAACACCATTTCTCAGGTCACAGCCCTGATCCAGTGTGAGGGAAGTTTCCCTGGGGTGTGGCCTGCATCACCTTTTATCTTACAAAAGATAAAAGGAGAGAGAAGTGAGCAGAGAGATATGGACCTCATACCACCAAGAAAGAAAGTCTGGGAGCAAGCAAGTCCTTTGGACTTGGAGTCTCTGCGCTGAGAAGCTCCTAGACCAGGGGAAGTTTGATGACAAGGACTTTTCCCAGAGCAGACAGAGAGAAAGCCTTCTCCTGGAGCTGGCGCCCTGAATTTGGACCTCTAGCCTCCTGAACTGTGAGAGAATAAATTTCTGTTTGTTAAAGCCATCCGCTTGGGGTATTCCTGTTATAGCAGCACCAGATAAATAGAACAAGCACAAACCATCTGTGCCACCCAGACATCTTCTGAGAGGCAAGGAAGACCTGTTATTGTGGATCACGTCAGTCCTCTGCTCACCAGATTAATTATATAGCCCAAATAAGATCTTGGTGGTCCTAGGAATCCTATGATCAATTAAACCCAAACCGAACCTGCTGCCATTGAGTCGATTCTGACTCATAGCAACACTATAGGACAGAGTAGAAATGCCCCATAGGGTTTCCAAGGAGCTTCTCATGGATTTGAACTGCTGACCTTTTGGTTAGCAGCTGTAGGTAGCTCTTAACCACTGCACCACCAGGGTTTCCTATGATCCATTAGCCACCACCAATGATCTCTGCAGATAAGATCATTCTGAGAATCACTTTGGCTCTATTGCATATTATAGCAACTACACCCCTTTATGCCCTCATGAAAGTCCTTTATCCGCGCTACTGTGTCTCCAGATAGCTCCCCCTATCTGTAAAGACCTGTCACTACACTAAGGACTTTGGTGCTTTTCTCACCAGAGACAGGAATGTCTGTCACATCCTTGGTTGGGGGAGGGTAAGTGGGTCACATATGATCTAAGACTTTAGGTTTCTTCCTGTCTATAATATATCAGTTTTTTCTCTCATATCAGCTTCATTTGGAGTGGATCACCACTGAATACAGTTTTCAGTCAACTGAACATGACTGTTGCCCAAGCTGCCATGATGAATCGCTAGTGAATTCATCCATATTGATAAATTCAGCCCGATAAAAAATTATGTATCTTCCTCCTTGGTCTAGCACTTCTGAATTTCATTCTCTCAGATTTTCTCCAAATTTTTGCCAGTAAAGATTATCAAAGCCTTGCAATTCTTTTTCTAGTGAGCTTTCTCTTTTAAGGTACAATATTGTGATGGTACCCTGGGGCACGTAGGGTGTCGTTCTACTTACAGGTCTGGAGATAATTTAAGGATGGTGGTAGTAAGGCATAAAGAGAATGAACTTCCCATTACAAGGGAACTGCCTCCGTGACTTCATTACAGGAACAAATTCTACAACAAATTGTGAAGAAAGGATTGCTTCTGCTGGCAAAGCATTCTCGTTGGCATTTTCATATTCTGGGCACACTGACATATCTCAAATCTCCTATTTCAAATATCGGGGGGTCCTTTCATTCCCAATCAATGCCCTAATGTTCTGTAGGGGACCTAGTGAGTCTGTGAATTCATTATAGGTTATTCCATGTGATAATTGAATTATCTATTTTTTTCTGGCATCCCTGGGGGCAAAAACTGTTAAGTGCTTGGCTGCCAACCAAATGGTTGGAGGTTCGAGTCCACCCAGAGGAGCCTGGAAGGAAAGGGCTGGTTATATACTTGCAAAAAATCAGCCCATGGCAAACCCTATAGAGCACAGTTCTACTCTGATACACATGGCGTTGCCTTGAGTTGGAATTGACTTGACAGCACCTCGCCTTTTTTTTTCCCTTGTAACTATGGACCACTGAAGTCCTGTTCCTAATGCTAGTTAGTTTTCAGAGCAGCAGCACCAATCTGATCCAGTCCTAGGTTCCCCTAATTCTATGAAGTTTTATTGCTCACAACCTTTTTTGATAACTTTTAGATTAGTCAGAGCTCTTAGTTGCAAACAGCAAAAGCTGACCCTGGATGATAGTCTAAACATGATCTTTCCTTTCACTATATTTTCCATGTGTTTACTGCTTGTATATAGGATCGAATAATTTTTGTATTAATTTTCTTTTCATCTAACTTACTGATTTCTGTAGGTTTTTTTTTCTAGCTGTTATGTTATTCTAACCATATAATTACTATATATACAAAAATGAGTAGTTTTTCTCTTCCCCTTCAGTGTTCATACCTTATTTCTTTCTCTTGAGTATTTGCTTTTGCTAATATACCCAGAACAATGTACATAATGGATGTATGTACATGATGGAAGTATTAGTGAGCATCCTTGTCTTGTTTGTGCCTTTGATGTCAATGCTTCTATCAGTGGTTCACCATTAAGCTTAGTGATGCTGACTTTTGGTTTGTGAGGTGTAGGTATACAATAGTTATTTTTTTAATAGTATCAATTTTTATTCTACCAAAGATATTTATGAAAAAACCATTTTGAATTTTGTCAAATGGGGTTTTGGTATCACTTAAAAAAAATCATATATTTCTGCTTTGGCGTGTTACCGTGGTGTAATTTAAGAGACTTTCTAGAGGACCACTCTTGCATTCCATTATTTTCAGGTTCTTCAGTCATACCCCATTCCTCTTTTCTTCTTAATCCTATCTTGTCTTTTTCATGGTCTTACTCATCTAGAGAATACGAAAATTTATTTTAGTTCTCAAAAATTGCTTTTGAGATTTAATTACTATGCTTCAAATTAACTTTCTGAGTACTGTCTATTTCTCTACTGTCTCTCATTTCTTTTATTTTTCATTCTCTCTTCGCCTCTTTTCCTCTCCAATAAATATTATATCCCTTGGTATGATATTGTTCAAAGATTCAGATTCCAAAATAACACATGGTAGGTGCTCACCAACTAGCTCCCCGTGAAATTTGGCTAAAAGATCCCATACATACCCTTTGGAAATTAAGACAGGAGAGTCCAAAACAAGTCAAGGTTTATTGAATGCATGCTAACTGTCAGGCATACCGCTGAAAATCCAAATAATGAATATGTCATAGTTTCAATCTCAAAGAAGTTCTAAGACTGCTGAAAGAGCAGTAACAACACCAACAACAAAAACTCAAACCCGTTTCTGTCGAGTTGGTTTCCATTCATGACGACCCTCTAGGACAGAGTAGAGCTGCTCCATAGGGTTTCCAAGGAGCAGCTGGTGG
The DNA here is from genome assembly GCA_030035585.1 of Dugong dugon. Taxonomy (NCBI): domain Eukaryota; kingdom Metazoa; phylum Chordata; class Mammalia; order Sirenia; family Dugongidae; genus Dugong; species Dugong dugon. Next base: position 70,468,069 of record CM057479.1, read on the forward strand.
ATTTAAACTGCTGACCTTTGGTGAGCAGCCATAGTTCTTAACCGCTATGCCACCAGGGCTCCGAAACAGCAATAGACAAGTATGATACACCACAACGGGATGTTACAAGGGCACTTAGGAGGAATAGCTCCTTCTGGGAAAGGTCACACAGTACACAGTAATCAGCTGAGTTCTGAAAGACTACAAAAAGAACTCCCTTCCTAGTTGGGCACTATTGATAGATTCAAAAGTAGAAGAAATTGTATATAAAATTTTAGAAAGTGATTCAAAATACAACCAGTACTTATTGGTGTAGTGGTTAAGAGCTACAGCTGCTAACCAAAAGGCTGGCAGTTCGAATCTACCAGGTGCTCCTTGGAAACTCTATGGGGCAGTTCTACTGTGTCGTATAGGGTCACTATGAGTTAGGATCGACTCGATGGCAGCAGGTTTGATTTTTGGTTTTGTTATTTTTATTCATTTCAAATTTCAGGAAAAATGAAATTTGATATTTTTGAGCTGTCTTTTAATGAAGTGCACAGTAATTAGAACTTTATGCCAGAGGGTGATAACATTTAGCTAAAAGGTGGAAGTATAATATCACATGGCATTTTAAATGAGTTTTAAGTAGGCTTTCTACTCCGAGATTCTAATTTTAAGGCATATTTATGTAAATTTTGCTATTAGAATCTTCCTTCTTTCTAGAAGAAAAGAACACCATGTGTAATGCATATTTTTAATAATATGCCATCTGCTACCACCACCTCTGTCAGTTTGTCATACTGTGGTGGCTTGCGTGTTGCTGTGATACTGGAAGCTTTGCCACCAGTATTCAAATAACAGCAGGATCACCACTGGTGGACAGGTTTCAGCAGAGCTTTCAGACTAAGACAGACTAGAAAGAAGGATCTGGCAGTCTTCTTCTGAAAAACTGGCTGGTGAAAACCTTATTAATAGCAGCAGAACATTGTCTGATATAGTGCCAGAAGATGAGCCCCTCAGGTTGGAAGGCATTTAGAAGACCACTGGGGAAGAGCTACCTCCTCAAAGTAGAGTCAACCTTAATGACTTGGATGGAGTCAAACTTTCAAGACCTTCATTTGCTGATGTGGCACAACTCAAAATGAAAAGAAATAGCTGCAAACACCCATTAATAATTAGAACATGGAATGTACAAAATATGAATCTAGGAAAATTGGAAGTTGTCAAAAATGAAATGGAACACATAAACATCAATGTCCTAGGTATTAGTGAGCTAAAAAGGATGGCTATTGGCCATTTTGAATCAGACAATCGTATGGTCTACCATGCCAGGAACGACAAATTGAAGAGGAGTGGCATCGTGTTCATCGTCAAAAAGAACATTTCAAGATCTATCCTGAAGTACAACGCTGTCAGTGATAGGATAATATCCATACGTCTACAAGGAAGACCAGTTAATACGACTATTATTCAAATTTATTCACCAACTACTAAGGCCAAAGATTAAGAAACTGAAGACTTTTACCAAACTCTGCGGTCTGAAATTGATCAAACATGCAATCAAGACACATTAATAATTACTGGCAATTTGACTATCAAAATTGGAAACAAAGAAGGAGGATTGGTAGTTGGAAAATACGGCCTTGGTGATACATTGGCTGCAGCCATGGGCTCAAACATAACTGCCATTGTGAGGATGGTGCAGGACGGGGCAGTGTTTCATTCTATTGTACATAGGGTCACTATGAGTCGGAACACACTCGAGGGCACAACAACAATAACAACACCACCTGCTATTAGAGCATGTAATTCAGACAAAGAGATGTATGTCTGAAAGTTACAGTTTCAGTGGCATTAAATGGATTTACTCAGGTACTATGTATAAAGCGGAGAGTGTCATACATGAGATTTACTGCCCTCATACTTTCACAGCCTTTACTAAGTGGTCATACTGATTGTGATAGTGGGGGACGGGGGCACGGTGATGGTGGGCTGGTCGTGGGAAGGTGTATAAGGCCATCTTTTCAGAGAGACACTGGACTTATAGGATTGAAGTCATATTTATCTTTTTGGCCTCCAATGACATTACTTTTTATCACATATCCGTAAAATTTTATCTGAGGTGACTCTTCAATGTTTCAGAAATCAAACTTACTCTTTAAGATTGATGATTTGACGTCTCTGAGGGTATGCATAAAATGTGTTGTAGGCTCTGAAGGCATTTGAAAAGTAGGGCAATGATGGCATTATTGGCATAGGTACTTAGCCTCATGGGATGATTATTCTGAATGGTAATACACCCATTTGAATACTTTGGTAGAAACTGCTGGCTGTCCTCTATATCCTTTCTTGTACATGGTAAAAGAGCAGCCAATTTTAGCTGGGTACATGACCACATGGAATAATGACTACATTTCCTTGTTTCCCTTCAGGCAAAGTGAGGCCGTGTCACTTGGTTCTGGCTGATGGAATATAAGCAGGGGTGCTTTGTGACAGCTTAAATCTTCATTAATAGACAATTTTCATGCAGCCTTTACCCTTTTTCTTTGTCCCTTTGTTCTTCCTGCAGGATGGAATACGGATAAAATAACCGGAGCTCAAGCAGCTATTTGGGTCCATGAGTTGAGACTAGAGGTCCCATAAATAGTAGAACAACGAGATAGAATTCATGTACCTGAAACACATATGGAATTCATCCTATCCAAGTGCTAGACTGTGTGCCTCCAGGCCTTCACCTAGGAGAGAAATAAGTGTATCTCTGCACTAGATACATGTATCTAAGTCACTGTCATTTTGGGTCTCAGTTATGCAAAAGGAACCCCATCCTTTACGATACATGTGAATTAGTTCTATTGTGTTTGTTCAAAATATCCTGTTATGTTCTAGAGCCAATTTGTACTTTTGAAATAACAGTAAAACATAAATACAAAACAGAATTGTTTCATAATTTTAAAAAAATGAATGACATTTTATAGTCACACTAGTTTATTATCACTTACATATTCATTTTCGAGAAAATTTCCAAGCTGGGGAAAATACTGATGTGCCCTCAGGTTTCCCAAGCATTAGAGAGGCAGGTGAAGGGAAGCTGCATTTTAGATATCCTTGCACAGAGTTTAGGAGAAGTTATGAGGCCTCTTAGGGTCTACCTGAAAATCCAGTGTTGCTCAGTTCTTATCTGTTAATTCTAGCACAAATATTTATCTGGTGCCCACTGTGCTAGAGACTCTCTTTTAGGGATTGGCAATAGTGTAATGATTAAAACAGACATGTCTCAACTCCCGTGGGACTTGTTTATTTAAACACCTCCCTTGTGTATTACCCATAAACAAGTAACAAAATATAGATGATAAACAAGTAGCCAAAGAAGTATATGATATATAATGTGACAATAAGTGTTAGACTGAAAACTAAGACAGGATTAAGAGGTGGAGTAGAAGTGAGTGTGTGCCTGCAGGGTACAGGGGAGGAGGATGACAATTCAGAGACCTCCCTCAGTCAGGAATAAGGAGAGTTGTTAATGACCATATGCTTGGGCCCATTGCTCTTAACATGTTCCCAGCTCCTGCAGACTCATGGGTGAGCACACACTGATGCTTACTTTGTCCAATGACAATAAACCAAAACCAAACCTGTTGCCATCGAGCCCATTCCGACTCATAGCCACTCTATAGGACAGAGTAGAACTGCCCTATAGGGTTTCCAAGGAGTGGCTGGTGGATTTGAACTGCCAACCTTTTGGTTAGCAGACAAACTTTTTCTTTTTTATTGTACTTTAGATGAAGTTTTACAGAACAAATGGTTTCTCATTAAACAGTCAGTACACATATTGTTTGATGACATTGGTTAACAACCCCATGACATGTCAACACTCTTCCTTCTCGACCTTGGAGGACCTTTTATTTCTGGTGAAAATATGCATAGCCAAAGATACACCATTTCAAAAGTTTCTACATGTACAATCTAGTTACATTGATTACATTCCTTCAGTTGTGCTGCTACTCTCACTATCCTTTCCCAAATTGTTCCATCACTGTAATCTTCAACTCACTGCCCCCTAGGCTTCCCATAAAACCTTCTGAGTTACTGTTGTCAGTTTGAGCTCACCTAGATAATTCGTTTTTTTTTTTTTTTTTGTACCTTAGATGAAGGTTTACAGAACAAATAGTTTCTCATTAAACAGTTGGTACACCTATTGCCCTACAACAATGGTTAACAACCCCACGACATGTCAACACTGTCCCTTCTCAACCTTGGGTTCCCTATCACCAGCTTTCTTGTCCCCTCCTGCCTAGTAGTCCTTGTCCCTGGACTGCTGTGCCTCATTAGTCCCGTTTTGTTTTATGAGGCTGTTCAATCCCCAGCTGAACGGTAAACCTCAGGCGTGACTTCACCACTGAGCTAAAAGTGTGTCCGGGGGCCATACTCTCGGGTTTCTCCAGTCTGTCAGGCCAGTAAGTCTGGTCTTTTTTGTGAGTTAGAATTTTGTTCTACATCCTTCTTCAGCTCTGTCCAGGGCCTTCTGTTGTGATCCCAGTCAGAGCAGTCAGTGGTGGTAGCTGGGCACCATCTGTCTATACTGGACTCAGTCTGGTGGAAGCAGTGAAACTCTTAACCACTGCGCCTCCAGGGCTCCCATAGCATTTATTTATAAGATTAGGCTTCTGTATGTATGCACACATTTCACTTTTTACCTGTTATCTGGAGAGTATGCTTTTACTTCACACCACTTTTATTAACCTAGAGAAACGTATCTTAAAAATCTTTTAGCGTTGGGAAAGGAGTCCCGTCAAATGGAAGCGTGGGATTTGGAGTGGGGAAAGAGCTGCGTGTGCACACTCGTTGTGCCTGCCCACTCACTACCTGAGTGTCGTTGGCCATGTCACTAAGCCTGTTTCTCCGTTTGTAAGACGAGAACAACATTAACAAGCTTCTGGGGTTAAATGAGATTCTCTCTGTGAAAGAGCTATAATGCTATAGACACCGTCAGTTATTATAATACTTCTTAGTGTTTTCTCAAGGTCCAGACAACAGGCCATTAGAGCCTGTTGAGACTCCCCCTAGCGCGTGTGAAGGTTGCGTGGGCTGACAGCAGCAGCAGAGTCTCAGTAAGCGTGTATTTGTTTAAACTTGTTCCTTAATTTACTACCATCCTTACTCCCTGCGGAAGGGCAGCTTCTCAAAGTTTTACCAACAGCCGAGAATCAAAGGACAATTGGCTGGGGATTAGACCATCTCGTTATTTCATCCTTAAATATGTATACACCAAAACCCGTTGTCATGGAGTCGATTCTGACTCATAGTAACACTGTAGGACAGAGTAGAACTGCCCCATAAGGCTTTCGAGGAGCGGCTGGTGGATTCCAACTGCTGACCTTTTAATTAGCAGCCGAGCTCTTAACCACTGTGCCACCAGGGTTCCTAAACGTATGTACATATATACAAAATATTTGCAAAAATGAAGAAAAGGCTTCTAAAACAAAATTAGAAGTTGATGTCAAGCTGGCGACAAAAATTGCCACATATATGACAAACAATCCATAAAACAGAAGAAACTTTTAGAAGTCAACAAGGAAGAGCTACATAACCTGGGACGGGAAGGAAAGCATCTGAGTACACTACTTAAATAAAAGAATTACCTACAGACATAGGAGAAATTCTCATTTTCATTTGTTGTCAAAAAAAATTTTTAAAAAAGATGCCATATTTTTTCTTTTGGCAAAGATTTTTAAAAAATATTTTTTAAAACAAACTTTGTTGTTGAAAGGAGGGAGAGATGGACATGCTCATACATTGCTGGTGGTGGTTGTTGCTGGGTGCTGTTGAGTTAATTTTCAACTCACAGTGACCCTATGTGAGAGAATAGCATTGTCCTATAGAGTTTTCTAGGCTGTAATCTTTATGGAAGCAGATCGTCAGGTGTTTCTCTCACAGAGTTGCTGGGTGGATTTGAACCGCCAACCTTTCTGTTAGCAGCTGAGCACTTAACTGTTGTGCCACCAGGACTCCTTAAATGTATAAATGGGTACAGCTAGACAGAATAGGGTCATTTGAATAAAAAAGCTATGAAAATGTGCATATGGACAAAAGGTTTGAAAATAGAGCTCAGTTGTTTCATTTCTAGGATCTTATCTAGATTAGAAATTATAAGATGCACACAAAGTTTTATGACGTGGATATCTATCAGAGTATTATTTACAATAGGAAATTTTAGAAGCAATCTAAATAACAACAGGGGATTGGAATAGTTAAGACCGTTTAATAACTTGGAAAAATTCTCATACCTTTTGTTAAATAAAAAACATGTTAAAAACTCGTGTATATTATATGTTCACTAAATGAGTATATGAAGAGGTACATTTAAAAAACGATGAGACATTCAAAAGTATTTCTCTTTGGGTTGAATTATAAATGCTCCAAATTATCTGTAATGAATATGTACTTTTATTATTGTAAATAAGTCTCAATGAACAGAATTTATTTCTTAAAAAAATTTAAACCCTGTAGGTAGAAAATCACTTCAACTCAGATATGCAAGAATGTCACTTTATTTTCTCTAACTGGCTTCCCTTTGCTTTTGAATGCATAATCCCACTCATTGGCCACTGTGCTTTTTTGTGGGCTGGGAGAGGTTAAATACTGCCATTAAATACAGTTAAATTTTATGTGGTTTCAGGGAACTTTTAAAATTAATATGCCAGTTCAAAGATAGGGCAATTTCTGCCCTCTCAAGGAGTCTTCTCTGCCCATCTTTCTCCCCACAATGTTTTCGGGCTGAAGAAGGAGGATGATCCCTAGGAGGAGGGTCTGCTCCAGGCTAGCCTGCCTACGAGCTGCCTTCTTCTACTGGTTTCTAGCCCCCTTCCTACACCCACCTCTATTTTAACTTCTCCCCCCTGTTTGACATCCACTAGTCAATGCTTGTGGACCCTGCCATTGACTCAGTCAAGGGCTGGCTCCTGCCTGTTCCTTGTGTGGATTCTGCCTCTTCTGATCAGCCCTCCTGGACCTCTCACTTCAGCTGGCATGAAGTGGGCAACTGAGCGTAAGGGAGAACTTCAGAATTTCCCGCAAGGGACCCTGACTCACACCCTCTCTCTGCCTGTTGTTATTGTGTGCCGTCCAGTCGATTCCAGCTCATAGTGACCCTACAGGACAGAGTAGAACTGCCCCATAGGGTTTCCAAGGAGTAGCTGGTGGATTCTAACTGCCGACCTTTTGGTCTCTACCTAAACACCCACAATAACTTTTGTCCTTGGCTATAGCTTGGAGCATACTGAAGGAAGAAGCGTCTTCCCAAAGTCCCAAAGGCTGCACGACACAGTCACCTCTGCTTTGGAAATATCTCTGGACTATGTTTCTGGGAGAAGAGACGTTTGAGTCAGATTTCCTGCCCTTTGTCCTCCCCTTTCTCCCTGCCTTTCTCTATTGCTCCACCCTTTCCAGATTACTTCCTCCCCCCAGATCCCAGGAAACTTAGCTTATATAACATCTTTTCTTCCTGTCTGGGGGAAACTTCACTTATTTAACATCCGGATTTCTCTGTGCTCTATAGCTTACAAAGCATCTCTGTGATTGGAGTCAGCGAGACTTTTGTTACTAGACCTGTGACAAGTCAGAGGTAGGTTTCACTGGTGATAAAAGCACATTAGTCTATCAAAAATATTACCTTTTACAAACTCCCTCTAGGAAATTTTGCACCCCCACAGAGATCCTTTGCTCATCTATGTACTTCCCTTCCAAAAGGATATCTTTTTAGACTCCATTATGCCTACCTCTTCAAGTTAGTCTTGGTAAACTTTGATACTGTGCAAAGTCCTTAACTTTCTCTGATACTCTTCAGCACCACCACCTGTCTGTCAATTTGTCATATGATGGTAGGTTGCGTGTTTCTATGATGTTGGAAGCTCTGCCACTGGTATTTCACATACCATCAGGACCACCCTTGGTGGACAGGTTTTAGTGGTGTTTCCAGACTAAGACAGACAAGGCTAGGAAGAAAGGCCTGGTGATCTACTTCCAAAAATTAGCCAATGAGAACCTTATGGATCACAATAGAATATTGTCTGATATAGTGCTGGAAAATGAGCCCCTAGGTTGGAAGGCACTCAAAATACACAGTAGCCTCAGTGATGGACTTGAGCAGACCAACTTTCGTGACGATGGCTCAGGACCCTTTTGTTCTGCTGTAGAGCAGGTCACTATGAGTCAAAGCTGACTCATTGGCAACTAACAACAACAACACCACCCTGCCCCAGGATGCCAAGCTTCATTCTAGTCCTGGCTCCCTCCTCATCCCTCCACCTCCTTGACCACTGGGGAACTTAGCCAAAAGTGCACAACTTCCCCTAAAGTTTCCTCTAATTTAAGATAAATCTTGATATCTTTTTTTTTAATTGTACATTAGGGGAAGGTTTACAGAACAAATAGTTTCTCATTGAACAGTTAGTACACATATTGTTTTACAACAATGGTTAACAACAACAACATGTCAACACTGCTCCTTCTCAAACTTGGGTTCCATATTTAAATCTTGGATAAGTCTTACAACACTGGGAATGAAGGAAGTAAGGGCTGCCTCTGATGAAAGGCAGCAGGACAGCACCAGCCCAAATCTTCCACCATGACCCCCTCCCCATCGCTGTCTAATCTCTGGCCCTCAGACACCTGATTGAAGAGGTGGAGAGGTACAGGTGGAGCCTAGGCACCGTCTTGTCTTTCCTGTGGTCTTTCCAGTGGGCAGCAGCTTCCATGTCGTTCACCATGGGTTCTTTTTCTGGCCCATGTAGTCTCCTTCTCTGCAACAGCCTTCAGATGTGCCCCAGGCCACTGTGTATCAGCCTGAGCTGCTACCACAGATTGGAATTTCTCTCTGAAAAGACATTCAGTTACTTAGAAGTCTGGAATCCAGGTCAGGGGACTATAAAGTTCTTTTCTCTACCCCTCCCTCTCTTCTGTCTGCTGGTTACCGTATGTCTACTTCTGCACGTGGTTGCTCTCACAGAATCGTGACCTTCAACTCAAAATGACATGGCTTCCAAATTTAGGTCCATTTTAGGTCTGTGTATTCTAACCTCTGGAGCCCTAGTGGCACAATGATTAAGAGCTTGGCTGCTAACCAAAAGGTTGGCAGTTTGAATCCACCAGCCCCTCCTGGAAACCCTGTGGGGCAGTTCTGCTCTGTCCTCTCTCCAGCTGTGAGTCAGAGTCGACTGGACAACAATGGGTTAGGTTTTTGGCTTGTATTCTGACCTCCACATATTGTTTTTTCAATAATTTGCACATTAAGATGCGGATGTAAAATAGCATACTTTCTTCATTTCCTCTAAGTAAAAAAAAAAGAAAAAAATGGGCAGGCTATACATGTATATCTGCATCTATATACATCACAGTGAAGCTACAGAACATAAAAACTGAAGAGAAAACATTAAAAGATCTCAGAGGGAAATGACGGAATGTTTAAAAGAATAATTAGCCTGAATCTAGGAACCTTTACACAGTTAACCATCATTCGAGAGTGAGGATGAAATACACACATAGAAAGACAAAGAGAATTTACCATCCATGACCCTTATTGGATGTACTCAAGAAGAGGAAAAGTAAACCCAGATAGAATAATTGGAATATAAGAAACAATGAAAAGAACAGAAATTTTTAATGTGTTGGCAAAAATAATAATATACAAAATATTGTGTGTTTTTAAAAATGGACAACTAAAGAATAAATTAGTCAATGAATAGTTCAGGAACTATTGGCAATCTAGATGCAAATATTTTGCCCAATTTGACATTTTAATGTTAATTTTTTGTTTTTGACTATACTGAAGTTCTACATTTTTGTATAGTAAATCTATCCATCTTTCCCTTTATTTATTTCTTTTTACTGTGGTACCTTCTTAGAAAGTCTCATTCTTACCACAAATTTATAAAAATATTCATCTAAATTTTTTAGAGCTTTTATTGTTTCTCTTATTTACAAAATGAAAAGGCACATGAACCTCCTAATGTAGGAAATACGAATACACTTACATTTTGGGACGTATTAGAGTACTAAATCATAATTTTAAAGAAGATGAAGCTAGAAGGAGAAAAGATGTTATCATAAAGCCTTGAAGCTTATGATTAAGAATTTAAATATACTCTGAGCGTTGACTGCAGGTAAGGACACCAGTTCTTTCTTCTGGTGTGCTGATAGGATTTCTCTGCCTCCAGACAGGAACAATCCCATCAGTAGTCTTACTGGTATGGTATTTTTAATCGGAGATTGAGAGCATCAAATGCGACCAGGCATCATATCTATTTTTTTTTCAGATATTTAGACTTTGACTTTCATGACCACATTCTTTAAGATTTCATTAAACCAAAAAAATAAAACAAAAACCAGTTGCCATCAAGTTGATTCCAACTCATGGCAACCCCATGTGTGTCAGAGTAGAGCGGTGCTCCACAGGATTTTCAATAGCTAATTTTTTCAGAAGATCTCCAGGCCTTTCTTCCAAGGCACTCCTGGGTGGATTTGAACCCCCAACCTTTCAGTTAGCAGCCAAACACTTAACCCTCTGTGCCACTCAGAGACTCTTTAAGATTACAGGCTAGTTACTTTGTAGTATGTCCCTTAATGTGTGTTTGTCTGTATTTCCTTATGATTAGAGTAAGTTAATCATCATTGGCAAATGTGTAACAGGAATGATGCTGTGTACCCCTCACTGCATCTTTTTGGGTGCCATGTGGGTGTTATTTCTCCCTTTACAAGTGATGTTCACTTTGATCACTTGATTAAGGTGCTGTCTGCCAGCCCTCTCCACCATAAAGTTACTCATTTCCCTTTAGAATTCGTAAGTTATTTTGTGGGGAGGGACTTTGGAACTATGTAAATATCACTTGTCAAACTTCCAACTTGTTTTCATTCATTTATTTATATATGTATGAACTAATGATTTCCTACTTATTTATTCAATAGGCTTGATTTCATTAGTCTCATGACTTATTTGGTGCTCAGATTCTCTTGTCTAGTTGGGACCTCTTCGAGCTGACTTCTTTTCTCCTTTTACATATTCCCAAGGGCTTCTTTGCTTCCCAGCACAAGTTGTTCCAGGCTCATCTTGTATTTTCCCTGCCCTACCCCTTGAATTAGCCATCTTTTCAAATAGCCCTGTTTCCTTGTAGTAGAAAAAAAATTATTTAGTTTCGTAGGTTTGTAAGTCAGTCAATACAATATTCAGAAGTTGATTCAATTAAAAATTTTACTTTCTACATTTAATTAATGTAGTTTATGTTTCTTTTTCTTCATCCATGTAATATAGGTATTGCCATTTTGATAGGGTGCAGCAAAGAAAACTTGGTTGAAATATACATTATTTTCTACCTGTGAAGGAGATAAGTAGCATTGTTCATGATGTGGAAGAGGCTGGTATATTTATTTTCCCATTTTCTGGTATGATCTCTTCCGGAGGGACACGCTTTTGACCTGGAGATGTTCTGCATGCTCCAGCACGTCCCATGTGAAATGGTAGTTGCTAAGGTAACTGTGTTTTTCTGAAAATACCATACTAAACAGGAGCCTGAATCATCAGCATGCCATTTGCTGCTGTTACATTCATTCAAGTTTTCCTTGGCATTCAAATAAACAAATAATGCAGGGATAATTCTGGATGCTTTCTCTGACCTTGCCTACTCTGACATTCAAAAGCACCATCTCAAGGCAGTCAATTAAACCGGGAGGTGAAGATATTTTATGAATTAGAACTCCTGTAAATCTCCGGTTCCGCTAATTAGGAATATGTGATAATTTGACCAGAGTTGGGCACGTCCTTGCAATCTCTCTGCAGAAGACTTTGATATGTGTAAAAACGTCATGAGGGAGGTGTCTGACCTCCCCTAACTTCACAAGGGGAAAGGAGAACTGAGATCAACAGCCCAAGGCTGATTCCCAAGAGGTGGAGATCAGACATACCTTCTCTCTCCCCCTTCTTTACCAACTCTGACACCAACCGTCCCCCCCACAGCACTCTCTACTTCTCTACTGGGTTTGATAATTCATGGCAATAGCCACACAGAACTCACAGACTATACTCACAATTATGGCGTTTATTATGGAAGTAAGTTACAATTCAGGCTCAAGAACACTCAGGATACAGTTCTTCCATCAGGATAGCCTTTCCCCAGCTACGCTCACAGGCACACTTCTCCCTGGCCCTCAGCCTCTGCCCAAAGGCACTCAGCTTTCTCTCTTCATGGGCCAGGAAGCCCACCACGCCGTCTCCTGCTGCTGGGTTTCTCCTGCTGGTCTCTCCTTCCTTGGTGACAGTGGACTCCCCTCTCTGCTCTGGAATTGGCTCTCTTTTAAGGCAAAACTGACCAATCCCTTTGGTAGGCCACAGTACCCATTACACAGTCCTGCCCAGTCACCTGGGTGGGAGTTATAAGACCATGGCTAGAAAGGCTACATGCAAAAGTAACTAATCCACTGCAATATGGAAAGGGCAGGATAAATTGGATTGTAGTGTACCTAAGATGTTAGACTGCTTTCAAAGGCGCTATCTGTTCTTGTAAACTCATTTGTATCCTTAATATCAACTCAATCTTTTTCAAAGCATATCTTCAAAACATCTTGTTAAAAATAGTCATAGTAACTATATATACTGATAGTTATGCATACTTATATTCATTTGAAAATAATCTGAAAGTTTTAATTTTTTCTACAATTCACACTTCTCCTAATTTAGACTCTTCTTTCCATCAATTAGCAAATTTGTTTTAAAACAGTTTGTATTAAATGAAGCAACTTAAAAAGTTACATAGAATTTTAGCAGCTTGGCAACACTATTCCTGAAATTGACAAAATCACACACTGTTGACTGATTTGATTTCTAGTAGTTAAAAAGCATACCTTCAACATTCTGAATCAGTGTCTCTGTTGTGGTTTTTTCGATTCCCTAAGCATTTTTTATCAAGAAATTCCACCTCTTGACTCTAGAAGATGGCGCTCTAGGCAGAAGCACCACGCTGTCCCTCCACAGCAAAGATCTGAAAAACTAAGCCTAACAGAGAATCAACAATTCTGAAACCCTAGAACACCAAATGAAGAGATAAAGAACTCAGCCAAACACCAAACGGAGTGAGAATACTAAAAGAGAATGGAGAGCGAGGAGAGACTCATGCAGAGATTCCTTACCAGCTAACGCAGCGCGGATCCACCATCTTGGATTCCTGTTGGAGACCAGCGAACGGGAGAGCAGCCTCGCAGAGCGTCCAGTGGGAGACAGAATGACCGGTAAATTGCGGCGCATGCTTTTCCACCCCCCACCCCTCTCTGCCTCGGCTGGGGCTCCCCTGCTTTCCGTGGCCAGGGTCCCTGGGCTGGGGGGCGCCGGTGCTTGGATTCTGCGTGCCCGGGCTGGCGGCTTTCTGAGAGCCGTTTGTTGGCTGCTGGCGAAGCTTTTTCTGCCACCTCCCCCTCCTTTTGCCTGGGTGCCTGGTTCCTAGTGCCGTCTTTGCTCTCTTCTGCGGGGCTGTGGGGCTGCGTTCGGGCGTGTGGCTGCTTCCAGGTCTGGGCTGCCGCGCTGGTGAGATCCCGGGGCCTTTGTTCGTTTGCCCCTCTGCTTCCCGTGGCCACGGTCTCTTAACCCCGAGACTGCCGGCTGCTTGGAATTCGCGCCCCTGAGTGGGGGCTCTCTGGGTCCCGTTGGTTGGCACTGACTTCTGGTGTTGCTTTTTTTTTTTATTTTATTTTTCTTCTTTATTGATTAGTTTTGTCATCTTTTCCCTCTTTTTCCCTTTTGTCTTTCTTCATTGCTTAATTTCTCCTCTCTATCTCTTCCTTCTCTTTCTGATCCCTGAATACCAGGCGATGTATGCCTCTGTACCTTCTGACCAGGCTGTGCTGTGAAAACTGAGACCGACTCCCCCAGACCTCATAGCTGCATCGGTGGGATCCCTGGGAACTTTGCAGTTCTTTAACTTTTCTGATTTTTATTTGGTCATTCTTTCCTTTTCTTTCTCTTCCCCCTTCTGGTTTCCTCCATCCCATAGTCTCTCATCTGTACATTCCAACGACAAGCTCCCCTAGCATTCTTTTATGTTTGTATGCTTTTTGCTCCTGCTCCTCTCTCCTCTCTCCCATATCCAGCTTAGCTTCACACATAACCATCTCCCTGCTGCACCCTACCTACCTGCACCATGCACTTCACATCACACCACCAAGCTGTGCAGGCACGCCCTATTGGAACCTGCCCAGCACTGACTACCGACTGTCCTGGTGGCTGCAGTAAGTGCCACAAACAACCCGTCCCAGTGGCTCCTCTTCAGCTAGATCTGCCCAGCTGTACCACAAGGACGAAACAAAAAAAATCTACAATCAATAAATGAAAGAAATATCTACTGAATGCCCCCAAAACAGCAAACAATATCAAAACATTTACAAAAACAAGACAAGATGGCTCCAACAGGCATCCAAATTAAAACACCAGATAACTCTCCTGTGGAAGAAAATGCACTAGAAGTACCTGACAGGGAACTCAAATCACTAATACTCGGAATTTTCCAAGAACTGAGGCAAAAAGCTGACAAACATGAGGAAAAAATAGACAAATTAATGGAAAATACAGACAACAAATTGGAAGAATTCAGGAAGATGATGCAGGAACAAAATGCCAAAATAAATTCACAACTCGAAATTATACAAAAACAACAACTAGAAATCCAAAAGATAAACAACAAGATTTCAGAAATGGACGGTGTCATAGAAGGGCTGAGAAGTAGATTTGAAACCATGGAAGACAGGATCAGTGGAACTGAAGACAAACACTTGGATACAACTCTGTTTCAGGAAAACTCAGAAAAAAAGAACAAAGAAAAATGAAGAGACCCTGAGAGTTATGTGGGACACAATTAAAAGCAAAAACTTACGAGTGATTGGCATCCCAGAACAGGGGGAGAAAACAGAAAACACAGAGAGGATCATCGACGAACTGCTGACAGAAAACTTTCCCAATATCATAAAAGATGAAAAGCTGGCCATCCAAGAAGCTCAACGAACCCCATATAGAAGAGACCCCAAAAGAAAATCACCAAGACATATCATATTCACACTCGCTAAAACTAAAGACAAACAAAGAATCCTGAGAGCAGCTCGTGAAAAACAAGAAGTCACATACAGAGGAGAAACAATAAGACTAAGCTCAGATTATTCGGCAGAAACCAAGCAGGCAAGAAGGCAGTGGGATGACATATATAAAATCTTGAAAGAAAAAAATTGTCATCCAAGAATAATATATCCTGCAAAACTCTCATTCAAATTTGATGGTGAAATTAGGTCATTTCCAGATAAACAGAAACTAAAGGAATATGCAAAAGTCAGACCAAACTTACAAGAATTATTAAAGGGACTTCTTCGATCTGAGGACAAACAGCTTCAGCCCTCAGGCAGGACCTAGGACCTAGGACGCAGGTTCATATGAACCAGATACCATTCTAGGAACTGAACTACAGAGGACTTCCCAAAAACAAAAGAAATACAACAGGGAATTAGAGAAATCAATCAAAGGATGACAACAACATCAAAACAATGAAAGAGGGAACAAACGGCATAGGTATAGAACCTTCTAAAGGAGAGGAAGGCAAGGCGATACCAAGTAAGGGTAGACTGCTTCAAAATTATAAAGATAAGGGTAAAATTCATGGTAACCACAAAGAAAGTTAACAAACCAACTCATAAAAATAAAGACGAAAAACATAAAGTCTCAACAAAAACAAAACCTACAAAAACAAAAGAAATGAACACAAAATCCACAAACAAAAGTAACTCAGCACAAGAGAGTAAGAAGAACAAAGAACTTCAGCACCACAAAAAAAAGCATTACAAAATGACAGCAACAAACTTCCATCTATCAATAATTACACTAAACGTAAATGGACTCAATGCACCCATAAAGAGACAGAGAGTGGCAGAATGGATAAGAAAACAGGATCCATCAATTTGCTGTCTACAAGAGACACACCTTAGAAACAAAGATGTGAATTTATTAAAAATCAAAGGTTGGAAAAAAATATATCAAGCTAACAACTATCAAAAAAGAGCAGGAGTGGCAATTCTAATCTCAGATAAAATAGACTTTAAAACAAAATCTACCATAAAAAACAAAGAAGGACAATATATAATGATTAAGGGGATGATCCATCATGAAGACATAACCATAATAAATATCTATGCACCCAATGACAGGGCTCCAAAATACATAAAACAAACTCTAACAACACTGAAAAGAGAAATTGACAGTTCCACAATAATAGTAGGAGACTTCAACACCCCACTCTCAGTAAAGCACAGAACAACTAAAAAGAAACTCAGCAAAGATACAGAAGACCTAAAGGACACAATCAGCCAACTGGACCTCATAGACATATATAGAACAATCCATCCAACCGCTGCAAAGTACACGTTCTTTTCCAATGCACATGGAACGTTCTCCAGAATAGACCACATCTTAGGCCACAGAGCAATCCTCAACAAGATCCAAAATGCTGAGATAATTCACAGTATCTTCTCTGACCACAATGCCATCAAGGTAGAAATTAACACTAGAAAGAGCAAGGAAAAAAAATCAAACACATGGAAACTGAATAATAATCTGCTTACACATCAATGGGTAATAGAAGAAATCAGAGATGGAATTAAAAAATTCCTAGAATCAAATGAAAATGAAAACACATCATACCAAAACCTTTGGGACACAGCAAAGGCAGTCCTCAGAGGACAATTTATAGCAATAGATGCACATATCAAAAAAGAAGAAAGGGACAAAATCAAAACATTAACTACAGAACTCAAACAAATAGAAAGAGAACAACAAAAAAAGCCTACAACCACCAGAAGAAAGGAAATAGTAAAGATCAGAGCAGAAATCAATGAAATAGAGAACAGAAAAACAATAGAAAGAATCAACAAAACCAAAAGTTGGTTCTTTGAAAGAATCAACAAAATCGACAAACCACTGGCCAGACTGACAAAAGAAAAACAGCAGAGGGCACAAATAACCCAAATAAGAAATGAAATGGGGGACATTACAACAGACCCAACCGAAATAAAAAGGATGATAACAGAATATTATGAAAAACTATATTCCAACAAATTTGAAAACCTAGAGGAAACGGATAAATTTCTAGAAACATACGGCCTACCCAAACTACAACAAAGTGATATTGAAAATCTGAACAGACCCATAACAGGAGAAGAGATTGAAAAGGTAATAAAAAAAACTCCCAACCAAAAAAAGCCCTGGCCCAGATGGCTTCACTGGAGAATTCTACAAAACATTTACAGAAGAGCTTGTACCAGTTCTACTCAAGCTATGTCAGAGCATAGAAGAGGAAGCAACACTTCCAAATTCATTCTATGAAGCCAGCATAACACTGATACCAAAACCAGGCAAAGACATCACAAAAAAAGAAAATTACAGACCAATATCTCTCATGAATATAAATGCAAAAATTCTGAACAAAATTCTAGCCAATAGAATTCAGTATCATATCAAAAAAATAATATACCACGACCAAGTAGGATTCATACCAGGTATGCAAGGATGGTTTAACATTAGAAAATCCATCAACGTAATCCACCACATAAATAAAAGGAAAGAAAAAAATCACATGATCATCTCAACTGATGCAGAAAAGGCATTTGACAAAGTCCAACACCCATTCCTGATAAAAGCTCTCAATAAAATAAGTATAGAAGGGAAGTTTCTCAGCATAATAAAGGGCATCTATGCAAAACCAACAGCCAACATCATTCTTAATGGAGAGAGGCTGAAAACATTCCCCTTGAAAACAGGAACAAGACAAGGATGCCCTTTATCACCACTCCTATTTAACATTGTGCTGGAAGTTCTAGCTAGAGCAATAAGGCAAGAGAAAGAAATAAAGGGCATCCAAATTGGTAATGAAAAAGTTAAACTGTCCCTGTTTGTGGATGATATGATACTATACATAGAAAACCCTAAAGACTCCATGAGAAATCTACTGGAACTAATAGAAAGATTCAGCAGAGTAGCAGGATACAAGATAAACATTCAAAAATTAGTCGGATTCCTATATACCAGTAAAGAGAATGACGAAAAGGAGATCAGGAAATCAATACCATTTTCAATAGCCCCTAAAAAGATAAAATACTTAGGAATAAATCTGACCAGGGATGTAAAAGACCTATACAAAGAAAACTACAAAACACTGCTGCATGAAACCCAAACAGATCTACATAAATGGAAAAACATACCATGCTCATGGATAGGCAGACTCAACATAGTGAAAATGGCAATTCTACCCAAAGCAATTTACAAATACAATGCAATGCCGATACAAATACCAACAACATTCTTCAAAGAGATGGAAAAACTAATTATTAACTTTATATGGAAAGGGAAGAAACCCCGAATAAGTAAAGCACTACTGAAGAAGAAGAATAAAGTTGGAGGACTCACACTACCTGACTTGAGAACCTACTATACAGCTACAGTACTCAAAACAGCCTGGTACTGGTACAACAACAGAGACGTTGACCAATGGAACAGAATTGAGAACTCAGATGTAAATCCATCCACCTACGGTCACCTGATTTTTGACAAGGGCCCAAAATACATCAAATGGGGAAAAGACAGTCTTTTTAACAAATGGTGCTGGCAAAACTGGATATCCATTTGTAGAAAAATGAAACAGGACCCATACCTCACACCATATACAAAAACTACTTCAAAATGGATCAAAGACCTGAATATAAAGCCTCAAACTATAAAATTCATAGAAGAAAAAATAGGACCAACACTTCAGGCCTTAATACATGGCATTAACAGGATACAAACCATAAACATCAACACAAAAAACCCAACAGATAAACTAGATAACTGGGATCTTCTAAAAATCAAACATCTATGCTCTTCAAAAGACTTCACCAAAAGAGT
Organism: Dugong dugon; assembly: GCA_030035585.1. Taxonomy (NCBI): domain Eukaryota; kingdom Metazoa; phylum Chordata; class Mammalia; order Sirenia; family Dugongidae; genus Dugong; species Dugong dugon. The sequence goes on from CM057479.1 coordinate 70,486,982, forward strand.
CAAAAGAGAACCTACAGACTGGGAAAAAATTTTTGGACAGTACAAGGCAGACAAAGGTCTAATATCCATAATCTACAAGAAAATCCAACACCTCTACAACAAAAAGACAAACAATCCTATCAAAAAATGGGCAAAGGAAATGAACAGACACTTCACCAAGGAAGACATTCAAATGGCCAACAGACACATGAGGAAATGCTCGCGATCACTAGCCATTAGAGAAATGCAAATTAAAACCACAATGAGATACCATCTCACCCCGGCATTACTGGCACGAATCAAAAATACTGGAAATAACAAATGTTGGAGGGGCTGCGGGGAGATGGGAACTCTTATACACTGCTGGTGGGAATGCAAAATGATACAACCGTTCTGGAAAATGATATGGCGTTTCCTCAGAAAGCTAGAAATAAACATACCATTCGATCCAGCAATCCCACTCCTAGGAATATATCCTAGAGAAATAAGAGTCATCACTCGAATAGACATATGCACACCTATGTTCATGGCAGCATTGTTCACAATAGCAAAATGATGGAAAAAATCTCGATGTCCATGAGCAGATGAATGGATACACAAACTATGGTACATACACACAATGGAGTACTATGCAACGAGAAAGAACAACAGTGAATCTGTGAACCATCTCATAACATGGATGAAACTGGAGGACATTATGCTGAGTGAAATAAGTCAATCACAAAAGGACAAATATTGTATGAGACCTCTATTGTAAAAACCCATGAAAAAATTCACATGCAAAATGTAACAATCCTTGTTGGTTACCAGGGATGGGGGGGGGGGGAATACTAAATAGGCAATAGATAAGTGGTACCTTGGGTGAGAGGTGAGATAGTACACAGTACAGGGAAAACTAACACAACCTGTACAAGGAAAGGTCATGGAGGCCCTATAGACACATCCACACCCCCCGAGGGACTGAGTTGTTGGACGGAGGGCTCTGGGGACCATGGTCTCGGGGAACATCTAGCTCAATCGGCATGACACTACTTATAAAGATAATGCTCTACATTCTACCTTGGTGAGTAGTGTCTGGGGTCTTAAAAGCCTATGAGCAGCCATCTAAGATACTCCACTGGTCTCATCCCTTCGGGAGCAAGGGAGAATGAAGAGAACAGGATACAAGGAAAAGATTAGTCCAAAGGACTAATTGTCCACAGCTACTAAGGCCTCCACCGGACTGAGTCCAGTACAGCTAGATGGTGCCCGGGTACCACCACTGACTGCTCTGACCCTCACAACAGAGGGTTCTGGACAGAGCTGGAGAAGGATGTAGAGCATAATTTTAACTCCCAAAAAAAAAAAAAAAAAAAAAAGACCAGATTTACTGGCCTAAAGAATACTGGAGAAACCTCAAGAGTGTGGCCCCCAGACACCCTTTCAGCTCAGAGGTAAAGTTACCTTCGAGGTTCGATGTTAAGCCTGGGAGTGGACAGCCCAGTAAAACTAAATGGGACTAACGAGGTACAGGAGTCCGGTGACAAGAGCCAGAAGGCAGAGGGGGAGTAGGAAACTGATGATAAGGAACACAAGTTGAGTAAGGACACTGTCGATGTGTTGTGAGATTGTTGACCACTGTTATAGGGCAATATTTGTAGTAACTATTAAATGGGAGGCTGTTTTGTCCTGTAAGCCTTCATATTGGGCGAGAATGGCAGCACAATTGGAAGAGCATAGTCAATATCACTTAAATGTGTAGGTAAAAAGTTTTGAAATGGTGTTAAAAAAAAAAAAATGAGACTAATGAGGTACAGTAGTCCAGTGACAAGGGCCAGAAGACAGAAGGGGACAAGGAAGTCCCCTGGTGATAGGGAACACAAGGTGGAGTAAGGATATTCTTGATGTGTTGTGAGATTGTTAACCATTGTCATAGGGCAACATGTGTAGTAACTGTTAAATGAGAAACTATTTTGTTCTGTAAGCCTTCATCTTAAGTGAGAATAACACTTAAGTGGAAGAGCGTAGTCAATGTCACTGAACTGTGTATGTAGAAATTTTTGAAACGGTGTATCTTTGGCTATCTGTATTTTCATCAAAAAAAAAAAAAAAAAAGGTTGAGAATTTAGAGGCTTAATATGTTGTGGGGTGTTAACCAATGTCATAAAACAACATGTGTACTACTGTTTCATGAGAAACTATTTGTTCTGTAAGCCTTCACCTGAAGTACAATAAAATATAAAAAAAAAAAAAAAAAAAAAGAAATTCCACCTCACATTGAAATTACTGAAACACATTTTCTGAATGGTTTATATTTACAAGAGAGTGCATTAAACTTTTTTTTTATTGTACTTTAGATGAAGGTTTACAGAATACTTTCTCATTAAACAGTCAGTACACATATTTATGACGTTGGTTAACAACCCCATGATGTAACAACACTCTCCCTTCTTGACGTTGGAGGACTTTTTTTTTTGGTGAAAATATACATAGCGAAAGATACACCATTTCAAAAATTCTTACGTGTACAGTTCAGTGACATCAATTACATTCTTCCAGTTGTGCTGCTGTTCTCGCTATCCTTTCCCAAATTATTCCATCACCGTTATCTTCACCTCACTGGCCCCTAGGCTTCCCATCAAACCTTTTGAGTTGCTGTTGTCAATTTGATCTCACACAGATAATTCTTTTTTTTTTTTTGTTTGCACCTTAGATGAAGATTTACAGAACAAATAGTTTCTCATTGAACAGTTAGTACACATATTGCCCTATGACAATGGTTAACAACCCCACGACATGTCAACACCGTCCCTTCTCAACCTTGGGTTCCCTATCACCAGCTTTCTTGTCCTCTCATGCCTTCTAGTCCTTGTCCCTGGAATTCTGTGCCTCATTAGTCCCATTTTTGTTTTATGGGGCTGTCAAATCCCTGGATGAATGGTAACCTCTGGAGTGTTTTCACCACTGAGCTAAAAGGGTGTGCGGGGGCCATACTCTCGGGTTTCTCCAGTCTGTCAGGCCAGTACATCTGGTCTTTTTTTGTGAGTTAGAATTTTGTTCTACATCCTTCTCCAGCTCTGTCCAGAACCCTCTGTTGTGACCCCAGTCAGAGCAGTCAGTAGTGGTAGCTGGTCACCATCCACCTGTACTGGACTCAGTCTGGTGGAGGCCATGGAAGCTGTGGTCCATTAGTCCTTTGGACTCATCTTTTCCTTGTATCCTGTTCTCTTCATTCTCCCTTGCTCCTGAAGGGGTGAGACCAGTGGAGCATCTTAGATGGCTGCTCACAGGCTTTTAAGACCCGAGACGCTACTCACCAAGCTAGAATGTAGAACACTGTCTTTATAAACTGTGTTATGCCAATTGAGCTAGATGTTCCCCAAGACCATGGTCCCCACAGCCCTCCGCCGAGCAATTCAGTCCCTCAGGGAGCTTTGATGTGTCTACGGAGCTTCCATGACCTTTCCTTGTACAAGTTGTGCTGGCTTCCCCAGTATTGTGTACTGTCTTATTCTTCACCAAAGTTACCACTTATCTATTATCTATTTAGTTTCCTCCCTCACCCCTCCCATCCCTCGTAGCCAACAAAGATTGTTTCTTTTTGTGTGTAAACTTTTGCATGAGTTTTTACAGTAGAGGTCTCATACAATATTTGTCCTTTTGTGATTGACTTATTTCACTCAGCGTAATGTCCTCCAGTTTCATCCATGTTATGAGATGCTTCACAGATTCACCATTGTTCTTTATTGTTGCATAATACTCCATTGTGTGTATGTACCATAGTTTGTTTATCCATTCATCTGTTGATGGGCATCTAGGTTGTCTCCATCTTTTTGCGATTGTGAACAATGCTGCCATGAACGTGGGTGTGCATGTCTATTCAAGTGATGGCTCTTATTTCTCTAGGATATATTCCTAGGAGTAGGAGTGCTGGATCATATGGTATTTCTATTTCTAGCTTTCTAAGGAAGTGTCATATCATTTTCCAAAATGGTTGTATCATTTTGCATTCCCACCAGCGGTGCATAAGAGTTCCGATCTCCCCGCAGCCTCTCCAATACTTGTTATTTCCAGTGTTTTTGATTCGTGCCAGGAATGCCAGAGTGAGATGGTATCTCATTGTGGTTTTAATTTGCATTTCTCTAATGGCTAGTGATGGCGAGCATTTCCTCTTGTGTCTGCTGGCTGCTTGAATGTCTTCTTTGGTGAAGCATCTGTTCATTTCCGTTGCCAATTTTTTAATTGGATTATTTGTCTTTTTGTTGTAGAGGTGTTGGATTTTCTTGTAGATTTTAGAGATTAGGCCTTTGTCTGACTTGTATTGTCCAAAAATTTTTTCCCTTTTTTTCTCTTTTTACTCTTTTGGTGAAGTCTTTTGATGAGCACAAGTGTTTAATTTTTAGAAGATCCCTGTAATCTAATTTATCTTTTGGGGTTTTTGTGTTTTTGGTTATGGTTTGTATCCTGTTAATGCCATGCGTTGGGGCCTCTAGCGTTGATCCTGTTTTTTCTTCTATGAACTTTATAGTTTTTGGCTTTATATTTAGGTCTTTGATCCATTTTGAATTAGTTTTTGTGTGTGGTGTGAGGTATGGGTCGTGTTTCATTTTTTTGCTGATGGACATCCAGTTTTGCCAGCACCATTTGTTAAAAAGACTATCTGTTCCCCATTTGATGGACTTTGGGCCCTTGTTGAAGATCAGGTGACCGTAGGTGGTTGGATTTACATCTGGGTTCTCAATTCTGTTCCACTGGTCAATGTATCTGTCATTGTACCAGTACCAGGCTGTTTTGACTACCATAGCTGTAAAGTAGGTTCTGAGGTCAGGTAGTGCAAGTCTTCCTACTTTGTTCTTCTTCTTCAATAGAGCTTTACTTACCTGGGGCTTCTTTTCTTTCCATGTGAAGTTAATGATTAGTTTTTCCATCTCTTTAAAGAATGTTGTTGGTATTTGGATCGGGATTGCGTTGTATTTGTAAATTGCTTTGGGTAGAATTGCCATTTTCACTATGTTGAGTCTACCTATCCAGGAGCATGGTATGTTTTTCCATTTATGTAGATCCCTTTGGGTTTCTTGCAGTAGTGTTTTGTAGTGTTCTTTGTATAGGTATTTTACATCCCTGGTTAGATTTATTCCTAAGTATTTGATTTTTTTAGGGGCTATTATAAATGGTATTGCTTTCCTGATTTCCTTTTTATCATTCTCTTTACTGGTGTATAGGAATCCAACAGATTTTTGTATGTTTATCTTGTATCCTGTTACTCTGCTGAATCTTTCTATTAGTTCCAGTAGTTTTCTCATGGAATCTTTAGGGTTTTCTATGTATAGTATCATATCATCCACAAACAGGGACAGTTTAACTTCTTCATTACCATTTTGGATGCCCTTTATTTCTTTTTCTTGCCTTATTGGTCTAGCTAGGACTTCTAGCACAATGTTAAATAGGAGTGGAGATGGCATCCTTGTCTTGTTCCTGTTCTTACGGGGAATGTTTTCAGCCTCTTGCCATTGAGAATGATGTTGGCTGTTGGTTTTGCATAGATGCCCTTTATTATGTTAAAAAATTTCCCTTCTGTGCCTATTTTATTGAGAGTTTTTATCAGGAATGGGTGTTGGACTTCGTCAGATGCCTTTTCTGCATCAATTGAGATGATCATGTGATTCTTTTGTTCCCTTTTATTTGTGTGGTGGATTATGTTGATTGAGTTTCTCATGTTGAACCATCCTTATATACCTGGTATGAATCCTACTTGGCCATGTTGTATTACTTTTTTGATATGATACTGAATTCTATTAGCTAGAATTTTGTTGAGAATTTTTGCATCTATACTCTTGGGAGATACCGGTGTGTAATTTTCTTTTTTTGTGGTGTCTTTGCCTGGTTTTGATATCAGGGTTACGCTGGCTTCATAGAATGAATTCGGAAGTATCCCTTCCTTTTCTATGTTCTGAAATAGTTTGAGTAGTACTGGTGAAAGCTCTTCTCTGAATGTTTGGTAGAATTCTCCAGTGAAGCCATCTGGGCCAGGGCTTTTTTTTGTTGGGAGTTTTTTTTATTACCTTTTCAATCTCTTCTCTTGTTATGAGTCTGTTCAGATTTTCAACATCACTTTGTTGTAGTTTGGGTAGGTAGTGTGTTTCTAGAAATTTATCTGTTTCCTCTAGGTTTTCAAATTTGTTGGAGTATAGTTTTTCATAATATTCTGTTATAATCCTTTTTATTTCAGTTGGGTCTGTTGTAATGTCACCCATTTCATTTCTTACTTGGGTTATTTGCATCCTCTCCAGTTTTTCTTTTGTCAGTCTGGCCAGTGGTTTGTCGATCCTTTCAAAGAACCAACTTTTGGTTTTGTTGACTCTTTCTATTGTTTTTCTATCCTCTATTTCATTTATTTCTGCTCTGATCTTTATTATTTCCTTTCTTCTCGTGGCTGTGGGCTTTTTTTTTTTTTTTTTTTTTTGCTGTTCTCTTTCTATTTGTTTGAGTTCTGTAGTTAATGTTTTGATTTTGTCCATTTCTTCTTTTTTGATGAGTGCATCTATTTCTATAAATTGTCCTCTGAGGACTGCCTTTGCTGTGTCCCATAGGTTTTGGTATGATGTGTTTTCATTCTTGTTTGATTCTAGGAATTTTTTGATTCCATCTCTGATTTCTTCTATTACCCAGTGATGTATATGCAGGGTGTTATTCAGTTTCCGTGTAATTGATTTTTTTTTCCTTGCTTTTCCTTTTGTTAATTTCTACCTTGATCGCCTTGTGGTCAGAGAAGATACTTTGTATTCTCTCAACGTTTGGGATCTTGTTGAGGATTGCTCTGTGGCCTAAGATGTGGTCTATTCTGGAGAAGTTTCCATGTGCATTGGAAAATAATGTATACTTTGCAGCTGTTGGGTGTAGTGTTCTATATATGTCTGTGAGGTCAAGTTGGCTGATTGTGCCCTTTAGGTCTTCTGTATCTTTGCTGAGTTTCTTTTTACATGTTCTGTCCTTTAACTGACAGTGGTGTGTTGAAGTCTCCTGCTATTATTGTGGAACAGTAAATTTCTCTTTTCAGTGCTGTTAGAGTTTGTTTTATGTATTTTGGAGCCCTGTCATTGGATGCATAGATGCTTATTATGTCTTCATGATGGATCATCCCCTTAAACATTATATAGTGTCCTTCTTTGTCTTTTATGGTAGATTTTGTTTTAAAGTCTATTTTATCTGAGATTAGTATTACAACTCTGGCTCTTTTTCGGTAGCTGTTTGCTTGATATATTTTTTCCCATCTTTTAATTTTTTATAAATTTATGTCTTTGTTTCTAAGATGTGTCTCTTGTAGACAGCATATTGATGGATCCTGTTTTCTTATCCATTCTGTCACTCTCCATCTCTTTACGGGTGCATTTAGGACATTTACATTCAGTGTAATTATTGATAGGTTTGAGTTTATTGCTGTCATTTTGTAGTGCTTTTTTTTTGTGGTGCTGACATTTTCTTTGTTCCTCTTACTCTCCTGTGCTGAATTCCTTTTGATTATGGATTTTTTTTTCATTTCTTTTGTTTTCTAGGTTTTGTTGTTGCTGAGACTTTATGTTTTTCTTTTTTATTTTGATGAGTAGGTTTGTGGTTACCTTGAAATTTACCCTTATCTTCCTGGGTTTGAACCAGTATTTTATTACTTGGTATCACCTTGCCTTCCTCTCTATTAGAAGGTTCTATACCTACACCGTTTATTCCCTCTTTTATTGTTCTGATGCTGTTGTCATTTACAGATTAACCTCTCTGGTTCCCTGTTGTCATTCTTTTGGTTTTGGATAGTCCTTAGGAGTTCATTACCTAGATTGGTATCTGGCTAGTGAGTCCTAGATTCAGCCTGTTGTCTGATGTTGTTTGTTCTCAGATCGAAGGACTCCTTTTAATAGGTCTTGTAAGTTTGGTTTGGTTTTTACATAGTCCCTTAATTTCTGTTTATCTGGAAATGACCTAATTTCACCATCATATTTGAATGAGAGTTTTGCAGGATATATTATTCTTGGCTGGCACTTTTTTTCTTCCAAGGTTTTATATATGTCATCCCATTGCCTTCTTGCCAGCATGGTTTCTGCTGAATAATCCAAGCTTAGTCTTATTGTTTCTCCTCTGTATGTTGACTTTTTGTTTTTCTCGAGCTGCTTTCAGGATTCTTTGTTTGTCTTTGGTTTTAGCGAGTGTGATTATGATATGCCTTGGTGATTTTCTTTTGGAGTCTATCCTATTTGGAGTTCTTTGAGCTTCTTGGATAGTGAGCTTTTCATTTTTCATGATATTGGAGAAGTTTTCTGTCAGCAGTTCTTCAACGATCCTCGCTATGTTTTCTGTTTTCTCTCCCTGTTCTGGAACTCCAATCACTCCCAGATTTTTGCTTTTGATTGTATCCCACATAATTCTCAGGGTTTCTTCATTTTTCTTTGTTCTTTTTTCTTTTTTTTAGTCAGACAGAGTTGTATACAAGTGTTTGTCTTCAATTTCGCTGATCCTGTCTTCCATCGTTTCAAACCTGCTTCTCATCCCTTCTATGACACTGTCCATTTCTGAAATCTTGTTGTTTATCTTTTGTGTTTCTAGTTGTTGTTTTTGTATGATATCTAGTTGTTAATTTATTTTAGCATTTTGTTCCTATATTATTTTCTTGAATTCTTCCATTTTTTTGTCTGCATTTTCCATGAATTTGTCTGCCTTTTCTATGAATGTGTCTATTTTTCCTCGTTTTTGTCTGCTTTTTGCTTCAACTCTTGGATAATTCTGAATGTTAGAGATTTTAATTCCCTATCAGGTAGTTCTAGTGCCTTTTCTTCTACTGGAAAGTCATCTTGTGTTTTATTTTGGATGCCTACTGGAACCATCCTGTCCTGTTTTTGTATATGTTTTGATATTGTCTGCTGTCTTCGGGGCATTCAGTAGTTATTTTCCTCGTTTATTGATAGTAGATTTGTTTGTTTCATCCTGCTTTTTTGTTTTATTTGGTTATGTCTGAGCAGGCGGGCTGAGCATTCTTTGTTTTTTGTTCATCTGTGGGCATGATACTATTCACTTCCTTCTCCAATGGGCAGGGGCAGTCACTCAGGTATGGTACAGCATGGCAGGTCCAGCTAAAGGGGAGTTGCTGGGATGGGTTGTTTGTGGCATATACTAGGGCCAACAGTGCAAACCGGGAATCAGTGAAGGGTAGGTTCCAGTAGGCTGTGCCTGTACTGCTTGGTTGTGTGGTGTTCAGCACATGGTGCAGGTAGGCAGGAAGGAGGGGGCAGATTTTGATGTGTGGAGCTAAGACGGGTATGGGAAAGAGGAGAGGGAGGAAAGAGGAACAGGTGCCAAAAACATACACACAAACAAAAAAGAGTGCTAAGGGAGCTTGCTGTTGGAGTGGAGAGATGAGAGACTGAGAAATGGAGAAAAACAAAAATGAAAAAAAAGAATAAATTGAGAAACTGGAAATGAAGAAAGAGAAAAAGAGAGAGAGGAAAATAAAACAAGGAAACAACAACAACAAAAAACAAAAAACAAAGAAAAGCAAAAAAAGAAAAGAAAAAAAAAAAAGAGAAATGCTCTCAGGGATATCACTGCGTCTGCACAGAGTAAGCGGGTAGCTCCCAAGCCCTGTGTTACTGCCCAGGTAGAAGGTCTCCCAAGCCATGAAAAGAAAAAGAAAACAAACAAACAAACAAATCAAAACAGAACAAACAAACAAAAGCCCCAGGGGTCCCACCAGCACAGCGGCACAGGCCAGAAAGCAGTTTCACAGTCAAGCAGTGTTTCACAGCCTTTCAGGAAGAAGCGAAGATGGCATATGGAGCCAGGTATTTGAGGGAAAGGAGGGGGAAGTGATGAGAGGTAAGGAAGAAATCTAATGAAGCAGAAAAAAGCATCACCAGCAGCCAACAAATGGCACTCAGGGAGTGGGCCAGTGTGGGTGGGTGGAATCCAGGTGATACCAGGGTGAAGCCAGTGCTTCCCGGCCAAGACACTGTGGCTGTAGGAAGCTGAGGAGACTGAGTGGGGGTGAAGAAGGGTGGGGGGTGGGAAAGCATATATCACTGGTTAGCAGTTGTTTTGTCTCCTGCTGGAAGCTCCGTGAAGCTGCTTTCTCATATCTCCTCTTCGCTGATCCCAATAGGAGTCCAAGATGTCAGATCTGTACTGTGGTAGCTGATATGGGGACCTCTGCATGTATCTCTCCTCGCTCTCTGTTCTTGATCAGTTTCTTATTCCTTTCGGTGCTTGGCTGAGTTCTTTATCTCTTCATTTGATGCGAAGGGTTTCAGGATTGACGTGTGACTCTGTTTGACTTAGTTTTTCGGATTCTTCCTATGGAGGGACGGCGTGGTGCTTCTGACTATGGTGCCATGTTGGCAGGAAGTCTCGAATTAAACTTTTTGAAAAGGAAATGGTATTTTCAGAATCACTCACACCTGATACAACGATCAAAAAGAAAGAAATCTACCTGAATCAAAGATTTCCACTCTCCCTAAAGTCAGATACATGGGATTCAAATTCAATTTTGCTGCTTGCCTGCAGTGGTGCCTCTGGCAAGCCAGGGAAAGCAGGGTTTTCTCATCAGCACCCGAGGGTTATAAGAAACAAAAAAAAAAAAAGCCCACAAAAAACCAAACCTGTTGCCGTCGAGTCGATTCCGACTCATAGCGACCATATAGGACGGGGTAGAACTGCCCCATAGGGTTTCCAAGGAGTGACTGGTGGATTCAAACTGCCAACCTTTTGGTTAGCAGCTGTAGCACTTAACCACTATGCCACCAGGGTTTCTGAGGGTTATAATACCTACTGCTTAAGTGTTGTTCAAATAACCTCTGCAAGGTGATAAACATAGAGCTTGACACATTGTGTTAAGTGCTTAATTAGAGCTATCTGGTATTATTGCTCTTATTATTAAGTAAATTAAAACAATAAATTCATCTGAAAAATTCTTTCATAGGTTGAACATAATCTTTGAGAATCAGGCACTGTGGATTTCATCATAATGCTATTTCAGCTTTCTTGAGATGTGAACTTTCTCTCAGAGAACTTGGTGAGGCATTTATTGTCGAGAGTTTAATACCAGCTTTGTAAGGAAATGACAGTTTCAACCAAGTTATTGTCAGAGGGAAGCTTGGTCCCTCCCTGAAATGACAAAGCTTTTTAAGTTTACATGAGTTTATTACATACTCCTGCGTCTTAGCCGACAAGGAACATTTGAACAAAGGTTGACATTTTCTTGGTGACTCAGGCCCCTCCTTGTGAACAGCTAGTCCTGCGATCCAGCATCATGCTGGGGGATTTCTGAAATACGCAGGCCGGTTTGCCCTGGACGACGACAGGTTCCTGTGTGTGGTGTTTCTTCAGGCTCTTTCCTACTGTCAGCTGTCACTGCTATGCCTTTAGCTGCTCTGACCCTGTTTCATCTGTAACAGAGTGATCTGGAAGAAACCAGGTGACCAAGTGAAACAAAATGGCCAAGTAGAATGAGCAGCCTTAAGTTTACATACAAGAATAAACCAGTGGAACCTAGGATGGTTGCTCCGTTCCCTGTAGGATTTTGTGCTGTGGTATTTGAGGTTGCTGTAATTCTATCAACAGACTAAATGAGACAGTTTGCAATTAAATCGAGCCATCTTGGGTGACTTGAATATAAAGATGCAGTATTGAGGAATGTTGACTTCAGTGGGTTCACTGTGTGAATGCCTGTCTACCCCACTCTCAGTAGCATGGAACAAAAAGGAATCATGTGTGTTGCACAATCTGTTAGTTCTCTGAGTCACCAGCTCTCCAGAAGCAGTTTTCACTTGCCCTCCTCCAGATAGCAATCTAATTGCTCTTTTGAATACATTGACAGTTTCTGCTTTTTGGCTCATACTCTGTAGCTGGATGCAGAAATTAATTTGAAGCACCTTTTCAATTATCTCTTGATAAAGGAACTTCTCGTATGGATTCATTGATCAAACTCTTTGTCACTTGAAAATATTTCTGTACTGAAGTCTGTTGCCATACTATCCTTGATTTATCTGTATTACTCAATCACATCTACCTAATTTATCACATCTGTTAAACTTCTGATAACCAAGATAATATTACTTAGCAGATTCAATATTTGTATTTATTTCAATATTGTCAGGACCTAATTAGTTAATTGGAGCCCTGGTGGTGCAGTGGTTAAGAGCTCAGCTGCTAACCAAAAGGTCAGCAGTTCGAATCTACCAGCCCCTCCCTGGAAACCCTATGGGGGCATTTCTACTCTGTCCTGTAATGTTGCTATGAGTCGACAGCTGTGGGTTTTTGGAATTAGTTATTAATTAAACAAACATCCATTATGATGTTCTTATTAGTCATTTTTGTATCATTAGTGGCTAGCAGAATGTCTGGCATGGATTGGGTGCTCCATATATGGCTGTTAATGAATAAATAAATGAGTGAATTTTGATACCAGGCCCAGTGCTACTATAGTTGTCATAGTCTGAAGGATTTGGTAGAGATGCTTTTGTTGCTGCTGCTGCTGGTGGTGTATTTTTGCTTATCCATCTACTTATTGAACATATTGCAGAATGTGACTTTGCCAGTACGGAGGAGTAAGGCAATGAGCTAGGCCCATCTGGCTCCCCATAATATATCCAGGATCTTTTAAGGTGCCAGACACACGGTAGGCACTCAATAAGTATTTCTTGACTCAGTGGATGGATTCAGAATTATCAGAAGAGGATGGTGCATGAAGAAGTGAAATTCTAATTTATTTACTTATGGTAAGACCTATGGCTGTAACATTCCCTGGACTACGTATGTCTCCATCACAAGTTCATTATCTCTTTGTGAATAGTTCTATGTGGGAAGAGAAGGGCAAATCATAATTGCCTTCAGTATTGGAACGTCACAATAATGAGTTCTCCAACTACCTCAGGCTTCCAAAGAAGTATGGAAGCATAGCGTGTCCTTACCCATAGCCTCCATCATTGAGACCCCCTCCATCCAAGATGCCAGTCATTTCTGCTTATGCCTTATGTGTTTAAGATATTCCATTGCTGACCATATCTCGCCTTTGATAACCACATTCTTTCTCCAACTATAATAACTACTATCTTGACGACCATTTTGGGGTCATCCATCATATTTAGGTCTTATTACTTAAACCTCTTGATGGCAAACTTATTCATTTCCAGTTTATACATGTTCTCAATACTTACTCACTCACTGGAGAAGTGACTAGCAAATTGTGTAGACTTGGAAAATGATAGTTTTAAAATGAACCATTCCCTTGTTGCTAACTATGTTCCATCACAGCTCAAAATTTTAAAACCAACATCTGGTTCCAGTCTAACATGGCTATGGTCTCTTTTCAACCATGTTGCATAAAGACACTCTTGGTAGCTAATCACTAGGAATAATGGAGACAAAACATGTACAGATAACATAGATGTAGAGCATATGATGGCAGGATAGAGTGCTTCTATCAATAATATGCATCATAGAAGCTCAGCAAGGCAGTGGAAAGAGGCACTGGCAGGAGACCTTACTCAATAAATATTTATTGAGCACTGCCCCTGGACACTCTTTTAACTCAGTACTGAAATCACTTCAAGGTTCACCCTTCAGCCAAAGATTAGAAAGTTCTACATGGCAGGCAATAACACACGAGGAATGTGCTTCATAGTTCAATCATATAATCAAGACTAAATGGACACACCAGCCCAAAAGCAAAGATGAAAGGGAAGGAAGATTGGACAAAAGGAAACAGGGAATCTGGGGTAGAGAAGGGGAGAGTGTTGACACATTGCAGGGCTGGCAACCAATGTTGCAAAACAGTTTGTGTATTAACTGTTTAATGAGAAGGTAATTTGCTTGGTAAACTTTCACGTAAAGCACCATAAAATATATATATTGAGCACTTACTATGGGTGGGCACTCTTCTAGGACTTGCAGTAGACTGAAAAAATGTTCCTCCAAAAGATAGCTATGTCCTAATCCTTGGAATCTGTGGATGTTACCTTATGTTATAGATGGAATTCTGTCTCCCCAAAAAGGATATATTGAAGCCTCAACCTCTTGTACCTGTGAATGCGACCTTACATGCAATAGGGTGGATCCTAATCTCATGTGAGTGGCTCCTTATAAAAGAGGAGAGCAGGCACAGACATAGGCAGAAGAAGAACGTTCATGTGGTAACAGAGACAGACAACTGCAAGTCAAAGAACGCTGAAAATTGCCAGGAACCACCAGAAGCTAGGAGAGAAGCCTGGAGCACTTTCCCTCAGTGTAGTTAACAAGAATCAACACAGCCAAGACTCTGATTTGGACTTTTGGCCTCCAGAACTGTGAGACAATCAATTTCTTTCTTTCTTTCTTTTTTTAGGTTCCTTATTACCCACTTTCCTGTCCACCCCTGCCTTCTAGTTCTTGTCCCTGGGATGTTGTGCCCCATTAGTCTCATTTTATTTTATGGGGCCATCTAATCTTTGGCTGAAGGGTGAACCTCAGGAGTGACTTCATTACTGAACTAAAAGGGTGCCCAGGGGCCATACTCTTGGGGTTACTCCGGTCTCTGTCAGGTCAATAAATCTGGTCTTTTATTGTGAGTTAGAATTTTGTTCTACATTTTTCTCCAGCTCTGTCCAGGACCCTCTGTTGTGATTCTGGTCAGAGCAGTCAGTGGTGGTAGCCAGGCACCATCTAGTTGTACTGGATTCAGTCAGGTTGGTAGAGGCCATGGTAGTTGTGGTCCATTAGTCCTTTGGACTAATCTTTCCCTTGTGTCTTGTTTTCTTCATTCTCCCTTGCTCCAGAAGGGATGAGACCAGTGGAGTATCTCTGATGGCTGCTCATAGGCTTTTAAGACCCCAGATACTACTCACCAAGGTAGAATGTAGAACATTTTCTTTATAAACTATGTTATGCCAGTTGAGCTAGATGTTCCCCAAGACCATGGCCTCCACAGCTCTCTGCCCAGCAATTTGGTCCCACAGGGAGTTTGGATGGAAACCATCAATTTCTGATTTTTAAAGCCACCACTTTGTGGGATTTTGTAATGGAAGCTTCAGGTAGCTAACACCTTACATGGTAAAGTCTTTGCAGATGTTATCAATTTAAGGGTTTTGGAATGGGGAGATTGTCCTGGATTATGAAGGTGAGCCCTTAATGTTCTTATAAGAGAGAAGCAGAGAGAGATTTGGCATACACAGAGCAGAGAGTGATGTAAAGATGAAGTGGAGAGAAATTCGAAGATGCTGACCTTGAAGATTGAAATGATGTAGCTCCGAGCCAAGGAATGCCAGCAGTCACCAGAAGCTGGAAGAGTCCAGAACTGGGTTGTCCCCTAAAAACGAAACAAAACCAATAGGACAGAGTAGTACTGCTCCAAAGAGTTTCCATAGAGTAGCTGGTGGATTCTAACTGCTAACTTTTTTTGGTTAGCAGCCAAGCTCTTAACCACTGCACCACCAGGTCTCTGGATTGTCCCCTAGAACCTGCAAAAGGATGCAGCCCTGCTAACTCCTTGATTTCAGCCCAGAGCTACAGATTTTGAGCTCCTGGCCTCTAGATATGTGAAAGAATGAGTTTCTGTTGTTTTAAGTCACCAAGTTTTTGGCAATTTGTTACAGCAGCTTCAGCAAACCAACTTAGCTTTCGAAGTTACATCATTGAAAAAAGACACACATCTGGCTTCTCCTCATTAAGTGTATGACTCTGAAGAGCAGGAGAAATTCACACTCCTGATCACCTACTCTGTGCTAAGCGCTTGGCACTTTATTTATGTTGTTTTATTCTTCTTTATTATTTTGTTTTTGCCTGAACAGCATCCATGTTTTCAGTAATGGCTTTCATATTGGTGTGAGCATTAACTTATAACAACTATCTTGGAATATACCACGGACTGCCAGAAGAATGAACAAATCTGTCTTGGAAGAAGTACAGCCAGGATGCTCATTAGAAGCAAGGATGGTGAGACTTCATCTCACATACTTTGGGCATGTTATCACGGGAGACCAGTCCCTGGAGAAGGACATCATGCTTGGTAAAGTAGAGGGTTAGTGAAAAAGAGGCAGACCCTCAATGAGATGGATTGACACAGTGGCTACAACAATGGGCTTGAGCATAACAACAATTGTGAGGCTGGTGCAGGACTGGGCAGTGTTTTGTTCTGTGGTGCATGGGGTCGCTATGAGTTGGAACCAACTCGATGGCACCTAACAAAAACAACAATGCAGCAGTTTGAATTTAAATGCAAATCTATGTGTGAATAGTGTGTGATTGGGTAACAATAATAGCATTTGTCTTCAATGGTGTGTGTGTGTTTTCCAGTTTTTTGTTCTTCTACAAGGTAGTTGTACTTATCAGGTTCCTAGCTATTTTAGCCTGTGAGCACAGGTTGCCCAAAGGGTATGAACCACTCTGTCTGGAATGAATGTCAGGGAAGGTCTGAAGGCCAGGCTCTAGTATGTCAGCCAATGAGCTGAGAGAGAGAAAAGATCTATTTCCTAAGGAGGAACGGCTCAGCCCACAGAAAGCCACAGTTAGTCAATCACTCTTGTTTGCCATAATCTGACCAAGTGCTGCTAACTGCTCAGGAAAAAGCAGAATTCATAGGAGGCTCTTACCGCAGGGAGTAATCCACCCACCCTGCGGGCTTAGAGGGGCGAATAAAGGGGTAACTGCCCGGTTGGTAAGTATCTTGTGTTTTCATTATCTCCTCCTTCCACCCAGACTTCGGTGCTGTGCTGAGATTTCTCTTCGAGACACCAGCAGTAGTGTTGTTGCTATAGATTTCTGAGGCGAGGAACTAGCAAGGTTGTCCCAAAGGAACACAGTGGGCAAGGGAGAGAGGAGAACTGAATTCGATTATCCCTTTCCTGGCTGCTGCTGCCGCTGCCAGCTACCCTCTAACCTGGGCTGCAGGCTCACCATCTCCCTGCTCTGCCAGTGCACATCAGTTCTTATAGCTTGCTTTGTCCTTGGGTTTTTGTTTTTTTTTTTTTCCATCTCCCCAAGGTTTTCTCCCATATTTGTTATTTCTTGGAATCTGTATTTCCTTCGTACAATGAGACACACACAAGACAGGGCCCTATGGCCATTTCTCCAGGACAACATGGTGTGATTGGACATGTCTAGCTGTACGGTTACTGTTAAACCTGCTGGACCCACTGCCAGAAGTTCTGTCTCTTACCTCCTTGAGGACCTGCAGACTGCAGGAGCCATCTGACCCCTTCTTTACCATCTGTGTATAGCCTGGGCTTCCTCTCCTTTCTTCTCTGCTGGGTCTGGAGACCTGGGAGTAGCATTAAATCTTGCTTTCCTGTTTGATTTTTCTTTTAACTTATATTTGATATACTGTATTATCTATGTAAAGGCCAAATGGGCTAGAAAACAGGCCCCTTCTTTTAGTTCCACCCAGAAAGCTGAGAAATTAATCTTAACAAGACTGAACCACCTCAGAAGGGGATGGATACAAGACCTGATTCAGCCCAAACAGACTCTCCTAAGAATGTGACCCGTGGCCAGAATCTCATAAAGTCTGAAAAAACACTGGAGCTGATTGGTATCAAACACAGTGTCCAAAATGGCCTGGGTTCCACTTTTCAATTTCAATATATTCTTTATTTTGCTTAAGTTTTCCAAAGCCCATTTCTCTTGCTCATCACCAAAACCCTTAATTGATTCACTTAAATAGTGGGTAATTACAAAAAATTAAAGCAAATAATGTATGAAAATCATTTAGCACAGTTCCCTACACAAGCATTCAATGAATGTAAACTACTGATATTTATTAAGGGCAGTGGTGAAAATCAAATCAGAATGATATCTACAGGTGCTATATGAAAATCATAAAACATTATACAAATGCCAGTTATTATAAGTTTATTATGATTATTACTCTAAAACGGACAGTTCAACAAGTTCATCTTTTAAGTTCTTGTTCATGAAGTCTTGTTGATTATTTAAGCATTCAGTCTTGAGCTGTTCAGTCCACTACATTAGAACTTACTGTACCTGTTCTCTCTCTTTAGATAAACGATGGTAATGTGTTCAAATTCATCCAGTCAGAATTAATTAAATTAGCTTTGGAAAAATAATGCATTTTAGGTACATTTCTGAAGACTCCATTTCAAAGTTAAACATTTCCTTAAAAAAAAAAAAACCTAATTAAATCAGCTGATGATCTGGCTCATCTGACCATCTGGGTTTCAACACTAATTGCTGCTGATGAGTTGCTTTTTCTGTTGAATTTTTAAGTTCAGGTAGAGAAGCATTTTGTTCTTCATCATTCATGCTCCAGTCCAGACTAACTCACTAAGGAGAATTCAAGCAAACAGAGTAAGAAAAATCAGATGGCATAATTGCAGGGTATGGCCATACGCTTTCACTAGAAAATAGGTTTAGGCTGAAAAGTGAAATATTTCTAGATAAATTTCATTAAAGCCAGACACAACCATTAAGCAGCAGAAATAGAATTCCAGGCCTAAGGCTTCGTGGTAAAATCAGTCAATGACTTAAAACTCTTTCTTGCCCAAATACAGCCGGCATGTCCCAGTCAATCAACTAATTAGCAAATATTTTGTGTGCTCAGCCATTGATATTATAGTTATGGAGATTCCACAAGACGTACAAAAGAAACAAGGAATTCAAGAAGCATAATACTTAGTTGAAGACACAGCTTCACTATTTTATTACACTTAATCCTCAGAGATATTGCGGGTTCAGACCACTGCAATAAATTGAATGTCGCAATAAAGTGAGTCATATGAATTTTTTGGTTTCCCAGTGTATATAAAAGTTATGTTTACATTATACTGTAGCCTATTAAGTGTGCAATAGCATTATGTCTAAAAAAACAATGTACACACCTTAATTAAAAATTACCTTCTTGCTAAAAAATGCTAACCATCATCTGAGCCTTCAGCAAGTTGTAATCTTTTTACTGGTGGAGGGTCTTGCCTTGATGTTGATGGCTACTAACTGATCAGAGTGGTGGTTGCTAAAGGTTGGGGTGCCTGTGGCAATTTGTTAAAATAAGACAACAATGAAGTTTGCTGCATCAACCGACTCCTCCTTTCACTAAAGATTTCTCTGTAGAATGTGATGTTGTTCGATAGCAATTTACCCACAGTAGAATTTCTTTCAAAATTGGAGTCAGTCCTCTCAAACCCTGCTGCTGCTTTATCAATTAAGTTTATGTAATATTCTAAATCCCTTATTGTCATTTCAACAAGGTTCATAGCATCTTCACCAGGAGTAGATTCCATCTCAAGAAACCGCATTCTTTGCTCATCCATAAGAAGCAACTCTTCATCTGTTAAACTTTTATCATGAGATTGCAGCAATTCAGTCACATCTTCAGGCTCCACTTCTAATACTAGTTCTCTTGCTATTTCCACCACATCTGCAGTTACTTCCTCCACTAAGTCTTGAGCCCCTTGAAGTCATCCATGAGGGCTGGAATCAACTTCTTCCAAATTCCTGTTATATTGATATTTTGACCTCCTCTCATGAATCACATATGTTCTTAATGGCATCTAGAATGGTGAATCCTTTCCAGAAGGTTTTCAATTTACTTTGCTCAGATCCATCAGAGAAATCACTATCTATGGTAGCTATAGCCTTATGAAATGTTGCACTTTAATAATAACTCACTTAAATAAGACTTGAAAGTCAAAATTACTCCTTGATCCATGGGCTGCAGAATGGATGCTGTGTTAGCAGGCATGAAAACAACATTAATCTTCATGTGCATCTCCATCAGAGCTCGAGTGATGGTGCACTATCAGTGAGCAGTAATATTTGGAAAGGAATCTTTTTTTCTGAGCAGTAGGTCTCAACAGTGGGATTAAAATATTCAGTAAGCCATGTTGTAAACAGATGTGCTGTCATCCAGGCTTTGTTGTTCCATTTACAGAGCACAGACAGAGCAGATTTAGCGTAATTCTTAAGAGACCTAGGATTTTCAGAATGGTAAATGACCGTTGGCTTCAACTTAAAGTCACCAGCTGGTTTAGCCCATAACAAGAGGGTTAGCCTGTCCTTTGAATTTTTGAAGCCAAGCATCAACTTCTCTTCTCTAGCTGTGAAAGTCCTGGATGGCATCTTCTTCCAATATAAGGCTGTTTCATCTATATTGAAAATTTGTGGTATAGTGTAGCTACCTTCATCAATTATCTTAGCTAGATCTTCTAGATAACTTGCTGCTTCACTTGCACTTTCATGTCATGGAGACAGCTTCTTTTCTTAAACCTTATAAACCAACCTCTGCTAGCTTCAGACTTTTCTTCTGCAGCTTCCTCACCTCTCTCAGCCTTCATTGAATTGAAGAGAGTTAGGGTCTTACTCTGGATTTGGTTTTGGCTTAAGGAAATGTTGTGGCTGGTTTGATCTTCTGTCCAGACCACTAAAACTTACTCCATATCAGCAATAAAGCTATTTTGCTTTCTTATCGTTTGTGTGTTCACTGGAGTAGCACTTTTAATTTCCTTCAAGAACTTTTCCCTTGCATTCACAACTTGGCTAACTGTTTGGCACAAGAGCTTAGCTTTTAGCCTGTCTCAGCTTTTGACATGCCTTCCTCACTAGCTTAATCATTTCTAGCTTTTAATTTAAAGTAAGAGGCCTGCAACTCTTCCTTTCACTTGAACTCTTACAGGCCGTTGTGGGGTTATTAATTGGCCTAATTTCAATGTTGTCATGTCTCAGGGAATAGGGAGACTTGAGGAGAGGGAGCGAGACAGGGGAATGGCCGGTTGGTGGAGCAGTCAGAACACATACAACATTTATCAATTAAGTTCTCCATCTTACATGGGCATAGTTCGTGGTGCCCTAAAATAATTCCAATCGTAACATCAAAGATCACTGATCACAGATCACCATAACAAATATAATAATAATGAAAACGTTTGAAATATTGCAAGAATTACCAAAATGTGACACAGAGACATGAGGTGAGCATATGCTGTTGGAAAAATGGCGCTGATAGACTTGCTCGATGCAGGATTGCCACAAACCTTCAATTTGTAAAAAATACAATATTTGCAAAGCACAAAAAAGAGAAGCACCATAAAAAGAAGTATGCCTATATATCTCAGTTTCCTCAGCTGAAAATTAGGGAGATTAATGGTTCTGCCTACTTGAATGAAATAGTGCCTGTGAGAATGCTTGGTAAATATCTAAATGTTAGATATTTACCATTGATGAGCATATACATTAACTAGAAATGCATTTTCAAATATAAGGTAACATTTTATCATCAAGTGCAAAATTGGTGCTATAGAGTAGTGCTGGAAACATTCACAACCTGAAATTGGCCTGGACCAGAGCCGCCAGGAAGGGTTTCATGGAGCCAGTGATTTTAACTGATGTTTTCCCTATCTCAGTAAATATCATCACCTTGGAATCATATTTGATACCTTTATTTCTCTCAAACCCGTATCCAATTCAGTAGAAAATCTTATTGGTTTTACATTCAAAATTAACCTCCAGTCTTATCACAACCTCCATTGTTAAGATCCTAGTCTAAGTATCTGTCATCTCACACCTGGCAAAGTGCAGAACCCCTCTTGCTGCTTGACTTAGTTATATAGTGCTGCTATAACAGAAATACCACAAGTGGATGGTTCTGGCAAACAGAAATTTATTCTCTCACAGTTGAGGAGGCTAGAAGTCCGAAATCAGGCTGCAGGCTCTAGGGAAAGGATTTCTCTCTCTGTCGGCTCTGGGGGAAGGTCTTTATCATCAATCTTCCCCTGGTCTAGGAACTTCTCAGTACAGGGACTCCTGGTTCAAAGGACGCACTCTGCTCCTGGCTCTTCTTTCTTGGTGGTAATGAGGTCCCTCTCCTCTCTGCTCGATTCTCTCTTTTATATCTCAAAAGGGATTGACTCAAGATAGAACCTAATCCTGTAGATTTTGTCCTGCCTCATTAACATAATTGCCTCTAATCCTGCCTTATTAACATCATACCTGTTGCTGTCGAGTTGATTCCAACTCATAGTTACCCTATAGGGCAGAGTAGAACTGCTCCATAGGGTTTCCAAGGAGAGGTTGGTGGATTTGAACCGCTGACCTTTTGGTCAGCAGTGAAGTTCTTAACCACTGCGCTACCGGGGCTCCCATTAACATTATAGAGGTTAGGATTTATAACACATAGGTAATGACATCAGATCACAAAATGGCAGACAATCACACAATACTGGGAATCATGGCCTAGCCAAATTGACACACATTTTTGGAGGTCACAATTTAATCCATGACACTGGTCCACCTGTACTTCTACATCTCTGTTAATCATTTTCACAGTAGCCAGGTGACTCTTACAAATTTAAATCTTTTTGTTTCATTTTCCTATTCCCAACTTGCCAGCTTCCCAACAGCTCCCCACACTTTTAGAATAAAACTTGAAATGCTTACCAAGATCGACAGGCTTTTTAGTACCTAGCCAACGGCTGCCTCTGCAACCTCATTTCCCACATCTCTCCCCTCAGTTCACTGGCTCCAGTCTCATCCTCAGCATCAAACTCAAACATTCCTGAGACATCAGAGTCTTTGTGCTTCCTGTTCCCTGTGCCCATGCCTGGAATGTTGAATTCTACCTCCTAACAAATACAAATACAAAAACAAACACAAAAAAATTCCAGGCTAATTGTGAAAGGCAAAACAATGAAACATTAAAAAACAATATAAAAGAATGACTTCCCCACTTGGATAGGGGGGAAAAAATCACTAAACAGGACCCCAAAAACACTCCCTTTGAAGGAAAAAATTGATAAATTGGAGCTCATTAAAATAAAGAACTTGAGTTTATCAAAAGAAGCCATTAAGAGAGTGAAATCAGTACATCATTAAACTGTACATTTTTCTTTTGTGCGCTTTTCTGTAAATATGTTTTATTCTCTGCCCTTGCACACACATCAAAGTTAAAAACCTGGAAGGGTGGTTGGCAGTCACCTGGGAGGGCAGGCAGTAAAGGGGGATGTCATAGGGAGAGAGCACAGGACCTACAGTGCCCCTTGAAGTGGAAGGGACAATTGCATGTTGAAGGACCAGGAAGGAAAGTGTGGTTGAAGCACAGAGAAGGGGGTGAGGCACCCTAACATTGAGGCTGGAAGGGTGACAGGACCCTGTCCTTGCAGTCTAGTAACTGCAGAAACACACAGTGCTATCTAGCTTACATGTGGAGGGTTATCTTTAAATAACTCAATCTGTTTATTCTTAATATTTCTTCAGAATGTGCTTCTTTTGTAAAAACGTATTATAAGAAGTTAACAAATCATCTTCAAATATAGTTGTACCTTTTTCCATAGTATTGAATAGAACAAAATCACGTTCCCGTGAAATCTGATTAAAATACTAGATGATAAAAACCCACAATGCTCCTTTTACATGCTGAGTAATTAGTTCCTGTTATGTAATCTTCAGTATAGGTTAGAGAACAATAGCAGTTTAAGCATTAAACAAATTGACAATGAAAGCAATCACTGAATTTACAGTAACCTTCGGCAAAGAACTCAGTACACTACACTCATCAAAATCTGTGTGCTAATATAATACCAACGTGAATAAAAATGTTATACCATATATAGTTATCTTTTCCTAATGTCAGGAATGTCCATTTGTTACCACTGGAAATAAACTCATCATAGTTTGTAAATGTCTTGACTCTGAGCTTTAAAACAAAAGCAACTCGTTGTTGTAAATATTTAGCCAGCAATTATTAAATAGATCAGCTCAGCATGACTATTCCAGCTGGAAGAGATTTCTTGCTGCTCATGTTACTGTATAAACCATTCTTTAAATAAGGTTGAGAATGATGGGGCTGATTATTTCTGCCCCTGGTATTCATTATATTCTCACAACACACTTGCCTGTTGAAGTCTAGATAATGGCAGAGCTAAACAGAGTCTGCAGTTAAAGTTTGCAGGTCATTTACATTGCCTGAATTTTCATCTGTGGGGCTCAGTAAAGAGGAACATTCCTTTCATGAAGTGGAAAACTTTATAGATGGAGGTATTTTGTGACTGGATACCTGGAATGGTATTTGCCTGCAACAGGGTTCCTTACGTGTGGTGGTTATGTCTCCTTGCCTTGATTCCTTACCACATTCTGTATTTCACAACCCTCAGAAATACTATTCCAGTGCAGTTATGCAATATAGCCTCTAAATACCTTCTGCAGCATACTTTTTAATGTGCGTTTTTATGTTTTTGTTCTAAAGACATCACCAGAAGTTTAATCAACATTAAAGATACTTCATCCATCTCCCTATAAGAATACTCATCTCAGAGACTACTTAAAAAATACCAAAAAAACCTCAAACTTGTTGCTGTGAAGTTGATTCCAACTCATGATGACCCCATGTGTGTCAGAGTAGAACAGCTCCATTGGCTTTTCAAAATTGTGACCTTTCAGAAGCAGATCACCAGACCTTTCTTCCAAGGCACCTCTGGGTAGGTTCAATGTTTCAGTTAGTAGATGAATGCTAAACTGTTTGTGCCACCCAGGGACATCTACTTAAAATTTGTTGTTGTTGGTAGGTGTCATTGAGTCCGTTCCAACTCACAGCGACCCTGTGCACAACAGAACAAAACACTGCCCTGTCGGGCACCATCCTCACAGTTGTTGCTATGTTTGAGCCCATCGTTGCAGCCACTGTGTCAGTCCACCTCCTTGAGGATTTTCCTTGTTTTTGCTGACCCTCTACTTTACCAAGCATGATGTCCTTCTCCAGGGACTGGTCCCTTCTGATAACATGTCCAAAGTATGTAAGATGTAGTCTTGCCATCCTTGCTTCTAAGGAGCGTTCTGGTTGTACTTCTTCAAAGACAGATTTGTTCATTCTTCTGGCAGTCGATGGTATATTCAGTATTCTTCACCAACATCATAATTCAAAGGCATCAATTCTTCTTCAGTCTTCCTTATTCATTGTCCAGCTTTTGCATGCATATGAGGCAAATGAAAATACCATCGCTTGGGTCAGGCATACCTTAGTCCTCAAAGTGACATTTTTGCTTTTTAAAATTTTTAAAAGGTCTCTTGCAGCAGATTTGCCCAGTGCAATGTGTCTTTTGATTTCTTGACTGCTTCTTCCATGGGTATTGATTGTAGATCCAAGTAAAATGAAATCCTTGACAACTTCAATCTTTTCCCCATTTATCATGATGTTGCTTATTGGTCCAGTTGTGAGGATTTTGGTTTTCTTTATGTTGAGGCTGTGGTCTTTGATCTTCGTCAGTAAGTGCTTCAAGTCCTCTTTGCTTTCAGCAAGCAAGGTTGTGTCATCTCCATATTGCAGGTTGTTAATAAGCCCTCCTCCAGTCCTTAAATATATAAAGCAAATATGCAAATCCTTAAAAATACCAAGTACCATAAAATAATGAGGTTGGAGGGTACAATTCGTTGCTATTATCACACTTCTCACGTGCATTTCCAATTCTGAAATACATGTATTTATGAATTTTAAAAAAATTAGTGCTCTCTTTATTTCTTAAAATAAACCAAATACAGTAATTACTGCATTTGTGGATTTTTTTCTCTTGGTGTGTTTAATAATTAAGCCATCTGTCATGGATTGAGCTGTGTCCCCCGAAAATATCTGTCAGCTTGGCTGGGTCATGATTCCCAGTATTGTATGATTGTGTTATCTGATGTGATTTCCTTATGTGTTGTAAACTCTATCACTATGATGAGATTATATGTGATCTCCTTATGTGTTGTAAATTCTATCACTGTGATGAGGTTGTACTGATGAGGTTGACAAGATTAGGGTCTTAATGCAATCTCTTTTGAGATATAAAAGAGAGAAGTGAGCAGAGACACAGGGGAACCTCATACCACCAAGAAAGCAGTGCCGGGAGCAGAGCATGTCCTTTGGACCTGAAGTTCCTGTGCAGAGAAGCTCCCAGACCAAAGGAAGATTGATGACATGGATCTTTCTCCAGAGCCAACGGAGAAAGCGTTCCCCTGGAGCTGATGCCCTGAATTTGGACTTGTAGCCTACTGGACTGTGAGAGAATAAACTTCTCTTTGTAAAACCATCCACTTGTGGTACTTCTGTTGGAGCAGCACTAGATGACTGAGACATCATCTTTGTTCCATTCCACTTTCCAAGAACTTGCCTCATTAACCAAACTTAGGAAATGAAATTTTAGTTTAGGCCATGCTCCCCGAGAAGTAACCACTCTTTCGTCTCACTTCCATGTCACCACCCCAGGATGTAAGCCAGATCTTCTAAACAATGATAATATTGTGAACACATTCCCAGTTAGCAGTTATTTTACTTTGCTCCCTAAGAATGAATGAAAACAAATACAGTTGCCACGTAAAGCTAGCCTCTCCCTAACTCAGTTTCAATTTCCACAGCCACAGTGTCAGATGCTACTTATCTGGTTGTGTTCTCATGAACCAAACCAAACCCATTGCCGTCGAGTCAATTCCGACCCATTGCGACCCTATAGGACAGAGTAGAACTGCTCCCACAGGGTTTCCAAGGAGAGGCTGGCAGATTTGAACTACCGACCTTTTGGTTAGCAGCCAAACTCTTATTTCTCATGGGCCTATGAAAAAAGAGAAGGCATTTAAGTGGTTGAGCACAACCCATTACCTCTATGAGGTATAACTCAAAAAGACTTAAGTAAAACTAAAGTGTATAAAATGCATCTCTGTGTTCCAAACACTTCGACACAGGGCCATATTTACATCTTTAATATATTTAACATACAGCACATAGCTCTGGTCTTACATGGCGGGTGTTACATGGAGATGAGAACTTGCCAGTAAATAGTTATCTTGGGAGCAGTGGACTAAGAGGATGAGCCATACTGATAGTTTTTAAGGGCTAATGTTTTCATACTTTTGCCATGGGTTCCCTAGGTCTGCTGTTTCACTAGCACAAACTGGGTAGCTAGAAATGATAGAAATATATTCTCTCTGGGGTTGTTAACCATTGTCATAAAACAATATGTGTACTGACTGTTTAATGAGAAACTATTTGTTCTGTAAACCTTCACCTAAAGTACAGTAAAGAAAAATGCACAAAGGAAATGAAAAAAAAAAAAAAAGAAAGAAATATGTTCTCTCACAGTTTTGGAGGCTACAAGTCCCAAACCGAGGTGTCAGTCAGGTTGGTTCCTTCTGGGGTGCTCTGAGGGAGCATCTGTCCCATATCTCTCTCCTGTTTTCTGGTGGCTGCCAGCAGTTCTGATGTTCCCTGGCTTGTGGCAGCCTAACCATAATCTATACCTCTGTCTTCACACGGCCACCTTCCTTCTGTGTCTCTTCTCTTCTTGTAAGGATACTAGTAACTCCGGATTAGGATCCACCCTATTCCAGTATGACCTCATGTTGACTTTACTGACTACATCTGCAAAGACTCTGTTTCCCGAAATAAAGTGACATTCACAGGTACCAGGGGCTAGGACTTCAACAAATCCTTTTGGGGGCACAATTCAACCCATAACACTTTTCTAAGAGAATCTCATTTATAGAATTGGCTTGGGGAATTCATCAGGGGGGCAGTGGGTTCCACTGTATCAAATGTTGGAGCATGAACACAATCTCCAGACCTTCTCTGAGTCATAAGGTAGCTTAGGCCATGCTTGGATATGGGACCCCTAAAAGCAGCAAAGAGTGCAGAGTCAAGGTTTTTCATGGAATGAATGTAGCTCCATTTGGCAAACACCACCATTAAAAAGCAGCAAGGGAGTTCCTTTGCATACCTCTGTCCTTTTGTACTTTATTATTTGCTTTATCTGACTGTTCCTCTAGGCGGACTGTGAACTCTTTGAGGATAGGGGTTGTGAAATCTCAGAGCTGAGCACAGAGCCAGTTATATGCTGTAAGCATTTAGCAATTGTTCCAATGCGTAAATGATTAATAAATGAAATTTTTTATTTTTATTTTTATTTTATTTTATTTTTTTAAAATATTTTATTTTACTTCAGGTGAAGGCTTACAGAACAAACAGTTTCTCATGTAACAGTAGTACAGATGCTGTTTTGTGACTTTGGTTAACAACCCCACAACATTTTAACCCTCTAACTTCTCAACTTTTTTTTTTTTTTTTTTTGGTGAAAATACACATAGCCAAAGATACACCATTTCAAAACTTTTTACCTACACATTTAGGTGACATTGACTACGCTCTTCTAATTGTGCTGTTATTCTCACTTCAGATGAAGGCTTACAGGACAAAATAGCCTCCCATTTAACAGTTACTACAAACGTTACCCTTTAACAATGGTTAGCAATCTCACAACACATCAACAGTATCCTGACTCAACCTTGTGTTCCCTACCATCAGCTTCCTACTCCCCTTCTTCCTTCTGGCCCTTGTCACTGGACTCCTGTGACTCGTTAGTCTCATTTGGTTTTACCGGTCTGTCCACTCCCAGGCTGAACAGTGAACCTCAAAGGTAACTTCACCACTGATCTAAAAGGGTGTCTGGGGGCCATACTCTTGAGGTTTCTCCAGTCTCCTTTAGGCCAGTAAATCTGGTCCTTTTTTTTTTTTTTTTGTGAGTTAGAATTATGCTCTACATCCTTCTCCAGCTCTGTCCAGAACCCTCTGTTGTGATCCTGGTCAGAGCAGTCAGCAGTGGTAGCCAGGCACCATCTAGCTGTACTGGACTCAGTCCGGTGGAGGCCTTGGTAGCTGTGGACAATTAGTCCTTTGGACTAATCTTTTCCTTGTATCCTGTTCTCTTCATTCTCCCTTGCTCCTGTAGGGATGAGACCAGTGTAGTATCTCAGATGGCCGCTCACAGGCTTTTAAGACCCCAGACACTACTCACCAAGGTAGAATGTAGAGCATTATCTTTATAAGTAGTGTCATGCCGATTGAGCTAGATGTTCCCCGAGACCATGGTCCCCAGAGCCCTCCGTCCAGCATCTCAATCCCTCGGGGAGTTTGGATGTGTCCATGGGGCCTCCATGACCTTTCCTTGAGCAGGTTGTGTTAGTTTCCCTTGTATTGTGTACTGTCTCACCTTTCACCCAAGATATGAACTCTTTGAGGATAGGGGTTGTGAAATCTCAGAGCTGAGCACAGAACCAGTTATATGCTGTAAGCATTTAGCAATTGTTCCAATACGTAAATGATTAATAAATGAAATTTTAAAGAAAATCTAACATAATAGTAAAATGAATATAATATTAAGATTAATGGAGCAAGGAAGAAGGTAATGGTATTCAAGAGGTACTAAATCCATAAATCCACAAAAGCATATAGAAAAGGAGTCGGTTTACTTTAGAAAATAAGAAAATCAGAAAGTCAATAATGGGAAATAGCGTTTGGATTATTTGAACAAAATGTTTTAGCAATAATTATTTCAAACTAAAAATCGCTGGTGAGGATGCAATGAATGATATCCCTATAATTTACCTCTTCTTGTTGCGTGCCATCAAGCCACTTCCGACTCGTAGTGACCCTGTCACAACAGAACGAAACCCTGCCTGGTCCAGAGCCATTCAGTCTAGCAGTACTTTAATGGGTAGAGTCCTGTTGGGGGAATAATATGATAAGAATCAAGAGCAATTAAAAAGATAGATACTCTTTGCCAGATCAATTTCATATCTGAGTATCCAACCTGAAGGAATAAAATAAAATTTGGAGGAAAAAAAATCAGTAAGATATTCATTGCAGCACTATCTAAAATAATGGGAAAATTTAAGCAACTTAAATGTCCATCTGTAGAAATAGCGAAGTTAATTATGGCACACTGGTATATTAAAATATTAAGTGGTTTTCTTAAGATGGGAAATTGATATTTCTGAAGCAACAGAGAGTTATCTATGTGCCATGATTGTAAGAACAGCAGAGGTCAAAACCGTGGCCACGAGGAGATGGTAACTAGGAGACTGTAAAGTCTCCCTATGCCAGAATCTCGAAGCCTTTGTGGAGAGATGAGAACACTTTTATTTTGCAAGTTGCCATGGCTGTAAGAGAAATATCTCTTTCATTGGAGTTATGTTAATGTTGCTGTATTCCCGTTGCCATCAGGTTGATTCTGACTCATAGAGACCCTATGGGATGGAGTAGAACTGCCCCATAGGGTTTCCAAGGAGCAGCTGGTGGATTCAATCTGCTGACCTTTTGGTTAGCAGCCGAGCTCTTAACCACTGTGCCACCAGGGCTCCAATAATATTATAAAAATGGAATGAAACAGCATAGATACCTTCAAGTAAAAGAGAGGAGGGAAACTTTCTGGTGCTTTCTTCATCTAACTCAAGAGGAGAATTGCTACAGAAATGACGTGCAGCTTAGATCCAGATGTAATAGAGTGGGCCAGCGGTGGGCACCTGGCTCCTGAGCGCTGTCCTTGTTGCTCCATCTGTCACATGTGTGAGCTTCAGTTTGAAGCTCCCTGGGCTTCAGTTTGTCATTCTGAAAAACGGAGACTGTTGGACATACTTGCTCTTTCAGATCATGCTGTGTTTAGGCTACAGTAATCCTCTTCTAGAAGCAAAGATGGTGAGAATTCAGCTCAGTTACACTGGGCATGTCATCAGAAAAGACCAACTGCTAGGGAAGGACATCATGCTTGGTAAGGTAGAGGGTCAATGAAAATAAGGGAAGTCCTCAGTGAGATGAATTGACACACTAGCCAGTGGACCTAAACATACCAATGATCTAAGGTCACCTTGAATCGGAGCTGACTGAGTGACAACTAACAGCAACAGTCCTCTTTCGGCGGCATTATTATATTCTTTATTTTTGTTTTTTAGGAATGTATGATGACTGGGGACAGATGTCTGTCATGTGGTCAGATGATTGTGATCCCTGAATCTCAAGGACTCTGCCTAGGGAAAACAACACCCCAACTGAAAGAGCAAATGTTCTCATTAAGAGCTTCAGGATAGCTGGGAGACACTTGTAAATCAGGCAGAGAAATAGGTGCATACAATGCATTAATTGTAAAGACCACTCTGAAAATGACCAAAGTCAGGTTAGACTGGGTGTGTTCACTCGTTCTCGTTCTTTTATGAAGCAAAGACACAGTTACCCAAATGAGATTTACTCCAGAGTAATTGGATGAGTGTCTCTCAGTACTTGTAAAAACAGCTTGGGGGCAGTATCTGACCTCCTCCAACCCCACAAGAGGGAAGGAGAACCAAGATCAACAGCTCAAGGCTGACTCCCATGAGACAGAGGCCAGACAAGCCTCCTCCCTCCGCCATCTTTACCGATTCTGACCCCAACTGTCCCTCCCACGGCACTCTCTACTTCTCTGCTGGGTTTGATAATTCATTGCAATGGCCACACAGAACTCAAAGACCATACTCACAATTATGAGGTTTATTAGGGAAGTAACAGTTACAATTCAGGCTCAGAACACTCTAGATACAGTTCTTCCATCAGGATAGCCTCTTCCCAGCCTAGCTCGCAGGCACGCCTCTCCTTGGCCCTCAGTCTCTGCCCAAAGGCACTTAGCTTTCTTTCTCCATGGTCCAGAAAGCCTACCACGTCATCTCCTGCTGCCAGGTCTTTCCTGCTGGTCTCTTTCCTTGGTGGTGGTGAGCTCCCCTCTCTGCTCTGAAATTGGCTCTCTTTTAAGGTAAAACTGACCAATCCCCTTGGATTATCCTATCACACAGTCCTGCCCAATCACCTGAGTGGGAGTTACAGGACCATGGCTAGAAACGCCACACAAAAGTAATCAATCAGTTAATCAGTCACGCCGCAGAACTATTTAACATCAAGAAAATGTGGCTTTCACCACCAAGGACATTAAGATTAATTAGGGTATATATTCACGTCTTAGGTCACGTTGACTGACAATTTCAGCACAGGAATATTCTCAGACTTAGGTAACAGCATTACAGCCTAAAACAATGTGTCTTTTAAAACTTATAACATGCAATTTATAGTTAAAATTTTATTCTCTTTTCTCCTTGAAATATATGGTAACAGACAAGATTCACCTACTTGTCAATTGCCTGAATATATACCAATACATACATACCTGATAACTCATATATATATACATATATGTATATATGAGCCCTGATGGTGCAGTGGTTAAAGCACTTGGCTGCAAACCAAAAGACAGGTGGTTCAAACCCACTAGCCACTCCTCAGGAGAAAGATGTAGCAGTTTGCTTCTGTGAAGATTTACAGCCTTGGAAATCCTATGGGGCAGTTCTACTCTGTCCTACAGGGTCGCTAAGCATCAGAATTGACTCGACAACAGTGAGTTTATATATATATATACATATATATATGTACACATATATATAATGCTCTTATTTGGGAAAATATATTAATATATGTAAATATATATATTTACATATTATTTATGTATATATACACACATACATATTTCTTCCAAATAAGGAACTTAAGAGTTTAGGAATTAAATATTTTAAAAACATTTTTACCAAACTTCCATTTTCTGTCTTAATTCATCTTAAATGGAGTCAAAATTGATCACTATCTTTAGCTAAATAAATTAAAATGAAATATAATCATCCTTTAAAATATGTGTCCTAACTGAGAGGTGAAAGACAAAAAGTCTTTTTATTAATGTTCGGCACAAAATGTGCTGGAGAACAATTCATGGATTAGCATAATTACAGTCTTTTGTTAAAAGTCAAAGTCGATTAATTCCTTCAAAATTCCCTATTAACCTGAAACCACTGCTAAATCACTATGCTTATACGGGATCCTAGTGAACCTACTCAATGTCCTTTCTGAGTGACCCTTGGGAAGGGTTTGGCAAGACTATATTTAGAATTTACTTAGTAATTCTACATTGAGTTACTCAGAAAAACATTTTTTAGATAGGGAAAATGGTTCAAAAGTCTATAAGACTTGTCATTCTTGAAAATAATTTGATTTTCAGTTTTCTGATCTTGTCTATTTATTATGATTAAGTTTTTAATTATTGCTGTTGCTATTGTTAGGTGCCATCAAGTTGATTCTGACTCATAGTGACTCTACGTACAACAGAACAAAACCCTGCCCAGTCCTGCACCATCCTCATAATCATTGTTATGCTTGAGCTCATTGTTGGAACCACTGTGTCAATCCAGCTCGCGGAGGGTCTTCCTGTTTTTCACTGACCCTTTACTTTACCAAGCATGATGTCCTTCTCCAGGGACGGGTCTCTCCTGATGACATGTCCAAGGTATGTGAGACAAAGCCTCACCATGCTTGCATCTAGTGAGTATATAAGTATTATATAAATAATATATGATACTTGTAATATAAGTATTAAAAAGTATTATATAATACTTACATAAGCATATAATACTAAGCGTATAGTACTTAGTGTATTGTTTTTCTGTAATTTCTATTAATCAGAATACTATGCATTCATTTTTCAACAACACCTACTTTAAATCACTCATTTACAAACGCATTTTATTTTTATATAATTTGCATAGTAGGTTTTAAATTGAGCAATAATTCTATTACCATAAAATTCACCCATTTAAAGTTTGCAATTCGATGGCTTTCATATATTTATGAGGTTGTGTAACAATACCACCATCTAATTTCAACCTCATACCGATTAGCAGTCACTTATTTCCCCATCACCCCTAGTTCGTAGCAACCAATAATCCCTTTACTTTTTATGGCTTTTCCTGTTCTGGATGTTTTATAAAAATTAATCATGAAATGTGTGGCCTTTTGTGTCTGGCTTCTTTGACTCGGCATTGTTTTCAGAATTCATCCATCTTGTAGCGTTTTTTAGTACTGCATTCCTTTTTACAGCTGAATAATATTTCTGTGTATAGATTTTCCACAATTCATGTATCATTTCATCAGCTACAGACATCTGGATTGTCCTTTTTGAATATTGTGAATAATGCTGTTATGAATATTCATGTACAAGTTTTTATGTGAATATATGTTTTTAATTCTCTTGTATATATATCCCTACGTGTGGAATTTCTGGGTCATAAGGTAACTCTATGTTTAACCATTTGATGAACTGCCTGACTGTTTCCCAAAGCAGCTGCATCATTGTACATTCCCATTAGCCATATATGACATTTCCAAATTCTCTGCATCTTTGCTAATACTTAGTGTTGTCTGCCTTTTTTTTTGTTATATCAACCCTAGTCGGTGACAAGTGGTATCTCATTATGGTTTTCATTTGCATTTTCGTAATGATTACTCATAGTGAGCATCTTTTCATTTGCTTATTGGCCATTTTAATATCTTCTTTGGATAAATGTCTATTTAAATCATTTGCCTGTTTTTAAAATTGGGTTGTTTGTCTGTTTTATTATTAACTTGCAAGTGTTCTTTATATATTTTGGATTATAGACCATTATCGGCTGTTTGCTTTGCAAATATTTTCTCCTGTTCTTTGGGTAGTCTTTTCACTTTTTGATAAAGTCCTTCAAAGCACAATTTAAAAAAAAAAGATAATGTTCATTTTATCTATTTTTTTCTTTTGTTACTTGTGCTTTTAGGTGTTGTATCTAACAAACCATAACCTAGTCCAAGGTCACCAAGATGTACTTCTATGGTTTCTTCCAAGAGTTCTATAACTTTAGATCTTACATTTAGATCTTTGATCCATTTTGAGTTAATTTTTGTGTATGATATGAGGTAGGGATCCAGCTTTATTGTTTTTCATATGGATATCCAGCTGTTCCAGCACCACTGGTTGAAAAGACTATTCTTTCCTCCATTAAATTGTTTTGGCACCCTTGTAAAAAAAATCAGTTGCCCATGAGTATATGTGTTTATTTCTGGTCTCAATTCCATCCTGTTTATCTATGTGTCCATCCTAATGCCAGTACTGAACAGTCTTGATTATGGTAGCTTTGTAGTAAGTTATGAAATCAAGAAGTGTGAGTCCTCCAACTTGGGTCTTTTCCAAGATTGTTTTGGATATTCTGCCTCCCTTGCACTTCTCTATGAATTTTAGGGACAATTTGTCAATTTCTGAAAAAATTACAGCTGGGATTTCAGTAAGCATTTCATTAATTGGTAGACCAACTTGGGGAGTATTGTCATCTTAACAGTATTAAATCTTCTGTTCTAGGAATATAGAATATTTCTCCATTTATTTAGATCTTTAATTTCTTTCAATGATATTTGTAGTTTTCAGTGTACAAATCTGTCACTTCTTTTGTTAAATTTATTCCTATGTATTTTAATCTTTTTATGTTAATTGTAAATGCAATTCTTTTCTTAATTTTACTTTTCGATTATTCATTGCTAGTGTATAGTAATATAAGTGATTTTCGTACATTAATCTGTATACTGCAACCTTGCTGAAGTCTTTTATTAGCTTTAATAGTTTTCTTTTTGTTATTATTGATTGCATAGGATTTTGTACATAGATGATTGTGTCATCTACAATTACAGATAATTTTACTTCTTTCCAATCTAGTTTCCTTTTATTTCTTTTTATTGTATAATTTCTCTGGCTAAACCCTCCGGAATGATATTGAATGAAGTAGTGAGAATAAACATCTTAGTCCTGTTCCTGAGCTTAGGGAGCACGTTTTCAACCTTTCATTATTAAGTATGATGTTTGCTGTGGGTTTTTCTTAGGCACCCTTTATTGGGTTGAGGAAGTTCCCTTCTACTCCTGGTTTGTTGAGTGTTTTTATCATGAAAAGTTAAGCACAAGTTGCAAGTTGTCAGTAAAAGAGTACCTTGGAATCATATATGATTATGTTATTTTACTGCTTAACATTCCCCGAATGTTCCAGGTGCTTCCAGAATAAACTCCATACTTCTTAATGCAAGAGCCTTCCTGTTATGACCCACACCTGGCCACTCACATCACTCGCCACATCTGATGTTACAATCCACAGGCCAGTCATACAGAACTCCTTGCTCTTCCACAAAAGCACAGTATTCTCTCACACATCTCTATGGTTGTGCATACACTCTTCCTTTGCCCAAAACATAAACTTCTTTTTTTTCCTGTCAAACTCCTACTTTCCTTCAAGATACAGCACGTGCGTTAGTTTGTTGTTGTTAGATGTTCATCTTATGGCTCTCTCCCTCTGTATATACGTATAAAATATAGTATATATATATAGTACATATATGTGTGTGTGCGTATATATTCTAGCATACTCTGTACTCTAATAATCCATTTGTCTAACTCCCACTAATCTGAGGATTTTCTGATATCATACTTACTTCCTAATTTTATTCC
This sequence comes from Dugong dugon, assembly GCA_030035585.1. NCBI lineage: Eukaryota > Metazoa > Chordata > Mammalia > Sirenia > Dugongidae > Dugong > Dugong dugon. The sequence goes on from CM057479.1 coordinate 70,523,050, forward strand.
TATTATCTAGCATGCTAGATGGCATATGATAAGTTCTTAAATTAGAGAAGTTACTTTTAATTTTAATATCATGAGAACTAGCTTCTGGACAATGAACAAATTATAGCTTACTTATAGGAAAGCCTTTTATTTTATTTTTTTACCATTAATTGGCCTATAGCAGAGTTATCAAACTTTTGGCATTCATAGATAACTTAATGGGTTTATGACACACATCCAAACCACAAAATTCGGATAAGTTTTTCAAAGACAAATCACAATTTCAATTATTAAAGCGTATTTTTGAAATTAACATCAATGATAACACAAATTATAAAACAACTTCAATGAGTGGAGGGTACTACAGGCAATCTTGCAGTAAGATAGCTATAAATCTTGAAGATGGAGAACCTGCACCAAGAGCCGACTTCTACATCACCAGTTTCCTTTCTTACTCTTTTATTTCTCTGTTAAATTAGAAACCCCTGAATCGTAATGGAAGGAGCCCTGGTAGTGTAGTGGTTAAGCTCTTGGCTGCTAACCAGAATGTCAGTGGTGTGAACCCATCAGCTGCTCCATGGGGGAAAGATGTGGCAGTCTGCTTCAATAAAGATTTACAGATTTGGAAACCCAGTGGGGCAGTTCTACTCTGTCCTGCAGGATCGCTATGAGTTGGAATCGATTCGATAGCAACACATTTGGTTTGGGTTAAGTCATTACAGTAATATATCAGAAAAGGCAAAATTCGATTAATCACTGACATGGTTCTAGACAGTTGGATCATAAGAAATTTTACTCAGATTTCTCATCACACACTACTTTTCAGTGTTATGTTAGAAGCTAGGACACAAATATATCCCATTGAAGAATGCATACGTTTGAAGTAGAGGCTAATAGACTCCTCATCCACTCTTCGGTCACAGTCAACACTGAAAATGATTTTTTAATGCTGTATTGTAGCAGTGGCTAAGTTTTTAATGTATACTCAATATTATCATCTCTTTCTGTGACAAGTGTAGACACATTTCAAGGATGGGGAAGAATCAGACGTTAAGGATGGAGGTATTTGCTTTTTTTTTGGAAGAAACTTTAATGAGTATACTCAAGCGTTTAACACTGTTTCCTGCCTGAAGTGATAGTTTCAGTTTATCTAAGAGGACGAACGTATGCTATATGATAGTGGTTAGGGTCTGGGCCCTGGAGTCAGATTGCCTGGCTTAAGATTTTGGCTCCACCATTTACTCTCTGTGACCCATGCCAATTTGCCTATCCTTATTTTAAAAATAGAGACAGTGATGATTTCTACCTCAACGGAGTTATGAGGAATAAATGAGGTAAAATACATCATGCACTTAGGATAGTGTCTGGCACTTACAATAGTAAGTAGCCAAGCAGAAAGGATGTGGGGAAGAAATACCTGACCCTTTACTTTCAGCCTCTCATTTCCTGCCTGTGCTTCCTCTTGGTCAAAGCCAGCAATTAAACCAGCAGAGAATCTTGGGAACCGTCAGAATTCTGCCTACCATAGGTCTCTAACAATTCGATCATGTTTGCCATATATTAGTTATTAGGCCATTGCTTTACTATTAATGCATTTCTCTCTCTTCTTTGTGAGTTTCTTGAGGATAGAGAGATCTTTTTCATAATTGAATCCCAGTAGGGCTATGATTAATATTATCAAATTGAATAAGTACCATAATAACGATACATACTCAAGGACAGAAGATCCCAGTAGAGCTATAATAAATATTAGCAAATTGAATAAGTACCATAATAATGGTACATACTCAAGTGCAGAGGAATTTAAAGGAAGGAAAAGGCTTTCAGAATGGGTACTATTTTAGATGGACAATTAAGGTAGTTAATTTCTTTTATCCTCTATTTTCACTTTTTTCCCATACCTTATCTACGTTTTTGATTTTTTGAAAAACAAGTATTACAGTAATATTTTCTCTTTGTAAGGAAACACTCAAGCAGTATGTAAGCATGTAAAACAGAAGATTTTCAAAATTCTACTCCCCTCATCAAAGATAACCACTTTTAATAAATCAATGTGTCTTTTGCTCAAACCTTTCTCTATACATTTAACACATGTGTGTATGTATGTGTAAGCATTCAATTATATATCTATGGATCCTTATTTTATACAATTTAATTAATATTTTCCACCACAATGTTCTGTGTCTTACATTTTTCGCTAGAAAAAGTATCTTGGGGGATCTTCTCATGATTTAGTGCTGCAATGAACATATCTGTACATGCATTTTCATGCACATTGGAAAGTATATTTCTAAAATTCCCTAGAAATAGAATTGGTTGAAAAGTTATGCACATTGTAAATACTAACAAGTTGGGAAGAATCTTTAAATAATTTCTTTGCTTAAGACTTTCTCTTGAAATGTATTCTAGAAGCGTCTACCAATTTATAATGAAATATTTGTGTAAATGAAAGATTTAAGTGGCCAACTATCTATCTGTAGAGAATAATGATTGAGGTTAAATTAAGGTATAATGCAGATTTCTTATTGGTAAATTGGTATTTTTAATGTTATCTATTTATCAGCTTCTTCTTCAAAAAGGAGTTAAACACCTCCCCCCCCCAAAAAAAAAAAACCCAAACCCATTGCCATCAAGTCGATTCTGACTCTGAGCGACCCTCTCGGACAGAGTAGAACTGACCCATAGGGTTTCCAAGGAGCGACTGGTGAATTTGAACTGCCGACCTTTTGGTTAGGAGCCAAGAAGTTTAACTGCTGTGCCACCAGGGCCAAAAGGACTTAATGCCATGTAAATTCCTAAATTGCCATATTACAAAGGTGTAAGGAAAGAATGAAGGAGGATAGAAACAAAATAAGTAAAAATTATTAGCTGATTAATCTTTTTATACCAAAGATAATATTTACCTCAAGTGAATATGGATGCATACACATGCCAAGAACCATGTTGATTACTCAGAATGTGGGGTTGAACAAGGTTAGGTCCTTGCCTTTAGAAACTTAATATTTAGCAGAGGACCTAAAGATACCTCAGCTAAAATATGAATGTCTAGACTGGATTCCCTAGAAGCAGAGCCTGATGTAGGGATTTCAGTGCTAGACTGAGGGCATGCTCTTGAGAAAACCTATCAGTGAGGAAGTGAGGCAGGATAAGGAGGAGAAAGAGCAGAGCAAGCCTTACACTGATCCACAAAGGGACGGTCTAGAGCCTAAACCACACCAGTGTTGTCAGTCTTTAAGTAAAGGGGCTAACTTATTGTATCTTTTTTTGTGTCAGTGACTGTTTGTGGGATAACCCAAAGAAGAAGGCAGCTCCCATCAGCTGAGAACAGCTCTCCTGAGAATGGTCAGCTGGGAGCCCATAAAAACCAACATTTGCAGCAGTCAGTGGATGAATGTACCAGTCAGGTAAAGAGGAACTCGGAAGCACACCTTCTTGTCTATTACAAAGAATACTAAATTAGGGACCTGCGGGAGAGAGAGCTTTCCAGACAAAGAGGAAGAGCATATGCAAAAATCCAGAGGAGAGAAAGAGCATGCCCCACTCTGAGAACTGACATAGTTTGGAATGGCTTGCACCCAGGAAAAGGTCTCTGAAAATATGAACACTGTTTTATTTTAGACCAATGTGCCTTAAGTTATGGATTCCTTTCTCATCAGCTCATGACTGATTTTGGAATCAGCTTGCTATCTCTTACAAGCTCCTCTGAATGTCTAATACTTCGTGATGGCTATCTCTATCATTCAATGTTAATTGAAAAATGTTTGGATACCTACAGTGTTTTTAACGTCTTCCCATATTCTGACTTCGTCTCCAACCGTTTTTAATTATTTCTTTCTCACTTTAGCAAGTTGATTACCTCGATTGTCTAAAGCCAGACTGAGCTACAAGAAAGTGGTCTATATGTTGTAAAGTCTGTATGTTAAAAAGTAGTCTATATGTTGAATGTATATGTTTGTAAGCGGGCTACCATATTGTTAAAGTACATCAGCTAGGCGCTTGTAGAAGACAATTTTGGCTTCCCTGTGGAACAATGATCCTCCACTACTCCTGACTATTCTACACCACTGACCTAGGTACTGCTGTGGATTCATAAGAATTCAAAGCATGATAGGGGTTTAAAGGAAGCAATTTGCCATTTGAAGATGGAGGGGACCATGTGGCAAGGAATACGAGCAGCCTCTAGAAGCTGAGAGTGGTCCTTGGATGACAGCCGTCAAGGAAACAGGGATCTCAGCTGAACAACCGCAAGGAACCAAATTCTACCAATAGCCTGAATGAGTTCCAAGAAGGTTTTTCCCCTGACACTTTGATTTAAGCCTTTGAAATCCTGAGCAGAGAAGCCAGCCATGCCATGCCTGGACTTCTGCCCTACAGAATGATGAGCTAATAATTAGCTGTTGTTTTAAGGCACTAAGTTTTTACTAATATGCTATACAGCAACAGACAACTAATACCAAGATATTAAAAAAGGTAATTAACTCAGCCTTGGGAAGATGAGAATGATTTGGCAAAATTAAATTTAAACTGGCCCTGGAAGGATGTTTTTTAACACTAGACAATCTGGGAAGGGCACTCAGACTGGGGAGAGAAATATGTTGGAAGAGTAATATGTCTATTACAGGAATAAGATTATTTGATGTTGAGTACTTTGTTCACACAAGATAACATCAACGATCAAAAAAATAAGGAAAAAAACATACAATCATCTCAATATAGAAAATCAATTGATTAAAAAATAGCATTCATTTCTGATAAAGTTAGCATATCAACATTAAAAGGCTACTTCATCATCATCATCACCATCACCAGTGTCATGGATTGAATTGTGTTCCCAAAAAATGTCTCTCAACTTGGTTAGGACTGATTCCCAGTATGGTGTGATTGTCCACCATTTTGTCATCTGATGTGATTTGCTATGTATTGTAAATCTTACCTCTATGATGTTAATGTGGTGGGATTAACAGCAGTTATGTTAATGAGGCAGGACTCGGTGTACAAGATTAGGTTGTGTCTTAAGCCAATTTCTTTTGAGATATAAAAGAGGGAAGCAAGCAGAAAGACATGGGGGACCTCCTACCATCAAGAAACAAGAGCCAGGAGAATATCGCATCCTTTGGACCTGGGGTCCCTGCACTGAGAAACTCCTCGACCAGAGAAGATTGATGACAAGGACCTTTCCCCAGAACTGACAAAGAGAGAAAGCATTCCCCTGTAGCTGGTGCCCTGAATTCATATTTCTAGCTTCCTAGACTGAGAGAATGAATTTCTCTTTGTTAAAGCCATCCCCTTGTAGTATTTCTGTTATAGCAGCGCTAGATGACTAAGACAACCACCATCATCATCACCAACACCATATATAATAGCACTTAATGAAAATCATTGTGCTAAATTTTCACATGCATGTATTCCTCCTAATAGTCCTGTGAAACAGTAACTATCTAAGAAGCTTTGCAGATGTGGAAATGAGGGTCTAAGAGACCATTCACTCATGGACATGTGCTTTTGAATTGGTCTGACCTGCGCTCTTGATTTTTACAAGCAAAGACAAAGAGTATGTGCAGAACACTCAGCTCTTTATCTGTCTCTGGGGAAGCTTAAATCCACAGATCCTCTCCCTCTATCCTTTAAAGGTAGTTTCACAAAATGCAATGCTTTTGTGAAAACACAGATTTCTGAGTCCCATTAGAAAATAATCCAATGCTTTTTATTTTCCACACTGGACTCCACTCAAGATCAACCTGACCTACTCCTTTGGTGTATTTAAGAGGTTGAGATGTCAAAGAGTTTGGAACTGGTGTGGGGGAGAACCCTCTCAGGTATTGCCTGGGAAAAGCCATCAACTTTCACTTTTATAAAAAGGAAGGTGGAACTGCTCTTCCTTTCCCAATCCTAGCCCAAGGGTTCTCAGTTGTATGCTGTTGACATTTTGGACCCAATAATCCTCATTGTGGGAGTTGTTTAGTACACTGTAGGACGTTTAGCAGCATCCTGGTCTCTACCGGCTAGATTCTAGGAGAGCTCCCTCCCCCACACGCACACCAGTTATGACAACTAAGAATATTTCCAGACATTGCTGAATGTCCCCTGGCCCACAAAATAGATTCCTGTTGAAAACTACTGCCCTACACAATTGTTGATTAGAATATTAATTTCAACAAGTCTGTTTGTTATTTAGTATACCTGACTGTGTAATTTCTAGAAAGAAATCAGCAAATTTTACAAATACTTAGACATGGTTAAGTATTTGTCTTGCCACATGATGTAAATCTCTAGACCTTTATTAGTGATTTTTTTGAATGGCCTTAATGTCTAAGAAACCAAAAAAACCTGATGACCTTAATATATATGCCATAAATTTGTTTTTTTCTTCCTCTGACATTGTTGTATATTAATTATTATGCTGCTAATTAACTGTCCAGTTTACCCGTCTGCTTTTACTGGGATCTTGATATGATTGGCAAGGAATATCCATTAATCCCCTTGTCGTTCTTAATATGTACAGCTTTAGCCAGACGCAGAAGTTTACCTGCCTGGGGAAAGAACAGCCCTGTTTCTCTTACCAGTAGCTTGGGCTGCACCTGGTTCTCTCAGTTTTCAAATCCTTTCCAGTGATTTCCATCTGCTCTGGGGCTGTAAAAAGGCTTCCTTTCTACTGTGATTCCCCACGTATATGGCAAGAGGAATCATCTTCCCTTTCAAAAGACTTGGACATGTGAAGAAATATCTCTGCTATAAGGATACTCAAACTTCAGTATTAAGGAGAAATTACATTAATTATGTGTTTCCTTTATGTTTCTGTACTGTAATTCCTTTTTTTTTTTTAAAAAAAAATAGCTACTTTACAAAGTCATCATAAAGATTAAGTTGTGCTAGAATACTTTGCTCATGGTTCCCAATGAACTTTAGTTAATTAGCAGAGTTAGTATTTATTTATATATAAATCAACTTTTAAAAGGTATGTGCGTTCTCCCCACACTGCTCTTGGGTTACCTATTCTATATGCGATGCTGGACAGCCCCTAGTTTCTGCATGCACACTCTTATCTTTCGCTATAATAAAGCTTTTAAAAAGAAACAACAGTACCCACTCGGGTGGGCAACGCCATTCTTATAAATACCCCTCAGCTAGCTTCCCTGTATCTGTTTAGAGACTGGTTTTATTAGCTCCTAAAGAAAATCTTATGAAATTTAAAGAAAGCATTTGAATCACATTTTTTTTTTCCTGCCGGGTATTTAACATATGGAGTTATTTTAAGGCTATAACCATATTAAACAGAAGGTTGAAATATAAGTCAGGGCCCGGTTATAATTTTGTTTTTCCACAAGCAGAATTATTTCTTTCTCAATATTTTCTTTTTTTCTTATAATGTGTTTGGGTAGTATTTTTCAAAAAGAACATTGAATAGTTTTATAATCTCTGAGATCTGTTGTTTTGTTGAGGCTCAAATCCAATAATATGCAAGAAATAGATTACTTTCCTGCTGAGAACCCAGGTGTTCAAGTCTGTTTGTACTTGAAGAACTCAGTGATGCCTTCAGAGAAATTTGTTATTCAGCGTGGAAGTCATTGCAGGAAAGAGCAACTAACCGGAACAAATCTTGCTTTTCCTGTGGAACAATGCAAAATTCAGTTTTTGCATTCAGAAGAACTGGCAGAAAGCCTCAGATGTGTGGCTTTCCCTTTCATTTGAAATCTCTTGGCAATCTGCATTCACCGTAGGACAAAGCATAATTTGATAACAGATGACTTCAAGGAGTGATATGAGTTTGAATAAATTACCCAAGTCTGTGCCACCAGCAGCCCAGATGTATGCTGAGGTCATGGGTAAAAAGCTTGAAGTGATTTCTTCTACTCCTAGTCGGAACACAAAACTCAAGTTTCAGACAAAGCCTGGTGATATATGCAGAGATGCCAGGTCCTTGCCCTACAGAACCTCAAGTGAGACTATATAATGATGGGTGTATGAGCAAATGCATTTATTTTCCTACCATTGCAGATGTTCTAATTTTTGCAAAATTTGACCCAATGTGTTTACAACTATCGATTACTAAAATTTAGTTGAAGTTACTCATTTACTTCAGGAGAAAAATGTGAAGTTCACAAAAAAGAATATTACTTTTGGAAACTTCAGCAGTAAAATCGTAGAGTGTGTTCCAGTGATTCTCAGAAGGCATTCCACACAGGGCTTAGTCTTGTGACACCTGACAATTACTTCCTGTTGACAAGTTATGTATTTAGAGGAAAACATTGGCCTGATAAGCTTATCGGTGCACCTATTTTCCTATTTTTTCTAAGGCAAACATTATTTGTTGTTTGGTGTGTCAATATGTATACTTCTTAAGTTGTTTATCATGACATGAAAAATGTCTTTCATGCTATCAGTCCTTCTTGGAGAATGTTGTCGTTAGGTGCCGTCAAGTTGGTTCCGACTCATAGCCACCCCGTGTACAACAGAACAAAACACTGTCCCATCCTGCCCCATCCTCACAATCGTTGCTATGTTTGAGCTCATTGTTGCAGCCGCTGGGTTAGTTCATCTCTTCGAGAGCTGTCCTCTTTTTTGCTGACCCTCTGCTTTTTGACCCAAGCATGATGTCCTTCTCCAGGGACTGGTCCCTCCTGATAACATGTCCAAAGTACTTGAGACATAGTCTCGCCATCCTAGCTAATAAGGATCATTCTGGCTGTACTTCTTCCAAGACAGACTTGTTCGTTCTTCTGGCAGGCCATGGTATATTCAATATTCTTCACCAACACCATAATTCAAAGGCATCAATTCTTTGGTCTTCCGTATTCATCGTCCAGCTTTCACATGCATATGAGGCAATTGAAAATACTGTGGCTTGGGTCAGGCATACCTTAGCCCTCAAAGTGACATCTTTGTTTTTTTGTTTGTTAACATTTTAAAGAGGTCTTTTGCAGCAGATTTGCCCAGTGCAACGCGTCTTTTGATTTCTTAACTGCTGCTTCCATGGTTGTTGATTGCGTATCCAAGTAAAATGAAATCCTTGACAACTTCAATCTTTTCTCCGTTTATCATGATGTTGCTTATTGGTCCAGTTGAGAGGATTTTTGTCTTCTTTATGTTGAGATGTAATCCATACTGAAGGCTGTGGTCTTTGATCTTCATCAGTAAATGCTTCAAGTCCTCTTCACTCTCAACAATCAAGGTTGTGTCATCTGCATAATGCAGGTTTTTAATGAGTCTTCCTCCAATCCTGATGTCGTCCATTTTTTCTTCTTATAGTCCAGCTTCTTGGTTTATGTGCTCAGCATACAGACTGAATAAGTATGGTAAAATTATACAACCCTGACGCACATCTTTCCTGATTTTAAACCATGCAATATCCCTTTGTTCTATTTGAATGACGGCCTCTTGGTCTATGTTCAGGTTCCGCATGAGCACAATTCAGTGTTCTGGAATTCTCATTCTTTGCAATGTTATCCATAATTTCTTATGATCCACATAGTTGAATGCCTTTGCAGAGTCAATAAAACACAGGTAAACATCTCTCTGGTATTCTTTACTTTCAGCCAACATCCATCTGACATCAGAAATGATATCCCTCATTCCACATCCTCTTCTGAATCCAACTTGAATTTCTGGCAGTTCCCGGCCGATGTACTACTGCGAATGCTCTTGAGTTATCTTCAGCAAAATTTTACCTGCCTGTGATATTAATGATATTGTTCGATAATTTCTGCATTCTGTTGGATCACCTTTCTTCAGAATGGGCACAAATATGTATCTCTTCAAGTCGATTGGACAGGTAGCTATCTTCCAAATTTTTTGGTGTAGACAAGTAAGCCCTTCTAGTGCTGCATCTGTTTGTTGAAACATCTCAATTGGTATTCCATCAATTCCTGGAGCCTTGTTTTCACCAATGACTTCAGTATAGCTTGGACTTCTGGACTTCTTCCTTCATCACATGCTACCTCCTGAAACGGTTGAATGTTGACTGATTCTTTTTGGTACAGTGACTCTGTATTCTTTCCATCTTCTTTTGATGCTTCCTGCATCATTCAATATTTTGCCCATAGAATGCTTCAAAATTGCAACTTGAGGCTTGAATTTTTTCTTCAGTTCTTTCAGCTTGAGAAATGCTAAGTGTTTTCCCTTTTGGTTTTCTAACTCCAGGTCTTTGCACATTTAATTATAATACTTTACTTTGTCTTCTCAAGCCACCCTTTGAAATCTTCTGTTAGGCTCTTTTACTTCATCATTTCTTCCATTTGCTTTAGCTACTCTACGTTCAAGAGCAAGTCTCTTCTGATATCCATTTTGGTCTTTTCTTTCTTTCCTATCTTTTTAATGACCTTTTGCTTTCTTCATGTGTGATGTCCTTGATGCCATTCCACAACTGGTCTGGTCTTTGGTCATTAGTGTTCAATGCATCAAATCTATTCTTGAGATGGTCTCCAAATTCAGGTGGGATATACTCAAGGTCATATTTGGTTCTTGTGGACTTGTTTTAATTTTCTTCAACTTCAACTTGACCTTGCATATGAGCAATTGATGGTCTGTTCTGCAGTCAGCCCTTGTTCTGACTGATTATATTGAGATTTTCCATGGTCTCTTTTCCACAGATGCAGTTGATTTGATTTCTATGTTTTCCATCTGGTGAGGTCCATGTGTATAGTTGCCGTTTATATTGGTGAAAAAAGGTATTTGCAGTGAAGAAGTCATTTATCTTGCAAAATTCTATCATGCAATCTCTGGCATTGTTTCTGTCACCAAGGCCATATGTTCCAACTACCGATCTCTCTTCTTTGTTTCCAACGTTTGTAATTATCAGTGCATCTTGATTGCATGTTTGATCAATTTTAGACTGCATAAGTTGGTTAAAATCTTCAATTTCTTCATCTTTGGCATCAGTGTTTGGTGGGTAAATTTGAATAATAGTGGTATTAACTGGTCTTCCTTGTAGGCATATGGATATTATTCTTGGAGAATACATTCAATTAAAATGTGTTTACCTTAATTATCTTGTGTGTATCTTTTACTAGATAATTAGGCACTACAGTGTGTTTACTTTTTGCCTGCGTTTGCTAGAAAGTTCAGTGCTTAGTGTTGTACTCAATCATATATTTCCCTCACCCTAGATTTTGTATAGTCGTTCTACATGTCTTGCTTCTTTCATTACTTTGGGTCTATCATTTACTCTTGTTCTATTAGTCTATGCTATTAGTCTATGTTTTGTTGTGAGTTATTTAATAAACCACAAGTTGAAACCAGAACTCATTGATACTATTACTCAATATTTATTGGGCACCCAGTATATCTTTGAATAAATCAATACCTGGTTGAATAAATGAAATAAACTAACCTACTGTATATCAGGAAATCCTGGTGGCGTAGTGGTTAACAGCTACGCCTGCTAATCAAAAGGTCAGCAGTTCAAATCCACCAGGCACTCCTTGGAAACTCAATGGGGCAGTTCTACTCTGCCCTGTAGGGTCACTATGAGTTGGAATTGACTCGACGGCAACAGATTTGGTTTGTTTTTTTACTGTATATCAACATCGAAAAGCATAAATTGAAACGGGACCTCAGAAACTTTAAAGATATGAGTTGATGTCGTGGGAGTGAATGATATTACAAAGGAAAGAATTTCAACATAGAGAAGGTGAAATAGAACATGGAAGAGACTATACTTAGAGGATGGGACAACAAGAGGAGATATAGAGGCATGGGCCAAGAGGGAGAGGAGAATTTGCTATCACAAAAATGCCAGAACAAGAGGGTTTTAAAAATGGAGTTGTGATCAACTGATCCAGATGCTGCAGAAGATCAGAGGACTCCTCAAAAAGCAACTAGAGTTGGTGTTTAGAAAGGTCCCAATCACCTTCAAGATGATATTTTCAGTAAAGTGGAGGCAGAAGACAGATTGCATTCAGATAAGAGGAAGTAGAGAGAGAAATTGTGGCCATGCCTTGGACATTTAGCTGGGAAAGGCAGAAGGAAGATCCTTAACGTAAGGTTACTGGGGAGATGGATCATATTTATAAGTGCTGTGGGAAAGAAAGATGCAACATGCCAGGGTGTGGGATAGGAGGTATCCAGAGAGTCTTGGGTGAGTGTGAGGAAATGTGGAGATTATTCCAAAAACCAAGTGAGTCTTTGAGAGGACAGGGTGGATTCTCAAAGAGGATAGGTGCTTCTCTTAGAGAAGTTTTAAAGGAATGGAGTGGGAGATTAACGACACAGAAGTTTTAAAGTAGAGGAGAAGAAAATGTAAATACTTTCCTTTAGACTCAATGTTTTCATCCAACAATGAGGAAAAATTTTCTCTGAGAATGCTGTTGTTGTTGTTAGGTGCTGTCAGGTTGGTTCCGACTCATAGCTACCCTATGTACAACAGAACAAAACACTGTCCGATTCTGTGCCATCCTCACAGTCGTTGCTATTTTTGAGCCCATTGTTGCAGCCACTGTGTCAATCCATCTCCTTGAGGGTTTTCCTTTTTTTCGCTGACCCTCTACTTTACCAAGCATGATGTCCTTCTCCAGGGACTGATCCCACCTGTCCAAAGTATGTGAGACATAGTCTAGCCATCGTTGCTTCTAAGGAGCATGCTGGTTGTACTTCTTCCAAGACAGATTTGTTATTCTTTTGGCGATCCATTTTATAGTCAGTATTCTTTGCCAACACCTCAGTTAAAAGGCATCAGTTCTCCTTTGGTCTTCCTTATTCAGTGTCCAGCTTTCACATGCATATGAGGCGATTGAAAACACCATGGCTTGGGTCAGGTGCACCTTAGTCTTCAAGGTGACATCTTTGCTTTTCAACACTTTAAAGAGATCTTTTGCAGCAGATTTGCCCAATGCAATGTGTCTTTTGATTTCTTGACTGCTGCTTCCATGAGTGTTGATTGTGGATCCAAATAAAATGAAATCCTTGACAACTTCAATCTTTTCTCCATTTATCATGACATTTCTTATTGAGAATGCTAAGGATAGGAAATCAGGACAAAGGGAGAAAATATGGGGCAGCTATTTGTTGTGATTACAAAAGTAAGTCAAGAAAGGATTTTTCAAGCAGTAGTGAGGACCCAGCTAAATAAGAAGGGAGGGGACACTAATCAGAATTTGAGGTTTTTTGTTTATTTTTACTTTTCTGTAATTACTGCATTGATTGGAATTATAGAAAGGAGGACAGTAGGGTATAGAGAACAAAAGGTAGAAATGCAGACAAGCCTTTATGCGATTTATTTTTTAAGCATTTTGGTCCTAAAAAGCACAAACTATATCTAAATATTAAGAGGTTGCCTGTTGTAGCAAGAAGCACCATGTGCTAGAGGAAAAATCATGGTGCTCCAGAACCAGACGAGGCACTTACTCCTTGTGCAAATACACGCAAGTGTTCGGATTCTCTGAGCTTCAGTGTCCTTGACAATGAAATAAAGTAATACTCTATTCAGTTACTCAAAAACTAAATGTGATAATGTTGTAACATGCTTAGTACATAATGGTCAATGAAAGTTGAACATTTCCTAGATTGACGTATTGCTTGTTTAATTTTTACCCCTTGGGCCAACAAATCAGAGATACATATTAGCATCTATTAAATCTGGGTAGTCTAATTGTCTTGAAATTTAGGTTCCAGCAATAATTTAGTAGAATAAATAAACATGGACACCTGGCTCTCTTCTTGTTGGAATTCAGTATTCATTCAATCTGCTTTTTGGATTTACTCTTGAGCTTTTTCCACAGGACTTCAACTAGCTTTTGCCATTCATTTTGCTTCCCCAAATTAACTTCTTAGTATTCATTCAATCTGCTTTTTGGATTTACTCTTGAACTTTTTCCACAGGACTTCAACTAGCTTTTGCCATTCATTTTGCTTCCCCAAATTAACTTCTTATGTCCAAGAGGATGTTCTTTGCTCACAGTGCCCCGAGTTTCTGTTCTGCCTCTCCCTTCTTCTGGTGAAGGTCAATATTGGTGATCTCTACTTATGGCTCTTTCCTGGCAAAAGAAAGAACAATTGTCAACTTAACCTTGAACTGACCACCATCTTTTCTCTATTAACATTGCCCAACACGTGTTCTTTTGGCAGCTATGTAGACCTCATTTTTTATTTTCCTTTTAGTTTTTGGTTCTCTCCAACATCATTGGGATTGTTTTCAAGTTATTAAAAAATTAAAGCAAACTCTCTCATTTATCTTTGATGTTATTAGAATTTCTAACTGGTTCCAGAGTTCTATCTAAATTTTGTCTTTCTTGGTATTCGTGGTCAGTTCTCACCATGTGTGAAGAATAAAATATGATAAATCTTTAAAACATACATTTGAGCATTGAATATAATCAGCACACACATTTATTTCTCAACAACTTTAAATTTAGAATTTTTTTTAAAACTACTTTGTTTTTACCTTACTTGCACATTTTTCCACCACTTGTCTGTCAATTTGTTGTACTGTGGAGACTTGCATGTTGTTGTGATGCTGGAAGCTATGCCACCAGTATTTCAGACACCAGCAGGGTCACCCATGGTGGACAGGTTTCAGTGGAGCTTCCAGACTAAGACAGACTTTGTCTGGAGGACCTTGCAATCTACTTCCAAAAAAAAATCGTCCAATGAAAACCTTATGGATAGCAGTGGAAGATTGTCTGATACAGTGCTAGAAGATGAGCCCCTCTGGTTGAAAGGTACTACATCATGCTTGGTAAAGTAGAGGGTCAGCAAAAAAGAGGAAGACCCTCAATGAGATGGATTAACACAGTAGCTGCAACAATGGGCTCAAACATAGCAACAATTGTGAGGATGGGTCAGGACCAGGCAGTGTTTCATTCTGTTATACATAGGGTCGCTATGAGTTGGAACCAACTTGACGGTACCGAACAACAAAAACAGCACATATTTCTAACTGAATCTGTAAAAAATCAATTTTCTTTTCTATATTTGTATCCTCTTAGATTACTATCCCTTCAGTGAAACCCTTATGTATGATTGCACATTACTGAAACTATATAAATGATAATTTCTAAAGTTGCCTCAGGAGCCCTGGTGGTTCGTGGTTAAGCACTCGGCTACTAACCAAAAGGTCAGTGGTTGAACCCACCAGAGGCGCCAGAGGCTTGGCGATCTGCTTCTGTAAAGATTACAGCTTAGGAAACTCTATGGCGCAGTTGGGTTTGGGTCACTATGAGCTGAAACTGACTCGAGGGTACACACAACAACAAAGCTACTTCAAGCTTTGTAGGCATTAAACTACTGCTGTAAATTAAGTGTTTTGGGGAAACTTATCTCAAATTCATTTTATCCCCGCAATATCTCACTAGTATCTCTGGAGCTTTCTGAAGGAGACCTTGCCCCAGAGATGTACGTTCTTCTGAAGAAGAAGGTTTTTAATAAAATAGTAATCCTCGTGTTTGGGAACATTAAATAAGAACAAGGTGTCCTCCTTCTCCTGCTGTTTGGACTCTTTAACTTCTCACTTCCTCTCCAATCTCACATCTAAACCATCAACAAATTATACAGACTCTTTGTTCATAACATGTCCAGATCCTGGCTACTTCTCGCTCTCCTTGTCCCTGCTGTCAGCTTTCCTCTCAAATGTTATTAAAAGGCTCCTGATTGACCTCTGTGCATCTTCTTCTGCTGCCTCCCACAAGTCTTAACAAAGCAGCACAAATAATTCTTTAAAAGCCTTTGTCAGATCATGTATCTCCTTTGCGTAAAATCCTCCTATTGTCTCCTTCAGAGGAAAATACTCTCAGAGGAAACGGTAAAGCCCCCACAGTAAACAACGACCCTTCTGTGACTTGGACCCTGCACATCTCCGGCCTTTCTTCCTACCACTCTCGTTGGCCTCCTTCCCATCAATTGAATGAACTAACCCTCTAGGTCTTGGGCTTGCTGCTCCCTATGCCTGAAACCATTCCCCTGGAGATCCTCATGGCTCATTCCCTCACTTTCCATAAGTCTCTGCTTACATTTTACCTCATCAGTGGTGTCATGGATTGAATTATATCAGCCCAAAATATATGTAAACTTGGTTAGGCCATGATTCCCAGTATAGTGTGGTAGTCCTCCATTTTGAGATTGTAATTTTATGTTAAAGAGGATTAGGGTGGGATGTAACACTCTTACTAAGGTCGCATCCCTGATCCAGTGTAAAGGGAATTTCCCTGGGGTGTGGCCTGTACCATCTTTTATCTTACAAGAGGTAAAAGGAAAGAGAAGCAAACATAGAGTTGGGGATTTCATGCCACCAAGAAAGCAACATCGAGAGCAGAGCTAGTCCCTTGGACCCGGGGTTCCTGCACGGAGAAGCTCCTGGTCCAGGGGAAGATTGACAAGAAGGACCTTCCTCCAGAGCTGATAGAGAGAGAAAGCCTTCCCCTGGAGCTGACACCCTGAATTTGGACTTCTAGCCTACTAGACTGTGAGAAAATAAATTTTTCTTTGTTAAAGCCACCCACATGTGGTATTTCTGTTATAGCAGCTCTAGATGACTAAGACACCTTCCCAGACCACTTTACATAAAATAAAATAATGAATTAACCAATCCCCCATCCAGTATGCCCTTTTCCCCATTACTCTGCTTAATTTTTCTCCTTAGCACTCATTATCATTTGACATACTATAATGCCTCTCTCTACTCACCTGAATGAAATCTCCCATGTGGGCAAGATTATTATTATTTTGTTGTTGTTATTTTCCTTGCTGTTTCCTCCTTGCCAGAAACAATGCCTGGAACATAGACTTCGGTGCTCAAATATCATATGGTAAATGGATTAATAAGTAAACATGTAGTCACTATTCTTTGTTGCAGCACAACATATTCCCTCTTGGGTTCTAAGAAAAATCCATTAATTTTGTAACTTATTTTTCCACCCAATTTCTTCAGAAAACAGGCCTCCGGTTTTCCTAACTTCTCCACTAACTCCCTGATTCTAAGATACTTCTTGATTTACAAATTAACTCTGAACAACAAGCCAAGGCAAGGGAAGTCAAAGGTGCAGATTAGCATTTTAATACTTCTCATATTTATACTGCTTGGATTAAATGGTGTATCGGGACAGGTAGAGTGAATCTATCAAAACGGTAAATATTGAGCACCTGCACTGTGTTATTTATTCTAAAATATGGTTTTGTATTATTCATTGAGTTGCTGAGCTAGTAGTATATAAATATTGCTTTCTCTGTATTTCTGTCTTCAGGACTATCAGGCTGAACATTCAAGGTTGGACTTCCTGAAGTCCAGTGTAAGGCCAAGATATGTGCGGGCTTAATAATATTTTGCACCAAGCAGATAAATATTATACCATCTCCTCACATTGATTTCCTTTAAGTATTTGTTCAACAATATTTAAAAGGATGAGGCTGAGTGCCATATAGGAAAAGAAAGCAGGAAAACACAGCAATATAGCTGGGGGAAGGCTCCGTCTATCTTCCTTTGTATTATGCAATTTTGCTCAATTTCTTAACTTGGAGCATCCACTGGGCAAAATAAATGTTCTGCTTTTACTTTTTTACCATGCAGCACGTTTTGGGATCTCACCTGTCCCATCCCAAGTATCTTCAAAAAAATATTCCATTCAATCTCATATTCTCACAGAGAGGATTTCTATAAATAAATACACTTTTCTCCAGGTGGTGACACTAATTGTCCTTTGCCCTCATAGATGGGTGCCCTGGGCAAGGGCTCAGCTGGCTGATCCCTTAATCCAAGCTTGGTCAAGATCTTAAAATTCTACCTGCTATTATTTGGGAAAAGGGAAGAATGTTTTTGTTCTTGCCTAAAATGATACTGCTTAGCTTTAATCAATTAAATCCAATTTTTTCAACTTAGTTAATTTAATAAGTTCTTCAGAATAAGAGCAATTTTTATTATTATCATGGACAGAACTCAAGCTTCAAGAATGAAAAATGGAAACAACTTTTACCCAAATCTAAATTAACATGCAAAGTGAAAGACAATTATTTAACTAAGACTTTCTTAGATAATAAATGAATCGCTCAGATTCTATTGAGGTTTGATTTGTTTACTTTGCTTTGCATTTAATTTAATTTCCTGGTCGGGCTGTAATTGGCTGTTGGAGTAACTGCTGAGGGGCTTTATTCAATGGTGTGAGCTATGCCAAGGGATCTGCAGGAGGTCAACACTGACAGGAGCACAAAGACCAAGGCAGCAATGACAGCTAGAGAGTTAGAGCCTTCACAGATACCATCAGAGCAAGCAATGGGACAGCAAAGGATAATTTGTATGAAATCTTAGTAACTCAGTAGCTGCGTTGTTTTCAGTTTCAATGCCACCATTTCCAACAGAGTAGGGCTGGGTGGTGGTGGGAGGTGTTGAGATATCGCTCAGTTTCAAAGCAATGTGTTAGTGTCTATGTTTTCCTTGTAATGAGCAAGGACTAGATGTGATAAAATTGCCGACTTTATCTCTTTTTTCTTAAAGGAAAGTAAAGGTAGAAGAAAAGAGGGGAAGAGTGTTACTTGAATATCTGTTGGTTCCATGTCATTGTGTCCAGTATTAATTAGGGCCTAGAAGGTGTCTCAAAACCAAACCCTTTGCTTTCCAGTCGATTCCAACTCATAGCGACACTATAGGGCAGAGTAGAACTGCCCCATATGGTTTCCGAGGAGCAGCTGCTGGATTCGAACTGCTGATTTTTGGTTAGCAGCTGAGCTTTTAACCACTGCACCACCAGGGCTCCCAGGACTCCTGTAATAACTCTAAATCACCCCAGGAGTCCTTGGTACAGAAGCCGAGTGCTATTTCTCCAGCCACAATTAAGTACTCCCCATCTACACATAGTATTATTTTTGCTAGTGTAACCCAAAAATCAACCACCAGCATACTTAAATTCTCCAGTAATTTTTACTATTCTGGCTACCTTGTGCTTCAAGATCTTAATACATTTGCTCCCAAACCTCTCTCATTGTATAGTGGGAAAATCAACATCCCACCAAATATTTGGAGTTACTTAGAGGCTCTAAGCTTTGCATCCACTGAATTCTGTACTTCCTCTTTACGTTTCATACTCCACATTTTATCATCAGTTCCTTTCCCAGGTTTTATCATGCCGCTGGAAACTACCTCAATTCCTTCATATCTCAGAGCATTACCGAGATCAAGCAGTGATATTACATCACTTCCCTTCATTTCTGGATGAGTATTGATTGGCTGATGTTTCTCTGCATAGTGAGCTGCATTTGCATGTTTCTTTGCATGCCTTGTAATGTTTTATTGCTTGCTAGATATTGTTAATTTAACCTTTAGGGTTTGGATATTTTTGTATTCCTATGAATATTCTTAACCTTTGTTCTGCACGTGGTTATTTGGAAACAGTTTGTTCCTTCTGAGTCTTGCTTTTGATCTTTATTGGGCAGGAACAGCACTAAAGTTAATACTTCCCAAGAATGAGGCAAAATATTTTTAAAACTCTAGCGGATGCCCCCTCAGTTATGTGGTTTTCTCCTTTGGCTGTTGGGTCCTGCTGATCCTTTTGTGTGGTTCTTTTCCCAGACTGACATAGTTTTCTCCCATGCATGTGCTGATTAGTACTCTTAAACCCCGGAGGGGACCCTCGGCAAATCTCTGGAATTTTCTTTCCCAGCAGCTCTTACTTCTCTGGTACTCTGTCTTTTCAACTCTACTGCCTTGGCTTTCACAGACATTCATTTCCATCCCCTCAATTTAGGGACACCCAGGTCTGCCTGGATTTTCTCTTCCTTACTGCTTACTCCCCAGGCAGTAGGCTGGGCCAAGTATAGGGCTCACCTTGTTTGTGACTCTGAAGGATCACTTTCCTTCGTTACCTGCTGTCCTATGGCTCGTGTACCATTGTTTCATACACTTTGTCCAGTTTTTTAATTGCTTCAGGCAGGAGTGTGAATTCAATCTGTGTTAACCTGTCTTGACTAGAAGTGGAAGTCCTTAGATACTGTATTTTGAAATTAATCTGGGTCAACTGCTAATTCCACCATGCACACCCTCTCTAGATTTGGGGAAACCCAGCTCACTTGTCACCTTTTCTGGTTAACTTTCCTTGATCCATTGTAACCCCCTACCTTACCTCTGGCAGAATTTATTGTTCCTTCTTTGATTTGGCAATATTTTATTCTTGCATCTATTCTAACATTTGTCATATACCTATGTATTATTTTTCAAATATATGCAGATCCCATACAGTTTTGGTAACTGAAATATAAATAATTTTTTTCAAAATATATAAAATTAAAATTTTTACCATGGCTAGTGAAAAAATTTAAAAAGATGTTCTAAAAAACACAGTCTTTAGAAAAAGATGGAAGATCAAACATTTGCATTTACTTCTAATATCTCCTGAATCCCTGCTAAAAAACAATAAAAAATATTTTTTAAAAGTATTCATGACAGCATGGTACCGATAGACAGATACATAGATCAATGGAACAGAATAGAGAACCCAGAAATATATGTGCAAAAATATACCCAATAAATTTTTGACAAAGGAGCAAAAGTAATTCATCATGGACTTTAATGTGAAACATAAAACTTTAAAATTTCTAGAAAAGAATATAGGAGAAAAATCTCTGAATCTAGGATTAGAAAAGAGTTCTTACTAGACAGGGAGGGGCAAGATGGCGCTCTAGGCAGAAACACCACGCCGTCCCTCCAAAGCAAAGATCCGAAAAACTAAGCCTAACAGAGAATCAACAATCCTGAAACCCTAGAACGCCAAATGAAGAGATAAAGAACTCAGCCAAACACCAAACGGAGTGAGAATACTAAAAGAGAACGGAGAGCGAGGAGAGACTCAGGCAGAGATTCCTTACCAGCTAACGCAGTGCGGATCCACCATCTTGGATTCCTATCGGAGACCAGCAAACGGGAGAGCAGCCTTGCAGAGCATCTGGTCGGAGACAGAACGACCGGTAAACTGCGGTGCGCGCTCTCCCACCACCCACCCCTCTCCGCCTCAGCTGGGGATCCCCTGCTTTCCGTGGCCAGGGTCCCTGGGCTGGGGGGTGCTGGTGCTTGGATTCCGCGTGCCTGGGCTGGCGGCTTTCTGGGAGCCGTTTGCTGGCACCTAGAGAACCTTTTTCTCCCGCCTCCCCCTCCTTTTGCCTGGGTGCCTGGTTCCGAATGCTGTCTCTGCTCTCTCCTGCGGGGCTGTAGGGCTGCGTGCGGGCGTGTGGCTGTTTCTAGGTCTGGGCTCCCGCGTGGGTGGGATCCCGGGGCCTTTGTTCGTTCGCCCCTCTGCTTTCCGTGGCCGGAGTCCCTGAGCTGGGGGGCGCCGGTGCTTGGATTCCGCGCGCCGGGGCGGGGGGCTTTCTGGGAGCCGTTTGCCGGCCGCTAGCGAGCCTTTTTCTGCCGCCTCCCCCTCCTTTTGCCTGGGTGCCTGGTTCCGAGTGCCGTCTCTGCTCTCTCCTGCGGGGCTGTAGGGCTGCATTTGGGCATGTGGCTGTTTCCAGGTCTGGGCTCCCGCGCGGGTGGGATCCTGGGGCCTTTGTTCGTTGGCCCCTCTGCTTCCCGTGGCCATGGTCACTTAACCCCGAGACTACCGGCTTCTTGGAATTCGCGCCCCTGAGTGGGGGCTCTCTGGGTCCCATTTGTAGGCACTGACTGCTGGTGTTGCCCTTTTTTTTTTTTCTCTCAATTTTATTTTTCTTCCTTTTTTGATTAGTTTTGTCATCTTTTACCTCTTTTTCTCTTTTGTCTTTCTTCATTGCTTAATTTCTTGTCTCTCTATCTCTTCCTTCTCTTTCTGATCCCTGAATTCCAGGCGATGTATGCCTCTGTACCTTCTGGCCAGGCTGAGCTGTGAAAATTGAGACCGACTCCCCCAGACCTCATAGCTGCATCGGTGGGATCCCTGGGAACTTTGCAGTTCTTTAACTTTTCTGATTTTTATTTGGTCATTCTTTCCTTTTCTTTCTCTTCCCCCTTCTGGTTTCCTCCATCCCATAGTCTCTCATCTGTACATTCCAACGACAAGCTCCCCTAGCATTCTTTTATGTTTGTACGCTTTTTGCTCCTCCTCCTCTCTCCTCTCTCCCATATCCAGCTTAGCTTCAACATAACCATCTTCCCGCTGCACCCTACCTACCTGCACCGTGCACTAGACATCACATCACCAAGCGGTGCAGGCACGCCCTATAGGAACCTGCCCAGCACAGACTACCGACCGTCCTGGTGGCTGCAGTGAGTGCCACAAGCAACCCATCCCAGTGGCTCCTCCTCAACTAGATCTGCCCAGCTGTACCACAAGAACAAAAAAAAAAAAAAATCTACAATCAATAAACGAGAGAAATATCTACTGAATGCCCCGAAAACAGCAAACAATATCAAAACATTTACAAAAAGAAGACAAGATGGCTCCAATAGGCGTCCAAATTAAAACACCAGATAACTCTCCTGTGGAAGAAAATGCACTAGAAGTACCTGATACGGAACTCAAATCACTAATACTCGGAATTTTCCAAGAACTGAGGCAAAAAGCTGACAAACATGAGGAAAAAATAGACAAATTTATGGAAAATACAGACAAAAAATTGGAAGAATTCAGGAAGATGATGCAGGAACAAAATGCCAAAATAAATTCACAACTCGAAATTATACAAAAACAACAACTAGAAATCCAAAAGATAAACAACAAGATTTCAGAAATGGACGGTGTCATAGAAGGGCTGAGAAGTAGATTTGAAACCATGGAAGACAGGATCAGTGGAACTGAAGACAAACACTTGGATACAACTCTGTTTCAGGAAAACTCAGAAAAAAGAACAAAGAAAAATGAAGAGACCCTGAGAGTTATGTGGGACACAATTAAAAGCAAAAACTTACGAGTGATTGGCATACCAGAACAGGGGGAGAAAACAGAAAACACAGAGAGGATCATTGAGGAACTGCTGACAGAAAACTTTCCCAATATCATGAAAGATGAAAAGCTGGTCATCCAAGAAGCTCAACGAACCCCATATAGAAGAGACCCCAAAAGAAAATCACCAAGACATATCATATTCACACTCGCTAAAACTAAAGACAAACAAAGAATCCTGAGAGCAGCTCGTGAAAAACAGGAAGTCACATACAGAGAAGAAACAATAAGACTAAGCTCAGATTATTCAGCAGAAACCATGCAGGCAAGAAGGCAATGGGATGACATATATAAAATCTTGAAAGAAAAAAATTCTCAGCCAAGAATAATATATCCTGCAAAACTCTCATTCAGATTTGATGGTGAAATTAGGTCATTTCCAGATAAACAGAAACTAAAGGAATATGCAAAAGTCAAACCAAACTTACAAGAATTATTAAAGGGAGTTCTTCGATCTGAGGACAAACAGCTTAAGCCCTCCGGCAGGACCTAGGACCTAGGACGCAGGTTAACATGAACCAGATACCATTCTAGGAACTGAACTACAGACGACTTTCCAAAAACAAAAGATATACAACAGGGAATCAGAGAAATCAATCAAAGGATGACAACAACATCAAAACAATGAAAGAGGGAACAAACGGCATAGGTATAGAACCTTCTAAAGGAGAAGAAGGCAAGGCGATACCAAGTA
The DNA here is from genome assembly GCA_030035585.1 of Dugong dugon. Lineage (NCBI taxonomy): Eukaryota > Metazoa > Chordata > Mammalia > Sirenia > Dugongidae > Dugong > Dugong dugon. The sequence goes on from CM057479.1 coordinate 70,546,543, forward strand.
ACGGTAGACTGCTTCAAAATTATAAAGATAAGGGTAAAATTCATGGTAACCACAAAGAAAGGTAACAAACCAACTCATAAAAATAAAGACGAAAAACATAAAGTCTCAACAAAAACAAAACCTACAAAAACAAAAGAAATGAACACAAAATCCACAAACAAAAGGAACTCAGCACAAGAGAGTAAGAAGAACAAAGAAAACTTCAGCATCACAAAAAAAAGCACTACAAAATGACAGCAACAAATTCACATCTATCAATAATTACACTGAACGTAAATGGACTCAATGCACCCATAAAGCGACGGAGAGTGGCAGAATGGATAAGAAAACAGGATCCATCAATTTGCTGTCTACAAGAGACACATCTTAGAAACAAAGATGTGAATTTATTAAAAATCAAAGGTTGGAAAAAAATATATCAAGCTAACAACTATCAAAAAAGAGCAGGAGTGGCAATTCTAATCTCAGATAAAATAGACTTTAAAACAAAATCTACCATAAAAGACAAAGAAGGACACTATATAATGATTAAGGGGATGATCCATCATGAAGACATAACCATAATAAATATCTATGCACCCAATGACAGGGCTCCAAAATACATAAAAAAAACTCTAACAGCACTGAAAAGAGAAATTGACAGTTCCACAATAATAGTAGGAGACTTCAACACACCACTCTCAGTAAAGGACAGAACAACTAAAAAGAAACTCAGCAAAGATACAGAAGACCTAAAGGACACAATCAGCCAACTGGACCTCATAGACATATATAGAACAATCCATCCAACCGCTGCAAATTACACATTCTTTTCCAATGCACATGGAACGTTCTCCAGAATAGACCACATCTTAGGCCACAGAGCAATCCTCAACAAGATCCAAAATGCTGAGATAATTCACAGTATCTTCTCTGACCACAATGCCATCAAGGTAGAAATTAACACTAGAAAGAGCAAGGAAAAAAAATCAAACACATGGAAACTGAATAATAATCTGCTTACACATCAATGGGTAATAGAAGAAATCAGAGATGGAATTAAAAAATTCCTAGAATCAAATGAAAATGAAAACACATCATACCAAAACCTTTGGGACACAGCAAAGGCAGTCCTCAGAGGACAATTTATAGCAATAGATGCACATATCAAAAAAGAAGAAAGGGACAAAATCAAAACATTAACTACAGAACTCAAACAAATAGAAAGAGAACAACAAAAAAAGCCTACAACCACCGGAAGAAAGGAAATAGTAAAGATCAGAGCAGAAATCAATGAAATAGAGAACAGAAAAACAATAGAAAGAATCAACAAAACCAAAAGTTGGTTCTTTGAAAGAATCAACAAAATCGACAAACCACTGGCCAGACTGACAAAAGAAAAACAGCAGAGGGCACAAATAACCCAAATAAGAAATGAAATGGGGGACATTACAACAGACCCAACTGAAATAAAAAGGATTATAACAGAATATTATGAAAAACTATATTCCAACAAATTTGAAAACCTAGAGGAAATGGATAAATTTCTAGAAACATACGGCCTACCCAAACTACAACAAAGTGATATTGAAAATCTGAACAGACCCATAACAAGAGAAGAGATTGAAAAGGTAATAAAAAAACTCCCAACCAAAAAAAGCCCTGGCCCAGATGGCTTCACTGGAGAATTCTACAAAACATTTACAGAAGAGCTCGTACCAGTTCTACTCAAGTTATTTCAGAGCATAGAAGAGGAAGCAACACTTCCAAATTCATTCTATGAAGCCAGCATAACGCTGATACCAAAACCAGGCAAAGACATCACAAAAAAAGAAAATTACAGACCAATATCTCTCATGAATATAGATGCAAAAATTCTGAACAAAATTCTAGCCAATAGAATTCAGTATCATATCAAAAAAATAATACACCACGACCAAGTAGGATTCATACCAGGTATGCAAGGATGGTTTAACATTAGAAAATCCATCAACGTAATCCACCACATAAATAAAAGGAAAGAAAAAAATCACATGATTATCTCAATTGATGCAGAAAAGGCATTTGACAAAGTCCAACACCCATTCCTGATAAAAGCTCTCAATAAAATAGGTATAGAAGGGAAATTTCTCAACATAATAAAGGGCATCTATGCAAAACCAACAGCCAACATCATTCTTAATGGAGAGAGGCTGAAAACATTCCCCCTGAAAACAGGAACAAGACAAGGATGCCCTTTATCACCACTCCTATTTAACATTGTGCTGGAAGTTCTAGCTAGAGCAGTAAGGCAAGAAAAAGAAATAAAGGGCATCCAAATTGGTAATGAAGAAGTTAAACTCTCCCTGTTTGCAGATGATATGATACTATACATAGAAAACCCTAAAGACTCCACGAGAAATTTACTGGAAGTAATAGAAAGATTCAGCAGAGTAGCAGGATACAAGATAAACATTCAAAAATCAGTTGGATTCCTATACACCAGTAAAGAGAACGATGAAAAGGAGATCAGGAAATCAATACCATTTTCAATAGCCCCTAAAAAGATAAAATACTTAGGAATAAATCTGACCAGGAATATAAAAGACCTATACAAAGAAAACTACAAAACACTGCTGCATGAAACCCAAAGGGATCTACATAAATGGAAAAACATACCATGCTCATGGATAGGCAGACTCAACATTGTGAAAATGGCAATTCTACCTAAAGCAATCTACAAATACAATGCAATTCCAATACAAATACCAACAACATTCTTCAAAGAGATGGAAAAACTAATTATTAACTTTATATGGAAAGGGAAGAAACCCCGAATAAGTAAAGCACTACTGAAGAAGAAGAATAAAGTTGGAGGACTCACACTACCTGACTTGAGAACCTACTATACAGCTACAGTACTCAAAACAGCCTGGTACTGGTACAACAACAGAGACATTGACCAATGGAACAGAATTGAGAACTCAGATGTAAATCCATCCACCTACGGTCACCTGATTTTTGACAAGGGCCCAAAATACATCAAATGGGGAAAAGAGAGTCTTTTTAACAAATGGTGCTGGCAAAACTGGATATCCATTTGTAGAAAAATGAAACAGGACCCATACCTCACACCATATACAAAAACTACTTCAAAATGGATCAAAGACCTGAATATAAAGCCTCAAACTATAAAATTCATAGAAGAAAAAATAGGACCAACACTTCAGACCTTAATACATGGCATTAACAGGATACAAACCATAAACATCAACACAAAAAACCCAACAGATAAACTAGATAATTGGGATCTTCTAAAAATCAAACATCTATGCTCTTCAAAAGATTTCATCAAAAGAGTTAAAAGAGAACCTACAGACTGGGAAAAAATTTTTGGACAGTACAAGGCAGACAAAGGTCTAATCTCCATAATCTACAAGAAAATCCAACACCTCTACAACAAAAAGACAACCAATCCTATCAAAAAATGGGCAAAGGAAATGAACAGACACTTCACCAAGGAAGACATTCAAATGGCCAACAGACACATGAGGAAATGCTTGCGATCACTAGCCATTAGAGAAATGCAAATTAAAACCACAATGAGATACCATCTCACCCCGGCATTACTGGCACGAATCAAAAACACTGGAAATAACAAATGTTGGAGGGGCTGCGGGGAGACGGGAACTCTTATACACTGCTGGTGGGAATGCAAAATGATACAGCCATTTTGGAAAATGATATGGCGTTTCCTCAGAAAGCTAGAAATAGACGTACCATTCGATCCAGCAATCCCACTCCTAGGAATATATCCTAGAGAAATAAGAGTCATCACTCGAATAGACATATGCACACCTATGTTCATGGCAGCATTATTCACAATAGCAAAACGATGGAAACAACCTCGATGTCCATCAACAGACGAATGGATACACAAACTATGGTACATACACACAATGGAGTACTATGCAACGAGAAAGAACAATGAATCGGTGAACCATCTCATAACATGGATGAAACTGGAGGACATCATGCTGAGTGAAATAAGTCAATCACAAAAGGACAAATATTGTATGAGACCTCTATTGTAAAAACCCATGAAAAAATTCACATGCAAAATGTAACAATCCTTGTTGGTTACCAGGGATGGGAGGGGGGGGGGATACTAAATAGGTAATAGGTAAGTGGTAACTTGGGTGAGAGATGAGATAGTACATAGTACAGCGGAAACTAACACAACCTGCACAAGGAAAGGTCATGGAGGCCCTATAGACACATCCAAACTCCCCGAGGGACTGAGTTACTGGGTGGAGGGCTCTGGGGACCATGATCTTGGGGAACATCTAGCTCAATTGGCATGACACTACTTATAAAGATAATGCTCTACCTTCTACCTTGGTGAGTAGTGTCTGGGGTCTTAAAAGCCTATGAGCGGCCATCTAAGATACTCCACTGATCTCATCCCTCCGGGAACAAGGGAGAACGAAGAGAACAGGATACAAGGAAAAGATTAGTCTGAAGGACTAATGGTCCACAGCTACCAAGGCCTCCACGGGACTGAGCCCAGTACAGCTGGATGGTGCCCGGCTACCACCAATGACTCCTCTGACCAGGATCACAACAGAGGGTTCTGGGCAGAGCTGGAGTAGGATGTAGAACATAATTTTAACTCCCAAAAAAAAAAAAAAAAAAAAGAAGACCAGATATACTGGCCTAAAGAATACTAGAGAAACCTCGAGAGTGTGGCCCCCAGACACCCTTTCAGCTCAGAGGGGAAGTTACCTTCAAGGTTCGATGTTAAGCCTGGGAATGGACACCCCAGTAAAACTAAATGGGACTAACGATGTACAGGAGTCCGGTGACAAGGGCCAGAAGGCAGAGGGAGAGTAGGAAACTGATGATAAGGAACACAAATTGAATAAGGACACTGTCGATGTATTGTGAGATTGTTGACCACTGCTATAGGGCAACATTTGTAGTAACTATTAAATGGGAGGCTGTTTTGTCCTGTAAGCCTTCATCTTGGGCGAGAATGGCAGCACAATTGGAAGAGCATAGTCAATATCACTTAAATGTGTAAGTAAAAAGTTTTGAAATGGTGTTTAAATAAAATAAAAATAAATAAATAAACAAATGAGACTAAAGAGGTACAATAGTCCACTGACAAGGTCCAGAAGACAGAAGGGGACAAGGAAGCCCCCTGGTGATAGGGAACACAAGGTGGAGTAAGGATATTGTTGATGTGATGTGAGATTGTTAACCATTGTCATAGGGCAACATGTGTAGTAACTGTTAAATGAAAAACTATTTTGTTCTGTAAGCCTTCATCTTAAGTGAGAATAACAGCACAGTTGGAAGAGCGTAGTCAATGTCACTGAACTGTGAATGTAGAAAATTTTGAAACAGTGTATCTTTGGCCATCTGTAATTTTCATCAAAAAAAAAGGTTGAGAATTTAGAGGCTTAATACGTTGTGGGGTTGTTAACCAATGTCAAAAAAAACAACATGTGTACTACTATTTCATGAGAAACTATTTGCTCTGTAAGCTTTCACCTGAAGTACAATAAAATATATATTAAAAAAAAAAAAAAAGAAAAGAGTTCTTAGACTTGACACTGAAACCATCATCCATAGAAGGAAAAATTGATAAATTGGATCTTATCAAATTAAAAAATTTTTTTCTGTGAAAAACTCCACCAAAGAGGAAAGGACAAATTATAGACCGAGAGAAGATATTTGTATGTCACGTATCTGAAAAAGGCCTTGGTTCTCAAATATATAAAGAACTCTCAACATACATATACAAACTCACACACACACACACAAGTGCCTGTATAACTGCTGAAATCTGAACTAGCTATATGGATTAAGTCAATGTCAATTTCTTGGTTTTGATATTGTACTATAGTTATGTAAGATGTCGACAATCAGCGAAGCTGGAAAAAGTGTGCATGGGGCTTTATTGCACATTTCTTTGAAAGCTTCCATTGATTTATAGTTAGTTATAAATTAAAAAAGACTTTAAGAACATATCAAAAAAGACTGAAGATGATCGCAACAACAATTTTAGAAGTTGAGAATGAGATGGCTGAAGAGTGTCTGATTTAGCAGGCACAATAGAACTAAGCTCACAGAATGGCAACCTTATTATACTGCAGAATCCTACCCCTGCCTCCCACCAATCTCAGCCATGGATAGCACTAAACACCTCTGTAAATAAGTGAGCAGTAGTACTCAAAACAGAAGGATTCGGTGAAGGTATAAGAAGACACTAACCCTTTGAACCCATTGTCATGGATTCCATTCTGACTCATAGCGACCCTATAAGATAGAGTTTAACTGCCCCATAGAGTTTCCAGATGGAGCCCTGGTGGCGCACTAGTTAAGAGCTCATCTGCTAACCAAAAGGTCATCAGCTGGAATCCACCACCTACTCACTGGAAACCCTAGAGGGCAGTTCCTGTAGGGTCAACTATAAGTCAGAATTGACTCCACAGCAATGAGTTTTTTGTTTGTTTTTAGGGTTTCCAAGGAGCTCTGGTGGCACAGTGGTTAAGAGCTCAGCTGCTAACCAAAAGATGGGCAGTTCAAATCCACCATCTGCTCCTTGGAAACTCTATGGGGCAGTTCTACTCTGTCCTATAGGGTCGCTATGAGTCCGGAATCAACTCAGTGGTAACAGGTTTGGGGGTTTTTTTTGTTTGTTTTTTGTACTGAAGAGCCGTAGTTGTGCAGTGGTTAATGTGCTTGGGCTAGCTGTTCAAAACCACGAGCCGCTCTATGAGAGCAGGCAAAAGATGTGGCAATCTGTATCTGTAAAGATTTACCACTTTGGAAACCCTATGGGGTCACTATTAGTTGCACTCAACAGCAGTGGGTTTTTTTTTTTTATTTTTATTTTTTTGGTACTGAAGACACTGTTTTCTGAATCCTCTGTCTTTCCTTCTCCTGTTTCAGTACCTCACTTTCTTGAATCATGCACTTTGGTAGCATCCTAAGAAAGGGTGTGTGGGAGGTGAGCTTTTTGCTTTTTTTTTTTAATTATTGGACAACATAAATGTCTATATTCAGTCCTAACTTTCAACTGATACTTTGGCTGGGTACAAAATTATAGGCTGAAAATAATTTTTCATAGGAATTTTTAACACTAGTTTTTGGTTGTCTTTTGGATTTTAATTTTGTCATTTTGATTCGCATTTATTTATGAGGTTTTTTTTTTTGTTTTTTTTTTAATTTGCCCTTTAACATGAGGTGATCTGAACCTTCATGCTAATATGATTTAGTGTGACTATTTTATCTCATCAATTTTGCTGGGTACTCAAGGGCTCTTTCAACTTAAAGACACAGTTTTGGAATTATTTTGTTTTATTTCTTTGATCATTTCCTGTCTTTTTTCTCTTCTCTTTCTGCAGTTTCTACTAATTAGATGTTGGACCACTTAAATTAATCCTCTAATTTTCTTTTATCTTTATTCTTATCTTCTATTGTTTTGTTGGTTTGGCCTACTTTATAGATTTTCCTGACGTCTACTGATTTTTTTGGCTGTAATTTACATTTAATTAATTAATTAATTTTTTTTTTTTTGAGAGAGAGACAGAGAAGGAGAGAGAATCCTGTTATTCTTTTCTGGATGTGCTTTTAAAAAAAGACTTCTGTGGGTGGCACAAATGGCTTACTCTTGACTACTCACCGAAAGGTTGTGGTGGTTCAAACTTACCCAGTGGCACCATGGAAGAAAGGCCTGTTGGTAGGCTACCTTAAAGATGGCAGCCAAGAAAACTCTGTGAAGCTCGTTCTACTCTGTAACACCTGGGGTTGCCACGAGTTGAAACTGACTCACAGTCAACTGGTTTTGTTTTTTTGTTTTTTGTTTTGGTGTCTGTTTTAACTGGGTCCCTTTTTTCTAAGCGTTTGTTTGCTCGACACTCAGTCAAGGGAGAGAATTTCCTCTCAGGTCTGTTAACACCTTCACTGAACATTTGTATACATGATTGAAGCATCAAATGCTTATTAGAAGCTCTGGGTGGCAGAGTGGAGCCCTAGTGGTGCAGTGGTTGAGCAAGCAGCTGCTCACCAAAAGGTCAGCAGTTCGAACCCACCAGCAGCTCCACAAAGATGTGACAGTCTGCTTCCATAAAGATTACTTCCTTGGAAACCCTATGGGGCAATTCTTCTCTGTCCTATAGGGTCGCTATGGGTCAGCATCAACTCAGCGCAATGGCTTTTGGTTTGTGGGTGGTGGAGGAGCAGGGGCAGGATTTAATGAGTTGACTTCATGTAGTGTTTGGACCAATTTAATTACTCCATTTTCAGCCTGAATGTCTGTGTTTCATGGTATGCCCTGGTTCCTGACTCAACTTCTCCAGAGATTAAACCTTTTTCCTTGTGGTGGGTATGTGTGGAGGAGTAAAGAGTAAGAGTGGCTCCCTATCCATGCCACGGGCTTCCCCACATGGTGAGCCTCTCAGGGTATTTGTGAGGTGAAGGAGCTCACTTCCTGTCAGAATCCCCTTTGTATGGTCGGCTAGCTTTTTAACTGTTTCTGCTGTATCCATTATCCCTCCTTTTTCAGATCCCACTTTCTCAAAAAAAATGACTATAATAGCTTTTCTGATGTTATATCTTCTCCTATTCTCTTTGACCTCTTAAGTTAAAATATTTTTCATTCTTTAAGCCATTTTGTCGTATTTGGGAGGAAGATGAGATAATCACCTATGGTCTACTTTTAACATTTAACCCCAAATCAGCAAATACATTTAAAAATATTATTGGATATATGTTAGCTTCTTATCATTCTGTATTTTTGTAACCGTATATGCTAAGTGAACACTGATGTAAAATGAACACCATATAGTGTTTTGATGAAATCCTATGATATCTGATGAAAAAGTCCTTCATACAGGAAAGGTTTAAAAAGCCCTGGTCATGTGGATGCTTTGAGGGAGGAGACACTAAGGGAAATCCAGAAATCTTGGGTAGGATCCAGATTGCAAAGGAATTAAACTGGCAAATCCCTGGTCTCTCACTATGGCAAAACTTTTTTTTTTTTTTTTTTTGGGAGTTTCTGCCACAAGGTAGAACTTTCCAGTGGGCATTATTCAGAGACTCATTTCCATATTGATAATGGGTGTCAGCTATGAAGGATAGTGTCTTTTTCTCTGTAGTCCATACTTTAAAAAATACTATCTGAACTGCTACAAATAGCAAATGGACAATGCATTCAACTGTAGCTGGTTCTTTGTAATAAAAATTTATCACCTTCTTTTTTTCTTCATAAAGGTGGAAGACGTAAACACCAAACTAAATTGCCTGTGACAAAAATTGAGGGAGCTTTCTGAACAGGTAGGAATTTATTTAGATTCCTTTATTTAATGTAGCATAAAAAAGCAAAGCTAATGAAGTGTGGGGAATGATTTCCATCATCAGTAAACTTGTTAGTCTTCTGTCTTCTTGGATGAGTAAGAAATTTGAGTCATTAGTTATTTTGCTTACAAAAGCAAAATAAGGTATCAATCTTTCTATTTTTCCATGTTCTCCTACCACAACCATTTTTACTTTTCCTGAAAGAAAAATAAATATGTGTGATTTGTTGTTTACATATTGAAAAGTATGGAAGTAGGAATGGCATTTGTCTCTACATTTGTGGTACAAGAGAAAAGTCTATCAGGAAGTGGTATGGTAAAACTGCTTTAAAAAATACACTTCTGGTGGATTTTATCAGGTTTGAATATATTAATTTGAAAACTAATAAATGAATTAAGGCAATGTTCATCTCATCACAAAACCCACGGAAAGAAAAAGGGCAGAAGTAGGGAAAAAGCAAAGTCATGTATATAAGACAGAAAAATATTTTAAATGGGAAAAATAAGGGAGTAAGAAATGTGATGATCATTAAGTTATCCTGAGCTGATGTTTCAGTGAGAGACCCTCTGTCCATAAAGAGAAGTCTGTTCTTCAGCACAAACAGCCTAAATCCCTGCATCATCTGTTTCTACTGCCCCTACAACAGGTATTTCCTCCCCTTCCTTGCTAAGGAAAACTTGGTTTGTCAGACTGAGATTCTATTCTGTTAGGAAAACAGATTCCTAATCTAGCTAAGCATGTTCCCCAGGTGTAAAGGAAAGTCTTCTAGAGAGTTTCTGGGAAAGAATTTTTCTCACTGATAAGGAAGGAGCACTGTAAGATGTTCTTTTCTGTGCCACTCAACCCCTTGCTTCTTGCATTGTACATGGGGTCAGGATGACAGGCTTGGACCTGCTGCAGCCATATTGATCCCATGAGGGGTAAGCCAAGAGGTTGACCTTTAGCCCTGATATAATTAAATTGCTGGATCGAAGTCAAAACTTCTTGTTAGAAAAACAAAGTCCTAACTATTTAAGCCACAGTTGTTTGTGTTCCTGCTATTTGCAGCCAATAGCAATCCTAACTGATATGCCTGCCTCTTGTTCTTTGGCACCTTGCCCTATGTCTTAGGCTGGGTTCTCTGAAGGAGATAAACCACTGAAGTGTGTACGTGTGTATATATATATGTATATATATATATATATATATATATATATATAGAGAGAGAGAGAGAGAGAGAGAGATTTATCTCAAGGAAAAGGCTCCTGTGATTGTGGAGGCTGGCAAGTCCCAAATCTGTGGGTCAGGCTAAAGGCTGAAGGCTTTTCCTGACTGATGTGAACCCAAAATCGGCAGGCCAGACAGCAGGCTTCTGGCTCACAGGTCTGCGGGAGCTGGTGAATCCCAAAATCTGCAGATCAGAACAGAGGCACAACTAAAGTATAGCAGACAGGGCATGTGACCACACCCCCAAGGAAACTCCCCTTTCAACTGATTGGCTGCACACATTAGATCATAAAATGGAGGATGATTACATGATATGTGGAAACCGCTGAGAATCATGGCCTAGCCAAGTTGACACATAATGTTAACCATCACATCTTACTACACTTGCCACCATCCTCCACTCAAGCCATGCATCCACTTCCATTTCCCAAGATGTGTCTTGCTATTTCATGACACTCTGCCTAGGTTTAGCAGCATCTTCTGCCTGAATGACCCCTCCCTTCCCTTATCCTGTGAACTTCTATTCTTCATTCATTTAATGAGGTTTTAGTATTTAATGAGTTTTCTTCTATGAAAACTTGCCTGTCCCAAACCTCCTCTCTACCTACCACAGCCATTCTTTGTTCACCCACTACAATCTGAACAGAATATACTCTTTTGATTGTTTCCTGTGCACAGGCCACACTGGTCTCTTTTCAAACACACTGAGGTCTTTCCCACCTTAGCTGAGCCCTTACTGTTCCCTTGCCAGCAATGCCCTGCCCCAACATCTTTGCTTGCCTAGTTGCTGTTGGTCATTCAGGGTGTAGTGTACATCCTCTATCACAATGGAATTTAAGTTCAGAGAAGGAAAGGGTAGGTGTTCTCTTGTTCAGTGTTGCATCTTCAGTATATCTGATGTAACCTTGAATGGCACTGATTCTTAATAAGTATTTGAAAATGGACGAACTGAGTTCTATAATGGAATCTCCAACCTCTTCTGAAGGTAAGTTCTTCAATGCCATACTATTCATGTTTGCAGATTACAGAAGCCAGTCAAGTATATTTATACTTTTGTGCCAAGAGTATAAATGCCCCCGTAAGTGTTGAAAGCATGGGGATTTGGATGACTGGCATGGCAATTTTACCAATTTCTTCTCTCTGGGGAGAAGTACACGCTTACTTCCAGGAAAGATGTTGCATCTGAGTAACGGGACTGGCAATGCCTGTGACGTCAATTCTTTGTAAAGCAGGTTGATATATTTGTAAGCCAGGGCTTAACTATAAACAACTTTAAGAGCCCGCTTATTAAATTTAAGGATTCCTAGGAAGCCTTTGTTCCCAGAATCTACAAATTGGAAACCTGAGAGGTCAAGCTAAGTCCAGGCCATTGACATTGATTGCTCTCGATTTTGATGGATCTGTGAAAACATTGCTTTTGCCAGTGTTTCTCACCATAATGAAGATGGCCGTGCTATTGAAAAGTTATGGTCGATCATTTTAGTCAGTGGGGTTTGGGAGCAGAAACGAGGAAGTAAGAATTAGAGGTTTGATTTAAGTTCAAATTAAATCTAACTCTCTTTGCAAAGTTACCGATATAAATAATGTTCAAAATAATTCTATGTTAAGCAACAAAGATTGGAACTTGATACAAATGAAACACCAAGAACAAGAAGGAAAACCAAACCCCTAAACAGACGGACTGTAAACCGGGAAGTTGTTTTGAGAATTCTTCAGCACTTTCCTCTTTGGACAACTTCCTCTAAATATATTGGTACTCCATCCATTCCATCATTAAGCCTGGGTCTTCCTGATGTCAAATACTTTTAAAGGAATTAGAACAAAAACCCATCAGTACGAACATTTCCTCCTCCCTTCTCCCCTTCAGATTGCCTGCTTAAAACATCACTTTGTGACTACTAAGATAATTTACTTCAAAACCTATATATGTTTCAGAATAGAGACTTGAATCAAAATATCATCTTGACAAGATTACTAGGAAAGATAAGGTTTATACTGGTGAACCATTTAGAAATAAAATACGTAATATTTGTCAAGTATTAATGCGTGCATTACAAGATATATCCGGGAAATTGAGAAATGGAAAGCTACTGCAGGGTAGGGCAATCTCATGAATAAGGGAGAATTTGTGACAGGCTTTGGAATATTGTGAGTATTGGGTAAGCAGGATGATGCAAGGAACTTGTGAGTGGTATGAGAGTGGGAAAACTCAGAGCCTGATACTGATGAAGCCATGTTGTATATTCAAACAGATCACAATAGAAGTGTGTTCTTTCCTACTGGTGTTAGGATATGGAAATGCTTTCTGATTTCAATGTCACCTTTGCTGACAGTGGTCAACCAGTTCATTAGAGCAGTAAGTTCATGACCTGTCTGGTAAGGCTTTTGGGGTCTGGCTAATGAGACCAGGTTAGAAGCAGTAATAGACTTCACACACTTATTCAGAATTAAATCTCTTTCTTTGGATTTAAATATACACACATCAAGCATCTTTTAGATTGTTTTCTTGGAGAAGAACATCTTTCAGGATTCATCTGATGATTAACCCATGTGCCATTATGGCAAGATGACCTTGTTACATCCTTTCTATCCACTTAGAAATTCTTGGCTAATTAAAGAGAAGGTGAAGTCTCTTGTCTTAAAACTCCAGTGGTACTACCATCTGAGCAACCAGAGCAAAAGTCTGCAGCAAGTGAAAACACATTTCTTCAGATCATGTCAGCCAGGTCAAGAGTATTAGAGGATAATTAACTTGGATCTGTTACTGTAGTTAGTACATGGATTCTTTTAGCTTATTACTAAGTGGTATACTGTGTAAGAATGGGCAGGGGGAAGTCTAAAATTCAGTCTGGAGAAAAAGATTAAAAATAAAACAGAAACATGTGCAAGCAAATGAAAAGCGATTTGTAGCTAATGATGAATAGTTGGGCTTATTATTAATTTTCAGGGCTGAATTCTTTTGTTCCTAGTTCTAGGTATTATGACTTAGAGTTGATGACAATTCATAAAAGAAACTTGAAACCAAGATCAATAGGATAATCATGAATCAAATTTTCATTGGCATTCTAGGGTAACCTTTCATGTTTCATTTATATTATGAATAATTCTCTTATTGACTGTAATGCATTTTCTATACGAAATGCTGAACAAAAAAAAAAAAAAGAACATCATTTTCCAAGTATTTATAAATAGATGATTATGTTTCATAAAGTTAAATCATTTTTAAATCATGTTTTTTACAAGAAATTTTCTTAACTGACTTCAACTGTTAATTTCACAAACTGGTTTGAGTTTGTGTAGACATAGCTATGAAGTTCCTATTCCAACTTCATCAATGAGCAAAACAGAATTCTAATTTATCATTCAATCTCTTTGGCACTCCGTATGTTTGCGCTTGTCAGGCAAGATAAATTTTTATTGCTAAGACATGAATTTTATGGCATAAACTTGAACTAATTAATATACATGGTTTATCGGGGTCTGTATCTGTATTTAGTTGACTTTGATCACAAAAAGAGTTATCTTTTAAAAGAGAGGCTTACAAATTCACTTGCATAATGATGAAAATTAAGTTGAGAAGCTGAAAACTGTTTGGGGTAAAGCATAGACAGGTTTTCATATCCTTTTATAAGATTAAATTAAAAAAAAAGAGTCCCTCTAACCTTATATCAGAGTGCTCCTTTCCTTTCTTCCAATTAAATAAGTCCAAAATAATATTATTTTTCAAAATTTAAGGTAGTCTTTGCTAAAATATTTCACTATAAATGTGTTGCTTATTTTTGTACACTGAAATTATTATATTCCATGTCAGGGGAGAGTATTAACGTCTGTGTTTCAATAAATGTTCAAGAAGATTGAGAAATGAGGAACCAGAATTATCTTATTTCTTGCCCTTGTCCCTCAAACTTAAACCCTTGTCTTACCACCTTCCTCTTTCCCCTTTTTCCTATCTTTCTGTCATTTTGATCATTAGAAAACAGCAAGACTAAAAAACAAAGCAATAAAAGAGGACAGATCGAGAGAGGAAAGGCTTGGAAACAACTTGGAGCAATTTTCACCTCTTTACAAGTGGAGAAGAAGTAATAATTCAATGCATCACGAATTTTGTTAGTGTCTTCCATATGTAAGAGACAAACAAGAAAAGCCTCCAAGTGTCAAAACTGAGCGTCAATCCCTATTTTCTTCTGGCCCCCTCCCCACCAAACATACCTCACAAACAACATTCCATATCTCTGGGTACAGACATAGAACTGAGCCCAAATCAATTCAGCTGAAAGACCAGGGATAGCCTTCGGGAAATGGCGCGGCTGTGAGCCTGATGGTGGCAAGCCCTCAATTTCTCCTCTTTTGTCCTTTCCCTTCACTTGGTTCTTTTCCAGGTCACCTAAAGGCTATCTTCATATGATCTCTGTGATATAAGTGAATAAATGAAAGAGTTACTGCGTGTTCATCTGTTACTCTGTCTAAGGAGAGTCTCTATGACAGTCTGTTAAATCAAAGAAGCAGCTAAAATAATGAGACTCTCATGAAAACTTAAAACACTAAGGTAGATCAAATGGAAAAAAATATTTGACTTTGAGGAACCTTTTAAATATGGACATACTAGGGGTCCTGCTCACTATCACATACAGTTAGCAATGTAGTGGGGGGGTCTTCTGTCTTCTATAGCAGGAATCAGCCAACTGTTGCTTATAGGTCATATCTGGCCTGATGCCTTTTGCTGAGAGCATAGTCATGTCTGTTTTTAATGCATTGGCTGTTCTCGTGCTACAGTGGCAGAGTTTAGTAGTTGTAACAAAGACCATGTAGCATACAAAGCCTAAAATAGTTATTATCTGGCCCTTTACTGGAAAAGCTTGTCCACCTTGCTTTATAGGAGTAATGTCACTAAAAAGTGTGATGAATCTTCTATCTTCTTTCTGCTTCTTTCTTTTCCTTTTTTTTAACTTCTTTCTGGAATCGTGGAACAGAGCAATTCAAACTTTCAGTTTAGTACTTGGCAAGGAAATTTTACTTAAAAAGCTGGAAGCAATGAATCATGGTCATCTTGAGACATCTTCAATTCCTGCTGCCTTTGCAGTGTAGACATAATTGAATGAGAGTTTATAGTGATTGTCTTGCTTTGGTTACGGAACTCCAAATCAATTCTTATTTGGCCTTCTTTAATCACTTCTAATGACTGGTGTTTTATCATACTGGGAATTTACTTCCATTATAGCACAGATAAAGGCATATTTTCTTCTTGTCTTACACCACTAATGCATCATGTGCATAAAGAAAGAGGCATAGATGTTTGTTGTTATTCTTGTTAGGTGCCGTCGGGTCGGTTCTGACTCATAGCAAGCCAGTATACAACAGAACAAAACACTGCCCAGTCCTGCTATATCAGACAATGTTTTGCTGCTATTCATAAGGTTTTCATTGGCCAACTTTTTCAGAATTAGACTTCCAGGTCCTTCTTCCTAGTCTTAGTCTGGAAGGTCTGCTGAAACCTGTCCACCATGGGTGACCCTGCTGGTATTTGAAACATAGGTGACATAGCTTCCAGCATCACAGCAACATGCAAGCCACCACCGTATGACAAACTGACAGACTAGTGGTGGCATAGATGTTTAGAGACTATAAATATTTTCATGATGATAAGCAGCATGCAACAAAAAACCTGGACCATCACAATTTTATTGAACTTTAAAAATACGAAGTTGCCAATATTTTTAGAATGTGATACTTTCTAGTGTACTATAGCCTATCTTCCCTTTTTCCACTTCCCAAAGCACATTTCCTTGAAAAAGAGTTCTATGTAAGTCAGTTAGGAGAGGAAAGGCTATAGAGGGCAACTAAGCTTGGGAGAGGCAAAGTTAAATGGATGTCCTTACTGTAGGACTTCCCACAGCATTTAATATGAAAATATGCATTGCACGTTGCAAGGAGAGGATAGACTATGTTTTAGTTTTTAATTCATTTATTTATTCACCCATACAATAAATATTTGCATGCTCTGTGCCAGTCACTATTCCAGATGCTCAGAATAGAGCACTTTCGAAAGCTCCAGGTTATGAGCAGCTGGAGGATATCACCTCCACTTAGAAGATTTTGGAAAGACATCATAAAAGTGAAGACTGTGACAAATGAGTGGAATTAGGACAACTGGTGTTGTGTAGGGGAAAGGCATTCTAGTAACTAAATCTTTGTAGATAAATGATTAGCAGATACACAGAGGTAAGGGTTAATATGTATTTATTGAATTTAATTGAATGTGGGGAATAGAATAATTGTAATAGCATGATGAAATCCTTTGCTTTGGTAACGGCACCTTGGATACATTGTCAGTCTGTACACACACACACACACACACACACACACACACACACACACAGACACACACACACCCCGTGGTACTAAAATTGACTTCATTTTGGTGTATCAGGTACAATATTATAAACCTGTTAAGTATTAACAAAACTATTGTATGAGCTTTATTGCTTATGTTGGCTTTTTAGAGGCTCTGGTGGCGCCGTGGTTAAGAGCTCAGCTGCTAACCAAAAGGTCAGCAGTTCAAATCCACCAGCCGCTCCTTGGAAACCCTATGGGGCAGTTCTACTCTGTCCTAGAGGGTCGCTATGAGTCAGAATTGACTCAACAACAATGGATTTTTTGTTTTATTGGCTTTTTAAATTTTTAATTTGGTTTAAGGGTTTTTCTTCAGCATTGGATTGACTTGTCAGTGTCTTTAATCTGTTATCCTGGAATCTCACCCTTAGCACCTTTATTTCTTTATTTATTTTACTACTCTCAGGCTATCAAAACCAACACCAAACCATTGCCGTCGAGTCAGTTCCAACTCATAGCGAAACATGTTGACTTTGTTTTCAAATGTTGACCCAGTATAAAACATAAATGGGAATGCCCAGATGTTTTGTGGGTTTTCTATTGTTTTTGCCTCACAATTCATTGCAATTGACTGGGGAGTAAAGTGATCTCATTTACTGTTCTGTTGAAAGAAGATTCCTAGCCAGACTTTACTCTCACTGGGTGAACAATTTAAAATGAAATGTATTTAACACATTTATGTCTCAACCAGGGACCCCTCCAGACACTTAAAATCAACTGTCAAATCTACATACCACCTAGGATGTCTAATAGGTATCTCAAACATAACATGTCCAAACCCAGGCTTTCGATTTCCTCCCCATGACCTGCGCCTCCCAGGTTCCACATTCGTCTATCTGTAAATTTTGTTGACTTTACTTGCAAACTAGATCCACCATCAAATTCTTTTCACAGCCTCCATTGCTACCAGTATCCAAGACACCATGATCTGGCATCTGGATGATTGCAACCCCCCACCCCCACCAACGCATATACTTTCCCTATTGTTTTTAGTTTCTCTCATCACAGTTACCAGAGTCTGTCAAAGTTTGATTATGTCACTCCTATATCCCATTTAATTTGCATGAAAAGCCCTAATCCCGACAAGAATGTAAGCCTGTACCCAGTTGTTATAGCTTTGTCCTTGTCTCCCACCACGCTCACCTTGATCACTCTGCTCCACTCACTCCTGCCACCTCAGGCCTTTGCACTTGCCTTTCTCCCTGCCTGGAGCACACTTTCCCCCAGATCCCACAGGTCTTGCTTCCTCAGATCCTTCAGATCTTTATTCGCATATCACCTTCTCAGTGAGACATTTCCTGACAACCTTATTTAAAATGTCAATAAAACCCAAACCCGTTGCCATTGAGTTGATTCCGACTCATAGCAACCCTATAGGACAAAGGAGAACTACCACACAGGGTTTCCAAGGAGCAGCTGGTGGATTTGAACTGGTGACCTTTTGGTTAGCAGCCAAGCCCTTAACCACTGTACCACCAGTACCCTGTTACAGATTGAATTGTGTCCCCCCAAAAGAGATATTGAAATCCTAACCCCTGTACTTGTGAATGTGACCTTGCTTGAAAATAACATCTTTCTTTGAAGATGTTATCAGTTAGGTTTCCATGATGTCATACAGAGTAGGGTAGGTCCTAATCCCTTCTGAGTGATATCTTACAAAGGAGGAGAACCGACACAGAAACATACACAGGAGGGAAACGCCGTGTAAAGATACATCCATGAGCCAGCCAAGGAATACCAAGGATTGCTGGGAGCTCACACAAAGGCATGAAACAGTTCCTCTTTTGGCGCCCTCAGAAGGAAGTGACACAGCCAATAACCTGATTTGGACTTCTAGCCACCAGAACTAGAACTTTCTGCTTTCTAAAGCTACCTGCTTTGTAGTGTTTTTGTCATAACAGCCCTAGTAAACTAAGACAGCCCCCAAATCCTGACCCATCTTATTCCTCTTCACTGCTTTATTTTTCCCCACTGCCTTATCACTATTTAACGTATTATATATTTTACTTACCTATTTTGTTTATGAGGGGTTCCTGGTTGGTGCAAAGCATTAAGTGCTTGACTACTAATGGAAAGTTGGCAGTTCGAACCTACCCAGAGATGTCTCAGAAGATAGGCCTGGCCATCTGCCTTTGAACAGTCGCTGCCTTGGAAATGCTATGGAGCAGTTCTACTCTGCACACATGGAGTTGTCATGAGTTGGAACTGACTCAACGACAACAGCAACATTTTGTATATAAGCTCTCTCCTCCTCTAGATCTTAACTCTATGAGAGCAGGGGATTGTGTGTTCTTTGTTCAATGCTGTAGTGCCCGGTACTCAGTGGCACTTAATATATATACTGAATAAATGGCTAAGAGTTTGTAAATGGATATAAAGGACTTAAAGAGGTTATCTTGCCCTTCCTTTGTCATAATGATACATCGGCTGAATCCCAGAAGATGCTTTTCTCCAAGAAAACAATCTAAAAGATGCTTGATGTGTGTATATTTAAAGCCAAAGAAACAGACCTAATCCTGAATAACTATATGAAGTCTGTTACATCTTCTAATCTGACCTCATTAGCCAAACACTAGGAGCCTCACCAGACAGACCATGTATATATAATGATTTATACCTCTTTGAAAGAAATTTGATATGGCTTACAAATATGAAAAAATTTAGCACGATAAAATAAAGTAAATAGGAAAAATTATAAAAAGGGAAATTAAAGACGTATAGACCTATACTAAAGAGTCCTGTACACTAGCTATAAAGATTTACCAATTTCAACATATTTATTTTTTATGTTTGTCTAAATTGTAGTCTAAGGAGAATTGCACTGCTTATCAGTAGTATCAATTTTTTCATTTTATCCACGAATTTTAATAACATAGTAAGGTCAATTGTCAATAAGACATTTAAACACTTGGTTAACCACAGCTGTATGCAATTAATGACCATATTAAACTGAATTGTTGCTTGATTGGCTGTACACAATACGTTAGCTTAAAACAGTTATATGTCTGCGAAGGCACAAAAATCTGAATTTGACATAAAATGATAATTTACAAATCTCAATGTACAAGGAATGCAAAGGTGTATTGCTCAAAAGATGACCTTTGAAAATCAAACCCATTACCGTCAAGTCGATTGCAACTCATAGTGACCTGTTAGAACAGAGTAGAACTGCCCCATAGGGTTTCCAGGGAGCAGCTGGTGGATTTGAACTGCCAGTCTTTTGGTTAGCAGCCAAGCTCTTAACCACTGTGCCACCAGGGCTCCTTGAAAATCAAGAGTCGCTTATATGTCATAATATTACAAGTATCAGTTAATGAATATCACCGTATGTCACACTCAGCACTTTTCATGGACTGTCTCATTTAAACTTCCCAACAACCATATGAAGTTGACACTATTATCCCATTTTGAAGATGAAGAAATTGAGACAAGGAGTGGTTAAGAACTTGCCGGAGGTCGTGTACCCTCAAGTGGGGAAGCCAGGATCCAAAGCCAGATGGTCTTGCTATGGAATTCACAGTTGTAACAAATTCTATGTATCACCACCTCCTGTTACGTTTTACTATTTCCTGAAAATATACATTACTTCGTGTTACAGGTGACCTAGGTCACTGTGCATGTTATTGAAAGAGATCTCTTCATCTAGAACTGGGGTCTTATTGGGGTCCTGGAAGAAAATATGAGAAATTCAGTTCACCGTTTTCAGTTATCTTTAAAAACAAGAAGTTAATTAGGGTTTACTAGCATTTAGAATATGGAAGGACTCTGATATTCTCAGTAGCTCCTTATGTGAGAAGGTAGCAGTCACCACGTCAAGTGTTAGAAATTGGTGCTCCCACCCATTCTCTGTCTGCCTGCAATAATGAATTGGTGTTTGTGTGCCTGGTAATGTTAATTTACAGATTTTATTTTCTAGTTTAGACTAAACTGACTCTCACAAAATGGACAAGAGCTTTAAAAAGCTTTCTGCAAGGAAGGTGTAGTTTGAAGGTACTACCAACAATGAAATCAAGAGCAAAATACAAGAAAATAGCAGAGCAAACATTTCTTCTCTTCTTTGTACAAGCTCGTCATCAGCCATATTATGAAGTAACAGTGATGACCTAATGATATATGTCAAGGTATCAGTAAAAAAAGTTAAAATTAGCAAGAAGACCATTGAAAGAGGAATTTTTATCACCCATTGTTAATGATAAACCTCATCCTAAGTGTCTGCATTGTCTAGACATATAAGCTAATGATAGGGGACAACCTGATTGACAAAACATTTGAAACCTAAGCATCCAGAAATTACTTTTAGTGACAACCAAAAGGCTTTTTTTGTACAATTAAAAATTAAAATAATTATTTTAAATAGGTTTATCTCATCCTTTTTAAATTTGATATTTGTGTATGTTTTATAATGTATAAAACCAACAGAATGCAACTTGTCCAAAATTTATGCATAAATTTGATGACTACATATATTAAGGGTACATGCTTAAAATATGTTTAAAGATGGAATGAGCAATTAGAAAGTTTGGAAATCACTCCTTGGTAGATGGTGATTTTATGCAACTAATAGATGTGTTGCATATATGTTTCCTCTTTTTATTTGTCATGACTTGAGCGTTGAACTGAAGTCTAGTTTGGTACACATTATTCTCCAGGTTTCTCCAGATGCTTGGAATAAGTTTTGAATAAGCTCAAGAAAATAAAGTTAGCAAATTGGAAAATTATCAAACATCTAATGCTCTTTTTGTTAGAAATTGGATACTTCATAAAACCCACAAATAAAAGAAGGCTTATTTTTTCTTCATATACAAATGAATGTAATTGTAGAATTTGTTAGAAATAAAGGTCTTAAAGCACTTCACCAGGCTGAGACTTCCATTAGCTTCTTTCAGATTCTCTCAGCCCTGCACAGAAACCCAAGTTTCATTTATGTAAAGAGAGATTTGCCACTAATCAGCAGTTCCAATGACAATAACGTTTCTGTGTTCTATAAGTAGCTTAATTAGACTGTACTCTAAGACTTGACGCACGACTCGGGCTAATAAGATTATTTTGAAACATGTGTTGAACTACCAGGCTTCATTTATTAAAAATTAGTTAGAACAATTTATATTATAGGATAAATAATCAGCAATTTACCAAGCTACTGGAAGACTCTCGTTCCAGTGTCGCCATTGCAGAGGTCAAGACGTGGTGAAATTTATGAGAAAAAAATGCATGAAGGTAATAAACCACCCTGTAATAGTGTATTCTGGAGTCAGAAATAGCAGAGATAAATGCTATTTCCTGTAGTCCTTCTATATATGTGTGTATCTGTAGCAATTAAGAACATAGTCTAAGAAGTCCAGCATACCAGGGTTTATTTACTCTGTGACCTTGGGTAAGTTACTTAAATTATCAAACAACAGTTTTTCTTATCTTTGAAATGGAGACAATAATAATAATATCCTTTTCATAAAGTAGTTATGGAGATTATTAAATGAAATAATGCAAGTAAAGGGCTTAGCAAGTTTAGACCTGTGGGTTTATACTCAACAATTATAAACTATTATCATTGTAAATATTTTTTTATTATTGTACTTTAGATGAAGATTTCTAGAACAAACTAGCTTCTCATTAAATGATTACTACCCATATGGGTTTGTGACATTGGTTACCAACCCCACAACACGTCAACACTCTCCCTTCTCGACTTCGGATTCCCTATTACCAGCTTTCCTGTCCCCTCCTGCCTTCTCGTCCTTGCCCTTGGGCTGGTGTGCCCCTTTAGTCTCATTTTGTTTTATGGGCCTGTCTAATCTTTGGCTGAAGGGTAAACCTCAGGAGTGACTTCATTACTGAGCTAGAAGGATGTCCAGGGGCCATACTCTCAGGGTTTCTCCAGTCTCTGTCAGGCCAGTAAGGCTAGTCTTGTTTTGTGAGTTAAAATTTTGTTCTACTATTTTTCTGCAGCTATGTCCAGGACCCTCCATTGTGATCCCTGTCAGATCAGTTGTTGGTGGTAGCCAGGCACCATCTGCTTGTGCTGGAGTCAGTCTGGTGGAGGCTGTGGTAGTTGTGGTCCATTAATCCTTTGGACTAATCTTTCCCTTGTGTCTTTAGTTTTCTTCATTCTCCCTTGCTTCCAATGGGGTGACACCAGTGGAGCATCTTAGATGGCCACCCACAAGCTTTTAAGACCCCAGACACTACTCACCAAAGTAGAATGTAGAACATTTTCTTTATAAACTATGTTATGCCAATTGAGCTAGATGTCCCCTGAGACCATGGTGCCAACAGCCCTCAGCCCAGTAAATCAGTCCATCAGGGAGTTTGGATGTGTCTGTGGAGCTTCCATGACTTTGCCTTGGACAAGATGTGCGGCTTCCCCAGTATGTAAATAATTTTTATGTTAAACGTATATCCAAACAGTTAGCGGTACCATATCAGATCCGGAAACTTTCAGATGTGGGTAACAACAGTGTGAACTCATGTCCCTTACAAGTAAAGATGCCCTCCTATTGCTGTCGAGTCGATTCTGACTCATAGACACCCTACAAGATGGAGTATAACTGCCCCATAGGGTTTCCAAGGAATGGCTGGTAGATTCAAACTGCCGACCTTTTGGTTAGCAGCCGAACACTTAACCACTGGCGCCACCAGGGCTCCATAAGTAAAGATAGTAGTTTAAATAAGTAACAAATAATTTCAACACAAAATTTTCAATGCAATACTTCCTCCAAAGCTTTCCCCAAACTGACGAATGGTTGAAATGATTTATACATGTTCATGCATGAAAATAGTCTCTCTAATAAATTAAAATAATTGATCCAGATTTCCAAAGTTGGAACTGCCTTCAGGCCTAACTGTGGTATCTCATCTCTTATTTTTATTTGTCTGTCCTAAACCAATATCACAATGAAAGGGATGAAACTAAATAAAAGAAGGTCAGGATGTAGAAGTTGGGCCTCATCCTTGTTATTAAAGTAGTGTATGAATTTATGAGTAATAGACAGATGTATTGATTAAAGCTGATAAGGAACTTTAAAGTCCAAAACATCACTGAAGAGTAGCATTTATCAAAATGTGGATCATAATTCCTTGAAAAGCTCATTAATCCTATTCAGCCAAGATACCTCACCAACCTCTTGGGTCCTGGCCATCTGACTGGCTTTGCGCAGTACTTTAAAGCTGATGGTGCTGGGAGCTGCAATTCAGTTAGCCCACATGGAGGACCTAGTGATGACATCTTTGAAAATCTTTTTCTCTTCTCAGTAATGCTTTGGCTATCGTTTTTTGTGGTCAGTTATTTTTCCTTATACTCTGCACTCTTTTCATCTGCTGAAAATGAACGCTGGTGCTTTTAAGGTGTAAGTTTCCACGGAGAGTCGGTTGCCATGCTAGTTTGAGGAAACCCGTTGCCATCGAGTCGATTCTGACTCACAGTGACCCTACAGGACAGAGTAGAACTGCCCCACAGGGTTTCCAAGGAGCGGCTGGTGGATTCAAATTGCCGACCTTTTGATTAGCAGCCATGCTCTTAACCACTGTGCCACCAGGGCACCATCTTGAGGAAAAACACCTTGAAATACCACATCAGTGTATGCCAGAAGGAACAAAACTCTGTACATGCCTTTCTTGTAGACTTTGCCTCAGTGCAGATTGACTATTTCACTGATGCCTGATTGGGAAATCTGTAATTGTAAAGAATCAGGTGTACTAGTGTCTCAGGGACACTACTAACAGAAACATCACCAGTGTTCTTACTGAAACTCAATTTTCTTTCTCTATTAGGTCATATGAAAGGAGGGTGGAGTCATCTCAGGTGTGCCGTGATCTGGTGATACTAAGTTAATGCTCTCAGTCATGCCACTACATGTTTTTACACTCTCATTAACCCCAGGCTAGGAGGATATGATGCTATATATAGAAAACCCCGAAGAGTCCCCTAGAAGCTTTCTTGTGGACTCTTTGGGGTTTTCTATATATAGGATCATATCATCTGTGAATAGAGATAATTGTACCTCTCCTTTTCCAGTCTGGATACCTTTTATTTCTAATACAGGAATTTAGCAAAGTTGCGGGGTACAAGGTCAACAAACAAAAATCATTTGGGTTTCTACACACTGGCAATGAGAAATCTGAAAGGGAAACTAGGGAAACAATTCCATTTACAATAGTATCTAAGAGAATAAAATACCTAGGAATAAATCTAACCAGGGACGTAAAGGACTTATACAATGAAAATTGTAAAACACTGCTGAAAGAAATTAAGAAGACTTAAATAAATGGAAAAATGTTCCATATTCATGGATTGGAAGGCTTAATATTGTTAAGATACCAGTACTACCCAAAGCACTTTATAGAGTCAACGCAATTCTAATAAAAATTCAAACAGCCTTCTTTACAGAAATATAAAAAACCAATCCTCAGCTTTATATGGAGTGGCAAGAGGCCCTGAATAGCTAAAACAATTCTGAGAGAGAACAAAGTAAGAGGACTCACACTTTCTGATTTTAAAACATACTTTATAACTACAGTAATCAAAACAGCCGGATATCAGTATGATAATAGACACATAGACCAATGGAATAGAATTGAGAGTCCAGAAATAAACCCACAAATTGATGGTCAACTGATTTTTGACAAAGGTGCTAAGTCCATTTGATGGAGGAAAGAAGAGTCTTTTCCATAAATGATGCTGGGAAAACTGGATTTCGACATGCATAAAAATGAAACAGGATTTATGCCTCACACAATACACAAAAACAAATTCAAAATGGATTAAGGACCTAAATGTGCGTTCAACAATGGATTATCTAATACAACAACAAAAGCACAAACAACAAAAAACAAAATAAATAAATAGGACTTCATAAAAATTAAAACTTTTCTTAAGACTTTACCAAAAAAGTGAAAAGGCAAGCTACTGACTGGGAGAATATATTCGAAACTATGTATCCAACAACAATCTAATAACCAAAATATATACAAAACTTCAACCACTTAACAATAAAAAGACAAATAACCCAATCATAAAATGGGCAAAGGACTTGAATAGACATTTCACCGAAGAGGACATTCAAAATGCCACCAAACACATGAAAAGATGCTCAGCGTCATTAGCCATCAGAGAGATGCAAATCAAAACCACAGTGAGACACCATTTGGCTCCCACTAAGATGGTTAAGAGTTAAAAAAAAAAAAAAAAAAGAAAAGAAAACTGAAAATAACATACGTTGGCGAGGATGTGGGGAAATTGGAATCCTTATCCATTGCTGGTGGGAATGCAATATGGTACCGCCATTGTGGAAAACAGTGTGCTGGTTCCTCAAAAAACTAAAAATAGAACTACTGTATGTCCCAGCAATTCCACTCCTAGGTGTACAACCAAAATACTTGAAAATAGAGACTCACAAAGAGACTTGTACACCAATGTTCATTGCAGCACTCTTCACAATAGCCGAAAGGTGGAAATAACCTAAATGCTCATCAGCAGAAGAATGGACAAGGAAGATGTGGTTCATACATACAACGGAATACTACTCAGTCAGTAGTAAAAATGAAGTCTTGATACATGATACAGTATGGATGGAGCTTGAAGACATTATGCTCAGCGAAATGAACCAATCACAAAAGAGCAAATACTGTATGACCTCATTTATATAAAAATACAAGAAAAGGCAAATATATAGAGACCAAAGTTTATTGACTTTTATTGAACTATAGAAGACCAAGATATCTATCTCACCCAGGTAAACCTAGCTGTAATGCGGTGGTTTCTGACTGGTTTTAGTCACGACGTTGTTGTTGTTGTTGTGTGCTGTCAGTTCCAACTCATAGTGACCCTACAGGACAGAGTAGAATTGTCCTATGGAGTTTCCTAAGCTGTGATCTTTACAGAGGAGCCATGGTGCCACAGTGGTTAAAGTGCTTGGCTACTAACCGAAAGGTTGGCTGTTCAGACCCACCAGCTTCTCCTCGGAAGAAAGCTGTGGGAGAAAGATGTGGCAGTCTGCTCTAGAAAAAATTACGGCCTTGGAAACTCTATGGGGCACTTGTACCCTGTCCCGTAGGGTCACTATGAGTCAGAATCAACTGGATAGCCGTGCGTTTATGGGATGTGTATATATACACATATCCCTTTTAGGAGTGCTGGGATGCTGCAAATGGTTAATGCACTTGGCTGCTAACCAAAAGGTTGGAGGTTTGAGTCCATCCAGAGGAGTTCTTGGAAGAAAGCCCTGGCAATCTACTTCTGAAAACTCAACTACTGAAAACCCTACGGAGCACAGTTCTACTCTGACATACGTGGGTGGCCATGAATTGGAATCGACTCAACAGCAAGTAGTTTTTTGTTTTTGTTTTTTAAATTGTACTTTAGATGAAGGTTTACAGAACAACCAGTTTCTCATTAAACAGTCAGTACACACACTGTGGTATGACAATGGTTAACAACCCCATGACATGTCATCACTGTCCCTTCTCAACCTTGGGTTCCCTATCACCAGCTTTCCTGTCCCCTCCTACCTTCTAGTCCTTGTCCCTGTATTCTTGTGCCCCATTAGTCTTGTTTTGTTTTATGGGGCTGTCTAATCTTTGGCTGAAGGGTGAACCTCAGAAGTGACTTCATTACTGAGCCAAAAGGTGTCTGGGGAACATACTCTCAGGGTTTCTCCAGTCTCTGTCAGGCCTGTCTGTCTGTCTGGCCCTTTTTGTGAGTTAGAATTTTGTTCTACCTTTTTCTCCAGCTCTGTCTGGGACTCTCTATTGTGATCCCTGTCAGAGCAGTCCGTGGTGGTAGCCGGGCACCATCTAGTTGTACTGGACTCAGTCTGGTGGAGGCTGTGGTAATGGTGGTCAAATAGTCCTTTGGACTAATCTTTCCCTTGTATCTTGTTTTCTTCATTCTCCCTTGCTCCTGAAGGGGTGAGACCAGTGGATGGCTGCTCACAGACTTTTAAGACCCCAAACGCTACTCACCAAAGTAGAATATAGAACATTTTCTTTATAAACTGTGTTATGCCAACTGAGCCAGATGTTCCCTGAGACCATGGTCCCCATAGCCCTCCGCCCAGCAATTCAGTCTCTCAGGGAGTTTAGATGTGTCTATGGAGAACAGCAACCAGTTTTTATAGCCTTTTTAAAAATTAAATAATTTCACAATTATATGAAATGTAAGCATATATTTTAATATAGATTGTTGTCAATGAATAATCCATCTATTTTTTCTGCATATTTTTGTCAAGTGTGTCTGATACCTTTATTGAAGCCATCTAGAGCTCCTACTCAGATCATAATTGGAAAGCCACTAAGAAGTTAGGACACATGAGAGAGAAATCACAGTCCAGAGCAGTGGGAGTTGCTCATCTGGGACTCACTTACTGCCATGTGGCTTTTGGATTCGTTCTCTTCCTCTCTGAAGAAATGGAGCTGGGCTAAAAATTTCCATATTTCAACAAATTTACTAATGATAAGGATCACCTGGGGTACTTGCACTTATTACAAATACGATTTCCCAGACTCCTTCCAAGCCCACTAAATCAGAATCTCCAGGAGAGGGGCCTGGAAGCTATGCATCTGTTGGGACCCCCAGGTGATTTCCGTCATTGGCAAATATGGGAAACAGCGAGCTGAACATCTCTAACATCCATTCTAGCTTGAAATTCTCTGGTTCTCTTATTCTGTCTTTGACAGTAAAATGTTTGAACTGGAGCTATGGAGTTTGGAGTGGATATGTGGGCAGGAAGAAAAATCGATTCTTCCTTTAAAATAAAGATAACGTTGAATGATGTTAGATATAACAATTTCCATGAAATATTAAAAATGATTTTGTAGGATTGAATTGTTAGCAGTTAGACTTTATCTTATCATCTCCTTGTCTTTTCTTATGTTTCCTTTTCTTCCTTTCCGGCATTACTTTATTTCTAATTTTGGCTTTTTTAAAATTTTTCCTTTTTTGTTGTTAGCAAGAAGAGTTTTTCCCTTGCATGTCTGCTTTGAAAATCTGATCCTTTGTCATTATCAATGTCTAAAAGTGATACTACAATCTTTCTTCCAAGTACTAGTACACATTTTCTATAAGCTTCTGCTGGAAATTTCCCCCTAATAAGGCAGAATGGACTTGTCAAAGCAGGACATCCACGTGCTTTCTTCACTCAGCAAACATTTGTTTTGTGCTGACAAGGTGACAAAACTTCATCTCAGCCGACCTGGGGATCCCTTCCATTTTCCCTAAAACTGATGCTCGTTCTATTGTGGGTGCTTTGAAAGGCGTCTCTGCAAATTAGCGTCCTCAGAGGCATCCATTGATTTATATGGACGTTGGCCATCAGTCCTCAAATATTACCAATAAGATGTCATTTATTCTTGGTATCATGGCTTCCCTCAAGGCTGGCTGCTTTCCTTATTTCTCCTCTGTCACTCCGGGGAGAATAGAGCTCCTTCTACAGTTCCTGGGGCTCAGGAAATCTCTGTGAACTTGTCTAAGGCCCCATGTAACTAGACAT
Organism: Dugong dugon; assembly: GCA_030035585.1. Classification (NCBI taxonomy): domain Eukaryota; kingdom Metazoa; phylum Chordata; class Mammalia; order Sirenia; family Dugongidae; genus Dugong; species Dugong dugon. Next base: position 70,575,945 of record CM057479.1, read on the forward strand.
AACCTACAGCCATTTTTTCTCTGGTATCTTGCCCTCTTCCTAGGTATCTACCCCAGAAGTAATATACAGGGTCTTTTTTTCCCTAAGACCCCACAAAATCACCTGCAATTTTACTAAAAAGCTAACTTAGAATTTTGTATTGCATTTACCGTCAGATTCAAAAGCAATCTAGCTAAAGTATAGATGCAATGTGTTACACTAACCCTTATTTGTTATATATGATGGATGTAAGTACATATTTTATCTAGCTAAATCTTAACTGCAATAAATACTATTTCAGTAACTCTATTTTTTTAAAATATTAACTAAATGTTTGTTCCCACATGAACTAGAATTGCTAATTTATTAAATAGACTCTCTAAGGTTTTGTCCTAAATACTTTATCATAGTTTAAAGATAGCTAAATTTTATAATATATGCTGTGGGTATAGAAATCTAAGAATTTAACAGTTGGTTTAGTTCAAAGTATTTTTCTGAAATGACTTCAGCACAGAAAAATGAATTTCACACACAAATACGCAAGTGTCAGATAAAAATCATGTAAATATTACCATTGTCCACCTATAAAAATGTCAGTGGCATTCTGAAAAAATCAAACTATTGCATCACTTATCCCATGGTTTATTTTTTACTTTTAAAATTTATGACTTTACTTACATTATTTTTCTTCTTTTTGGGATTCATTCTGTCTTTCATTAGTTTGGAAGCTATTACTTTATTATTCTTAGAGAAATCTCTGATCGTTTTTTTCTTGAAATGATAACTTTTCTTGCATATCCTACACTTGTTTCTAATGCCAGAGACATCCCATTTTCAATGAACTAAACAACACATTACAAAAGCAACAAAAGGTCACAGAGCTTCGATCAACAGTTTTTATCAGGTTTTTCTAGATGCTTGAATAAGAATACGTCTATCAACAGTGTTGTTTCAACTATGTATTCTTTTTTTAATATAATATTACAACATAAACACTACCTTGGAATTGACAGAATACCAGTTGAGATGTTTCAGCAAATGGATGCAACTGTGGGAGCGTCAAGAAATTTGGAAGACAGCTACTTGGCCAACTAGCTAGAAGATATGCATAGCTGTGCCCATTCCAAAGAAACGTGATCCAGCAGAATGCGGAAACTATAGAACAATATCATCAATATCACACTCAAGTAAAATTTTACTGAAGATCATTCAAAAACAGTTGCAGCAGTACATTAACAAGGAACTGTCAGAAATTCAAGGTGGATTCAGAAGAGGCCGTGGAATGAGGGATATCACTGCTGATGTCAGATGGATCTTGGCTGAAAGCAGAAAATACCAGAAAGATGTTTACCTGCATTTTATTGACTAGGCAAAGGCATTTGACTGCTTGTATCATAACAAATGATAGATAACATTGGGAAGAATGGGAATTCCAGAACACTTAATTGTGTTCATGAAGAACCCGTGCTTAGACCAAGAGACAGTCGTTCATACAGAACAAGGGGATACTACATGGTTTAAAGACAGGAAAGTTGTGTGTCTGGGTTATATCCTTTCACCATACTTATTCAATCTGTACACTGAGCAAATAATCCAAGAAGCTGGACTATATGAAGAAGAACATGGCATCAGGATTGAAGGAAGACTCATTAACAACCCCTGATATGCAGATGATACAACCTTGCCTGCTGAAAGCAAAGAGGACTTGAAGCACTTACTGATGAAGGTCAAAGACTACAGCCTTCAGTTTGGCTTACACCTCAACATAAAGAAAACAAAACTCCTCACAACTGGACCAGTCGGCAACATCATGATAAACAGAGAAAAGATTGCAGTTGTCAAGGATATCATTTTCCTTGGATCTGCAATCAACGCCCATGGAAGCAGCAGTCGAGAAATCAAATGACTTATTGCATTGGGGAAATCTACTGCAAAAGACCTCTTTAAAGTGTTAAAAGCAAAGATGTCACCTTGAGGATTAAGGTGTGCCTGACCCAAGCCACGGTATTTTCAAATCACCTCATAAGCATGCAAAATCTGGACAATGAATAAGAAAGACTGAAGAGGAATTGAAACCTTTGAATTATGGTGTTGGTGAAGAATATTGAATATACCATGGACTGTCAGAAGAATGAACAAGTCTGTTTTGGAAGAAGTACAGCCAGAGTGCTCCTTAGAAGGGAGGATGGTGAGACTTCATCTTAGATACCTTGGACATGTTGTCAGGAGGGATGAGTCCCTGAAGAAGTACATCATGCTTGGTAAAACAGAACGTCAGCAAAAAAGAGAAAGACCCTCAAGGACATGTATTGACACAGTGGCTGCAACAATGGGCTCAAACATAGCAATGATTGTGAGGATGGCGCAGGACCGGGCAGTGTTCCATTCTGTTGTACATAGGCTCGCTATGAGTAGCAACCAGCTAGAGGCATCTAATAACAACAACAATCTTGTCTTTACAATCATATTCTTAATGGCTGTATAATATGCCAACAGTTACTTTATTATAATTAACTGATTCCAAAATTGGTAGGTATTTAGAAATTTCCAATTTTTTAAATATTATTAAGAACCTTGTACTAAAAACCTTCACATATATACATTTTAGAGAATATTGAAGGGAAGGTTTCATGGATTGAACTGTGTCCCCTCAAAAATGTGTGTATCAATTTGGCTGTGCCATGATTCCTGGTATTGTGTGATTTTCCTGTATGTTGTAAATCTTGCCTCTATGATGTTAATAAGGGAGGATGGGCGTCAGTTGTGTTAGTGAGGCAGGACTCAATCTACAAGATTGGATTGTGTCCTGAGGCAATCTCTTGAAATATAAAAGAGAGAAGTGAGCAGAGAGATGGGGGACCTCATACCACCAAGAAAGCAGTGCCGGGAGCAGAGTGAGTCCTTTGGACCCGGGGTCCCTGGGTAGAGAAGCTGCTTGTCCGGGGGAACATTGATGAGAAGGCTCAGAGAGAGAGAAAGCCTTCCCCTGGAGATGACACCCTGAATTTGGAATTTTAGCCTACTTTACTGTAAGGAAATAAACTTCTTTGTTAAAACCGTCCACTTGTGGTATTTCTGGTACAGCAGCACGAGATGACTAAGACAGAAGTTTGTCACTGGATTTAAGAGTGCTAGTTTTTTATGGCTCAAGCCATTCTGTAAATGATTTTATGACTAAACCATCAATTTTTAACTATGTCAATTTCAACACGTACTAACCAGAATACTTCTTACAAATTGAGTACAATTCTCATTGTTTATTTATTTCTCATTGTTTCAATTTCCATTTCTTTGATAACTGCTCATTAAAAAGAAACTAATATTATCTCTTGTTGTATAAATTAATACTGGTTTCCTTTTATATGTAGCATAGATTTTGCTATAGAAAGTCTGATATAAAAGGCAAAGTACTAAACAGAATTAAATGTGTATTAAAGCCATCATATTATACTGAATAAATATTATAAAATTATATCTATGATTTTCTTTTGCTTTGAACTCATCCTTATATTTAACATTCTTATGCAATTTTCTAGTAGAACTTAAAGAGATCATATTTTGGGGTATAACTTCCTTTTATGTAAAAATCACCCATGGAATTTTCTAGTAGGCCACCCTTTTCTAAGTGCTGAGAAAGGATAAGGTGATAAAGTTGGTGTAATTGGCATGATAATTGTAATGCTAATGGGATTATATATCAGAGTATTACCGTCCATCACCTTAAAAGTTAACGTCTCGGTTTTCCTTTGTGTTTATTTTTAATAAATGCTTTACCTTGCAAATTGCCTCTCAATATCAGAGAGTTAAGCTGTCAAATGTCAGAATTAGATTGGCTTGACTGCCTAATTAAATACAGATTTATCTGGAAAAGTGTTACCCTGCTCTCGCATTTCACTCTAATATCTGCTCAAATTCAGAATGACCCCTACGTGGCCTAAACCTTAGAGCAAGGACAAACAGACAGAAATACCAACCCGCTCCTGACTTGCCTTTCAGTCAATTCTTGACCCAAGGAAGACAATGTCACTTGTATAATTGGGAAGTGTTAAATATAGAGGGAAAGGGTCACCCACAAAATGGGAAAGACCTATACTGGCGTGACTCAAGAATTGGGAGTCAGAGTAGCCCATGTCTCACTCTCCCAGTGGTCCCCAAGAACCATCCCAGTGCATGGGGAAGGATGGGAAAGTGGTGGCTGTCAGCTCTGTGCATTCTTCCCTAGTGACATCATACAGAGAATGAGAGGCAGCTGGAACTGAGAGGAAAGGACGCTGTTAGTCAGAAAACTTGGACTCCAGCCCCAACCCTGCTCCTTGGTAATTGCGAATGTGAGAGAAGCCAGCCTGCTTCTTTGGGGTTAAGTTCTCCCCCCTTCATTGGGGTTAAGTCAATCACCATGAACTATAAGATGCCTCACGTTTCTAAATTTCTGAGCATCTCTTATCACCAATATGTAAAAATTCCATGTCTGGGTGCTGTGGCTAGCTTCCTGCTCTTGTGAAGATTGCAGCGGGGCTGAAATTTATACAGGGGCAAAATAAGCTTAGCTGGTCCTCTCTCAGGCTAGTTGAAAGGTGAAGATGCGGTGTAACATCAATCAATCTGAAGAAGAATACATTGTCTATATTATGCATAAGGGGAGAGGATTAGGAACGAGCTGGGAGAGTGGAAATAGTTTTGGAAGTCGTACAAATAAAAGTTGCTCTAGATAAAATACCCAGTTGGGTGGCTTCCCTGGTTGTTTCTGAGAAGGCCAAGTACAGGCGATGTACAGACACACTCAGGCATGGACAAAGACGAAATTTCTTCCTGTCAAACGAATAGTAGTGGAGGGGACGCCACACAAGAGAGAAGGAAGCTTAACTGTATGTGGTCTTTGGTGGTCCCTCAGCCAATCACTGCACTCTGCAGGGGCTAGTTAGCTATTATATTTTAAATTTTTCAAACTAAGTAAGGACTTTGCACGTAGGTATGAAAGGCAGCATGACACCAGTGTCTAGCTTAAAATATCTAGCTTCAGAGTTTTCTTGAAAAGAACAAAGTCGAACCCACCCAAGCACATGTTTTCCTCCCTTTTCAATAAGTCACAGCAGAGGGGGAGGGGAACAATAATCAATGGGTCTGACTTACAAGACATGTCTAATCAAGAACTATGAGATTGTCAGACTTGTATTTTTTTTTTTTTAACAAAACAAGGCATTTTTGCATTGCGTTATCTATTTGGTTTCCTCAAGTACAATAAGTGAAGCTTAGGTATTTTTGTATTTTTAAAATGAATAGAGAATAGATGTTTATAAAATGTGAAATTATAAACCACATGCAGATTGGCAAGCCTTGCACTATATTTGTGTCCTAGTTTAATAATTGACCTCTACTAGGACTTTTTCTATTAGCGTCTGTTCCAGTGAACCACAGACTTTAAAAGCATTTTTCAAAATAGATACAGAATAGAATGCAAAGAAAAAATATCCATTGAAGGCCTACAGATTGGAGGCCATGATAATACTGGGACCCCAAGGCATTAAAGACCACATCATAATAAGAGTAACCGTGTTGGGTTAAATTATTTCAGGAACAAAAGCTGTTCTACATTTTATACAGAAAAATAACTTTATAAGTTTGCTCTGCTGAGCTACATAATAGACACCACTACTTACTAGCTGTAAGAACGTGGATTACTTAGTCTTTCTATGCGTCAGTTCCCACTTTTGTGGAACAAGTTTCATAATATGATGGACCAAATAGAGATTTTTTGAGGATTAGATGAAATCAACATTAAAAAAAAAAAAAACAACAAACAAAAAAAACACCCAAACCCATTGCCATCCAGTCGATTCTGACTTAGCAACCCTGTAGGATAGCGTAGAACTGCCCCATAGGGTTTCCAAGGCTGTGATCTTTATGGAAGAAGACTGACATTTCGGTTAAAGCCAAGAGCTTAACCACTATGCCACCAAAACCAAAAAAAGAAAAGAAAACAAGCCCATTGCCGTTGAGTCGATTCTGACTCATAGCAACCCTATCATAGGACAAAGTAGAACTGACACATAGGGAGTCCAAGGAGCAGCTTATGGATTTGAATTGCTGACCTTTTGGTTAGCACTCTGAGCTCTTAACCGCTGTGCTACCAGGGCTGCTTCTGAAATCAAATAGTGTCTTAAAACTGGAACATATTAAGAATTCTGTAAATAATGTTCAAAAAGCACACATTTTACAGCTAGAGACCTCTAAAAATCTTAACGCTACCTTGTACTAGTATAACCTTAAGCAAATTACTTCTCCTCTCTCTGTATTTAGTTTCCTCATCTCTAAAGTGAGTTGAAAATATCTAGCATGCAGTGTTGTTTCAAGCCTCAGTGGCAGTACATATAAAGAACTAGGGCAACAGTTAAAAAAAGCACTTAGTAGGTGATATCACAATGTGATACACATGTTGTCATTGTTGTTAGTTCCTGTCGAGTCAATTCCGACTCATGGTGACCCCATGTGTTACAGGGTAGAACTGCTCCATAGGCTGTTATCTTAACAGAAGCAGATCTCCAAGTCTTTTCTTCCACAGTACCGAGGAGTGGGTTCAAACCACCACCGTTTAGGTTAGCAATTGAGCACAAACCATTTGCACCATCTAAGGAACTCATGATACACATATACAGTATAAATTAATGAAAATGAAATGAACAATTACAAAACTATTAAAAAGTGCATTTATATTTTAGCACTCTGGGATTTAAAATTAGTTTAAATATTAGTGTATCATTTTAACATGAAGGATATTATTTCTACTATTTATCTTTACTGGTGAGGTAAAAATTAAATAATCTCATTAAAATGAAATAATTCAATGTAGAAAACATTCCTGCAGCTGGAGAGGAAATAAACAAGGGTTTTGCTTAATAATTTTTCCCAAAAGATTTTGCATTTATTTTTTAATAATCTACTAAAACAAATAGATAAAAACAAACTGAAAACCTAATGACACATATTTCTTGGCATTTGCGTCTGAGCACGTTGCTTACAAATGGGAAGACAGCAACTTGTGGTGTGTGGTGTCGGCTTGGTACGTGGCTGAGAGAAAATGCGCACCATCACACATGTTGCTCCTTAAAAACTGGCTTGGTGTTTCCGGGGGTCCTCTTTGAATTGCGCTTGATGAGACTGCAAATTTCCAAGCAATACAGTGGATTATTGGGCTTTTTTTTTTTCATCTTAGCAAGCAGCTACTCACACCTGTGTACTTTCCTGGAACGAGACGCTGAAAAGAGGCATGTGCTGCTCGACAGCATTGTGGTGGCGAGTGTAAAAACAAACTAATCTATGAATTTTATGTTTTACTGGTTTGGTCCAAAAAAATCATATTTATGAATAACTGAATTATTTTCTACAATGGAAATAATATTTTCCAATTCTTTTGCTAATAAAATTCAGTTGACCACTGTTCACGTAATATAAATTTATTGTAAACATGTAATTTAATTCAAACCCAGTTGTTTTCCAAACATCTTGAGAATGGACTTGAGACCACTTGAGCAGGGCAAATGATGCTTTTGGGCCAGCCACAGGGGAATACACCCTCACAACCAATCTACAATATAGCAATTCCTTCTAACACTGTGCTAGATTCGTTATATTTGGTATCTCATTAAATCCTAACCTGTCCTCTCAATTCCAGATTGTCTCTCTGCTAGTTAATCCAACCTACCATTTCTTTCCACCATTCACCTCTCAGTTTGTCGTACTATGGTGGCTTGTGAGTTGCTGTGATGCTGGAATCTATGCCAGCAGTATACCAAATATCAACAGGGTCACCCATGGTGGATAGGTTTCAGCAGACTAAGACAGACTAGGAAGAAGGACCTGGCAATCCACTTCTAAAAAAATTGGCCAGTGAAAACCTTAAGAATAAAAGTGGAACACTGTCTGACATGGTGCCAGGAAATGAACCTCTCAGGTTGGAAGGTGCTCAAAATATGACTGGGAAGACCTGCCTCCTCAAAATAGAGTTGACATTAATGACGTAGATGGAGTAAAGCTTTTGGGACCTCCATTTGCTGAAGTGGCACAACTCAAAATGAGAAGAAACAGCTGCAAACATTCATTAATAATCAAAATGTGGAATGTACGAAGTATGAAACAAGGAAAATTGGAAGTTGTCAAAAATGAAATGAAGCTCATAAATATTTATATCCTAGGCATCAGTGAGTTAAAATGGACTGGTATTGACCATTTTAAATCAGACAATTATATGGTCTACTATGCTGGAAATGACAGATTGAAGAGGAATGATATCACATTCATTGTCAAAAACAACATTTCAAGAATATCCTGAAGTAGAATGCTGTCAGTTATAGGATAATATCCATATGCCTATAAGGAAGGCCAGTTAATACCATTATTATTAAAATTTGTGCACCAACCGCTAAGGCCAAAGATGAAGAAATCGAAGATTTTTACAAATTTCTGCAATCAAGATGCATTGATAATTACTGGTGATTAGAATGTGAAAGGTGGAAACAAGAAGGATTGGAAAATATGACCTTGGTGATAGAAACAACGCCGGAGATCAAACGATTGAGTTTTACAAGACCAGTGATTTATCCATTGCAAATACCTTTTTTCAGCAACATAAACGGCAACTATACACATGGACCTCGTCAGATGGCATACACAGGAGTCAGATCAACTACATCTATGGAAAGAGAAGCTCAGTATCATCAGTGAGAACAAGGCCAGAGGCCAACTGCGGAATAGACCATCAATTGCTCTTATGCAAGTTCAGGTTGAAGCTGACGAAAATGAAAGCAAGTCCACGAGAGCCAAAATACAACCTTGAGTATATCCCACCTGAATCTAGAGACCATCTCAAGAATAGATTTGATGCATTGAACACTAATGACCAAAGACCAGCGGTATGCCAAATATCATCAGGGTCACCCATGGACCAGACGAGTTGTGGGATGACATCAAGGACATCATACGTGAAGAAAGCAAGAGGTCATTAAAAAGACAGGAAAGAAAGAAAAGACCAAAATGAATGTCAGAAGAGACTCTGAAACTTGTCCTTGATGTCAAGTAGCTAAAACGAATGGAAGAAATGGTGAAGTAAAAGAGCTGAATAGAAGATTTCAAAGGGTGGTTCAAGAAGACAAACTAAAGTATTATAATAAAACGTGCAAAGACCTGGAGTTAGAAAACCGAAAGAAGAGAGTACGCTCAGCATTTCTCAAGCTGAAAGAACTGAAGAAAAAATTCAAGCCTCAAGTTGCAATATTGAAGAATTCTATGGGCAAAATATTGAATGATGCAGAAATCATCAAAAGAAGATGGAAGGAATACAGAGAATCACCATACCAAGACGAATTGGTCGATGTTCAGCCATTTTAGGAAGTAGTATATGATCAAGAACTGGTGGTATTGAAATAAGAAGTCTAAGCTGCACTGAAGTCACTGGCAAAAAACAAGGCTTCAGGAATTGACAGGATTCCAATGGAGATGTTTCAACAAGTGGATGCAATGCTGGAAGTGCTCATTCGTCTATGCCAAGAAATTTGGAAGACAGCTAAGTGACCAACCGACTGGAAGAGATCCATATTTGTTCCCATTCCAAAGAAAGAATGGGATCCAACAGAATGCAGAAAGTATCGAACAGTATCATTAATATCACATACAAGTAAAACTTTGCTGAAATCGTTCAAAAACGGTTGCAGTAGTGCATCGACAGGGAACTGCCAGAAATTCAAGCCGGATTCAGAAGCAGACTTGGAAGGAGAGATATCATTGCTGATGTCAGATGGATCTTGGCTGAAAGCAGAGAATAACAGAAAGATGTTTACCTGTGTTTTATTGACTATGCAAAGGCATTCAACTATGTGGATCATAACAAATTACGAATAACATTACCAAGAACGGGAATTCCAGAACACTTCATTGTGCTCATGAGGAACCTGTACATAGACCAAAGCCAGTCATTCTAACAGAACAAGGGGATACTGCGTGGTTTAAAATCAGGACAAGTGTGTGTCAGTGTTGAATCCTTTCACCATACTTATTCAATCTGTATGCAGAGCAAATAATTCAAGAAACTGGATTATACGAAGAATGCAGCATCAGGGTTGGAGGAAGGCTTGTTAACAACCTGAGATATGCAGATGACACAACTTTGCTTGCTGGAAAGCAAAGAAGACTTGAAGCACTTACTGATGAGGATCAAAGACTACTTACTGATGAGGATCAAAGAAAATAAAAATCCTCACAACTGGACCAATAAGCAACATCATGATAAATGGAGAAAATATTGAAATTGTCAAGAATTTCATTTTACTTGGATCCACAATCAATGCCCAAGGAAGCAGCAGTCAAGGAATGAAACAGCATATTCCACTGGGCAAATCTGCTGCAAAAGACCGCTTTAAAGTACTAAAAAGCAAAGATGTCACTTTGAGGACTGAGGTGCGCCTGACCCAAGCCATGGTATTTTCAGTCGCCTCATATGCATGTGAAAACTTGACAATGAATAAGAAAGACCAAAGAATTGATGCTTTTGAATTATGGTGTTGGTGAGGAATATTGAATATACCATAGACTGCCAGAAGAACGAACCAATCAGCCTTGGAAGAAGTACAGCCAGAATGTTCCTTAGAAGCGCGGATGGTGAGACTTCATCTCTTGTACTTTGGACATGTTATCAGGAGGGACTGGTCCCTGGAGAAGGACATCACGCTTGGTAAGGAGATGGTCATGGAAAAAGAGGAAGACCCTCAATGAGATGGATTGACACAGTGGCTGCAGCAATGTTCTCAAACATAGCAACGATTGTGAGGATGGCACAGGACCTGGCAGTGTTTTGTCCTGTTGTACATGGGGTTGCTGTGAGTCGGAACCGACTTAATATACCTAACAACAGCAACAACAATCATTTCTTTTGGTACCATTTCCATGAATTGTCCCAAAACCCCACTTGGTGGTGATCTTGTTTTATATATTCCTGTGTGATGCTAGTGAGATCCCTATCACGGCTAGTGTTTTGCTTTATACAGTGTCCTCACCCAGCAATTCACACCTACAGATCTATTTGTCAGAATGCCGCATTGCTTTTTGGCTGAGTCCCACAGGGAGCTGTCCCAGTGTCCCAGCTGCAAATGATCTTTCCAAAGTGAGTTCCGGGACACTTTCCTCTGAAAGAGTCCAGATTGCACTTTCTACTGCCTGTTACTTCATTTATTTGTGTACACATCTTAACTTCCCCACTGAATTGTGAGCCACTGGGGAACTGGAACAATATCCTGTATGTCCTTTGCCTAGCACAATTCTGGCATATAAGTAACAATTAATATATAAAAGTTAAAATAGTGAATCCTTCAACTGACACATTTCTATAAGAATCACTTTCCTCTGGATAAGTTTTGATTCCCCTAATGGAGTTGATTAGACTGTCCCCTGGAAAGAGAGGCATATTCAAATGTTCCTTGCCTATGTCTTGCTGTTGTTGTTGTTAGGTGCTATTGAGTCGGTTCTGACTCATAGCGACCCCGTGTACAACAGAACGAAACACTGCCCGGTCCTGCGCCTTCCTCACAATCATTGATATGCTTGAGCCGGTTGTTGCTGCCACTGTGTCAGTCCATCTCCTTGAGGATCTTCCTCTTTTTCGGTGATCCTCTACTTTACCAAGCATGACATCCTTCTCCAGGGACTGATCCCTCCTGATAACATGTCCAAAGTATGTGAGACATAGTCTTGCCATCCTTGCTTCTAAGGAGCATTCTAGCTGTATTTCTTTCAAGACAGATTTGTTCATTCTTTTGGCAGTCTGTGGAATATTCTAATATAATTGGTTACATAATATACTGCCTGCCCCATCCAACTGCCATATGTGAACTATATGGAGACAAAAAGATAAACAGCTAATCGTAGACAGTTCTGGCCACTCTAAAGGCATTGATAATCTGGAAGATCTTTAGAAAAAATGATTCTGGATCTACCCAGAGTTTCTTTAGATAATAGTTAAATGTGTTGAGAACAACACTGTGCATTTCCAACTTAGGAGTAACACCAAAGTGAATATTTGAAAGTGCTTTGCCCTGGATCTTGAAAATGGTTGTATAGCTGCATTTACATGTCAGTATCCTAATTTCCCAGATGTTGTGCTTATTTTTCTCTTGTTAATTAGAGAGGAAGTAAATGCATGTATTTTCTGTCTCAAAATAGTTTTGCTTTTAATTCTGGAAAAAAATCTCATATTTTTGCATTATAGATTCAAGACTAAACTACTGTCTGAAAAATCATAAAGAGAGCATTATCAACTTTGTGTCACATGTAATTTAGCTTTTTTGCTAACACTTTTCGTCCTGAAAAAGCAATGATACTTACTCTCCAAATTCAGCAGACTTCTTTGCAGGGTCGATGATATGCTTTTTGAACATCTTTTAGGTGGTCTAATGGCAAGGATATGGAGCCCTGTAGCGTAGTGGTTAAGTGTTTGGCTGCTAACTAAAAGGTCGGCAATTCAAATCACCAGCTGCTCCTTGGAAACCTTATAAGGCAGTTCTACTCTGTTCTATAGAGTCGCTGTAAGTCAGAATTGACTCAACTGCAAAGGATTTAGCGGTGAGGAGGTAGAGCTCAAGTGAGGAATTCTGAATTTTATTGTTGACTTTTTATCACAGTCCATCTTTTCTCCTTTCATGGATAGAAAGACAGATAATTTTTATTTATTTATTTATTTAGGTGACTTGGACAAGCCAATTGCCCTGTGTGGTTGAGGTTTCACCAATCTATGGCATAGAAATGATAATGTCTTATATTTTATTAAGAATTTTTAGGAAAAAGTGATATATATTATGCATATATGCATATAGTCTTGTAGATTTTGACTGTTTATTAGTTGTTTCTTTTGAGTTTTAAATGCTAACAAGTAAATACAAGCTGTTGTTAAAAAAAAGAATTTCCCAAATATTTCCCAATCCTCTTACTAATTAAATTCAGTTGATCACTATTCATTTAATACATTTAATAATTTAATTTAAATCTAGTTGGAAATTTTTTTTTCACACTATTAAGAAGCATAAAAACCGCCACCAATGTACTGTAGTGACAGAAGAACGTTTGAACTAACAATGGTTTCATTACCTGAAATGGGAAATTGAGGAAGGGTTTTTCTTCTGGGAAGGAGTTTTGAGTTTAGAGAAATCGAGTGCTGTATGCTTTTACTGAAGAATGTCATTGGTAATGCTTTGTAAGTCATTTTTAGCAACTTTGTACAGTTTGCTTACTTGCCCTGGCTATGCAAGGAGTTTATTTTAGAAGCAATACTGTGGAATGATAGGGGTTGCAATTCTGTATCTCATAGCGATTGAAATTACTATTGATTTTTCTGTCTGTGTTAGCCCTTATGGGGCCATTGCGGCACAGTGGTTAGGAGCTCGACTGCTAACCAGAAGGTCGACAGTTCAAATCCACCAGCTGCTTCTTGGAAGCCCTCTGGGGGCACTTCCACTCTGTCCTATGGGGTTGCTATGGGTCGGAATCCACTCGACGGTGACAGTTTTTCATTAGCCCTTGTCACGACTGTGAAACCATGGCATGATTGACGACACCATTAACCTTTTCTCTTTCTCTCTCGATGAAAACGCTGAATGACTGCATTTACCTTTGCCATACTTTATTTCTGCTCACAGCCTCCTCCCTTTTCCTCCCTCCTCACTTCATCCTCTCCAGTTACCATTCACTCATCTGCAGCTGAATGCGTTTGTCAAGGTAAGCTTGTTGGTTCCAGACACCCTGTTAAGTAATTCATCTACGATCTGACTTATTAGTGTATTATTTACAGAACAACCCAATTAGATTCAGAAGTATGTTTTGAAGTTACTGGGAATGTTTTCAATGGTACAGCTTCACAGGAAAAGTTTGATTTCTAGGGAATTTTTCTTAAGCTGGTAGGACTTGACCTTCTCCACAGAATGCACTTAAATACACTGGTTACTTTCAGGACAAATGATAGTGAGAAATTTATCACTGGTGACATATATAATCAATATCAAGCCTGACATTTTGGAAATATTTTCTCCTAGCATTTATTATTACTGCAGGCTTGTTTCATCTCTTTATTTATGTTTAAAGCTTCTTGTTTTGTTAAACATGTTGACCTCGAGATCGAGAAGGAGAGAATATTGGCACGTGGTGGGCATGGCAATCAATGTCACAAAACAGTATGTGCATTAATTGTTTAATGAGAAACTAATTCGCTCTGTAAATTTTCACCTAAAGCACAATAAAAAATAAATTTAAAAAAATTTCCAATTAAAAAAAATGTAAGGGTGAAGAAAGGAAAGGGAAAATTCTGAAAAAACTTGTTTAAAGTTGATTTGTTTTATAAACAGTTATACTAACTCTACATGCTGTTCAATATGCTATTGGTGAAGTTACATGCGTTAGTGTAGAAGGGTAGCATAATCAAATGGAAAGAGCATGGATTTAGAACTCACAAAACTGAGATGAATTCTGGCTTTGCCTTTTCTGTACTGCATCATCAGTAATATTAAATAGCTATAAGAACCTCCACTGGCTAAACACATAATAGAGACTGAATTTGGTTTTCTCGTTTTGTGAGAGATTTTAATAATAATAATTTCCCTAAAGAGTTATTCTACAAACAAGAGATCATGCTAAAATCTGAGAGATCTGGCAGAGTACATGTTATTCCATCAATGGTTGTTATTATATTAGGTCAGTATTATCAGGTACCAAACGACAGACATGTTTCTGAACATTTATTTACCTGCGAACTTCTCCAATCTTCCTTTTAATAAGCACAAGCTTTAAGAGTACCTTACCATTACCACTGCCATCCAGTTGACCGTGACTTATGGCAACCCCGTGTGTGTCAGAGCAGAACTGTGCTCCATAAGGTTTTCATTGGCTGACTTTTCAAAAGTAGATCACCAGGCCTTTCTTCTGAGGTGCCTCTGGTTGGACTTAAACCACCAGCCTTTAAGTTAGCAGCTGAGTGTGATAACCATTTGCACCACCCAGGGACCAGTGTAATTATTTTGACTGTAGAAAGAATTTTTTATGCTTTAACGTCAACACCATCTAATGATTAGAATAGTGCCAATCACTTTTTAAGGTCTGAAAATATGGGTTAATGATGATAATGTAACATTAAAACTGTCACCGTTGAGTTGATTCTGACTCATAGCAACCCTCTAGGACAGAGTGGAACTGCCCCAATCAGTTTCCAAGGAGTGGCTGGTGGATTCGAACTGCTGACCTTTTGATTAGCAGTCGAGCTCTTAACCATTGCATCACCAAGGCTCCGAACGTAACATTAGGAAGTTATATAAAATAGTAAAAAGACCATTGACTTTTTCTTATCATGTAATGGTGGACAACTCACTTTTCCCAGAACACACAGATTTATTTACATTCCATATTGGCTTTGGAGGATTTCCATTTCAACTTTTACTGCTTGTTTCATTTTTCAACAGACCACTTTTGAGCACTTCAACTATTTATTATAAATTTTGATATAATGAAATACAACAGTAGCAATAAAATGCATATTTAACAGATACTAAAAATATAAACATATAAAACATTAAAAAAATATACAAACAATAATAGGCAAGAGACATGAAAATAGTTTAGCTAGAGAAACGATCCTGCTCCTGCCTCCCCAACCAAGTATTAGAAGAGAGAAATGAGCGAGTATAATCCATGTTGTATTAAGATGGGGTCAAACCTGGCTCACAGATGTGTGATCTTTGGTCTGCATAGTTTTGGCTCACATAGTGTTTTGTTGTTATTGTTGTTAGGTGCCATTAAGTCAGTTCTGACTCGTAATGACCATACGTACAACAGAACAAAACACTGCCTGGTCCTGAGCCATCCTCACAATCGTTGTTATGCTTGAGCACATTGTTGTAGCCACTATGTCAGTCCACCTTGTTGAGGGTCTTTCTCTTTTTCACTGACCCTCTATTTTACCAAGCATGTTGTCCTTCTCCAGTGACTGATCCCTCCTGGTAACATGTCGAAAGTATGTAAGACGTAGTCTCACCATCCTTGCTTGTTCTTTTGGCAGCCCATGGTATATTCAATATTCTTCACCAACACCATATAGCGTTTTCAATTAGGATTATTAGCCAACATGTATATTAAAAGAGCTTGCCTAGAAATCCAGGTTTACGGCTTCTCTTTGAAAAAAAATGTATATGTTACATAGTAAAATGTAATCAAATATGTGCATGGTATTATACATAACAAATATATATTTTCATATTAAAATGTATAGGCTATATGGTGTGATACTATATATTATAATCTTGAGTTCCCATGTAGCAACAATTAGCTGGCCTGCTTAACATTCTCCCTTTTGAGGAGAATGTGCTCTCCAGGTCTTCAGAGTTCGCTCCTCTCCCTAGTTCCCCCTCCACTGAAAAGCAAATTGCCTGCTTCACTGGCGGGGAAACTAACTCCTTAGCATTGCATCAAAGGCCAAATATCATCGGATCCCTGCTTCCCTTTCTAACCTTAACTCAGACAAAATCTACCTCTCCTCAAAATCTTTTTCCAAAGCATAAGGTAAGACTTGTAATTGTCAGAATTTGCATGTTTGATAATAAATCCACTTGCTTATGCAATCCTTTGTCCAGCATAATTTGCTCACCTCCACCCCTTGTCTGTCTGGCAATATAATTACGGCTTATACATCAGCCTCCCTGACTTATCCACCAACTTAAAGGACAGGAATGTTCTTTTGTCTTTTGTCATAGTTCCTGGAACAGATTAGACAGCAGCTAATTCAGAGTATGCTTAATGAATAAATGAAAGCCATTGCAGTGACCAGCTGAAATCAAAACCTAATCAGCAATTACTGTGATTTGTAGAAAAGACAATCCGTATTCTGAATGTTTAGTCTCTGAAGATAACCTTAGAGGGAACAAGAGTTTTTAAGGGTACGTGTAGGTTGGATGGAGTTCCTGGGTGGTGCAAATGGTTAATGCATTTACCTGCTAACTAAAATGTTAGAGGTTTGAGTCCACCCAAAGGTGCCTCAGAAGAAAGACCTGGCAATGTACTTCCAAAAAATCAGTCATTGAAAACCCTATGGAACACAGTTCTACTCTGACACACATGGGGTCGCCATGAGTTTGAATCGACTCAAGGGCAACTGGTAAGTTATAGGTTGAGAATCAGTCATTTCAAGATAACTCTAACATTGGAGGATTTTCTTTTCATGTCTCTTCATCACGGGAGGAAGGATATTAGGCAAAAGATTCTGCAGAAAACTCTAGCTATTCTAATATTTTCTCTTATTTGTTGGAGCTGTTGTAATTATTGGAGTCAGAGTATTCGTACTCTGTAGATGTTTAAGCAGTTAGGAACTTTTTAGAACATTAATTTTTCGCCATTCAATCATGTGTTTGATTTTATTACAATTTGACTTACAAAACCAAAACCAAAATGTTTTGCTTTGGAGTTTAATCCGTGAAAAATATTTCATAAAAATTTATGGTGCTTTTAGAAGAGTTTATTCATCAGAGTACAAATTACCTCTACAAAAAAATCCTTCGTGAATGTGTGTCTTTAAGCAGAGACTTCACAATGAGATTCTGGTTTTATTTTATGTTTTTTAAGTTTGACCTTTTCCACATTAGGTGCCAACTCATTGGCAACCAGAACACTTGTTCAGCGGGAGGAATGGACTCCAGCCAATAGTGAGTGGAGGAAGTCACCCGCACACATTTGACTCTTTGCACCCTGTTGTTAGTTGAATAAATATTACCTTTCGTTTTGTTCTATTTTTATTGTGGTAAATGTATTTGTAGCAAAACATGTGCCATTTCAACAATCTTCACAACGTTACTTATGCTCATTGTGTAGTTCGTCTATTACGCTTGTCCATTTCCAAAGTTTTCCATCACCCCTAGCAGGAGCTCAGTGTCCCTTAAGCCGCCTCCCTGCCACCTACCCTTGGTAATTAGTACTAAATTTTGGTCTCTATCTACTTGCCTATTCCAGCTACTTCATCTATGTGGGATCAAGCAACATTTGTCCTTTTGTGACTGACTTATTTCACTCAGCACAATGTTGCCTTTTAATGTAACTGGCTTAGGAATGGAAAGCAAATAAAGAATCCAGTTCCTTTTTTGTTTACCTATGAAGCTCTCTCTAGCTCTCCTTTCTTCCGCAACAAAGAGTTGGAACTATCAGGAAACAGGCAACCATCAGTCACAACAACACAGGCATGCCTTCCACGTGTGTAATATTTGGGGTGAATAGGAAGCAGCTGGATGGTGAAGAGTCATAAGATGCTTTCTTCTATCCTTCACTCTTCCCAGTCTGCTCACCAGAGCTATGGGCATGAGAAATCTCCATGGGCACTGCACCTTCTCATCCTCAACACCAGGGGCTGGACTGTGAGTTGGAATTGACTCAATGACAACGGGTTTTGGAAACCCAGGCGGCATACTAGTTAAGAGCTATGGTTGCCAACCAAAAAGTCGGCAGTTTAAATCCACCAAAAAGTTGGCAGTTCGAATCCACCAGCCGCTCCTTGGAAACCATATGGGGCAGTCTACTCTGTCCTCTAGGGTTGCTATGATTCAGAATCTACTTGAGGCAATGGGTTTCTGTAGATGTTTGCCCTAGGGGAGTGTCTTAGTCATCTAGTGCTGCCATAATAGAAATACCACAAGTGGATGGTTTTAACAAAGAGAAGTTTATTTCCTCACAGTCAAAGTAGGCTAAAAGTCCAAATTCAGGGCGTCAGCTCCAGGGGAAGTCTTCCTCTCTCTGTCGGCCTTCTCATCAGTGTTCCCCTGGACTAGGAGCTTCTTGGCGCAGGGACCCCGGTCCAAAGGATGCTCTCTGCTCCCGGCACTGCTTTCTTGATGGTATGAGGTCCCCCTGTCTCACTGCTCACTTCTCTCTTTTATATCTCAAGAGATTGCCTCAGGACACAATCCAGTCTTGTAGATCCAGTCCTGCCTTAATAACACAACTGCCACCCATCCTCCCTCATTAACATCGTAGAGGCAGGATTTACAACATACAGGAAAATCACACAGTACCAGGAATCATGGCCCAGCCAAACTGATATACACATTTTTTGGGGGACATAATTCAAACCGTGACAGGGAGGAAAACTGAGAAGAGGGCTGGAAGGAGAGTCAGACTAAAGGCGAGTTCTGAGTTGGAGGAGAATTAGTCACTCCTTCAACTGCCATCCAGAATAGCTATTATGTGATGTCAATTCACTGTCAGTAATTGTATTCTACTTCCAATAACTGATACAACATTGAGCTGGGATAATTCATTTGAGTTTAGTTATGCTGATGACAAAATTCACTTTTCAGGGAGGTGTACTGAATAGAAATTTGAGATTAGATACCAGATTTGGTATAAAAATCTCTGTCAGTGAAAACATCTGGAGTTATAGCTGGGCAAAAGCATTAGAAATAACTTCATTCAGATATATCATAGAAGTAGATGAATTAAAAAGACAAAGGTTGACTTAAACAATATTGAGCAATTTTGAATGAAGGCTAGGAAAAATAAACACTTTCATTTATCTCATTTATGGACAATAGTGAAGAATGCATCTACCTGCATCAATCGAGGGTTGATGCATTTGTTGTCTGGAGCTGGAAAAGCGGTAAAAACTAAATTCAGTGATATTTTCTTTGCTTTTAGAATAGAAAATATGAAATCTATCATAACTGTCAGTAAAATACCTTGAAGTAACCCTTCTTGGTTAATACATCCATGAACCCCAGCACATTTTCATGGAATCCTAGAGTTACGTGGAAAAGAATTTATGAAACCTCAACTTAGCTACCCAGTTCCATAAAAGTTCTTTTTTCTTTTTTTTCTCTACACACAGAAAACTTCCTTTAAAATAAATGCAATTGAGAGATAGCAAAAAACCCTTGATGGGTAACTTTTAATTTATGACCTCTAAGTTTTAAAAGAAACTTTCCAAAGGAACTCTATTTAGGGTAGAGCAATTCTGTTATCTCAACAGGAAGGAAATGGCTGTTCAGTCTCCAACTTGCACGGTGAGAAGCAAAGGAGATAATCTGTGTGGAAGTTCTCTGGGTCTGTAAAAGGCTATAGAGATGTTACTTGTTAAAGAGCTAGGCAATCCATAGGGTTTTTTTCTTTTTCCGTTCTTGTGACGGTAGACCCCATGAATTTCGTTCTTTTCCTCTTTCCTCTGCCTTATTCCCAAATAGATTAAAGAAACTTACAAGGCTTCCTGACACGAAAGAGTTGCAATTTCTTAATATTGATGCAATATCTGTGGAAGAGACACTAACAGAATGCAAACCAACAATGTGCATGCATGTCTGGCTCCATTCTTGTCTTCCTATGGACCCTCAATCAAGTTTAAGGATAAACCACTACAATAATCCTAAAACAACTTTGCACACTCATGCATTCTAGAAAATCTTTCTTCAGGACCTATTATAGGTGAGACATTCTCCTAGGTGCTGAGGACTCAGCAATGAACCAAACAGAACAAATGCCTTCTATGTTGCTTATGTTCCATCGGTCAGATGCTTACTCTTATATGTTTAAGGAAGTATCAGTTCTCTCTAGAATAAAAACATTCAATTTCTCAGATAATCTTCCCCTTCTCTGCTTCTTTCCATAAGATGATGTCCTGGTGTATAAATAGATGGAGTATGCTTATACGGCCTCATGACAGAGGTGGAGATTCTGTGTATGTGTGTGTTGGCTCCCGATCTTTGAAGTAATGTCCCTTGTCTACTCAGTGAGAAAGACAGTGAGACAGACTAGTAGGCATGCAGTTGCACTACAGCATGGTTCAGTTAGTGCTGTGATAGACATGCTACAGCTCCAGGGACACCATTTACACAGACTGTGTAGGGAACAGTGATCCCTAGGTCATGCAGCCCACGGCCTGGGCTCCATATCTGGCAGCTCTGAGAACAGTACAAAGGAGGGGCATGTGAGTCAGACTTGGGAGTTAGAGGAAGAACATACATGATGAGCTCTAAGGAGTGGGCAGAAGTTATTTAGACAAAGGTGGAGGAGAGCGAATTATTGGTAAATAAAGATATGACGAATAAAGGCCCAGAGATCAGAGAAAACAGGACTCATGAAGGAATTAAAATTCACTTCATTTGGAGTGCTCAGTGAGAGAGGAAAAAACAATGAGAAGTGGAAAGCAAGAAGGAGGCAAAGACCGTGTCATAAAGAACTCTGTGAGGGAGGCGTGGTCAACACAGTGGACTAGTTAGACGCTTCCTGTATCCCTCTTACAACAAAGACCTGGAAAAACAAGTGATTTGATTCTATGTGAATGTCTGGCAGCCCTGGACAAGACAAGGTTAAGAAATCCATCTGACGCATACCAGAGAGGAAGACCGTTTGAAGAGGTGAGGAGTGCTAGAGCCGCGGCGGTGACACAGCAGAGACACAGCCACGCTGGGCCGTGGTGAAGCAGGTAAACAGCTGTTCTGTGTGCGCGCTCGAGAAGCATTTTCCACATCAAAAGAGACCTGGCAGCAGAGATTCTGCTTGGACACTCCGAACCAGTGAAGAGCAGCTTCCAAGAGGCTAGGATAAGTACATGCATGCACCCTTTCGTAGTGAGTTGTTAAAAAAAAAAAAAAAAGTCCATTTGGGAAAAACCTCTCTCCCTTTTACCTCCTACCTCTGCGCTCTCCACTGGATTTGGGAAAAGCCTCTCTTCCTTTTACCGACACCCTCCCCGCTCTACACCGGGAGTCCACTGGGCCAGAAATAGATCCCAAAAGGCACCCTGACCCATTCTCCTGGCCTTGGAGAGGGAACAAATAAGATGCTGGCTCCCCTAAGCCAGGAACACAGGGTTGGCACAACTCCTTTGCTGGCCATAGAAATCAGGGGTCTGCAGACTCCGAGTGCCATACACCCCTGTATAGACTTGTGGGGACCCATCTCAACCACGTTAGCCCTCACTACCACTGTACAACAGGCAAACATCTGAAATTTAACTTCAACAGCTTCAGCTGTGAACGGGCAGATTTGTGATCCTCGAAACAGCCCTGCCCCTCAAGTAGGCACTTTTATTGATCTGCAGCAGGGTCTTGAGGACTGGTGATAGCTCCTAAAGTGCCTAGTCACCTGCTACAGGATTTCAAGAAAAAGTGGTGCCCTCGAGTCTTTGCAGCCAACATGGTGGGGCGCTCTTAGCCCATCTGCAAAACTCACCTACCTATTCACCCTAGAGAATAGGGACATGCTTTTCTTTCAGACTCTCAGGGGAAGCCGTCAGCCCCCTGCCTGGCTCAGTGTGTGATCCCCTACCACAGCCAGAGTCCAGTGCCTGCACCAATCATCCATGCCTCTCTAGGACTGGGAGTGAGAGCCTGCATCACACACTTGGTGATCGACAGCCTGCGCACCCAAGCTGATCCCATATAGGAAATTTTAACGAACTCCAGTGTGCACATACTTAGTTACAGAACCAGCTACCTAGTGACAGGACATTAGAGATCAAAAGGTGTCAAAAATCAAACTAGTGCACACGAGCAGCCTCTTTGGGCATATCAAAACAAAACAAAATAAGAAGCTAGGTCTCACTAAGCAAACACAAAATAAAATTGTAATAAATTATTGATGGCTTGGAGACAACAGTCAATATCAAGTCACATAAAGAGGCAGTCCATGATGGCTTCAGCAAGCTTCCAGAATAAAGAATCAGTAAATTCTCTGGAGGAAGAGAACTTCTTGGAATTACCAGAGACAGAATACAAAAGATTAATATACAGCACTCTTCTAGAAATAAGAAAGGAAATTCGACAGAACACAGAAACAGCCAGGCAACATACAGACACAGTAGTAGCGGAACTTAAAAAAATTATTCAAGAACATAATGCCAGATTTAATAGGCTGCAAGAATCCATAGAGAGACAACAATCAGAAATCCAGAAGATTAACAATAAAATTTCAGAATTAGACAACTCAATAGAAAGTCATAGGAGCAGAATTGAGGCAGTAGAAGTTAGAATTAGTGACATTGAAGATAAAGCTCTTGATACCAACTTATTTGAGGAAAAATCAGATAAAAGAATTAAAATGAATGAAGAAACTCTAAGAGTCATGTGGGACTCTATCAAGAGAAATAACCTATGAGTGATTGGAGTACCAGAACGGGGGGATAACAGAAAATACAGAGAAAATTGTTGAAGATTTGTTGACAGAAAATGTCCCTGATATCATGAAAGATGAGAAGATATCTATCCAAGATGCTCATCGAACCCCAAATAAGGTAGATCCCAAAAGAAAGTCAGCAAAACATATTATAATCAAACTTACCAAAACCAAAGATAAAGAGAGAATTTTAAGAGCGGCTAGGGATAAAAGAAAAGTCATCTACAAAGGAGAGTCAGTTAGAATAAGCTCAGACTACTCAGCAGAAACCATGCAGGCTAGAAAGCAGTGGGATGACATATTTAAAGCCTTGAAGGAAAATAACTGTCAGCTAAGAGTTATATATCCAGCAAAACTGTCTCTCGAATATGATGGCAAAATTAGGGCATTTCCAGATAAACAGAAGTTCAGGGAATTTGCAAAAACCAAACCAAAATTACAAGAAATACTAAAAGGAGTCCTACAGTTAGATAATCAATAACACCAGCTAACAACGTAAGACTAGAACACAGGATAGAGCAACCAAATATTGACTCAGATATGGAAATCGAAATTACATCAAAGCTGAAACATTCAAAGTAGGGAAACAGATATCAATATGTTAAAAAAAAAAAAAAAAAGGATGATATTAAAACAAAAAAAGAGGGACTTAAAAAATGGAGACATTGATCTTCTATCTGGAGGGGAAGTTAAGGTGATATAAAGTAATAAAAGACTGGTATAAACTTAGAAAATTAGGGGTAAATATTAAGGTAACCACAAAGGAATCTAACAGTCCTACAAATCAAAATAAAAAAGTAGAAAAACATAAAGACCCAGCAAACACAAAATCTACAACAAATAAAAAGATGAAAAAAAAATACATAAAGAAAAATGACTCAGCACAGAAAATTGAGAACAAAGTAAACAACACACAAAAAGAGATATCAGGATGACAGCACTAAACTCATACCTATCAATAATTACACTGAACGTAAACGGACTTAATGCACCAATAAAGAGATGGAAAGTGGCAGATTGGATAAAAAAGCATGATCCATCTATATGCTGCCTACAAGAGATGCACCTTAGACTTAAAGGCACAAACAGGCTAAAACTCAAAGGATGGAAAAAATATATCAAGCAAACAACACTCAAAAAAGAGCAGGAGTGGCAATATTGATCTCTAACAAAATAGACTTTAAAGTAAAATCCATGACAAAAGATAATTAAGGGCACTATATAATGACAGGGCTCCAAAATACATAAAACAAACTCTAACAGCTCTGAAGAGAGAGATAGACAGCTCCACAATAGTAGTTGGAGACTTCAACACGCCACTTCCGGTGAAGGACAGAACATCCAGAAAGAAGCTCAACAAAGACACAGAAGAGCTAAATGCTACAATCAACCAGCTTGATCTCATAGACATATACCGAACTCTGCACCCAACAGCAGCCAAGTATACATTCTTTTCCAATGCACATGGAACATTCTCCAGAATAGACCACCTATTAGGCCATAAAGCAAGCCTTAACAAAATCCAAAACATCTAAATACTACAAAGCATCTTTTCTGACCATAAAGCCATAAAAGTGGGAATCAACAACACAAAAATCAAGGAAAAAAAAATCAAACTCATGGAAACTGAACAACACCTTGCTCAAAAACTACTGGGTTATAGAAGAAATTAAGGATGGAATAAAGAAATTCATAGAATCAAACGAGAATGAAAACACATCCTACCAGAACCTTTGGGACACAGCAAAAGCAGTGCTCAGAGGTTAGTTTATAGCAATAAATGCACACATCCAAAACCAAGAAAGGCTCATAATCAAAGCACTAACCCTACAACTGAAGCAAGTAGAAAGAGAGCAGCAAAAGAAGCCTACAGGTGCCAGAAGGAAGGAAATAATAAGAATTAGAGCAGAATTAAATGAAGTAGAGAACAGAAAAACAATTGAAAGAGTTAACAAGTCCAAAAGCTTGTTCTTTGAAAAGATCAACAAAATTGATAAACCATTGGCCAAACTGACAAAAGAAAAACTGGAGAGGAAGCAGATAACCCGTATAAGAAATGAGATGGATGATATCACAACAGACCCAACTGAAATTAAAAGAATCATAACAGAATACTATGAAAAATTGTACTCTGACAAATTTGAAAACCTAGAGGAAAGGGACAGATTTCTAGAAACTCACTACCTACCTAAATTAACACAAACAGAGGTAGAACAACTAAATAAACCCATAACAAAAAAGAGATCAAAAAGGTTATTAAAAAACTGCCAACAAAAAAAAAACTCTGGCCCGGATGGCTTCACTGGAGAATTCTACCAAACTTTCAGAGAAAAGATAACACCACTTCTACTAAAGGTATTTCAGAGCATAGATACAGATGGAATACTCCCAAACTCATTCTATAAAGCCAGCATAACCCTGATACCAAAACCAGGTAAAGACACCACAAAAATAGAAAATTACAGATCAATATCCCTCATGAACATTGACGCAAAAATCCTCAACAAAATTTTAGCCAGTAGAATTCAGCAACATATCAAAAAAATAACTCACCACGACCAAGTGGGATTTATACCAGGTATGCAGGGATGGTTCAACATTAGAAAAACAATCAACGTAATCCATCACATAAATAAAACAAAAGACAAGAACCACATGATCTTATCAATCGATTCAGAAAAGGCATTTGACAAAGTTGAACACCCATTCATGATAAAAACTCTCAAAAAAATAGGAAAAGAAGGAAAATTCCTCAGTATAATTAAGGGCATTTATACAAAACCAATAGCCAACATCATCCTGAATGATGAGACTTTGAAAGCATTCCGTGTGAGAACAGGAACCAGACAAGGGTGCCCTTTATCACCACTATTATTCAACATTGTGCTCGAGGTCCTAGCCAGAGCAGTTACGCTAGAAAAAGAAATAAAGGGCATCCAGATAGGTAGGGAAGAAGTCAAAGTATCTCTATTCGCAGATGATATGATCTTATACATGGAAAACCCCAAGGAATCCACAAGAAAACTACTGGAACTAATAGAAGATTTCAACAAAGTTTCAGGATACAAGATAAACATACAAAAATCAATTGGATTCCTTTACACCAACAAAGAAAATCTTGAAGAGGACATCACCAAATCAATACCGTTTACAATAGCCCCCCAAAAGATAAAACACTTTGGAATAAATCTAACCAGAGATGTAAAAGATCTTTACAGAGAAAACTACAAGACACTACTGCAAGAAACTAAAAGAGACCTGCATAAGTGGAAAAATATACCTTGCTCATGGATAGGTAGACTCAACATAGTGAAAATGTCAATTCTACCCAAAGCAATGTACTGATACAATGCAATCCCGATCCAAATTCGAGCAGCGTTTTTTAAGGAGATGGAGAAACAAATCACCAACTTCATATGGAAAGGGAAGAGGCCCTGGATAAATAAAGCACTACTCAAGAAGAAGAACAAAGTGGGAGGCCTTACACTACCTGATTTTCAGACCTATTATACTGCCATGGTAGTCAAGACAGCCTGGTACTGGTACAATAACAGATACATAGACCAATGGAACAGAGTTGAGAATCCAGATATAAGCTCATCTATGTATGAGCAGCTAATATTTGACAAAGGTCCAAAGTCCATTAATTGGGGAAAAGACAGTCTCTTTAACAAATGGTGCTGGCATAATTGGATATCTAGATACAAAAAACTGAAACAAGACCCATATCTCACACCATGTACAAAAACTAACTCAAAATGGATCAAAGACTTAAATATAAAATCGAAAACTATAAAGATCATGCAAGAAAAAATAGGGACAATGCTAGGAGCCCTAATACATGGCATAAACACAATACAAACCATAACTAACAATGCACAAGCACCAGAAGAAAGACTAGATAAATGGGAGCTCCTAAAAATCAAACAGTTATGCTCATCCAAAGACTTCACCAAAAGAGTGAAAAGACAACCTACAGACTGGGAAAAAATTTTTGGCTATGACAAATCCGATCAGCGTTTAATCTCTAAAATCTACAAGATACTCCAAAACCTCAACAGCAAAAAGACAAATAACCCAATTAAAAAATGGGCAAAGGATATGAACAGGCACTTCACCAAAGAAGATATTCAGGCAGCTAACAGACACATGAAGAAATGCTCATGATCATTAGCCATCAGAGAAACGCAGATCAAAACTACAATGAGATATCGTCTCACCCCAACAAGGCTAGCATTAATCCATAAAACACAAAATAACAAATGCGGTAGAGTTTGTGGAGAGACTGGAACACTTACACACTGTTGGTGGGAATGTAAAATGGTACAACCACTTTGGAAATCGATTTGGTGCTTCCTTAAAAAGCTAGAAATAGAAGTACCATACGATCCAGCTATCCCGCTCCTTGGAATATATCCTAGAGAAATAAGAGCCATCACACGAATAGATATATGCACACCCATGTTCATCGCAGCACTGTTCACAATAGCCAAAGGATGGAAGCAACTTAAGTGCCCATCGAAGGATGAATGAATAAACAAACTATGGTATATCCACACGATGCAATATTTTGCAACGATAAAGAACAATGATGAAGCTGTGAAACATCGTATAACTTGGTGGAAGCTAGAACTTATTATGCTGAGTGAATTTAGTCAGGCACAGAAGGACAAATACTGTATAAGACCACTATTATAAGAACTCAAGAAAAGGTTTAAACACAGAAAAAAACATTCTTTGATGGTTACAGGGGTGGGGAGGGAGGGTGAGGGTTATTCACTAACTAGATATTAGATAAGAATGATCTTAGGTGAAGGGATAGGACAGCACCCACTACAGGGGAAGCCAGCACAACTGGACTAAACCAAAGCTAAGAAGTTTCCTCAATACAATCAAATAGTTTGAGAGACAAAGTAGCAGGGATGCGGGGTCTGGGGACCATGCTTTCAGGGGACATCTATGTCAATTGGCATAACAAACCTTATTAAGAAAATGTTCTGCATCCTCCTTTGGTGAGTGGCGTCTGGGGTCTTAAAAGCTTGCAAGCAGCCGTCTAAGATGCATCAATTGGTCCCAAGCACTTGGAGTAAAGGAGAACGAAGAACACCAAAGACACAAGGTAAGTATTGGCCCAAGAGACAGAATGGGCCACATAAACCAGAGACTTCATCAGCCTGAGACCAGAAGAGCTAGATGGTACCCGGCTACCACCAATGAACGTCCTGACAGGGAACACAACAGAGGGTCCCTGATGGAGCAGTAGAATGATGGGATGCAGAACTCAAATACTAGTAAGAAGACCAGACTTAATGGTCTGACTAAGACTGGAGGCGCCCCGGAAAGCGTGGCCCCTGGTCTGTCCATCACTTCAGAACTACAACAATTTCCGAGGCCAACTCTTCAGACAGGGATTGGACTGGACTGTGGGACATAAAGTGATGCTCGTGAAGAATGTGCCTCTTAGACAAGTAGATATAAGAGACCAAAGGGGCGGCTTCTGTCCATCGGTGAGAGGGGAAGGCAGAGAGAGTTAGGAGCTGGATGAATGTTCGTGAGGAACCAGGGGCGGAGGGGAGGAGCGTGCTGTCGCAGAATGGGTTGAACGGTTGGGGTCTCATAACAGTGCATGTTAAAAAAAAAAAAAAGAACTCTAAGCAGAAAAGACAATGAAGACAACTTGAAGCACTTACTAATGAAGGTCAAACACACAGCCTTCAATGTAGTTAGACCTGAACATGAAGAAATGAGAATCTTTACAGTGGACTGATAAACAACATCATGATGAATTCAGAAGAAATTGAAGTTGTCAATGATTCTACTTGGATCAACAATCAACACCCATGGAAGCAGCAGTCAAGAAATCAAATGATATATTTCACTGGAAAAATCTGTTGCAAAAGGCCTCTTTAAGGTTTTAAAAAGTAAAAATGTCACTTGAATGCCTGAAGTGTGCCTGACCCAAGCCATGATCTTTGCAATTGCCTCATAAACATACAAAAGCTGGACAATGGAAAAGGAAGACAAAAACAAAACAGAATTGATGCGTTTGATCTATGGTGTTGGTGAAGGATGTTGAATATACCGTGGACTGCCAGAGGAATGAACAAATCAGTCTTAGAAGAAATACAACCAGAATGTTCCCTAAAAACAAGGGTGGTGAGACTTGAAGGTGTTTACTCTGGATAAGTCATTAGGAAAGATCAATCGCTAGGAAAGTACATCATGTTTGGTAGAGGATCAACGAAAATGAGGGAAATCCTCAATGAGATGGACTGACGCAATACCACAGCAATAGACTCAATCATACCAACAATCAGGAAGATGGCACAGGACCAGCTAACATTTTGCTCTGTTACAAATAATGTTGCCATGAATTGAAGAAAAGTCAGAGGCAACTAACAACAATGCCATATTATAGAGTCTGACCTTTATCCTTAAGACAATTGGGAACCATTGTAAGAGTTTAAACTAAGGATTTATCGAGGGCAGATTTGCATATTAGAGGCATTGCATTTGGAATTTACATGTTAGATTTGCTTTTTAGCTGCCTTGAGATGAATAGATGAGATCAGACAGAGTAGTTAGGAGGCTGTGGCAATAATCCATCCTAACGATGAAGGGACCTGGGCGTGATTTCACATTTGCAATGCAGAGAAGTGAGATTGAGAGTCCTTTGTTGACTGGGGACTGAGGAAGAGCAAGGAGTTATTCTCTGAGATAGGAACCAGGGACAAGGAGCAAGAACAGAGAGGGAAGATGAGATCAGTCTTTAACATGTTAAGTTTTAGGTTCATGGTGGGGATGCAAGTGGAAATGTCTAGGAAACTATTGTTAGGCACTGACCACTCTGATACCCAGAGGAGCAGTCTGGCATGGGGAGATGGATTTGAGGGAAAGGGATTAGTCTGTGGATGTTAATTAAAATCATGATACAGTGGGGGTTTTCCAGGGAGAAGATGGCTGTTTATGTCTTTTGGATCAAATTATTGTAATATTTGGTGAAAAATAGTCAGAAAATGCAAATAAAAGAAACTTCTTTTGTATATGGGGTATTATGGGCTTCTAGAAGCAGGAGAAATTGGTGGGTAGTTCTCAGCCATATATAATAACTTTATTACATACATATGTTACCATGGGCAACATACACCATTGAATTGTGTTTTAGACGTTTTATAAATGGTATCATGCTGTTCTTATTATGCTGAGGCTTGCCTTTTTCTCACTGGTTTAACCACTTCATCATATATGGATCTAATTCATTTATTTAACTGCTTTGTGGTGTTCCAGGTGAAAATATAGCACCATTCATCCAGTCTCTTACTGATGGACATTTAGGTTGTTGCACTGTATCGCTTATACTAAGAAGTTATAATGAGCATGCCTGGACCTGGGTCCTTGTGTACCTACCTGTACAAGAGTTATCCAAGATATATTCTTAGAAGTTGCTAAGTCAAGCCATTTGGACATCTTTAACTTAGTACATAGTTCCACATTTCCCTAATTAATTTGACTGAATTATCCTTCAATCAACATAATGTGAGATTTACTCCACATTCTTTCCAACAGTTGGCATTGTCAGACTTTTAAATTTTTGCCAGTCTAATGAATTTGGATGGAACCCTGGTTGTGCAGTGGTTAAGAGCTCAGCTGCTAACCAAAAGGTCAGCAATTTGGATCCACCAGCCACTCCTTGGAAACCCTGTAGGGCAGTTCTACTCTGTCCTATATGGTCCCTATGAGTCGGAATCGACTCCACGGCAGCAGGTTTAATGAATTTGAAATGCTAAGCCACTATTATTTTAACTTGAACGTTCCTGTTCATTTGTGAGGGTGAACATTTCTTCATTTGTTTATTGGTCACTTGTATACCTTAGTCTTTGAACTTTATATGCTTTATCCATTTATTTATTTGATAGTTTATACTTTTCTTATTGATTGACATAAACTCTTGATATGTTATAAATAATAATTGTGTGTTCTTTATATACCAAATAAGTATGGCCTTCCACCTGTGCTTATCTTTTATTTATGGTATCTTTGACAAATTAGTAATCAATATTTTCTTTTCTATTACTGCTTTTTTGAGTTCTATTTAAGAAATCTTTTCCATACGACAAGATCATAAATATATTCTCCTAATTTTTTCTAAATATTCCATTTTGCTTTTATATCTGGGTCTTTAGACCATTTTAAATTTCTTTGTGTGTGGGTAGAATTTTTTTTTTTCAAAGAAAGAACACATTTTTAAAATAATATTTGAATAATCCAGCCGTATGTTGAATAATCCATCATCTCTCCACTAATCTGTAATGTTGTTTCTGTCCTATTACAAACTTTCTTATATTCTGGGCTTTCCATTATGTTTCATTGTTGTATATCTCTATCACACTGCCATACCACACTGTTTTAATTACTACACCTTTATAATAAGCCTTGATATTACATATAGGACTTATTGATATAGATTCATCTTTCTCTTCCAAATGTATTGCTTTTATGAATATATTCTTGGCCTTTTATTCTTTCATGTCATTCCATAATTAGATTGTCAAATTCAATAAAATTGTGATTACACTGAATGTCTAGATCAATGTGGGTACCCATTGAACCCATTGCCACTGAGTTGATTCTGACTCATAGCGACCCTATAGGATAGATTAGTCCTGCCCCACAGGGTTTCCAAGGCTATAAATCTTTACAGAAGCAGACTGTCATATCATTCCGCTGTAGAGGAGCTAGTGGGTTTGAGTAACACCTGAATTAACCACTGTGGTACCAGGTCTCCTATAACCAAAACAAACAAACAAACAAAAAAAAAAACCGTACGAACAAACCCATTGCCCTTAAGTTGATTCCAACTCTATAGGACACAGTAGAACTGCCCCATAGGGTTTCCAAGGAGCAGCTGGTGGATTCGAAGTGCCAGCCGTTATGGTTAGCAACCAAGCTCTAAACCACTGGGCCACTAGGGCACCCCAGGTCTCCTAGACACCTATTATTCCCATTAGATATCCCATTTATTCTTGTAGATAGTGACTAGAGGATACTTTAAAAAACATTAAATTTGTAAGAGGTTTTCTCATTTCCTCCTAGAGAAGCATTTGGCATACAGGGCATGAATCTTAGAAATACGTTGTATTTCATCCATTCAACATACTTTGTTGACTACCTACTAAATTGTAGGCATTCTTATAGGCACTGGAGATGTAGCAATGAACAAAAGGGAGAAAAATCTCTGCTTTCATGGGGTTTGCATTCTAGAATGGGTAGAGACTCAGAATATAATAACTAAACACATCATGTGTTAGAAGTACTGTATTCCACAGGGGAAAAAAATTTAAAGGAGGAGAGTTGGTGGTGGGAGGTTTTATATAGGCTAAATGTAGACCTCAATGAGCAGGTAACAATGACTTAAAGGAGGTGACAGCAAAACACAAAGACATCTGAGGGAAGACTGTTTCAGGCAGAGGGAGCAAGCAATGTAAAGGTTGGAGGCGGGACCTTCTCTACTGTGACTGAAGAGTAACAAGGAGCCCAGGATAACTGAAGAGGAGTGATCGGGAAGAATAGTCAGTAAGGGAGCATGGGGGACAGGCACAGGGCTTCCTAGGCCACTGTGGGGATTTTGGCTTTCACTTCTAGGGTTGTATAAACTTGCCTTCCAGTGAAAATTGTTTCTACAAGAACACTGTTTTTGTAAAGGAGGTTTCATAGTCTTTGTCCAATAGATCACTGTTCTGTCAAAAATGTTTGCTAAAATACTAAGAGAAATTTGAAAAAATTGTGTTGTAAGTTGACTTCTAAAATTATTTATAATCACTTTAAGTATTTGCAAAGGATATGACCGTATGTTGTAAATATTTAAAATCATCTGTTACATTACTCTTTCCAATGTAGTGAAGTTGTAATACCTTAGCAATTTGTGACTATCATCATACCTATAAATGATGCCTGAGCAAGTTCCTCTTTAACAGTTGAAAACTTTATGTGATTTCTTTATCTCTTTGAATTTCTGTTTCATTCCATATCCTCTGCAGAATTTTACTTTTATGTAATACATACTTAGGCTTAAAAGTCTTTGATCACCTTAGCATATTTTCTACATCAAAAAGATATATGTAATTGAAATTTAGAATTTTTTATGACTATTTCTTGTGACCTCAATCTTAAAATATTGTTAAGTTTGAGTTACATTTACGATAGTAAAATTATATAACTGATATATAACATAGAGTAATATTTAAAGTATAATTTTACTGAAAATGATTTTAATAAGATAGGTGACTTGCTTATAGCAAAAATGAGACAGGTTCAGCACCAATTTCATTCCTATCATTCCTTTTCAATATTTTTTTTGCAGGGGGGAAGCAAGGACTGAGAAATTTATTTATATAAATTAAGTACATGTAATTATAAGGAGTTTTGTTAGAGAAATGTTCCCCAATTTTTGGAGCTCCTTCAGAATTATATGCCAAAATTGCAGAAGTGGTATATCATAATCATGCCGCATGATCTATTAACTGGCAATTTATTTGTATCCTTCTTCAAATTTGTTGAAAACAGATGATTAGTAACAACTCATTGCAAAATGATTTTTTTAAATGATATTTTATTGAATTTCTGTTGAAAGTTTACACAGCAAGTTAGGTTCCCATTTGATAACTTCCTCACAAATTGTTCAGTGACATTAGTTACATTTATCACAATGTGTGAACATTCTCTTTAATTGTGTTCTGTTTGTTCTGTTTCCAGCACTGTAGATTCCCTGCCCCCTTATCTTCTCATCTTTGCTTTTAAGTAATTGTTGACCTTTGGATCTCATACAGATGGTTTTTAAGTAGAGCACAGATCTTATGGGTAATGTCCTTCAGTTTGTGTGCCACTCTGCTATTTCACTAAAAGGTGATTTCAGGGGATAGGCTCAGTTCTAGGTTTAACGAGTGTCTCAGGGCGATAGTCTCAGGGAGTTCTCTGTTCTCTACTGTCCCAGTTTGTCTCTTATTATTATTATTTTTTTTAGTAATAATTTGAGTTCTCCACATTTTTCTCCCATTCTATCCAGGATCATCTGTTGTGGTCCTGGTCAGAAGAGTCAGTGGTGGTAGATGGGCACCATCTAGTTCTTCTGGTCTCAGAGTAGATGAGGTCATGGCTTCCATAGACTTGTTTCTTTTCTGAGCTTTTGGTTACCTTCTTACTCTTTTGCTCCTGGAAAGTAGAAACTAATAGTTGTTTCTTAGATGGCCACTCCCAAGCCTTTAAGACCCCAGACACTATTCACTTCACTAGGATGCAGAACATGATTTTTGTGAACTATGTTATGCCTGTTGACTTTGTTGTCCCATGAGACTATGGTCCTAACCTTTCAAACTAAAAACCAATCTTGGAAGGTGTTTGGCTATGTCTGAAGAGTATCTGTGTTTGTGTCTTCAATGAATATATGTATCTGCACCCACTTATTTGTTTTTGTACATGCTTATAGATATTTTGGAAACCCTGGTGGCGTAGATCAAGAGTTCCGCTGCTAAACCAAAGGTCAGCAGTTTGAATCCACCAGGTACTCCTTGAAAACCCTATGGGGCAGTTCTACTGTGTCCTATAGGGTTGCTATGAGTCAGAATCAAATTGAATCAACAAGTTGTTTTCTTTTTTTTTTGTTTGGTACAGATACTTTTATCTGTTCTCATCTATGTATACACCAGTACCTACCCATATACCTATATGCCTATATTCATCCGTATGTGCTCAAGCACTAGTTTTTTGGTTTTTGTTGGAGCTGTTGCCATCTTATATATGTCCAGTTCTTTAGTACAGACAACCCTTTCTCCTCTGCACTTCTCAGCGACATCATTTACTTTGGTTGTGCTGTGCTCACTACACCCACATTCAGCGCCACTTTTCCCATCACCAAAAATAACAAGTCTCTACGATCTAAAGCATACTTCCCCCCGCCCCACCTCTCCATGGTAACCACCAATGAACATTTGTCTTTCTATATATATCTATTCTTATAATACGAATCTTCTTATAAAAGAGGGATCATATAATATTTGTCCTTATATGCTTGACTTATTGCACTTAGCATTATGCCCTCCAGTTCCATCCATGTTATATTTCACAGACTCATCATTGCTCTATATGTTTGTGTAGTATTCCATTTTATGTATGTACCACATTTTGCTTATTGTCTTAGTTATCTATGGCTGCTATAACAGAAATACCACAAGTGGATGACTTTAATAAAGATATATTTATTTTCTCAGAGTCTAGGAGGCGAGAAGTCCAAATTCAGGGTCCTAGCGCTAAGGGAAGGCTTTCTCTCTCTGTCTGCTCTGAAGGAAGGTCATTGTATCAGTCGTCCCCAGTTGAGGGGCTTCTCAGTGTAGGGACCCTGGGGCCAAAGGACGTGGTATTCTCCTGGCTCTTGTTTCTTGGTGGCATGAAGTCCCCATGTCTCTCTGCTGGCTTCTCTCTTTTATACCTCAGAAGAGATTGATTTAAGACACAATTTAATCTTGTAGATAGAGTCCTGCCTCATTAACATATCTGCTGCTAATCCCACCTCATTAACATCATCGAGGTAGGATTTACAACACTTAGGAAAATCACAGCAGATGACAAAATGGCAGACAATCACACAGTACTGGGAATCATGGACTAGCCAAGCTGACACACATTTTTTTCGGGGGGACACCATTCAATCCATAACACTTACACATTTGTCTGTTGATGAACACTTGGGTTGTTTCCATGTATTTGCTTTTGTGAATAAAGTAGCAATGAACATAGGAGTTCATATGTCTGTTTGTGTCATTATTTTTAGGTCTCCAGGGTATATATACCTAGCAGTGGGATTGCTGGATCATAGGATAGTTCCGTTTCTAGTTTTTTTAGAGAAAAAGTAAATTTTTTTTTTTTTACCCAAGGCTTAAGAATAATTCACTTTCTCAATACCAACACCAGTATATTAAAATATTCCTGTTTGGTGTGTCAGAGATTTTTTTTCCTTGAGATAATGCACTATAGTAAGATTCAAGATGAGTGAGAAGAACAATTACAAGGAGGGCAATTCAGTGGGAGAAGGATAATCCCAAAAGGAGAAAAGGGAAAGGATAACCCTCAGACATCAGGCATGTTTGTAGACAGATCAAATTTAGGACAAGGGTTTACATACAAGTCAAATATCTGCAATTTGATTTCCTTTAAATTATCTGTGTGCTTGCCTAGACCCTGGAGAAATTTATGTGCTTCTACCCCGTTGTTGTCAAATTGATTCTGACTCATAGCAACCCTACAGAACAGAGTAGTACTGCCCCATAGGGTTTCCAAGGAGTGGCTGGTGGATTTGAACTGTCAACATTCTGGTTAGCAGTCAAGCTCTTAACCACTGCACCACCAGGGTTTCCCAAGGGCTATACATATACCAGGTGAAGACAACTTCATTGGATCACTTTTTTCCACCATTGGGGTAAGAACACAATACTAGTCATCCTTCCCAGAAATGAAGAATTTTTTTGTCACGAAATGATAGAAAAGCAGTGTAGAAAAATAACACAGGAGAGAAAAAAAATTATTGGTATCATTTATTTTTAATGTAAATGTTG
The DNA here is from genome assembly GCA_030035585.1 of Dugong dugon. Classification (NCBI taxonomy): domain Eukaryota; kingdom Metazoa; phylum Chordata; class Mammalia; order Sirenia; family Dugongidae; genus Dugong; species Dugong dugon. The sequence continues at coordinate 70,612,691 of CM057479.1, forward strand.
ATACACCATCATTACAAATCTAGTAAATGTTTCCATTAAATTGATATTTCTTGCTAACCAAACCTTCTAGCAAATCACATGCTGCCCATGGAATATTAATTTCAATCTTGGGACCAAATGGACCTTGTTTGTTTTAGACACCTGTTAACAGAAAAGAATGCACACTTTTCCTCCAGTGTTCAACTTATTTTCAAATATTACATTTTAATGCAATTATGAATATTCTCTTAGACCAAGTATATTCACTGTGCCTCAATAAATCAAATATAGAAAAAAATTAGATGATTTTCTAGGAAAAAAAATTATTGGGGTAATTTTCTAATAGGCTGAAATGAAAACTAATTAGTACCTCAATATAGACAAGCCTTTGTTCTCTACTCTTCCTTAGTGTGAATAAAAATGTCCCAACCATCGTTAAAGCCTAGATAAAACCACTTGGATATCTCCAGCTGATATTCTTAAAAAGCATATTAAAATTTCAGTAAGAAACTGAAACCATATTCCTTCCTCCATATTTTCTTTAATGCCTGTAGGAAAAACATAAGTATCTCTATCCACTGACTGTGCATTCCCTGTTTTGAAATGTTACTGGACCAGCTCACTCCCTACCTGACCTCCGTACCCTCATCCTAGTGATGGCCATACCTGCCCTCCTGCCCACAGAGGGAATACTGCCTGCAGTGGTGTAGTGATGTGTAACCAACTGGTGTATGCCTGCATGTTACTAAGAGCTTCCTGAAGCTACACTGTGTTATGCCAGAGGGGAAAAAGTGGGAGAGGGTGTGTTGTGAGCGTGTGCTCTGAGGAGTGTTATAGAGTCTATCACTTGAATATTCTGAGTTGTTAACAAGTTCCTCTATTACAAATACCCCTGAGAAAAACTACAAGAATCTTTCAAAACATAATGCCCATTGTTTTGAAAGCTCTGACTCAAGCTCAGCCAAGGAATCTTGGCTGTGAAATGTGCAAAAGGATAGAAAGGAAGTGGAAGATCATGGGATATACATGCCCTATTGTTTGTTTTACCAATTTCCTCCCTTTTACTCCTCCACCAACTACCCTCTTCTTTTGGGAGAACTACCAGAATACGTCCCCAGGAATTCCAAAGGTCTCCTGAATTTTTCTTACAAATACTGTCTCTGAGGTTTATTTCCAAACCCATTGTTGTCCAGTTGGGTTGCCCCATAGGGTTTCCAAGGAGGGGCTGGTGGATTCGAACTGTTAACCTTTTGGTTAACTGCCGAACTCTTAACCACTGAGCCACCAGGGCTCCGAGGTTTATTTAGCAATTTTATTTTTAAGGCTATTAAAAATAAAACAAATTTAGATCAAGCAACTCCATTTTGCAACTACTTAACAGAATGATCATTTCTGAAGCATTTTTTAAATTTTAAATTAGCTATTTGCTACCTCCAAGCAGAATATTGTCATAAAATATATCACAACAACTCCATCATAAATGCTCTTGTACTAAAATCCAAACCCCTTAACTAGGTCTATAAGGCCCTTCAGGTTTTGAATTCTGAATATCGTTCTAGGACTTACTGTCAGTTTTCCTCATCCTCAAACTTTCCAGACACACTTGCTTCTTTTCAATTCTTTATCCTTGCCAAGAAGTTTCCCATCTGAGGACATTATTATTCCCTTAGTTAAGAGAAGAGTTTCCCCAGTTCTTCCTTTATGCCAACTCTCATTTAAGTCCCAGGTCAGGTGCTAGCACTACTGCCTGGGAGATCTTGCCTGACCATTCCTTCTAAAGGAGTCTCCCTCAACTTCTCTCCATCCTAGTTCTCTAACTCTTATCATTTCCTTTGTAGAAATTATGACAACTTGAATTATTTTATTTATTTGTTTATATGTTTGTTTCATCTTTCTCTAAGAGGACAAGGACCTCATCTGTCTGGTTCATCCTTGCATGCTCAGCCCAAGGCAAGTAATCAAAAATGTTGGAGCATGACTGAATAAAAAATAAAATAATTAGAGCAAAGTTATAGAAGAACTGTTGGTACAAACAATAAAAATGTATTCAGATTAAATAGTGTGTCTTCAAAGCACTCTCAAATATGTTTTATTTTATGGTACTTAAATCTGCTTGGAAACCCTGGTGGTGTAGTGGTTAAGGGTTGGGCTGCTAACCAAAAGGTCAGCAGTTAGAATCCACCAGCTGTTCCTTGGAAACCCTAGGGGGCAGTTCTATTCTGTCCTATAGGGTCTCTATGAATCAGAGTTGACTCGACAGCAGTGGGGTTTGTTTTTTTTTTTTTTTGGTTTTGGTAAATCTGCTGCCTTATATTGGAATGATCAGTAACAGGTTGCCATCGAGTCAACTCCAACTCATGGTGATCCTGTGAATGTCAGAGTAGTACTGTGCTCCATACGGTTTTCAGTGGGTTCGTTTTTTGGAAGTAGATCACCAGGCCTTTGGGTGGACTTGAACCACCAAACTTTTGGTTGGCAGCAAAATGTGTTAACCGTTTGCACCACCCAGGGCCTCCTATATTGGAATAGCCATCTAGTAACCTACAGTGTTCATACATCTTTGTGTTCAGGATAGCAGCTATGTGTTATGTGATTTACCAAACGCGTCCGAAGACACATTTCCTGAGCTAACAGTGTAACAGAAATCTAGTTGAGCAGTGCAGTATTTTTTCCATTAGAAGATAAGCCTGGCCCCAACCCCTTCTTGGTTGACTGTATTCTTCCACCTCAATGATCAAAATATTTAACCACAGATGGCCTTATATGAAGAGTATTGATATCTTCAGGAAGAACTTTGGCATGACATATGATTTATTCCCCCAGTTTTGGTCAGAAAAATCTATACCTAATTGTATTGATTTACTGTAGCTGAGCATTAAAAAAAAAAAAAAAAAAAACTTGGACAAAATTAATCAAATAAGGTTTCTGATTCACCCTCATGCCACTAAGTAGACAAAATTCAACTTATGGATTGATGTCCAACCTCCCCCGTGGCTGTTAATAATTTCAAGGGCATGATTGTGGAAGATAGGTGATTTTGCTTGCCTATTTTCCTGCTCTTTTGGATAATATAAATGCCTCTCACTCTTGCTGATGAGAAAAAAAATCTCTTTGTCTAAGTCTCAGCATTTTCCTGTAGAAGTGTCTCTTTTACAAAAACTGTTCAAATAATTACCAACCTCAGGAATAACAGACCATTAAGTAAAAAATTATGTTTCTAAAATAAGTGTTAACCTGTGTAGGTTTCATTAAATTTTCACCAGGGGCTAATAACTTAACTTGGGCTTCTTTCTCTTTATATAATTTTGGAACATTGTACTCTTTATGGGAAAATGCCAGCAAGCTATTTTCATTTTTATTTTAAAATTAAAGGTGTTACTTATTTTAGAAGGTCACATCTTTATTCACTAAAGGCTTAGGGCACTTTATGAAGTAATAGACTAAGCACTATGCTGGGACTACAAGAGACGGATCTCTGAATACCATATTACTTCTTTGTGAGTCTTAGGTTCTAAATTTAAGTTACTTTGGTGTATTAGGGCTGTTAACCAAAATTAGACTCTTCACAATCTCTTCAGCAAAGGTAAAAAAAGCCTGAAAAATTAACCACATGGATTTTTTTTTTAAATTAAACCCTTAAAGTTTTGTGTTCTCTGTTAGTGTAGAGAAAGATAATTTTTTCAATACTGATGTGAAAATTGGAAATATTTTGCTTACCAATATAAAGAGTTTCACTTTTCCTTTATTACTAGCCACAGAGTGAGTAGAGAAAAGGAAAAAAGAATATTAGAAATTTATATTTTAAATCTAGCTTTTAAAAATACAATATATCTAACTTTAATTATACAATTAGCAGCATATGCCAAACCACAATAAATGGACATAGTCAATTGTTAATATGACAACAAAACCGTAACTTCATTTCTTTTTAAAATTGCTCTTTGTGTGGCTATTTTTGTATAACTTCCTCATAGTTGAAGATACACTTAAGACTGATAGGTATATGCAAATATATGAGCCATAGGGATGTAGAAGTCTTCAAAATATTACCAGTTTTATCATCTATCTTAGTCCTGTAGTGTTGCTGTAACAGAAATACCACAAGTGGATAGCTTTAACAAAGAGAAATTTAATCTCTAACAGTCCAGTAGGCCACAAGTCCAAATTCAGGGTGTCAGCTCTAGGGAAAGGATTTCTCCTCTCTGTCAGCTCTGGAGGAAGGTCCTTGTCATTAGTCTTCTCTTGGTCTGGGAGCACCTCAGCGCAGGAACCTCAGGTCCAAAGGCCGCGCTCTGCTCCCAGTGCTGCTTTCTTGGTGGTATGAGATCCCCGCGTCTCTCTGCTTGCTTCTCTCTTTTATATCTCAAAAGAGATTGGCTTAAGACACAATCTAATCTTGTAGATTTCATCAATATAACTGCTTCAAATCCATCTCATTAACATCCTAGTGATAGGATTTATAACACATAGGGAAATCACCTCAGATTACAAAATGGTAGACAATCATACAATACTGGGAATCGTGACCTAGCCAAGTTGACAGATATTTTGGGGGGACACAGTTCAATCCATGACAGCATCTGATCTAGTTTGCTAAAATCATCTGCCTTGTTACTCCCTAAGATAGACTTCATTGTTTAGTTTCTTGCTTTATACCTAAAATCTTCTTCAATCATGTTCAAAAGTCTAAGATTTTTTTTCAGTTACTGAAAATTATTATCCAGTGCTTCCAGATATATTCAGCTATTTAAAATTGTGGCTGAATTTCTTTCAGACATATTTATATGTGTTATGTTTGTTGTTAAGGTGCCGTCGAGTTGGTTCTGACTCATGGTGACCATATGTACAACAGAACGAAACAGTGCCTGGTCCTGCACAATCCTCATGATTATTGTTATGCTTGAGCCCATTGTTGCAGCCACTGTATCATTCCATCTAGTTGAGGGTCTTCCTCTTTTTTGCTGCCCCTCTATTTTACCAAGCATGATGTCCTTCTCTAGGGACTGATCCTGCCTGATAACATGTCCAAAGTATGTGAGACATAGACTTGCCATCCTTGCTTCTAAAGAGCATTCTGGTTGTACTTCTTCCAAGACAGATTTGTTCGTTCTTTTGGCGGTCCATGGTATATTCAATATTCTTGGCCAACACCGTAATTCAAAGGCGTCAATTCTTTTTCAGTCTTCCTTATTCATTGTCAAGTTTTCGTATACATATGATGCAATTGAAAATACCATGGCTTAGGTCAGGTGCATCTTAGTCTTCAGGGTGACATCTGTGCTTCTCAACACTTTAAAAAAAAGAGGTCTTTTGCAGCATATTTGCCCAATACAATACATCTTTTGATTTCTTAACTGCTGCTTCCAGTGGATGTTGATTGTGGATCCAAGTGAAATGAAATGTGTTATGTTAGGTGATATTGAACAACTTTTCATGGATGTGTAGTACTGTGTTCTACTAGAAACTGCATATCACCAGAGTGAAGGCTTCTTGAGGGCAGCAAACAGAGTAATATTGTCCTGAACTGACTCATAGCTGTTTCTTCAAAGCACTTGAGTAAAATTACACATTAAACAAGGTTTAACTGGTAGAATGAATACAATGATAAAAAGATACCATTTAGTGCACCATACACTGTGTTTAACACATTCAATCCTTGTACTAAACCTGGATAGTAACAATTTTCCCCCATTTTCTAGATAAGGAGACTGAAGGTCAGGGAGGTGCCGTAGTTTGGTCATGAACTCCCAGCTAATACAAGGCAGGGTCAAGATATAAACTCAGACTTTCTGATGCTCACCCATAACACAGTTCTGCTTCCTTCATAATTTAATTCCTTCTGCTCAAGCAGATCAATCAGAGACCATGGAAGTTTACGGGTAGACAGTTTTAATCTCAAACCAAACAAGGCTGTCCCATCTGCCTCTCAGAGTTTGAAAGCCGGGAAACAGTGTTATAATCTGACTGCATTGAGAGAATGAAGAATGAGGGGAAAGCAATTCATTCAATCATCAAAAAAAAAAAGACATACTAAGCAACCGATTTAAGACAAGTTTTTCCATACATGTGGCGTACAGCAGTTGGGCAGTATAAAGTATTTTATAAAAATATCTGCTATTTAATAACAGGTTCTAACTGACGTTCCTGCGGTCTTTCATGTGTATTCTGGAATGGTGGATGCAGTTATTTTATTGTTCTTGACTGAAGGAACAAAGTGCATTTTCACCTTCAAGCCGCAGAAAGTTATTAATATTATAATTTCAAGAGACCTCCAATGGCCAAACTCTCTTTAGAATAGACCATTTTATCCCATGCAAGTTGAAGTCAAAATTGAATCCCCACGTTTCTATTATGCACACTCATATCTTCTATACAACACTTGATAACTTGGCCACTGAAGTTAAATTACGGTTAGACGCATCAGTAAGTCCCTTGCTTTGAAAATATAATTACAAACGACAAAGAAACAAATGAAAATAAAACAATCTCTAACACACATCAGTAGTAGACATATGTTATTTATCTTCCCCAAGTCCATAAATGCAGTTTCTCCTTCTTCAGGATACAGCCTCAATTCGTGTTGGGTTTCCATCTCCCTTTCTCTCAGTTTTCATGTTTGGATGGTGTGATAGGTTGAACGACGGCCCTCAAAGATATTCAGGTGCCGACTCCTGCAACTGGTGAATGTTACTTTATATGCCAAAAGGGATATTGCAGATGTGCTTGAATTAAGGATTTTGAGATGGGAATATTATCCTGAATCATGTAGGTGAGTGCCAAATCTAATCACAAGCATCCTTGTGAGAGGGAGATTTAACTAGAGAAGATGATGTGGAGACTGAAGCCGTTGTATGGTGCTGCCTTTGACGATGGAGGAGAGTCAAGAGCCGAGGACTGCAGACAATGCCACTCTAGACTCTGGGGAAGACCAGGAGGCAGATCTTCCTGGAGCCTCCAGAGGATGCCCGGCCCTGCTGACACCTTGACCTTGGCCTGGTGAAATGGGTTTTGCATTTGTGACCTCCAGAACTGTAAGAGAATGAAGGTGTGTTGTTTTAAGTCGCCGTGTTTGTGGTAATTTGATAGAGTAGCCACAGGAAGCTAATACAGGTGAGTTCAGGTCAGTGAAACAAGTGGCGTATCCTAAGCCAATCGATGTATCGCGTTTTCCTATCTACAACGGTGGATAGTCGGTAATGGATTATATTATCCAACCAGAAGTGAAAGTAAGCATTCACCAGGAATGCTGGGAAGAGACAGGCGATTTCTCCCACTTGACTGAATCTTAAAGGATGTGCCATCTGGGAAAGGTGAAGGTGTCTACTGCTTGCAAGGGGAAAGCCTGTACGTGTGAAGCCAGATGGAGGCGTGAAGGAGATGTGAGAGTGGGGAGCAAAAGGGAGAAGAGAGGAGAAGGGAAGAGAGCAGAGAGAGACAGAAAGAGAATAAAGCTGGTGCTTTTGATGTTTGAAAGCTCAGATACCTCCAGCTGTATCTCAAGCCAGCCCTTCCCTCTCTACTTCCCGGTAGTGGGTGAATAAACTCCCTCTTTCTTACCCCAGATTGGGCTGGATTTTTCTGCCACTTGCAAATGAACATGTTCCATTGACTACATCTTTTAGGTTTAGATTTTTAGATTTTTTTTAAGTGACAACCCATAAAACCCATTGCTGTCTAGTGGATTCTGACTCATTAGGTAACAAAAGTCAGTACAATTGTATAACTGGTAGCATGTACTTCACTATGTAAACATGATCAGAGCCTCCTTAGCAGGCACACCTCATGTATTTAAGGGATAAGATTATAAGCAATAAATATTAGAGTTGGTCAAATAATCCTTAGGGAGAGAGCTGGGAAGAGAAATCCCAAGGGAGGTGATGAATTCACTTGGGCAGAATTTCAGTCCTATTTCGTTGGGGGCGCTTTTGTCAAATGTTGTTGTGGGTTTCTCATACCGCAAGTATCCAGACGCTTTATTCAGTTCTAAACCATTTTAAATGAAATTAAATAAAATCTTACCTTTCTTCTGAGATTAAACACCTGTTTAGGAATTGCTCTCAGTACTGCTTAGTCATCACTGTCTTTCAATCCCAGAGTAAATAGAGAAGATCGTCCCCTTTCTTTTTTTTCTCCTTACTACCAGCATGAAGCATTTTTCTCCTGTGAAAAGAACCAGCGTTGCATTAAAAACTTAAAAGTCTGCAGCTTGATGTAGGCTTTGCTGTCTGTAAAGTTACCGTGGTGGAAAGAATTGCTTGATGTAAAAGTAACAATGATGTTCTACGTAAGCTCAGAGATGGGAAAGACAATTCACAGACTGTAGCTGCAGTTTTTGTAGGACATGGTCTTGTTAGGAATTATTTCTTTATTATCCTCAAGAGATGTTTGTTCTAAGCAAGAATAGTGAGAATAAAACCAAAACCAAACCCGTTGCCATCAAGCCAATTCTGACTGCTAGCGAAGATGCACGACAGAGCAGAGCTGCCCCGTAGGGTTTCCAAAGCTGTTTTCTTTACCGAAGCAGACTGCCTCATCTTTCTCCCTTGGAGCAGCTGGTGCGTTCGAACCACAGACCTTTGAGGTGGTAGAAATTTCCAAAATATAAATATTACTTTCTTAAAAGTTTGATTGTAAATATGAGTATTATATAAACCAGTCACTCATAGATAGCTCATAATTTTTATTTCATTTTCAGATGTGGTAGCTGCTTTGCACTATGTATTTAATGGCTATTATCACTAAGTCCTTTGGTGGTGCAAGTGGTTTGTGCTTGGCTACAAACCTAAAGTCTGGTGGTTCGAAACCACCTAGAGGCACTGTAGAAGAAAGCCCTGGTGATCTGCTTCCATAAAGATGATAGCCAAGAAAGCCCTATGGAGCAGATCTGCTCTGTATCACATGGGGTCACCATGAGTCGGAATCAACTGGATGGCAACAGGTTTGCTTTTGTTTCATTTTATCAGTATATAGCAATACCTACCTATTCCCCAAAAAAGTATAATAAGTTTTCTTTTCTAAGTCTTCCATTTGTTCAGGCTATTCCTTATTGGTAAAATATTAACAAGGTGGCAATCTATATTTTTCAGTCAAAATAGAACTGCATATTGATTGAAAATAATATCTAGATGAACGATTAATGTTAGTGACTACTTGGAGCCATCATCTATCTGAAAAGAGAGAGGGGGCAGGGAGCACAGACCCCTGGCCAGTCAAGGATTCACGGTCAAGGGTGGTTGGCTTAATTCTGTTGATTCCAGTTCCTTCGTAAGGGTAGAAGAGTATGCTGTTATTGATGGAAATCACTCTGGTAGGAAGCCTGAGACCCAGAATAGTTAGGAATTGCCTATCAACTCAGAATTATATCCTTGAAAAATTAAACCTACCTTGTTTTTGCTTCCATATGCTTTAGTGACTCTCCTCTGTCTCATTCTCCACCACCTCTCTCCCATTAGCTGACAGATGTCAATGCTTTCATGAAACGCAGAGAAATAACAGATTGTTCCCCATAGCTAGCTAATGGTGACCATAGATCTAGCAGATACCAGAGACGTAAGTTACCAGCTTCATTCCCAGGTGGCTTCTTAATCTATTAACTTGCCAGTTTCTAGAGACAGCTTCTAAGCTTAGCAATTAAGAAGAGCTCTTTCACTTGGGATTTCTGAGGGCAGTTGCATTATTCTTTCTTCCTCTGATGAGAGTCTGCATTATAAATAAAACTTACAGATGATAAATGTAGAATCTCTAACTTTCATAAAGAATTCATAAAGACATAGTCTGTAAAACTTAATTCCCATTTGACCTAAATGCAACAAAACACAAAACTCTTCATGATTAAATGGAAGACTAATACTAAAAAAAAAGGATGTGATGAAAACAGCAATCAACTACGTATCAGTGAAGTATATTTTGCAGTTGTAGATACAATCTTAAAACTTATTTTTTGCATAATCAATAAAGAATCAGTGGCACGACACTGTCATAATAACAAAATTAACTCCGTCGTTAAGAAATATAAAAGTAAACCTCACTTAATTTAGATTTTCTGTAGCTACAGTAACCCAAAATCATATTTCACTAATTTGCTTTTCTGAAATCTGAGAAAATAAAACTAGTTAAATCATTTATCAAAAGAAAAAAATCAAGAGTTTGTTTTTTTACTTACGTCCTAGATTAGCTACATATCAATTACAGTCTCTTTTACAGTTTCTATTTATATAACTGAAGTTGGCACCCATAATGACTGACCGTGGATCACCGTTGAGTATTGAATCAACAGAAATAAAATTACTTGCTTGACACAGTGTAGTAATGTTGCTTTAAAAATAACACCAAAGGCTGGATTTTAAAAATGCAATCTGTACTTTTTCTTTTGATTATATTTCATTTTTTTTTTTTCACCAAAGCCACATGTTATAAATTGAATTGTGTCTCTCCTCCTCCCCACCCAAAAAAATATGTGTATGAATTGTAACCCCTGTACCTTTAAATATGACCCTGTTTGGAAGTAGGGACTATCCTTCTGTTATGTAATTAATGTATATTAGTGAAAGTTTGAAATACATATTTAATGTCTTACACATTACCTATATTCATTTAATGTCTTACACATTACCTATATTTGATAAATATCTGTTGAATAAATTAATCAGTTTTCTCATAGCAAAACGAAGATGTTACCTATAATAAACATCCCATTTTTACTTTGTTCTCATCATAAATCTCATCTTTTTTTTTTTTTTTAATTGGCATCAACTACAAAATAGAGTTTTAAAACTTCTGTAATTTTTTTTTAGGGGGGAAGTAGACACAATCTATGCAAAACAGTAATTCTACCCTTAGAAACATGTTTTACTCTCTCTAGGATGCTGGGGAAGAAAATATTTGCAGGAGTTGTCATTTAGCATGCAGAGTAATACAGGCGAGTAGATATTAAATCTCTCATTTTTCCCCTCTCTTCCTCCTCACTCCAGTGGTTCCCCAAGGGTGTTGGTTGTGAAGCAGCAGGCGTCACACCAGGCGGAGAGAGAGGGGAAAGAGTTTGAGCACTTAATAAAACAAACTCATAAAAGCTTTGGATATTACAAAACCCGTTGCCGTCGAGTCAATTCCGACTCATAACAACCCTATAGGACAGAGTAGAACTGCCCCACAGGGTTTCCAAGGAGCAGCTGGTATATTCGAACTGCTGACCTTTTGGTTCGCACTGTAGCGCTTAACCACCGCACAGACCAGGACTCCTTGAATATTATAGGGAGTTAAAATACAAATTAACATTTTATTATTAGCTTTGAATACAAAATGTCACATAAACCTAAACACACACATACAGACACACGAACGTGCATGCACACACAGACATACGTACGTATATATATATATATATATATATATATATATATATATATATATATATATATATATATATATATATATATATATATAACATTTGTTGTCAAGTCAATTCTGACTCATGGTGACCCCATGTGTGTCAGAGTAGAACTGTGCTCCATAGGGTTTTCAATGGCTGTGACCTTTCAGAAGCAGATCACTGGGCTTTTCTTCTGAGGCACCTTTGGGTAATTAAAAAAACAGAAAACAAACCCATTGCAGTCGAGTCAATTCTGACTCATAATGACCCTATAGGAGAAATTAGAACGGCCCCATATAGTTTCCAAGGAGTGGCTGATGGATTCAAACCGCCAACTTTTTGGTTAGCAGCCATAGCTCTTAACTACTGTGCCATCAGGGTTCCCATATAGATATAAATTTATATTTATATACATATCGATAGAGAGAGAGAGTCTTTCACTGCATCAGTCCTTCAAGGGCACTGAAGGGTGAATAAAATCGAAAAGGCAGAGAGCTCAGTGCAGGGAGGATGACCGTCATGAGGAAGGGTTCAGAGGCCAGAGTCATCATACAGTGTGTGGCGAATAGAAGGAAATTGCCTTGACAGGAGGTTAGAGTTTGGAAAGGGAGACTTGGGACTGTTATAAAAAGCCTTGAAAGAACTCAATGAACTAGAGAGAAAATATAAGTCCCTTGAGAACCTAAACTTGATGAAAGTCCTATTTTAGGAAAAAGAAAGAGAATGAAAAATATTTTTGCTGCAAACAGACTCACTTTATCCACTTCCTTGTTGTGTTTCAAAAAAAGTATCCTGCAATAGAATAATAATCCAGATCCCATGGTATTCAGTATTTATGCAGTAAATAATGAAAAAAAGTACTTAGGAAACATTTTTATAATAGATGCTGTTTAAAGAGTACATAATTGATTGGTATAGAAGCTCAAATACCCAAACAGTTTTGTTGCAAGGCATGAGGCTTGAAAACAACACTCTCTTTAATTCATGTAGCATTGGCTTTTTCAGATAGCTCAGAGTGCAGGTCCATTATCTAATTCTCAAAATGTCCCAACAAATGGATACATATAGAAAGTAATATTCCCAATTTATAGGCAAAGAAACTGTGCATAAGGAAGCTGAGCGTCCGTTGTCAGGCAGTGGGGGCGCTACGGTTTAAATCTAGGATTTATTCTACTTTTTACAACCTGTGATATTTGTGGACCAAGGGTTTTGAGTACCAAGGTTTGGGTAGTGTCATTTTTTTTCATTCCTGTATAGTAATACAAATTTGAAAATACCTCATCTTGTCAGTTGTCTCTACTGATAAAATAATTTCATGGGAGAAGAGACACAAGAGTTACGAACTATATTGGGAGTTCAAATAGCTGAGTTTGGAAAAGCAAAGCTTAAAGGGTTACCAAGTAAGAGTGGAGAATGACTAGGTAAGTGTTGGCTCACTCTCTCCATTGAGGATAGAGGGAGACTCCAGCCACTGTCGCTGGGGTTCACACTAACTGAGACACCCCGATGTCTTTAACTGCTCTAAAGCTCGTCTCCTCTCGTCGCATCCCCCCAACACACATACAAATGTAATGTTGAGATTTTATTATTTATTTCATTCGTTATTAAGAAAGAGCAAGTGTCATCTTGAAAGCACTGGGTTGCTTACACTAGCTAGAATTGGAGGCAGTCACTCCATTTTAGGCAACTTTGTCTGCAGGAGGAATAAACTGGAGCAAACCAATTTGTGAGTCCCCGTCTAGTCTTCTTAATTTGATACCATTACAGAGAAAGCATTGGAATAACCCTTGTATCTTCAATACGATGGCTCTAATGGATTCCATTTACTCATAATCCAGAACTTAGCGAAGGTAATAGTATTTGTGTTTGATGTTTACTTTTTATATGTAATATTTTATCTTTATACATCTACTGTTATAAATGGCCTTTAAAAGTACTACTTATGTATTCAGTTAGTGCTTTTCCCTAACCAACAATTTGCATGGCTTTGAAAACCAGTTTCTTACATTTCTCCTTCCCCTTCCACTTCTTTTTCCTCCTCTTTTCTGTAATGTGGTCTTACCATCTTTTGTATAATGTGGCTTTCCCACTTGGCCCGTCCTTCTGTCTCCTGAACACATATGCAGGCATCTGCGTTTCTGTTCTCCCAGAAGGACTTAAACTCCATGAGCAGGACTTTGGGATTCTTCCTTTTACTTTTAATAATACCCAATGAATTTATATTTAAACCTTCATCTTGCCTGCATATCCCAATTCTTTCCCTGTGCCTCTTCAGCCGATAATCTCAGCCATCTGGCTCCCAAATCTTTTTCTATAAGGCATTCTATCACTAGGAGGTACTTTATACTTATATGCTTCTTTTGGAGAATGGCCACGTTTTCCTATATTGGTTTTAATTAGAAGCTCTTGGTCTTTTACAAAATGTTCTGATGGTGGCTCTGCTGTGCCCTAGTTTTATTTCCTGCAGCTTCTTGATGAGTTTGTTCATACCCTCATCATCAAACCAGCAGCTTCCATTTTGTGGGAATTGATTTCCTTTGACATTTCCTTGTGTTTAACTTGCCTTATATTCCTTTTTAGGTTTATGATCTTTGTCCTTGACTCAATCCGTTTATTTTTTGGAATAACTTAAGAGATTAGAGCCTTATTCTTGTCTGTTCTCGGAGAAAAAATTTTGATTTGCCTGCTTCAAATTCTTGATCTAAGCTTAACTGATGCACCATGATGTCTAATCCTAGTAGACTTCGGTTTTCTTTCCTTTACCCTTTCAATGATATTACTAGCATCATGTCACCATTAAGAAAGTGGTAAGATATGTACATACACTAACATATATGTTAAGTATCTATACAAGCATATATAGTATTACTCCAATTCGAAATGTAACTATAAATACACATGCACTGATATGAATATAATTGAAGGGAAAAAAATCTCTGGGTGAGCAGATGTTAACATTGGCTGCCCGAGGGTATAGAATTTTTCATCTATTTTTTTCTGTCTGTGTGTGTGTTTATGCGTGTGTGTGTTGTGTGTGTGTGCTGTATGTGACTTATCTGCAGTATTTATTTCTTCCCATAATAATTGGGCTCCTGGGTAATTAGCTGAGTCATTTTTGTTAGAAATGAATAATTTGAAAAATGATTGTTTAACCTCTTTATTTCATCACATTTGTCATTCAGATAGTCTCCCTTAGGCCAGCAAGTATAGAAAACAAAGCCCGCTCAGGCAGTCTACAGAAGGAATTCAGCTAAGGCTACTAAACCAAGAACATGTTTTTTTCTCTCTACAAATGTCATCACTCTATTTGCTTCCGGAATGGCGAAGCCTGCTAGTAATTCACTTCTTCCCTTCTCCAGTGCTGTCACTTTTGGCATTCGGCCGTATCTTTCCCAGTAACATTTTAGAACATCCACACGATGATCAATAACTCCTCTCCAGCTTCCCGTAGAGCAGAGCCAGAACAGACCCCCCCTTCCTCCACTTTCCAGCCTGCTTCTTTTTGCAGTACACACACTCACGTACGTGCTTTTCATTCAAGCTGCTATAATCAGCCTTCCGAGGCCTTACGTTGTTCATATTATATGTCGTAACTTTAAATTCTGCTTCTTCTAGGCTGATACACTGTAAGAAGCTTATCAGTCTTTAAAGATTTCTTTGATGGCCAACTTCCCTTTCACTGTTGACTCCTTTTCTCCTTTTGCTTCCTTTCTTTTGCCTCTCCCCTTTGTCTGAGGATTCATATCAATTTCCTCATATAGTCTATTTACATTTAGCATATTTAATATTGTATATTTAAATCTGGTGGTGCAGTAGTTAAGAGCTTGGCTGCTAACCAAAAGGCTGGCAGTTCGAATCCACCAGCTGCTCCTTGGAAACCCTATGGGGCAGCTCTACTCTGTCCTACAAGGTCACTATGAGTTGGAACTGACTGGATGGTAACGAGTTGGGGGTTTTCTTTTGTTATTAAATCTTCAGCTTTTATATTCATTTTCCTCAGTCTTTCCTTCCATGAGGAAAGAGAAATGTGCATCCCTCCCTTCTTCATACTTACCTCTGTGTACTTCTAAACAAAATAGTCTTTTCTGAGGTAAGAAGAGTTGACCTCCTTTTCTCACATCGCATCTGTTTTATGGAAGTACCTCTTGTTCATGATCACTACTGGGTCTGTTTCCCTGTGCATTTTCCCTTCCATAGCCTGAGCTGCAACTGCTGTATTTCTCCCATCTGCTCTTAAAATGCCTATTCTACGTCCTTTCTCTCTTTTAGAGTCCTACCTCCTTTTCCTGTGTTCATTCCGAGCAGATGTTACCAGCTTACCTTTTTTCATTTCCCCTTTCATTGATCATAACATACTTTTGGGTGTATGCTATAACGGTGACTTTCTTCCCCAGCACAATTATTCACAATATTTCCTCTTTTAAAAAAAAAAAAAAAAACTGAAAGCAACAACCTTATCCTCCATTCCAGACCACTTTTCCTTACTTACTTCACACTAATTCCATAATTTTATAAAGTCTATCTTTGCCACATCTCTGAGTGTCTCCATGCTGGTAATCATCTTTGTCTATTTCTGAATGAAAAGTATTTGGTCAGGATTTAACCTCATCTCTCCTTGCCACAGCTGCCCTTCACACATACATTTTCCAATCCAAACACTTACCTACCAGCCTACCACTTTCATTGGTGATGCTGCTCTCATGATATCTTCCTAAAGTAAACCGTAATGTCTCTTACCACCAAGAGTTCATGCCTGAGGAGAATGAGAGCCTTTGACCATGGCTGGCTAATGCAATCACCACAAAGATTTTCCAGCCTTGCTTTCCACTTTCTCCTGAGCCACTCATTCTCCAAACCAAATTCAGTTTCTCTGCCACTCTAAAGCTCCTGTCAAACTCATTATTTCCAGGGACTCGAATTACTATAAATATGTCCACTGAGTTCCAACTGAGCTAATAATTAGGGTCCCAGTAGTGATTACATGCCCTGAAACTGTTCTCCATAATAGAAGCAGAACCTTATAACTTATCTTTGCTGTAAGGAAGCCTTCCATTATCCTAGGAAGAATTCAATAATTCCTGTCTTCCTTTTTGTCATACTTGCCTCCTCATGCCATTAGTGTAGACAAAATAGATGAGACAGCAGAACTTTTCTGCCTTCTTCCTTTTCAGTTCATTCATTCTACTCAGTCCCTCAGTTTCCTCTGGACATCTATACTTGGGTCGTTAGTTCTCAGCAGACCCTCTGCCAAAGCCAGGCAGAAGAATGCAGTCGGCTTCCAGGGTCTGCTCTCAGCACTGTCAGAGTGGTGTTTTCCCCACCAGCCTCTGTATGGCCACAGGCACCGTCCATCCTCCACCCTCAGGACTTTGGGGTTTGCCTGTGACAATTGCATTTCCTGAAACCCTTCTTCTCCTCCTCTCTCCTCCCCACTCACCAGTCATGCCCATGGCCACATTGCCTTCTACACCAGAGATGATAACATTTCATGACTTGATCACATCCTTCTTCCTCCCGTTTCCCCTTCTAATAGAAGTAGCCCACCCTTCTTTTCCCTCCCCTTAGAGTCTGATGCTCAGCCCTGGATGAGGGCTCTGATTGCTTAGCCTATTCTCTACCCCTCCAGGCCAAAGTGGACTGGACCATGTCATTCAGATTCTTTCCCCAGGAATTTATCATTTGAAATAAAGCCAGGTATTGAGTGCTCATGTTGAGCCATGTCCATGCAGAAAGAGAAGAAACAGATGAACAGTGAGAGAGATGGGGGCTGGGGGCAGGGAGGAAAGAGTGGAGGGGAAGAGAAGGAAGGAGAGAAAAACAAACAGTTGAATAAAGAAAGGGTCTTTGGAGTAGAGGGCGTAGATAAAATCTCTGATTTTCAAACTCCTATGCCCACTTCCTTATGATGCTCATGCTGTTGTACCTTTCCAATGTCACCGAACCTAGAAGGTGGGTCCTTGTCCGGCACCCTCAGACTTGCCAATTATCTGGACACCGGTCTTTGGGCCAGCAAGATGGTGGCTGTACAGGCATACTTGGGAAGGAAAATTCTAGAAGGCGGCCAAGAAACAGGAGGTGACGTGGTTCTTGTGAGACCTCTCGCTTCGGAAGAGGGTCCGGGTGATGATTTTCCTTCTGATTTGTTCCTACTATTGCTGCGTCCTCTGCTGAGGTCAGTTAGCGGTCACAGCTGGCCCTTCTGCGCATGCGGGGCCGGCCAGATCTGGCTTGGGCTAGTTTAGGGACTAATGGAAATTTACTGGCATTCACAGGGTCAAGCTGGCTGGTTTCGAGGGATTTGGTTTCTTACATCCAAATGCTCCTTTATGAAGACGCATCCATTCAGAGAAAAACAATGAGAAAATTATAAACAATAATGATAATAATAACCATAATAATGATCACTACCATTTATTGTGCACATACTCTGTGCTGGGCACATAAGCACAGCAATCTTGTGATACAGGAGTTTTTACAGAATGACACCGACAAAAGACAGGTTTGCTGATTACATAATGGTGTCTATTACGCAGCTGGGAAGTGGCCCACACTGACCTTTGCACGAACTTCTTTCTCTCCAAGCCTGTGTGCTTACCCGTGTGCTATGAGGTAATCCATGTAAAGCATTCCGAACAACAGCAGGCACATGCGTGCCACAATCAAGCTCCCTAAACACTTACGATTCAGTCACTGGACAGGAGTGCTTACTACATTTTTAAATTGGCACAGCAAAGCCTTGTCAGACAGGATCAGATAGGAGCTTGCTACTAAAAGTGTAGTGGTTGAATGAGCAACTCGAACATCAGCTGGATACTTGTTAGAAATGGAAAGTCTTGGAGTGCACCCAGCCTCTACTGGATCAGAATCTGCATTTTAGCAAGGTCCCCAGGTGACTTATACGCACATTCTAGTTTGTGAAACTCTGCGGTAGGAGACTCAAAGATGTTGCCGATGAGGAAGATTGTGTTTGACTTAGTTGTTGGTTATTATCATTATGATGTAGTGCCCAAGATAAATATTTAGCTGTGGTATCAGCTGTCTAGGATGTAGGTTGAAAGATGAAGAAAATCAGAGCTAATGCAAGGCTCTGAGGTTTAGCAAAACCCTACCATCGAACACACAAGGCTTTATCAAGAAGCTACTGATCGTTTTCTTGCCTGAAGCATTACCTAGTCTCTATTTTGGTTCTTTTCCAACTACAAATAATTGTTTCTATATTGGTTTTTATTTTATTTTACTTTTTTTTAATAAGCAAAGTTTGGGAGTATTCCATCTTAGTAGGTTGGCTGATTGGGTACTTACTTTGGCTACCCAGATTTCTTCCCAGAAGTGTCTAAAATTTGGCTTGTTGTAAGAAGACTCTCTGGGATCAGCCCATTCAGTCAGCCTTTAGACAGGAGTCTAAACTAAAAGAAGCACCAGAATTACCTACAAAAATGACACAATGTTCTCCTCTTTAAAGTTGGTTCACATTTTGGGTACTACTGGCGGAAACTTGTTACCAACTCTTCAGAGAGCTGGATTCCAAAACCTGAAACGTGAGTGACACCAGTAGCTATTAACTTTGATCTTGAAAAATGTGGAACACTCAGGACATAATTGAGATCAACACCCAGGAGTGAACTGATGGAAAATGTGACTAACATAAGAAAAACAAGGCTATTTCTTTATTTTCACACATGGTTTTCATTTCCCTCTTTGAAATTTAGGTTAAGGACTCAAAATGTAGCTGTACCAAAAGTTAATAATTTATTTATGATAAATATAATAATTATGGAAAGTAACTCTCAGAGAATGTCATATTCTCATCCTTCGTGGTACCATGGAAACCCTCTAAGGGTCTATACTTGAGGTGCAAGACCTCAGATTTGAGTAACTGGCTATAAAGATATTTGTGTATCCACAGGCTTTGTAAGCATTTATTTCTCTGTCTTCTTAAAAAGCTAAATGCATGAAGAAATTATAAGAGAACTGGTATGCAGTATAGAATTTCTAATCTGTTATCAGCAAATGCTCTAAGACATGTCTTTGTAAAGGCAGAGAGGTCAAAGACAGAGGGAGCAAAGGAAATATTTATCAGACAAGGATGCTTAGAGAAAGGCTGAGGCCACAAGCCAGGACTGGAGCCTTTAACAGCATGTGCTAGGATTTATTCTGGATTTAACAAAAACGCTTCTGAAAATATTCCAAGACTAGAGCTTCACGTGGAGAGGGATAAGTCAACCAAACATTAAGGAAGGGAATACAGGAAAGTGGTTCCTCTGAATGCTCTTAACATCTAGGAGCAAGAAACTTTCTGAAGGGTGGAAACAAATGTCGGTGGCCTAGGATTTTACAGGCTCTTGCAAGTGATGTGGCTCAGACAGAAAACCTAAAGAGGGCCCTGTAGCTGTTGGCTCATTGTCGTCTTCCAAGGGGCAAGTACTCAACAGCAACATCACTCTGACCATAGGACCATATAGCCTTTGTCATCTCACCTACCAGATCCCCCATACACACATCCAGATTTAAACCTAGCTACCTGAAAAGCTATGTGCCATGATTTATCAAGGACTGAGATTTCCAAAGGTCTCTCCCCTCCACCCCACTTTCTGTGCAGATAGCCTGCTTTCTCCTCTTTCTCCACATCCTGAGTGTTTCCCCTCCTGCAGTTCCTCGTCTTCCTCTCTCTCCCTTTCCCTCTTCTTCCTCTCCTCCCCTCTTCCCTCCCCCACCCCTTACCTCTGCCCTGCCCTGCTCTCCTCTCTCCTCCCCATCGCAACCTTGGATCAACCCGGCTGTCTGGACTCTGTGTCCTATACTCCTGCTGTGATCCTTAATGAAATACATTTCAGGAAGCCTACTGATTGGATCCATGACAAGTGTATAATTTATAGGAGCAGCTGGGCCCTCCACACCGTGGGACCATCCTTTTATTCCTACTCAGTGTGCTCCCTCTCCAATTCTGCTCCACCCTAGCTCTCTCTCCTTCTGCTTCATTGAGGGGCTCAGCTATGAATCCCTTAGATGCCCTCCTTTTCCTATTTCCTTTCCTATTTTCATCTTGGGGGAAGGAGGAGCCTCCTTACTTTCAACAGATTCATCTCAGAGGTCGTCACATCTTAGTTATTATACTTAGAAGAGCCCCTCGAAGGATCCCCTTACCTCCTAAATCAGCGCCTCATTCTCTTTCACCTGCAAAATCCGAACAGCTGTCCTGCCCATCAGCTCTCCCTTCTTCATGCCGCCACCAGAGTTAGGTTTAGGGGTTGCCATGAGTCGGAATCGACTCGACAGCCACCGGTGATTTAGTTCATCAAATCTTAGTTTCTTCATTTCAACTTTAAAGTTGAGATATATTTATCAGAATGTTTTTTTTTTGTTTTTCTGTTTGTGTTCTTGATGAGAATATCTTCCTATGATCTTCTGTCTTCAATGACTGCTATATTTGCTGTCTTTTGAGGTGGTAGAAAGAAGAGATTTTTCTGAACATGGTGATGAGAACCTGTGTAAAGGTGAGAAGAGCAGCTGTCTTGTTGACAAGTCTAAAGGAGACAGAATAGCTCTGACTTCCTCAGAAGCTTTCTATCTGTCCTCAGATTGTATATTAAATGTTGGCTATTTGTAGAAAAGATATACGTAGAATATTTGGGAAGCTTCTAAAATATTCTGTGACCATTAGTACCTTAAAAATCTGGCTCAGATTTTTTCTCTCTTGATGGAAGGCTGCTGAAAATGACTCCTAAGAGAGAGCTTGCCTGCCCATGCCCTCCACACTTGTTTGTATTTCATCACAGGGTGATGGTTAAGTACACGGGCTTTAGAGACAGACGATCTAGTTTAAATTCCATTTTCTACTGTGTTACTATGGGCAGGTTACTTAACCTCTCTGTGCCTCAGTTTCATCACATAAAATGGGGATACAATTGCCAACTATCATCCTAGAATATTTTTAAGAATTAAAGGAGATCATCTTTGTTAGTTGTGCACAGTGCAGAGTATATAGGAAAGGCTTATTATTATTGCTATTATTATATGTTGCTATTACTGTTAGCTGTACATTCTTTGCTTTTCCAACTCAGCTGTAAATGTCTTGAAGTCAGGGATTTATATCATTAATCAAACACAAACAAATTAACACAGAATGGTTGAGGCAAGTCACTTAAATACATGGAGTATATTCTTTTCATACCTTGAAGGCATTTCTAAGGATCTCTGATGGTGCAGTGGTTAAGCACTTGGCTGCTAACTGAAAGGTTGGTGGTTTGAACCCACCAGCCGCTCTGTGGAAGGACGGTATCTTAATATCCTAAAGATTCTAGCCTTGGAAACCCTGTGGGGCAGCTCTGCTCTGTCCTGTAGGGTCGCTATGAGTCAGAAGCCACTCGGTAGGTTTGGTTTAAAAGCATTTATAATTAGCGTTCAGACATCAGTAAGTACTGATATGTTTTTGGGTCTTAAATGATAGATTTTTTTCCCCCTCATTAAATTTAGTTTAAGTATTTTATGAATAGAAAGTAATCCACAAATGATTATTAAATACATGTAACATCCCCGCAAGGCACAATCTTGATTTAAAACATAACTTAAACATACTATAGAGATATAGTTAAATCTATTTAAAGTGCTGAATGTAACAACAGTATTTACAAAATTTACCAGTTTTTTTTACATCATTAAAAAAAAAAAAAACAAGTCTGTGGTGCACTCAGCACAACTACCTCCTCCGAAGTCCTAGAAAAGGGTCAGTTTTCTGAAAGTACTTAATGGTGTTCGGATTAAGTGTACATTCCAAAGCATTCACATCATGGGTTAATGCCATTGGCTTCTCAGTGTGGTTACATATTGCTTAGGTTGCAAATCAAAACGCAAAGGAGTGAGGAGTTAGGACCTATTGAGTATCCATGGATCTCTTAATGGTGTTCTTTGCTTCCTTCTCTCTCTTGATAGAATACCAGCTAAGGCCATGCTAATCAGCCAACATGAAGATGTCTCATGTGAAGGCTTTGAACTAGAGACTCATACAAGTTGGGGACTAGAAGGAAACGTAAGAGATGATCGAGCCCAACTCTCTCATTTTATGGATGGGAAAACTGAGGCCTGCTGCACTCATTTCAGTTAAGACTGTTTTCAAGACAGCAACCAACACTTGTGCCTTTTATCTGAGTTATTTACTCTAATCGTAGAGTTTACTGTCGTGCTGTTCAGTTGGCCACAATACAGAATACCAGAGTACTCAGGATGCCATGTGCACGGATATGATCCTTTCAGTGTCCCTCTCATGGATCTGTCTGGATCTTCTCGGGTGTTTTCCATTGTGTTATCAAAGCTCAAAGTTTTCCTTCGAGTATTTTTTAAGGAAACATCATCATATAATATTTGGGACCACAAATAAATCTTTATAGCATACATTTCAGAGATATTATCTTCTTGGAATTTCTTCTTCCTCTAAGAGAATGCCTTTGTTAATAATTCACATATATTGTTAATTATTAAATTGTCGGGAAGTGCTACATTCCATTCCTTTGTGGGCTCATTTAACTATGTCCATGAACAACTAATAATTCATTTATTTTCAAATTAAACTTACCCAAATTTTGAAGTGAATTGCTTAAAAATTTGATACACTCAAGGTATCAAAAAAGGATTTCAATAAACGTAGTGATTAAGGAAGTCCACAATCTATATTTTTAGGTTCTTGCTGGAGGTGCTCGTGACTAATCTCTTTCACCGAGAGAAATAAGGATTGCTAATATATCCCAAAAAACATACCGTAATCACTTCAGAGCCCTGGTTGTCTTTTCTATCTATCTGTATAAACCTGTATTTAATTTCAAGTTATTTCCAAAACAAATGATTTTGAATTGTATTTTCCTTGCAACTTCTGGTGTTTAATTAGAAGTACTGGACATGAGGATTTGCGGAGCTTGTCTTGTAAGTGGTAGGTATCTATTAAGTTAAATTGTGCTGAAACAACGTGAAGTCTTCACTCAGTATTTTTACAAGGCACTTTTGGAAATGCTCACGTTGATGTTACTCATTAAGTCACTCTGGTAGCTTTGGTTAATTACAAAAACAATCCTGGAAGAAGAAGGCAAAAACAGACTAGAAGAGCAGAAAGGGACTCCTCCAACCCCACCCTCGGGAAAACTCTTGAAGTAGCAGGTTCCTGCATGTGCCAGGAATTCGGTCCCGAGCAAGCAGGCGCTCTGCGACGCCGGGGCGTTCCCAGCCGGGCACTGCTGGCTGCTTGCTGCCTGCAAACACCTGGCGTAGACTTTGAGGGCCCTAGAGACTTCTGTCGCGGACAGGTGGGCTCCGGGGCTGGAGGCAGAAGGCTCTGAGCTGTCATAAGGCTTTCCTGTAAGTCAGCAACTTGACTTTGGCGAGATAGCCAGCGGAAGAGCGAAGTAGCTCTGGCGGCCAATCGCTCGCCAGGAGGCAGCCCAGACCGAGCGCACCCCTCGTCCTCACCACTGACTCGAGAGCCGCGGCGGGGCAGCGGCTGAGCGCGCCGGGCCACGGCGGAGATCGGCTCTCCGGAGGACGCCCCCAGCTGCCAGCGGCGCCCCGGCGAGCGCCGCCGGGCTGCCAGGCGGGCTCGGCGGAGGCACGCCCCTCGGCTCTCGGCGGAGCGCGGACTCGCCCGGGTGCCCAAACTCCGCCTACCCTCGCGGGGAGCCTAGCTCTCCTGCCCGCCCCCTGCACTCCGGACCGAGCAGGCCTGGGGAAGAGGCCCCGAGCTGCACCGACAGTGAATGGGACGCAATCCAGAGGCGCACGAGTCTGCGGCCACGCGGGCTCCGATGGCCCCTAGAGGCTGAGCGCGGAGGCGGGAGGGCGGAGAAAGGGGCGCGGGGCCCGAAGCCGAGCTGCCTGCTTCCAAGGTAGGGAAAGGACGATGCCCAAACGAAGTTGATCTTTGGGGGAAGGAGGCTGGGGAGCGCCCTCCCCGAGCCGGAGCGCCTCGGAGCCAGTTGGGCTTGACCTCGCTGCGCCCCGAGCGCGCTCTCCGGCGCGGATCCGCCGCCCCTCTGGAAGGCGCAGTCGGAAAGTTGTCGGCAGCAGTGCCCCGAGCGCCCTGTTGTGTAACCTCGGCGCTGCCAGCCGCACGGGGAAGTTGCTGGCCCGCCCGCCAGCCCGGGGCAGTCGCGGCCCCGGGCGGATTTCATGGCCCGCGGCGAGCGCGGAGCCGGAGCCGGCGTGGGCGAGCCCCCGCGCGCCCCTTTCGGTGAGGACCCCCCGCGCCCGCTTCCTGCCGCTCGCCCGCTTTTCCGATGCTCGCTGCGCCCCTCGCCGCCTTCTCGCCGCCGCTTGCCTCTAGGAGCCGCCGCCTAAGTCGGAGAGGAGAGAATGACCGAGGTGCTGTGGCCCGCTGTCCCCAACGGGACGGACGCCGCCTTCCTGGCCGGCCCGGGCTCGCCCTGGGGGAACAGCACGGCCATCTCCACCGCCGCCGCCGCCGCCGCTTCATTCAAGTGTTCCCTGACCAAGACCGGCTTCCAGTTCTACTACCTGCCCGCTGTCTACATCCTGGTGTTCATCATCGGCTTCCTGGGTAACAGCGTGGCTATCTGGATGTTCGTCTTCCACATGAAGCCGTGGAGCGGCATCTCCGTGTACATGTTCAACTTGGCCTTGGCGGACTTTCTGTACGTGCTGACTCTGCCTGCCCTTATCTTCTACTACTTCAATAAGACGGACTGGATCTTCGGGGATGCCATGTGCAAGCTGCAGAGGTTTATCTTCCACGTGAACCTCTATGGCAGTATCTTGTTCCTGACCTGCATCAGCGCGCACCGCTACAGCGGCGTGGTGTATCCGCTCAAGTCGCTGGGCAGGCTGAAGAAGAAGAACGCTGTCTATGTCAGCGTGCTGGTGTGGCTCACCGTGGTGGTGGGCATCTCCCCCATCCTCTTCTACTCCGGCACGGGACTCCGGAGAAACAAAACCACCTGCTACGACACCACCTCGGACGACTACTTGAGAAGTTATTTCATCTACAGCATGTCCACGACTGTGGCCATGTTCTGTGTCCCGTTGGTGCTGATTTTGGGCTGTTACGGATTGATTGTGAAAGCTTTGATTTACAATGACCTGGACAACTCGCCTCTCAGGAGGAAATCCATTTACCTGGTGATTATCGTACTGACTGTTTTCGCTGTGTCTTACATCCCTTTCCATGTGATGAAAACGATGAACTTGAGGGCCCGGCTGGATTTTCAGACCCCAGAAATGTGTGCTTTCAATGACCAGGTGTATGCCACTTACCAGGTGACCAGAGGTCTAGCAAGTCTCAACAGCTGCGTGGACCCTATTCTCTATTTCCTGGCGGGAGATACTTTCAGAAGGAGACTCTCCCGGGCAACCAGGAAGGCTTCCAGAAGAAGTGAGGGAAATTTGCAGTCGAAGAGTGAAGACATGACCCTCAATATTTTATCCGAGTTCAAGCAGAATGGAGATACAAGCTTGTGAAGGCAAAGGAATCCCCCCTAAAACCTCACTTTTGTTAGTTACATGGTAGGATGCTAAAATAGAGCCAAGTGGTTTTTTCCCCCCTTTAAGTTTCTAGTAAGATTAGAGGAAATTGAGAGCAAAAAAGTTAAACAAAAGTAGAAATGCCCACACTTAGCTAGTGTGGGCTTCCTTTCAAGGTTTCCCTTCTTTCTGACTAGAAGTATGTATAATAAAATTATACTACCCGAGTTAAACATTTACCTTTTGTTCTTCCTTGAAAATTTACAAGTTTCTGTCTGCATCTCCACATACACATTGAAAGTGTGTGTGCACATGAGTATTGGGGAGATTTTGATATTAATCATTTCTCAAAAAACAACCTGACTGCTTGAAACTTGAGTTTGTGGTTCCTGTAAACTTTATTATTTTTAAGACCCCATGCTGGGAGCAGGTTGGAACTCTACATCTTAAGAAATATTTCGTATACAAAAAAAAAACCCACAGCCATCTAGTGGATTCTGACTCACAGCCACCCTATAGGGGAGAGAAGACCTGCGCCATAGGGTTTCCAAGGCTGTAAATCATTACGGAAGCGGACTGCTGTAGACTGCAATATCTTTCTCCCGCAGAGCAGTTGGTGGATTCGAACCTCCAGCCCTCCAGTTAGCAGCCGAGCGCTTAACCAGTCCACTACTAGGGCTCCTCCATATTTAGTATAGTATAGCGAAATACTAAACTCAGCTCACTCAGCGTCACATGAGAAGATCTCTGAGCCGGCTGTTTGGGGGTCTTACAAGCATAGGTCGTAGTTGGCTGAACTTCTTTGGGGAATTGAATAGAAATGTCAATGTTAATTAATTTAAAATCCTGGAAGGTGATTACTTCCTATTTCTGAAAAACTGCTCACTATACTTTGGGAACTAAATGTTTGATGGTGGAAGCCAGCATCGATTATCTTAAGGGAAAAAATGCATTCAAAATAATCAAAGTGCATGTACTTTCCTTGTAAACACCATGGACTCTTAGACTTCCTGTGATAAGAGCATTTACTTGCACGACTGCTGTGCAATGCCTTAGGAGTTTGTTTGTATTCCAAGACAAGTGCTCACATCTGTAAAAACAATGTTAAGAATCACAGATAAATTACAGACCAAAGTTGAAATAAAGTGGAATGACTGTTAGCAAGTTGAGAGGATGTTCAGCAGGAGGATAGTATTATCAGAGGGGGGGTGGTTAACAGTATTCATGATGCGTAGCCTGCAAGCATGTTTTCAGATGTAGAAGAGGCAGCTGGGGCTGGGGCTGGGGGAGGACGTTTTAGGATGAGGACTTTAGTTTAAATTGAAATCGTTATGTAAAGTCTCTGTGTTTGAGAGC
Source organism: Dugong dugon (assembly GCA_030035585.1). NCBI lineage: Eukaryota > Metazoa > Chordata > Mammalia > Sirenia > Dugongidae > Dugong > Dugong dugon. The sequence continues at coordinate 70,639,851 of CM057479.1, forward strand.
ATTAAATGCGATATGTAAACAAGACGGAGAAAGAGGCTGAATTTGTATAGGTGATGCTGATAGAAAGGAAAGCAATAATGCTTTAATGGATTTTACATCTCATATTTAAAAGAAAGAAAGACACATATTATGTGGGAAAGACCAATACGAAGAACTAAACTTGAGTACCTGAGGAAAGCTTATGGTGAAAAGTAAGTTATAGAAACTGCTAATCAAACTACCAACATTGGAAAACAAGACTAATGGTCAGTGTTTGCTTTTATACTTTCTCTCTGCCAGGCAGTTATAAAAAAAAAAAAGACATCTGTAAAATACTTCAACAACTTTAATTGCAGTTTTCAATGAATATCAAATTACTGCGCATCTAGCCCTTGAAATGGTCAAATTGTACGTAATGCAGAATGCTGAGGTGGGGTAACATGATTTATAGCCCCAAACAGGTCCAGTGTCAAAGGAATTTTTAGTTGGGAAAGCTAGCCCATGCAAAGTCAACATCAGCATCTGGAACTGCTGGTGGAGTAACTTATACCCTACATTGTTTGAAAGCACTTTGTAAGCAAAGTGATATGGGGCTATGCTAAGGCAAGAACCTTAATGCCCTGTGACATAAAGTGACAGCAAAGCCAGGGTTCGGTTTCTGTCCTTGCGATGCCTGGATAGATTGAATATCTGTGAGACCTTCAGTTAATGCTTAGAACTGCCTCAGTTTACCCAGTCTCCAGCCACTCAGATCAATGAAGAAAAGCTGTATTTAGCTTTCCTAAGTGGAAGTTCTTTTAAAATGTTCATTCTTGATGCATAGAAGCGACAGAAACCAAACTGAGAGGATATCTTAGAGATGTTCAACTACACCTCATTTGGAGGAAAGGAAGAGTTAGCCAGCTTCTCACGTCCTCGGGATCGGACAGCTCTGTGTGTTGTAAAATCCTGAAAGGCTAAACTATGTCGTTACTGCATTGATCCTGTCAAACATCATATTGAGTGATACAAGATCTATATCACTAACCTGGTCAAAATGCAAATTCCACAGGCTGTGCCACCCTTGGACTCGAAGACTGATGGTCTACATTTCTGTATTTCTCCACGCTTTTCTTTCGTTTTCTTCCTTTTAGGTCTCAGGATGCTCAGCTTGGTTTAGAGTATGTGTTAATACATTGTTTCAGCTTCCAGAGAAACTTCTTTTGGCGTGTGGATCCAGTGAGGAGGTGGACAGTGGTTAGAAATGCCCGTATGCTACTTGATGTGTTTTTTTCTTCTTCTTTAGCTTCATACATCCATCACGCTGGACAGCGATGACATGTGAAGGCATGCCAAATAGTAACAAGAATAATCTTGCCAACTCCTTGCAGGCCGAAAGAGGTCTCTGGAAAGAGTCTGTGCTAATGATGAAAATATAGAGAGGGTCAGGATGAAATGGTGAACTTTGGGTTGAAATGCTAATTTGTGCCATATAATGATATAAATAAGTATTTTAATAGCAAAGGCAGAAATCTGCTGGCCTTTGGATGAAAGAACAGCTCAAATTCTAGAATTTACCAGTTAACTAAATTTCACACTACAAAAATATTTAATGCGAAGTTCAAGGTGTTCTGTGGCTCACAAATTAGCCTCTTTGACTCTTTGAACATCAATTTGCGTTTACATTGAAATGATAAAAAAGAGAGAAAAGAGATACGGCATGAGAGTCAGGATTCAGAGTTAAAACCATGCCATTGCCACTCAGCCAGCTGTGGGACCCTTGACCCTTTCCAGAGCACTCTGCATGGATTAAGAAGGTTGGATGTCATCTGTTTGTTAGGGCTTTAGGGGATATGGTAAAGCATGAAAACTGGAGACAGTTTGAGATGCGTGAAATCTGCTGCTGTTATTTTCCAGAACTCTTCAATCCCAATCCTTGGCTAAAAATTCTTACAAGGTGCCAACTGCAGTGTGGACCTATGACCTATCAGTCTCCTGTCTACTTGGACAGCCTCAGACAGGAACTAAACTGTGTTTGGATACAAGAGATGCCAGTGCTCATGGCGACTGCAGTTGTACTAGTGACAGTGCTTAAAGGTGTGATACTAGGTTGAGATCTTTTGAAGCCCTGGTCAAATTGTAACTGTCACAGTGCTGACTGATGAAGCTCACAGTCCTTTAGTTGTACAGATTGAAAAATTTTCTTGAAAGATCCAACATACTAATGTAAATTATATTTATTACAATGTATAATATTAATGTGTCACATTTGTATTTTATGTGATATATGATGCATAGATAAAATGAGAGTTGTATATTATGATGCTTTTAACATATCAGTATGTTGAATGTTTTAAGTCTTCAGTTTTTTTTTTTTTGGTCTAAAGTATGAAAATCTTTTGTGATACAGGTGATTAGTTTTCCTTAGAAATGCTTCTGCATGTTTACCTTTTTGATTAGGGTTCTTTCTGTATGGACACAATTTGGTGTCAGATCATCATAAAATCGTTAGTAAATACAAAGTATCTTAGCCAGACTGGGTCCGTATTGTCTGTATTTTGTATGATGTTATAGAAAAGTTTATACTCTTCTTGTCGGGGGCTTAAAATTTTGTCCCCCAATATGGCAGCACTTCCATTTCCGAATGCAAAAGGCTTGTCCTAAACTCAAAGTCGTTTTTATGTTTTGGAAGTCTGGTGGAGTGGGCATTATAGATAATTAGAATTTAAGAAAAGATGGGAAGAGGAAGGCAGCTGGTTCAGTCAGTCTGCTGCTGCTTAGTTCTGCTTACATTTTTTTTGTGTTGTGTTTCTTCTTAAGGTGAAATAGTATCATCTTCCATTTCTTTGCAATGGCATTTCTAAGTAACACACTGCTAGCAAGTTCAACACTGCTATTAATTTTAATATTTTTTTCAGTTGATAATTTTAATTGCAAGTTTTATAGTGATAACTGTATTATTTGGCTGCTGAATTGTTATAATTTTTTTATTCTGTTGTACAGTGTATTATACACATCATCAAAAATATGAAGGGGAATATATGTTACATATCAGAATTTGTGAATTTGAATTGCAGTATGTGTTAGTGCTTTTGCAAAAATGTTTATTTTTCTATTATCTGTGATTTTGATATAGAACACTAGACTCGATGTCTTCGTGATGAATAGTGCCGTTGGATGAGCGGGATGGAAACAGTGTTACTTGATATTTGGAGTGTTCTCAGGTTTATTTAAATCAGTAGTAGCTTAAAGAAATCCAGACTATTGTGCTTAATTGTGTTTTTAATAAAAGGAAAGTACGTTTCCTATGACAGCATAGTGTTTGCATGCAGGAGTGTGCAGAATCCTGTGCGCGCGTGTGTGTGTGTGTGTGTGTGTGTGTGTGTGTGTGAGTGAGTGTCTAAGGCATGGCAACCAACTTTGTATCTGCTTTAGAGTAACAGCAGAGTTTCGATATAATCGTGGTCACTAAAGTTGTACCTACCGTAGATAATTAAAGCTGAAAAAGACCCAATAAAAGCATGCCACATGGTTTGATGGCTTCTGTGTTATTACAATAGATTAATACAAGTTTCTTCCAATTTTAACCTGTATTATTATACAGGCTGGCAAATACTGCCGAATGTATTGAACTAACTCAGGCATTTCTTAAGGAGTAGCCTGGGCTAGAAAACTACAGTTTCAAAGAAAGAATCCTGGTGTATGCTAATTAATAACATTATCATTATTTAGTATTTAATTATCGATAGGGATGGGACCTGAATCTTTGAAGCATAATACTGAATGCTCCCTTAATACGTCTCATACTAATGTTCTACGCTTAAAATGTTGGCTCTAATCTTTTATTTTTAGTGCATGGAGATAATGATACTAATAATCCTTTGTGGTTTCTGTTTATCTGTTAGCTTACATTGCTGGCTTCTCCTAGGTTTATTTAAAAAAAAATATACGATGCTACACAGCGCACACAGCTGTAGTGGAACAGAAAACGCTCAGAGCATTACCTTTTGTTCTGAGTGGAGGAGATAAGTGCACAGTGGTCTGGCCTCGGGCTTTTCCGATCTCCTCCAGAGACAAGTGCCTTGTCATAGAAACCTGTGGGTAGAAAAACGGAAATCTCTCGCAACCTTTAAGATGATCTGTCAGTCAGTATTAACTCCCTAATTTGCTTTACTATCCAAAGTCCCCCATTTGGGAATCCTTACATATTAACATCAGCTTTAGTAGAGTTTGTGCATGTATGTATATGTGTATTTAAATGCCTGGATACACACAATACAGGTAATTATCTTTTTGATTTAAAAGACATTTACCATAAACGTTTTGATTTTCTCAGTCACTTTGGGATTAGAGTTATTTAAAGAAACATCACACATACGTATACCGCATTTTAGTCACCTTACTAAAATGAACTTGGAAGTTTCTTTTCTCTTCAGAAGATTTAGAATTTTGCCCCCAAATATGATCAGAGCTTTCGTTTTCAAATACAAAAATCGTGTCCTAAATTCAAAGCAGGTCTATTATGGCTTAGCAGTCTGATAGGACGGGGCATTATAGACACTATAGATGCCGCTAGAAATCCATGCTAATGTGAATTCTGTGCTTACTGACTTCAGCCCTTCGGGGTGAGGTTGCTTCAGGGTGGACCCTGAGGACTCATCCTCAGCGAGCATGGTTGCTGGGACCCACCTTCCAAATAACAGCTGTGGATGGAGTCAGGCCCCTGGGCCAAGCAGCTGGCAGCACTTCAGCCTCTTGGGATGGACGAGGTAGAGGAGTAGGGGGCTGGGAGGTAAGGGGGGGGCTGCCAGTGCAGCACAAAGGGAAAAAAAATTTCCCTTTCCTGATTACCTGATGGGGAGAAATTACCTGCATGGAGGTGGAAAATCTTTGACGATAGACAGAAAGAGGCCTTGGAGATGATCCAATTCCGATCCCATCACCTTGGTTTGCAGGTGAAGGCGAAGTGTTCACGTTTCGCCAAAGGTGGAGCTAGCCAGAACTCAGAGTTCTCATCCTCAGCCACACAGTCCTTCGACATCCCGGGGCTCTTCAGACAGTGGGTCTTGACCCATTAATGGATCATGAAATCAGTGTGGTGGGTTCTGACCAGAACTCTTCAACGAAATGAAATAGAATAGAAAATATCAGTGTTCATAGCTCAGTGAGTAAGGATTTGTGATTTTAATTTCACACACACACACATATATTTTCATGTATTTGTATCCTGGGTCACAGTGGAAATTTTATTTCTGGGTATACATGGAGAAAAATTTTGAAAATTCTCCACTATTCACTCAGTAAAAGGTGGCATGTAGTGAAAGGAAAACAGAGTGAGAGATTGTTTTCAAAACTGTTTTTAAATAAACACAAAAATACTTAGTTAATTTTATTGCATGCGTTCATTCTGTTTTGTTTTCTCCTGTTATTTTCCTCTGGAGATCCCATTCAGAATTCCTGAAGCAATTTTAAAGCAGCATTTAGCCTACATTTAAAGATGGCCATTTGCAATTAAAGGTAGTATAATTGAAACTCAGATTTATGTAAACTTTGATAGCTTAACTCTTCACGCTGTTCTCTCTGGTTTGAACAGTTAACAGCCAAACAGCAAATCTCAGCTGTCTTTTTTTTTTTTTCTTTAATTCTTGTACTCTAAGTGAAAGTTTATAATTCAAGGTAGTCTCTCATACAAAAATTTATACATACATTTTTATGTGACCCTAGTTGCTCTCCCTATACTGTGACAGCACACTCCTCCCTTCCACCCCTGATTTCCTGTGTCCATTCAACCAGCTCCTGACCCTCTCTGCCTTCTCATCTCACCTCTGGACAGGATCTGCCCGTTTAGTCTCATGTATCTACTTGGGCTAAGAAGCACACTCCTCACAAGTATCGTTTTATGTCCCATAGTCCAGTCTAATCTTTATCTGAAGAGTTGGCCTTGGGGATGGTTTCAGTTTTGAGCTAACAGAGAGTCTGGGCGCCATGTCTTCCAGGATCTCTCCAGTCTCGATCAAACCATTAAGTCTGATCTTTTTACTACAATTTGAGTTCTCCACCCCACTCTTCTCCTGCTCCATCAGGGACGCTCTGTTGTGTTCCCTGTCAGGGCGGTCATTGGTGGTAGCTGGGCACCATCTAGTTCTTCTTGTCTCAGGCTGATGAAGTCTCTGGTTTATGTGGCCTTTTCTGTCTCTTGGGCTAATACTTGCCTTGTGTCTTTGGTGTTCTTCATTCTCGTTTGCTCCAGGTGGGTTAGGACCAATTGATGTGTCTTAGATGGCTGCTCACTAGCTTTTAAGACCCCAGATGCCACTCACCAAAGTGGGATGCAGAACATTTTCTTAATAAACTTTGTTAAGCCAATTGACCTAGATGTCCCCTGAAACCATGGTCCCCAGACCCCCACCCCTGCTACTCTGTCCCTTGAAATGTTTGGTTGTATTCAGGAAATTTCTTAGCTTTGGCTTAGTCCATTTGTGCTGACGTCCCCTGTAGTGTATGTTGCCCTTCCCTTCACCTAAGATAATTCTTGTCTACTGTCTAGCTAGTGAATACCCCTCTCCCTCCCTCCCCACCCTTGTAACCATTAAAGAATGTTTTGTTCTGTGTTTAAATCTTTTCTTGAGTTCTTATAATAGCGGTCTTATACAACATTTGTCCTTTTGCTACTAACTAAATTCACTCAGCATAATGCCTTCCAGATTCTTCCATGTTATAAGATGTTTCATGGATTCTTTATCATTGCGTAGTATTCCATTGTGTGAATATACCATAATTGGTTTATCCATTCATCCATTGATAGGCATCTAGGTTGTTTTCATCTTTTTGCTATCGGGAACAGTGCTGCAGTGAACACAGGTGTGCATATATCTATTCGTGTGATGACCCTTATTTCTCTAGGATATATTCCAAGGAGTGGGATTGCTGGATTGTATGGTACTTCTAGCTTTTTAAGGAAGTGCCAAATCGATTTCCAAAGTGGTTGTACCATTTTACATTCCCACCAACAGTGTATAAGTGTTCCAGTCTCTCCACAACCTCTCCAGCATTTATTATTTTGTGTGTTTTGGGTTAATGCTAGCCTTATTGGGGTGAGATGATATCTCATTGTAGTTTTGATCTGCATTCCTCTGATGGCTAATGATCGTGAGCATTTCTTCATGTGTCTGTTAGCCACCTGAATGTCTTCTTTGGCACAGTGCCTGTTCATATCCTTTGTCCATTTTTTAATTGGGTTATTTGTCTTTTTGTCGTTGAGGTTTTGAAGTATCTTGTAGATTTTAGAGATTAGATGCTGATCAGATCTGTCATAGCCAAAATTTTTTTCCAAGTCTGTAGGTTGTCTTTTGACTCTTTTGGTAAAGCCTTTTGATGAGCGTAAGTGTTTGACTTTTAGGAACTCCCACTTATCTAGTTTCTCTTCTGGTATTTGTGCATTGTTACTTATGGTTTGTATTGTGTTTATGCCATGTGGATATACCATAATTTGTTTATCTATTCGTCCGTTGATGGGCATCTAGGTTGTTTCCAGCTCTTTGTTATTGTGAACAGTGCTGCAATGAACATAGGTGTGCATATGTCTATTCATGTCACTGCTAATCTATCTCTTGGATATATACCTATGAGTGGGATTGCTGGGTCACAAGGTATTTCTATTTCTAGTTTTTTGAGGAAGTGCCATACCATTTTCCATAGTGGTTGTACCATTTTACAATCCCACCAGCAGTGTATAAGAGTTCCAGTCTGCCCACAACTTCACCAGCATTTGTTGTTTTCTGGTTTTTTGATCAATGCCATTTTTTCAGGGGCGAGGTTGTATCTCATTGTAGTTTTGATTTGCATCTCTCTAATGACTAATGAAGGAGCCCTGGTGGTGCAGTGGTTAAAATGACTGACTGCTAACCAAAAGTTCGGCAGTTTGAAACCACCAGCAGCTCCACAGGAGAAAGATGTGGCTGTCTGCTTCCGTAAAAATTTAATTTGGAAACCCTATGGGGTCGCTATGAGTTGGAATCAACTCAATGACAGTGGTTTTCTTTTTGGTTTTTAATGGCTAATGGGTCACTATTCTACAGCAACGGTTTTAATGGCTAATGATCATGAGCATCTTTTCATGTGTTTTTTTGCTGCCTGAATGTCCTCTTCAGTGATGTGTCTGTTCGTGTCATTTGTCCATTTTTTGATTGGATTGTTTGTCTTTTTGCTGTTGAGTTGTTGAAGTTTTCTATATAGTTTAGAGATTAGACCCTTATCAGATATGTTGTTGTTGAAGATTTTTTTCCCAGTCTGTAGATTCTGTTTTTACTCTTTTGGGAAAATCTTTTGATGAGCATAAGTATTTAATTTCTAGGAGATCCCAGTTGTCTGATTTATCTTCTGGTGTTCGTGTATTTTTAGGTGTGTTCAATAGACTATGCTAAAAATTAGGTCCCTAGTTTTATTCCTATGTTATCCTTCAGGAACTTTACAGTTTTATCTGTAACATTTAGGTCTTTGATCCATTTTGAGTTAGTTTTTGTGTACGGTGTGAGGTATGGATTTCATTTCATTTTTCTGCAAATGGATATCGGTTTTTCCATTGCCATTTGTTAAGGAGACTGTTTCTTCCCCATTGAATGGACTTCAACCCTTTGTTGAAGATCAGCTGCCTGTAGATGGATGGATTTACTTCTGGGTTCCTAACCCTATTCCATTGGTCTATATGTCATTGAACCAGTACCAGGCTGTTTTCATTACTGTGACTGTAAAGTAAGTTGTGAGATTGGATAGTAAGAGGCCTCCTACTTTTTTCTTCTTCAATGTTGCTTTAGCTATTGGGGCTTCTTTCCTTTCCATATAGAGTTGGAGATTAGTTTTTCCATTTCATTAAAGGATGTTGTTGGGATTTGTATCAGGATTGCATGATATCTACAGATCACTTTGAGTACTGTTGACATTTTCACAGTGTTAAGTCTTCCAATCCATGAGTAGGTATACTCTTGAGGCTGCTAAGGATTTTGCCACTCAGTGTGCTGTTTTGTCATTGTTGTTCTAAATTTGTATTGCCTTCTTTCACGTCACGGTTGTTTTTTGGCTTTGGGTGCGTTTAATATTGTTCTTTTGGACACTACATTGACTATCTGAGATCAGATAGTAACCGAGTATTCAACTTTTCCATGGTTTGCACTATTGTGTGCCCTGTGGGGGCAAAGGCACGTATGACAAAGTGTGTACACCTAAAAATATATCAATAAGAAGTGTCTGCTGGCCTCAGTACCTGGGGCCTCCCCTCGCAGGTTGATGGTCTATTTTCAGTCACCACAGAGCAGAGTCTGGTTTTCAGTTTTGCAGATCCAGAAATTTGATCACAACAGTTCAACTAGAGTTCATCAAACTCTGGGGAACTGACTCACACCAAGCAAACTGACAAAAGAATCATTTACCAACTAGAATGCCAATTTTTGCATATACAACAGTCTGATACCAGTCAGAATAATAGACATGTGCCTTTTTGTTCAAGGGAGAATATCATTGTGGATAAGAAAGTTGCCTACAGAGCTTAAAATAAGAACAAAGAGGGGTGATATTCTTGAAAGACAGTAAAATAACGCAGCCTAAAGAATTGTTTATCTCCAGAGATATTGATCTTGATAATCATCATCTATCCTGTGTTTGAAGAAACTCTCCCTGCCTGGGGGAGCTCAGCTGCATATGAACTGAAAATGTCTTATTTGTGTATTCTTTTTTAAAATCAGTCACCACCCTGTCCACTTCTTTGCATGCAAACTGTGTTTTAGTACTGTCTTGCACTGGTGGAAGTGGAAGAGTGGGTGGTGGAGCGGACCTGCAGTGCTTGCTAAATTGGAGATACTTAAAAGACATATAACTAAAAAACCAAATTCACTGCCATTGAATCGATTCCGACTCATAGAGACCCCATAGGGTTTCTGAAGCTGTAAATCTCTATGGAAGCAAACTGCTACATCTTTCTTCCGCGGAGCCACTGGTGGTTTCAAAGTGCTGACCTTTTGGTTATTGGTCAATTGCTTTAACCACTGTGCCTCCAGGGCTCCTTAAAGGACATATAGTTGGGACTTTATCAAAAAAGTGAAATGACAACCTATGGACTGGGAGAAAATTTTCTAGACCATACATCTGATAAGGGTCTAATATCCGAAATAAATTTTAAAAACTTCTGCAATTCAACAACAACAAAAAAGACAAACAACCCAATCAAAAAAAAAAAAAAAAAGAAAAAAAATGAGCAAAGGACTTTAACAGGCCATTTCACCAAAGAGGATATTAAAATGGCCAATAAGCACATGAAAAGATACTCAATGTCATTAGCCATTAAAAAAAAGAAAAGAAAACCAAACTCGTTGTCATCAGGTCAACTCTGACTTGTAGCGACCCTATAAGACAGACTAGAACTGCCCCATAGGGTTTCCAAGTCTATTTGAATGGACAACGTTTCAGTTAGCAACCCCATTTTACATTCCCATCAGCAATGGATGAGGGTTCTGGTTTCTCCACAACCTTGTCAACACCTGTTGTTTTCCTTTTTTTAATCATTGTCATTCTAATGGAGTTGAGGTGGTACCTGCTGTCCCCAGATCACCAACGACTTTGGGACAATTCACACTTGCCCTTTAATGTTATGTAAATTTGCCCTCACTTTGAAACAATTTGTACAGTGCTTTAACCATTATACCACCAGGGCTCCATCATTAGCCATTATCCTCTACTGCCATGGAGTCAATTCAAACTCATAGAGACCCCATAGGTTTTCCAAGGCTGTAAATCTCTATGGAAGCAGACTTCCACATCTTTCTCCTGTAGAGCCACTGGTGATTTCAAGCTGCTGATCTTTCAGTTTGCAGTTGATTGCTTTAACCACTGCGCCACCAGGGCTCCTTTCATTAGCCATTCCAAACCAAACTCGTTGCCATAGAGTCGATTCTGACACATAGTGACCCTATAGGACAGAGTAGAACCTCCCCACAGGGTTTCCAAGGAGTGGCTGGTGGATTGGAACTGCTGACCTTTTGGTTAGTAGCTGAGCTCTTCACCAGTGTGCCACCAGGGCTCCTCATTAGCAGTTAAAAAAACCAAAACCATTGCCATCAAGTTGATTCCAAGTCATACTGACCCTATAGGACAGAGTAGACCTGCCCGTAGGGTTTCCAAGGAGCAGCTGGTGGATTCTAACTGCTGACCTTTTGGTTAGCAGCCGTAGCATGCCATAGCTCTTAACCTCTGTGCCACCAGGGCTCCAAGTTAGTGCCTACACATAGTTAAATATTTCTAATATAACCTCTGCCTTTAAAACAGTGTGAGGGATCTGGAAGGCACTTAAAGTGGCACAAAACAATTTGCAAATGGAGAACAGTTAAGAGATAAATTGTATCAAGAAACTTAGAGTGTAAGAGGATTCACAGAGGAGGGCATTTTGGTTGAACTAGAGTAGACTGGGGAAGTATATTCATAGAGGAAGATGGATTAAGAAGGAGCTCTGGTAGCGCAGTGGTTAAGCACTTGGCTGCTAACCAAAAGGTCAGAGGTTCCAACCCACCAGCAGCTCCTCAGAAGAAAGATCTAGAGAATGCTTCCATAAAGATTACAGCCTTGGAAACCCTCTGGGGCAATTCTACTCTGTCCTATATAGGGTCGCTGTGAGTCAGAATTCAGTGCGATGGGTTTGGTTTTCTGGTTTTAAAAGTAGGATGGAATTTAACATTCAGGGGAAAAAAGGGAAGGCATTTCAGGCTTGTTTTTTATTTGAGGTGGAGGTATGAAGAAAAGAATGAGAAACACAGTAAACTGGAAAGAGATGGACTTGGGTAGATGAAAGGGAGAAAAGAGATTCACTGAGGCTCAATGGATAAGAGAAATTCAAGTCAACTGGGTAGAATACAGCCTATGAAGGAACAAGCCGAGAAGTTTGCACTTATCGCGGTAGCCAAGAGAGAACCACGAGAAGGTCTACCTCAGGGGAATGGCACAGAGGATCTGACAAGAAGGGCAAGGAGACCTGCTGAGAGACACTACTGTTCTAAGCAAGACATTCAAAGGAGATGGTGGTGGTGCTAAGCTCAAGGAGCAGAGGCCAGCTGTTTGTGGTGTCTTAATAAAGTAGAGGAAAGAAAGGGAATAGTCAAAGATGACTGGGGTTCTAGCTGGAGAAACAGGAATAATAGTAGTAATTCTAACATATGAAGGGAGTAGGAGAGTGTAAGAAAGCGTGAAAGATCCTCAGGCCTCTGGGCAAGAAATATGACTATTTATTTTGCTATAACTTGACTTAATTATTTTGAGGCTCTCTTCTACTGAAATGGCAGAAATTCAAATTCACTTTGTTTAGTTTCAAAGGGCAGCTTGAGAAGAAAGTATAATAATGACACGTGTAGAAAACTAAAAAGGAAGAACATGCTTGGCATTTCTCAGGCTGAAAGAACTGAAGAAAATAATTTAAGCCCCGAATTGCAATCTTGAAGGATTCTATGGGCAAAAAATTGAATGACACAGGAAACATCAGAAGAAGATGGAAGGAATATACAGAGTCACAGTACCAAAAAGAATTGGTTGACATTCATCCATTTCATGAGGTAGCAAATGATTAAGAACCAATGGTACTGAAGGAAGAGTTCCAAGCTGCACTGATGGCATTGGCAAAAAACGAGGCTCCAAGAATTGATGGAATACCAACTGAGATGTTTCAACGTTGGAAGCGTTCACTCATCTATGCCGAGAAATTTGGAAGATAGCAACCTGGCCAACTAACTGGAAGAGATCCACATATATGCCTATTCCAAAGAAAGGCAATCCAACGGAATACAGAAATTATCGAACAGTATCATTAATAACACGTGCAAGTAAAATTAGGCTGAAGATCATTCAAAAATAGTTGCAGCAGTACGTTGACAAGGAACTGCCAAAAATTCAAGCTGGATTCAGAAGAGGACGAGAAACGAGGGATATTATTGCTGATGTCAAATGGATCTTGGCTGAAAGCAGAGAATACTGGAAAGATGTTTACCTGCGTTGTATTAACTACACAAACGCATTTGACTGTGTGGATCAAAACAAATTATGGATAACATTGCAAAGAATGGGAATTCCAGAACATTTAATTGTGCTCATGTGGAACCTGTCCATTAACCAAGAAGCAGTCGTTTGAGCAGAACAAGGGAATACTGCATGGTTTAAAATCAAGAAAGATGTGCATAAGGGTTGTATCCTTTCACCATACTTATTTCATCTGTATGCTGAGCAGATAATCCGAGAAGCTGGACTATATGAAGACCTTGGTATCAGTATTGGAGGAAGGTTCATTAACATCCTGAAATATGTGGATGATACAACCTTGCTTGCTGAAAGTGAAGAGGCCTTGAAGCACTTACTGATAAGGATCAAAGACCACAGCCATCAGTTTGGATTGCACCTCAATATTAAGAAAACAAAAATCCTCACAACTGGACCAATAAGCAACATCATGATAAATGGAGAAAATATTGAAGTTGCCAAGGATTTCATTTTACTTGGATCCACAGTCAACACCCACGGAAGCAGCAGTAAAGAAATCAAATGGGTAAATCTGCTGCAGAAGACCTCTTTCAAGTGTTAAAAAGCAAAGATGTCACTTTAAGGACTGAGGTGCGTCTGACCCAAGCCACGGTATTTTCAGTCACCTCATATACATGCAAAAGCTGGACGATGAATAAGGAAGACCAAAGAAGAATTGATGACTTCGAATTATGGTGTTGGCAAAGAATATTGGATATACCGTGAACTGCCAGAAGAACGAACAAATCTGTTTTGAAAGACGTACAGCCAGAATGCTCCTTAGAAGTGAGGATGGCAGGACTTCGTCTCATGTACTTTGGATATGTTATCAGGAGGGACCAAACCCTGGAGAAGGACATCGTGCTTGGTAAAGTAGAGGGTCAGCAAAAAAGAGGGAGACCCTAAATGAGATGGATTGACACAGTGGCTGCAACAATGAGCTCAAACATAACAACAATTGTGAGGATGGTGCAGGACTGGGCAGTGTTTTGTTCTTTTGTACATAGGGTCACTATGAGTTGGAACCGATTTGATGGCACCTAACAACAACAACAGTTTCTCTGTCCTTCTCCTTGAAGCTGCAACTTAAGTCCGTAAAGGAGTTAAGTTGTTGAGAGCAAGGCATCTATTTGGTCAAGGTTGTCATCTCTCAACACTGCCAACTCATGAGTTGGCCTTGTCTGTGCAATGCTCTGCTTTGTCATTCCTTTACATTCACAGAGCCCTTCCTTTATGTCTCTCTCAGCTGATTCCATGACCCTGTTGGGCTCACAGCATTTTACTGCTGGAACAAAGAGCAGGCATGTAAGCTGTCTCAGGCCATACCTTTAAATATACACAGCCATTTCTGTTCTGGGATTTTGTGCAAAGGAGAAGAGCAGAAGGTAAACTCTTGGCAAATACACAAATTTCAAGAGCTAATGGAGAGAGGCCTGTCTTCTTCTAAGATCAGCTTGGCCTGTTAACCCCAGATTGGAGGAAAGACTGAGAGAGACTGAGGGCTAAAAGCAGTCACCCACTGGGTGGAGAAGATGTGAGAGGGCAGAGCAAGCAGAAGACCCAGAGAGATCAATGTTAACAAGTGCAGGCAAACTACCTATGGGATGGCCGGGTTGTAACTTGTGGAACCTGTGAGGGTAGACAACGAGGAATGGAACTGGAATGTCAAAGTCAAGTGTTCAGTGGTCAAGGAAACCAGAGAGAGGATGCTAGTCAGTAATGTGGCTAAGGTCAAAACCAAGGCAGCACAGCGGAGGAGAAATCTGGCTCATTGACATGCAGTTGGACGAGACCAGGAGAAAGCTAAGTAAGGTCAGGTTAGAGGAGGTTGTAACAAAATTCACGGTGCCAGATTCTGCCCCAAAGCCCAGTGGTGAAATGTGTTGAGAGAAGCTGGTTCCTCTTGACAGTCCAGGACCAACCTTTCCCCAGTTTGACTGTTCTGTCTTATAGCAGATATTCTGTCCACTTTGTTAGGTTGGTTTGTAAGGCACTATCAGTTCATAACTGGCTCTCCAGATGGTCCATGTCATTATGGGTCGGAACTCTGCTCACCAAGATGCCTGGAAGGTGCAAAGAAGGGCTAGACTTTGCATGTCCTTCTCCTGGCTGACCTTCCCTGGTCCTCCTTGGCTGGAGCAACTAAGAGTGGAGTAATTGGGTTATCATGTAGATGGGCATTATAAGATGAAAACTAAATCTTCGGAATGAGGAGGAAATTTAAAAATCATACCATAAGGTCAGAGAAAGTCTTCTCATATGGATGCTTAATAATTGGGGGCGAGGGAGGGGGTGGATATTCTATAGTGTTTAAAAGTCAGACCAAATTGGATTCAAATCCCAGCACAGACAATTAATAACCATGAGAAATTTGACAGGATACTTACCCTTTCCGAACGTCAGTTTTCTCATTAAAAAAAAAATGGGGTTGATAATATGTACCGCATTGGGTTCTTGTGAGGTGTAAATGAGATCATTTGTGTGAAGCTCTTTGTACAACTGCCTAACAGTAAGTGCTCAAGGAATAGTTGTTATTAATGGCAAATCTGGAATGTGAGGCTGGGGACCTAAGAAATAGAGTTGGGCAGAGGCTGCTGGAGGTCAGAAGACTCAGTTGTAGGGAGAGGGAAACTTGGAAGGCTTGGAGTCAAGCAAGGGTAAACTAAAAGGACTCAGCAGAGGAAGCTAGGAGAGAATACCCAGAAAAGATAGGAAGGGGAAAATGTGGTGTCTAAGAAACCAAGAGTAGTCCCTGGTGTAAACGGTAAATGCTCTTGGCTGTTAACTGAAAGTTTGGAGGTTCAAGTCCTCCAAGAGGTACCTCAGAAGAAAGGCTCCTGGCAATCTACTTCACAAAAATCAGCCATTGAAAATCTGATGGAGCACAGTCCTACTCTGACATACGTGGGGCCGCCATAAGTCGGACTTGACTCAATGACAACTGGTTAAGAAACTCAGAAGGGCGTAGTGGTCAACAGGGTTGGATGAGGAAAGAGAATGAGCATGGAGGGATTCAAGAGGAGTGGACCTGGCAATCAGATGATGAGAGTGGAGGGGAAGGAAGCCAGAGGGCAGAGGATTAAGAGGGAAATATTAAGGAACATTGTGTTCTCAGGGGAAGATCAAGAAAAACAGTTGCTCGAGAAAGGCCAACTAGCAGGATATATTGACTCTAAAGTATGGTGTTGTCGTATGTGAGTCTTTGTTTACGTTGTTGTCATTCAAGCCTCAAACTCTAAAAGAACAAGCTGCCCCTGGTTGCCAGGAAGTATTACCCCTGCTGCTTCCAAATCCAATTCTGGCAAGCTCAGCCATTCCGCATGGTCTTCCCATTAGCATTCATACAGTACTCATTAGGACTTTAAATCTTTTCAGGCTTGTCAAATTCCATTCTAGAGGCATGACAAATCTTAACTTGTAGATTGTAGTGTTTCTTTCTTTTTACAAGAACTCGGCTTCAAAATCGACTGCTGCAAATAATAGTAACCTTTCTGTTTTAAATTCTTATATCAGAGTTTTTTCCTCTGTAATAAAAAAAAAATTACCACTTTTTTAGATTTTTCACACCTTAAATAATAAACCTTCCTTGTACATTTCAGAAATATTGGAAATAACGATAGTGGATTTTTTTTCTAACTCATTTGCATGTAAATTTATAAAGCGTTTTGACTAGTCCATTGTTTTTTACATATTTACTTTGTATCAGAAATATTTAAACACCCCTTTTAATCTGCCGGAAGAGCGAGTGACTGAAAAGAATCATAATATATAATACCACAAATATCTAGAAGTCTCAAAATATTTCTGTCTTTCCACAAAAACAAGTAATTGGGGAAAAAACAGAGTTGATTCTAATTATATGTAAGTGCATATATGTAATATGCAATACTACAGAACTGCCTAGCTACACCATTTGAGCAATGTGAATTTCCCACAATGCATTCAGCTCCATGTTGCTACTGTTAATGCCTTCCAATATTACCTAAAACTTAGCCTGCTTTTGTCATGAAAAATAATTTTCTCTTTCCAACTGCTGTTTTACAAATACTTGATCATGATTCTTAAAATACTCCATCGCAACCCGGCAGTGGCAAAACATTTTCTTCAGTACAAACTGTAATTCTAAACTGAAAAACTTCAGTTTCCAAATCTATAACAAATAAGAAACAAATTGTATTTTTAATATTTTTGCAATTAGGTTTGATGCTATTTAGAAGAATCAAGTTCTTTACTTTAATCTTAGGGTTCTCTTTGACTTTAGGGGGTGAATTAAATGTATTTTTTAAGAATTAAAAATAATACTCAGCATCTCATCGCCTAACGGTTTATATGTTCTGAATATAATAGGTAGAATATGTAGAATTTTCTTTAACATTTTTTCAGCATGACTTCTCTTTAAGAAATATTGAGAGGAAAAAATTTAACTTCATTTTAAAGTAAGAAAAATTTTGTTTTAACAGCCAAAATAGGGACTATGTTAAATTCGACTAAATATACCGATTGCATGCTAGGTGAGATGTGATGAGATGGGAACTTGAGCGGGCCCCATTGTGAATGGCAAGAGATTCAGGAGGCACGTTCCATGGGACCCAGAGGTTGACTGAACGTGGAGGAATTGGGGAGAAGAAGCAGTTTAGGCTTCAGGCCCCTGACACATTTCTAGCTTGAGCAGTGAATGCCATGAATGATGGGGCCATCCGCCACCCCTGGGAAAAAGGATGAGGAACTGACAACTTTCTCTTTGGATTAATTGGTCCTGAAAGTGGAGCTGCAATAGATAGGATTTTGTGTTTTCCACCCCACTCGTTTGCTTTTATTTTATAGTGCCTGGTTGTAAATAGAGCAAGATTTAAATATACTGAAGAAATACTATTTAAAGGGCCGTTGAAATAGTCCTACGATTGCTAAATATGATTGCTGAAGTCATCTGGTTCAGAATTGGGCAGCGTATCTAATTTTGACAAGCAAAGGAATCATATTTTATGCATTCAACAGATGAATTTTGAATGCCTACTGTGTATCAGACACTCTACTAAGAGCTGCAGATACAGGAGGAAGCAAGACTGATAAATTCCTGCACTCACAGTACTTACACTTTACTGAGGGAATATAAATGCTGAGTAGCAGTGAGGAAGATAAGTTATTAATAAGTACTGTGAAGAAAATAAAACATCATATGGACAGAAGGATGCGCTGGGAAAGACAACCATGACATTATGCCTATCCGTAGAGATGGCATTTGGCCTGAGCATTGTGAGATGGGAATGAGCTTGGTGGAGATCTAGGGGAAAACCTCTTAGACATGGTCCTCCAGACTCTCGATATGGGGCCACCAGTCTGCTTGGAAGCAGTGTGAAGGGACCGGTCTCGAAGCAATATTTGCACAGAAAACCTAGTTGGTTTACTTACAGTGCGTACTTATTTGAGGTCAGAGGAGCCGATGGAAAATACCAGGTGGCTGAGTGCACCCTTTTCACACCCCCCAAGCCACCCTTTGGACTACTAGCAGTTCCAGGCGGAGGGAATAGCTAAAGTACGCTAAGAAAAAGGCAAGAATTAGCATGACTCTCCCAAGGGCAGACAGAAGGCCAGTCGGACTGGGACACAGTGAAGAAAAGTGAATACTAAGTAAGAGATGAGCTCAGAGAGGGAGGGGGATGGGGGTCACATCACACCAGGCCAGGTAGACCACAGTAAAGGGAACGGAGGGTCTTAAGTGAGGAAATGCTGGGGGAATTTTTCTGGTTTCTATATTAAATCTACAGATGTTTGTCTGGTGCAATACTATTGTTAGTAGTCCATGACAGAGAAGCGTACACAGAAGAAAAGGAAAGGAGGGACGGGGAGCGAGAGAAAGAGAAAGGCACAGTAATTGTTGGTAGACTTTCAATGTTCTTACGTAAAATACTCACCTTCTTTCGGCTGTATCTAAGTCAGATATCTCTTATTGCTGTTCGTCGTCTATGTCTTCTGTTCTGTTGCACCTAGAGTCGCTATGGGTCGGAACAGACGCCACAGCACCTAACAACATTAGCATCTTCAAAACGTGTGTAAAGAGCTAGTCTTCAGAAAGAGAAATCTAGTGTCTCAAAATGACGCTTGTTGAAGCTGAATGCTGTAGTTTGACTCATGCTCTGAAGAAATGATCTGCTTGTCATCTAATTAACAGTAATAATACTCTTAAGATTTGTTCAACTCCTTCTAAATAAGGCTAATTGGTATAGCTAAGGCAAGATGGAATTCTGATCTTTGTTTGGTAAAGATACGTATTTGCCTCAGTCTTTGGTAATTCTCTTCCATTTATAATACAGAATTTCTGATATTGGAGGATTTTTGTCGGGAGCAAGACAGGAATATTAGATTTTAAAACTGTTCCTTGATTTTACAAATAAAGGGAAAACTCTCATTCTCTCCAGCAGTTTCTGATCAGTATGTGCAAATAGAGGTATGACTTGCCTAAGAGTTTCATGTGATTTCCTTTACATAAAATTGGGAAAATGTAAGAGAAAAATGGATTTAAATTTCAGAATCCCTAACAAGTGAAAACACAGTCATTGAAAAAGTTTTTTTCTCTCTTGAAACACTGAAACCCAAGGTCTTTTAGAGTAAAAAGTTATAAAAGTGGGGTCAATGTCAGGTACTTGGGTTCACTCATTCATTCATTCATTTATTCTATGAGCAATTACACACCCACCACTGTTTGGGATGCTATACAGAAAAACAAGAACAAAACAGTAAGTAAGTGGATGGTCTGTATAATCAGATTACTTACAGTCTAGTAGATGAAGCAAAGCAGAAGCACATAAAATGTTTACAAGCATGAGAATTAATAACAGACAGCAGTAGAAGGGATGTCACAAGCAGTAGAAGGGTTTAAATGCCAGGTTAGCATTGCAGATCATTCTGGGTGGTGGGAGCTTTGAGGATGCTGAGTTCGCTGGGTGGGGTTCCTTCCTGCCTGGACAGTTTCTCACAGTAGGTAGACAGGTTTCTTCAATAGCATACACCTCTCTGAGGTCAGGTCAGGGTTCAAGTTTACACTTAAGCCGCAGAAATGCACAGTTCCCGAGTCGGTTTTACCATAACAATTCTATTACCTTAAAAGGGAATGTTTTCTCCCCATAATGAAAAAAGAACTTTCATTTATTCTATGCGCTATTATCTTTAGTGAACAGACACTTTAAATTGCAGACTTGTAAAGAGTCTGAAAGAAGTCTTTCAGAAATCCATCATTAGTCCTCTTAGCTCGACTGGATCCTCCCTCAGTGCTCTCTGCTACAGACTCAGCAGGCACCCTTAGAGAAGCATTTAGAAGATTTATTTAAAATAATTTTGAAAGCAACTTCTGACCACTGTGCTCAACTAGGAGCCGTGGTGGTGCAATGGTTAAGCTCTTGGCTGCGAACCAAAAGGTTGGCAGTTCAAACCCACTAGCTGCTCTGTGGGAGAAAGAGATGACAGTCTGTTCCCGTAAAGATTATACCCGTGGAAGCCCTATGGGGCAATTGTACTCCCTCCTACTGGGTGACTGTGAGTCAGAATCTACTTGACAGCAATAAGTTTGGGTTTGGTTTTGGTTTGGTTTATGTTCAATTAACAAGGAGCCCTGGTGGTGCGATCGTTAAGTGCTTGGCTGCTAACCGAAAGGTCAGCTGTTCAAACCCACCAGTGCAGTGATATTTTAAAGTTGGTCTAGATAAGGCGCAGAGACTTAAAAATGCCCCACTAGGTATGCTTTCTCACTGCTTGTATTACTGGACGTATTTTTCTTACTAGTCATTTGGTGGAAGTCTCCATGGAAAGGTGATCGGGGCAGACTGGTCCCTATATTCAACCCTCTTGATCACTTTGGGATGGGATAGTAAGAAACAGCCTGAGTGATCGCAGAATCAAACCCACTATCTTTTTTTTTTTTTTTTACCCCCCGCATCACACTAATTTCCAAAGATGGCTCTATTTGTGTTTAGCTAGGAGCCCTGGTGGCCCAGTGGTTAAATGCTGGGCTACTACGAAAGGTTGGCAGTTCCAACCCAGCCAGCGGCTCCACAGGAGAAAAGACCTGGCCATCTGCCCCCATAAAAATTACAGCCTCGGAAACCATATGGGGCAGTTCTACTCTGTCACACAGGGTCACTGTGGCTCAGAATTAACTCGATGGCACACAACAACGTGCTCAATTAGAAATATGAATTGCCTAAGAATATCTTGATGGTTTCCTTATATGAAACTGAGAAAATGTAAGAGAAAAATTGTTTTTTTAAGTTACAGAATTTCAAAGCAATACAATTGATTGCAAAACTGTAATTTGGGCTCTTTCTTTTCCCATCCCTTCCCTTCCCTTCCCCTCCCTCCCTCCCCTTTCTTCCTTTCCTTCCCTTCCTTTGCCTCTCTTCCTTTCCTTTGCCTCCCCTTCCCTTCCTGAACAATTTAGTCCTGAAGCCATTAGGTGAAACAGAGCAAGATGACATCTGCGCCAGCCTGGAAGCGTTCCAGGGACTCAGATCAGGGTGCCAGAGCCTCCAGGGGTGGAGGAGGGTGACCCAATCAGAGACAATACAGAGATCCAAAGAAATAATGATAATAATGAATTGCAGCCTATTGAATAGCAGACGAAACCACAGGTTCATTCAGATATAAACAAATACATGAATACATTGACAGCTTGATGAGGAATGGGGTAATTACATGGTTCCAAAGTACCATAGCACAAAACACTTATTAATTACAAGGGGAAGAGTGATCTTACAGTGGAGAAGCCAGGCAGACACCACCCTACCTTCGCGATCAAAGTGAGTGCCTTTGGTCACGGAGCTAATCAGAACTGTCTGCCCCCGATAGGCTGCAAAGAAAAGAACACAGCATCACTGTCCTGATTATCCTTCCAAAGATGCACAACACGTATTTGATCCTGAGAAAACATCAGACAAACCCAAATTAAGGAAATGCTACAAAGTAGCTGGCCTTTAAGTTTCAAAAGTGTCAAGGACGCCATAGTTAAGGCTGGGGAGACCGATTGTTACAGCCTAAAGAGACTAAAGGGCCATGACAACTCAACACATCGTGTGCACCCCAATGTATTATGTTAATGTACAAATTTATACACGAAACTACTACTTTTTCATAAAGTTCAATTTCTTTCTCACCTATAAATGCGTCGTGTGGATCCTTTTGTTGTAAAGGACATTTGTAGGGCAATTGGTGAAATTTGAATGAGGTCTGAGGATTAAATGGTAGCGATATATCCGTGTTCATTTTCTGATACCAACGGTTGTGTTGCGGTTGTAGGAGAATGTCTTTGTAGGAAATACACACCACAGTGTTCTGGAGTTGAGGGGGTCAGGTTACCAACGGTTCAAAAAAAACAAAAAAAAGTTTCTTGTATTGTTACTTCCAACTTTTCTGTAAGTTTATAGTTGTTTAAAAGATAACATAATTTTGAATTTGCTTATACAACCAGTGGTAATCCTCAAGCTTTGTTTACACACTTTGTTGCTGTTTTCCCCAGTCCCGACTGTTATCAAACCTACAATCAATCTCCTTGCTTTATTTAACAGAGTGTTTTACTCTTAGACAAATCTGAAAAAGTACTCCCCAAATTAACCTTCCACTAAAAGAGACAAATTCTCTGAGATTGTACTCCCTACTTTCACTCTCAAAAGCTACTGAAATCACCACCTGTCTCTTACAAAATCTCCATATTCATTTTTCTATTGCATAAGAAGAAAATTAGGTTTTTTTTTTTCCTTTGAGAGAGTTGTTACAGATTGCAATGCTTTTAGAATCGTATCTCATGCAAAGTATCTTCGTAGAGCCACAGTTAAATTAAGGAGCTCTACAGTAAGTATTTCAGAAGGATGGTTTTGAATCGTACAAAATGTAAGTTACTTCTGACCTGGTAAGTGAATCCGCAAGATGCTAACGAGATTAGACGAGGATGTAACTGGCCAGTCTCAAGTCAGGAGGGTTGGCTAACTTCCCTTCCGTCACAGAACACCTTGGATTATGATTCTTAGACACTGTCCCAAGTTTGGGAAGTAAGCCATTTCTTTCAGAACAAGTTATTTTGCCAGTTGGAGAATTATTACTCAAATATAGTAAAAGTGACACTGAAAACTCACGCAGCTCCAAAATTTAGCAGCTGACAACATCTGTATGCTAACACGTGGCCTCATATGGGTATAGTAGTTAAAGGCAAGTACTCAGGAGCCAGAATCCCATCTCTTTCACTTCTTGTTATTGAGGCAACGTCTTCAAGCTTCAGTTCTTCATCTGCAAAATGGGGCGGATGATAGTACCTACTACTAAGGATCGTATGAGTAAATTCATGTAAAAAAAAAAAAAAAAAAAGCCCTTGGAAAAGTCTCTTGAGCGTAGTCCTCAATAAATGACCGCTATGAAAGAGTAGGACCAACTGCATGTGGTTGCCGTATACCTGTAATTTGCATGGAACGACTTTGCTTTACAAACAATATGTGACTGACTTTTGTAAGCGTATGTAAATGCAGAAAATTATGCCTCTTATTTCTGTGTCTAAAGAGCTCATTCCTGTCCTTTGCCTCAATAGCAGCAAAAATGATGCGATTTTTGAAGATGGGATGCTGTGTTGGCTGATCTCTATTCATTCATTCTCTCCTCGTCTGTCCCTTGCTCTACCCCAACAGGTTCGCCTCTACTCTCTCCATATCTCCCTTGCCCTCTGACTTCCAGTGGGTTTGGCCAATGGGAAGCACTGACAGGAGATTGGAGGGTGGGAGGAGAGAAGGATCAGAGTCTCTTCCTTCCTATACCCTCCATTCCAGGCCAAGAGTTGGATTCTGAATGTATTTCTTTGTCGCAGCGGCGACGGTAATCGGGACGGTGAAGACAGTAACCAACTGCACAACTCTTACAGAGACGTGGGGCCAGGAGGGTCACTCTGAGCAGTCCACCCCCACTTCAGTCCCAGGAGTTTATTTTATAGTCAATACAACAATCAATAAGGCAATTAACAAAACAATGGGCTTTGAATGCGGGCAAGGGAGAAGGAATTCAGGTAAACAAGTCAATCAGTAAAGGGACAATAGGTTTGGGAAAACACATCCGGACAAGTCTCGACATGTTGGAGACAAGTCTCAACATGCTGTGCAGCATAGAGGCCTGTGGGGGCTGCAGTTGTCAATAGTGCAGCCATGTTTAAATGGCATATAGCCCCACATTTCCCCCCTTTTGTTTAGTTAATGAAATAAGAATCAAGAGGGGTTTTTACTGGTCAACAAGTGTCTGGTAGGACAAAGTAAAATTTTCTCTACGAGATAAAGTCTAAGATTATCTCAGCTACTGTCTCCACACCTCAGGGCCTGGTGTCTTAGTGAGTCCTTGTGAGCCCAGCTAAGGCTGGGGCACACTCCATATGTTTAAGGAAGAGTAGTAGCATAGCTATGAGGAACACCTGGACTTAGTCGCCTAGATGGCGGCTATGGCAAGCTCTTTAAACTCACGGTGCTGGTTTTCCACCGGATACCATCTGGTTCTTCACCAGGTTACTAAGTAAGAGCGATGCTCTTACCAATTGCAGAGCCGGAGCGAGCAGACTCAATGTGCGTTTCAGGTGTGTAAGACAATAGAGGATGATCTTATGAGGATAATATAATCCTCTGCACTAGTAATATCCTGATTGTTGGACCCATGGGTTTCCTCTGACTCTCATTTTGTCAGGTAAACACTAACTTTTAACATCCACTGAAATTATTATTCTTAAAGGTTTAAAGATTTATAAAGGCTCAAAGATTCATTAACAATCAGACAGACATTGATTTACACAAATTCACTATCAACTGGAAAGGAATTATCTAACTTAGAAATCTATCTATACAGAAACGTCTAACTAGGAGAAGCAGAAAATATAGAGGAGTTTACACATAACAAAGTTTCATTGGGAGCTTACTGATTAACAAAATACAGGTAATTACTGATTATCAAAATAATAGCACAGGAAGGGCCTTCTTAAGAGGAGGTCTTCATCCTTCCCGTCTCTTGTTTATGTAACTGGTAGCGAATGGTCCAGGCGAGGAAGGCTGACTTCTGTTGGCGATGAGAGGCTCTCAGGGAGTAGAGACAGCGGATAACTACTGTAAAGAGGCACAAAACTATTAAACATCCTATAGCAAAAAGGATCCAGACACGGAGATTGAGTCCGGAGAACCAATGTGTGGGAATGAGCCAGTAGGCAAAATCATTTAAGTGTATTAAGTGTAGCCTTATTAGACTCTGATTATAATCTCAAGAGCTGTTCTTGTAATTCAAGTTGTAATTTTTGAATATTACTTTTCAATGGAGAAACGAAACTAGCCAAAAGATTATTTTTAACATCCTTCCAGGACTCATTATATGGGAGGGCTGTAACACAGAAGCGAGTGTATTCAGCATCACGGGTTAATTGAGAATGTTCCCATAGGGCTTCTTGCCGTTCTCCAAGCCAAAGGACTGAGGCTTCTAAAGCACCCAGACGCTTGAGGATCTCTTGATCCATATGTACCATAGTCTGCATTTCAGAAGTAACATTTTGCATGTAAGTGTTAAACTGTTGGCAGTTTGAATGGATTGAGAAAGAGCCATGGCGGCAGTAGCAGCCGAGGAGGCAATAGCAGTGGCTGTAATAATAGAAGCGATAAGGATTCCCAAGAATCTCTTAGTCTGCATTTTCTGTAATGCGTTAACAACCTGAGCAAGAGGGGAACTATCTTGCCAGGGGCGTGTAAGGTTAACAGGTAGCCAAAGGTGGCTTCTTTGGCAGAGAACAAATACAGAGCTGATATTAAGAGTAGAGACATTTTGTCTACATAAACATGGTGTAATCCATGTAGAGCCACTGGATAAAGTTAATTGATTTATTTTAATAATATCTGGAGGGTTAGAGGTTATAGCAAAAATGTATGGTCTGGATGTACATATAAGTACAGAATCATTATGATCATGAAGGGTCCATCGTAATTTTGGGAGTGGGTTTTTGGCATTTTTTGTTTTTTAACCTATGACAGTCCTTTTTAAAATGTCCAGGTTTACCACACCCAAAACAGGTGGCAGTGGATGGACGGAGAGCTGCCGCTAATACTTGTGCCTTATGAGTTTCTGTGCCAACATTTTGACATGCTTTAATCATTTCAGCTAAATTAGGATTCTGTGCCTTTAAGGGGGTCAGAACGGCTCAGCAGTCTGCATTAGCATTCTCCTAAGCAAGCTGGAGACAAAGAACCTCCGCAGCTTGTTGATTGTCTGCCTGTCGGGAGATTGCCGTTTGAAGGCGGTTTATAAAATCAGTGTAAGGCTCGTTTGCTGTTTGTCCGATAGTGGCAAAGGAGCCTGTAGGTGTTTTAGAGTCAGGGACCTTACCCCATGCTTTAGTGGCAGCATTTGATGCTTGACTAAAAGTTTGTCTATTCATTTGGCTTTGGGCTTGGGGGGTAGAATAATTTCCACTACCCAGGAGCATATCAAGGCTGATAGGAATACTATGATTGAGGCTGTCTACAGCATAAAGGTTACAATGTTCTTTATATTCTTGGCTCCATACACTAAATTGAGCAGGGGTTCAAACTGTTCGCATCAAAAGGTTCCAATCCCATGGGGTCATCTCATAGTTCTATCCTATAGCTTCTACATAGCCCCTTGTAAAGGAAGACTGTAAACCGTTTTCTATCATACTTTTACGGAGTTCTTTAAAAACTTGAAAATCAAGGCCATCGTGACGGGGCAGTCCTGATCCCCGAATGACAGGATACGCAGAAAGCCCCTCTTTCTCACGGCCCTCTCGCAAACATCTTTCCATAAGAGACTCATGTTGAGAGAAATCAGCCTTGGGAGGCATGGAAAAAGTGGGGTCGTAAACATTTTCTTTACTAGGGGAGGGAGCAGAAGGAACTGCCTGTAGGGACTGTAAAGAGAGGCGGCAGTGATGCCAAGCAATGAGAACTGAAGCTGGGATGTTCATGTCACGAATGACATTACCAATGCATTCCCATGCTTCTACATCAAGGTTTCCTCATAGGGGATACCATGGACAGGCAGATTCAATTAAAAGCAGAAGTTGGGTAAGAGCCTTTTCTGGCACCTTAAGCTTAGAGGCCTTTAACAATCCCAACAACTGGGTTTTGTGTTGACACTGCTCAGGAGAAAGAGAATTCCCCATAGCGAGGAGGAAACAGAAAAATGAAGAAAAGAATGTTAGGAAAGCTCCTGGCCTGAAGCCTGAAATCCTTTGAGAGCGCACGAGAAAGCCTCGTTGCTCTTGGGCTGTACACCCAGCCTAATTTGAGAGCGTCCAGATAGACCTCGTCGCTCTTGGGCTATAAACCTAGCCTGAGTTAAGAGCGTTCCGGAAGGATTTGGTCGCTCTTGGGCTATAAACCTAGTCTGAATTGAGAGCGTTCGGGAAAGCTCCGCCGCTCTCGGGCTGTCACCCCAGCCTGATTAGGACGCGTCCGATACTCACCCTCGAAAGGGATTTGAGTGTGAGGGCGTTTGCAGCTCCGATGAAGATTCCTCACACGGGGCACCATCTGTCGCAGCGGCGACGGTAATCGGGACGGTGAAGACAGTAACCAACTGCACAACTCTTACAGAGAAGTGGGGCCAGGAGGGTCACTCTGAGCAGTCCACCCCCACTTCAGTCCCAGGAGTTTATTTTATAGTCAATACAGCAATCAATAAGGCAATTAACAAAACAGTGGGCTTTGGGTGCAGGCAAGGGAGAAGGAATTCAGGTAAACAAGTCAATCAGTAAAGGGACAATAGGTTTGGGAAAACACATCCGGACAAGTCTCAACATGTTGGAGACAAGTCTCAACATGCTGTGCAGCGTAGAGGCCTGTGGGGGCTGCAGTTGTCAATAGTGCAGCCATGTTTAAATGGCATATAGCCCCACATTTCTTCATCTAAGTGGAGACCCCCTCACATGGCCAAGGCTCTCACTGCATTCTGGAAACGTCCTTTCTCCTCCCCTCTTCCGGTTTTGTGGTGGTACCAACATCCCACTCTTCCTAGTCTTTGGGTGAGTGTGCTTCAGGATCCCCTGTCTTTTTTCACCTTTAACTAAGGTGAAATTCACGTAAGATAATATTTGCCTCTTTAAAGTGAACAAATCAGTGGCGTTTATCACATTTCCAGTGTTATGCAACCACCACCTTTAGCTAGTTCCAAGCATTTTCATCACCCCAAAAGGAAACCCTATACCTATTAAGCAGTTACTCTTTGTAACCCTTCTCCCCAGCCCCCAGAAACCACTGATCTCCTGTCTCTTGGATTTTCCTATTCTGGATATTTTATATGAATGGAAGTTTACAATCTGTGACCTTCTGTGTCTGGCTTCTTTCCATAAGCATATTTTCGAGGCTCATTCCCATGGCAGCATGTATGAGTGCCTCATTCCTTTGTATGAATAAACCTTACCCTGTAAGTACAGACCACATTTTATTTATCCTTTCATCTGTTGGACGTTTGGGTTGTTTCCAGTTCTGGTTGTCGTGAATAGTGGTGCAATGAACATGTGCATGCGTACACATAGATTGGTTTGAGTACATGTTTTCAGTTCTTTTGAGTATATACCTAGAAGTGGAATTGCTGGGTCATATGGTAAATTTAACTTTTTGAGGACTCTCCAAACTGTTTTCTGTGGCAGCTGAACCATTTTACATTGCCATCAGCAATATACAAGGATTCCAGTTTCTCCACAGCCTCCCTTGTTTCTTTATTAAATGCTATGCAGTGAATGTTTTCTTCCATCTGCCGTCTATTTCCTGCCAGGACTTTGATACAGATGTCCCTTAAGTTTGCTTATGATTTTCTAACCTGAGACTGCATTTAGGGATCACCTTAAGTTGTCCTGGTTTTAAGTTACATATTTTAGATCACAGTATCCTCCCTTAGAATCATAAAATACATGAATTGGAAATTAAAATAGTGCCTAGATAGTATAATCTCTGTTTCAATACAGAAATTCTTTCTTTATATTGTAAACATTTTAAAACTATTATAATTATATAATTTATAATATAAGTATTATATCAAAAATGGGGCCGAATGCTCACTTTGGCAGCACATATACTAAAATTGGAACAATATAGAGAAGATCAGCGTGACCCCTGTGCAAGGATGACACACAAATTCGTGAAACCAAGAAAAACCCTAAACCCGTTGCTGTCGAATCCAGTCCAACTCATAGCGACCCTATAGGACAGAGTACTACTGCTCCATAGAGTTTCCAAGGAGCAGCTGGTGGATTCGAACTGCTGACCTTTTGGTTAGCAGCTGAACTCTTAACCACTGCGCCACCAGGGCTCCAAATTTGTGAAGTGTTCCATTTTTTTTTTTTTTTTTACTGTGTATATTTTCAACATCAACAAAAAAATAATTTTTTTTAAATGAGGCTGAATACTGTCTGACTAAAGGTCAATTCTAAAACAAAATGCCAGAAACACAGGCAAAAGTTTTGATGACAAAGTCTAAAACTGAGAGCATAACAAACTCTTTTGCCCTGTCAAGAAGGTTAAAAAATAATCAAAAAACGAACTGTATCATCCATAATTGTTGACTCCATCATCAATGGCATATAACCCATGCATTGGTAATCTCATTTTATTATAAATTAGCCCAGTAGACTCTCGGGTATTCTGCCATCTTAAGATGTAGTTTGGAAAACATCAATATCTAAGCACTTTAGGTTTTAAAAGACAGTAAAGTGGCAGGCTAACTTTTTCTTCTGTCCTGAAGCCCAAAAGTTACATTATTATTATCTTAGAAAAGTAAGAAAAACACACTGAATTGAATAAATAATATTAAGATCAAGTCTAGGCCAAAGAGAATATGACTCATGTCCGAATTAGATGGTCTGAATTCTTGCAGAGAACACTTACCAAAATCTCAATAGAAGAAAGAACAGAGCAATGGTATTAAACTGACTGCATGCCATGTGGGCTGAGTCCTCATCTCACACTTGCCATTCCATCAGTCTACTGAAAATGAATAGAAAAAACATTTCTCAAACAGTAGCTAGTAGGACAAAGCAAATTTGGTTCAACTATGCTAGGAACAATCAAGAATCTACTCATATTGTACCAGCAAATTAAAAAAAGTCTGAACACAACTGCTCAATTATGAGATGTATGAAAGGAAATGCCAATACAAGTATGGAAACATACAGCTAAAAACAAACAAATAAAAAACAAACACAGAGAAGAGGAAGAAAGAAAGAAATGTAACTTTCATAGGAGAGATACACATCCCAATGCAGAAGAAAATTCATCACCATCATTTCACCTTAATGATAACTTAAAACGTGAATTCGGGAGTTCAAAGATAAGACAATGAACAATACAAATGGAGGAAATTAAGAGATTTCAGATTTAAGGAAACAAAGGAATGCTTTAAACATAATTACATAAATCAATTAATTAAATAAGGTAAAGTATAAATAGACATCACTAAAAAATTGAAATACTGATCTAGAAGAAAGCATTGAGGTCATATCAGGAAATGTATATGAAGGAGGAAATAATAATAACGAAAGCAATCACAGAACAGCTAATAGATATTGAGGACAAAGAAAATGCAACACAAGGATATGTCCAAAAAAAAAAACGTTGCTGTCGAGTCAATTCCCACTCATAGTGACCCTATAAGGACAGAGTAGAACCACCCTCATAGAGTTTCCAAGGAGCGGCTGGTGGATTTGAACTGCCAACCTTTTGGTTAGCAGCTGAGCTCTTAACCCCAATGCCACCAGGGCTCCGAGGATGTACAGGGTTGCTATGAGTCGGAATCGACTCGACAGCAGCAGGTTTAAGGATATGTAAAACCGAAAACAAACCCGCAGGGTTTCCAAGGCTGCAATCTTTACAAAGCATTCTGTCACATGTTTCTCCTGATGAGCTGTTGGTGGGTTCCAACCACTGACCCTTTGGTTAGCAGCCAAGCTCTTAACCACTGAGCCACCAGGGCTCCTAATGATATATAGCCATCCTGAAATAGACTCTGACAAAAAAGTAGATGTACTCAAAGATAAAATATAAGGAAGACATCACTAAGTCCATACACACACACACACTCTTACCTGGAATGGTGTTCAAGAAACAATGGATACAACCAAATGGTCAAGTCTGCAGTTATTTTTAAAATGTTTATGTCATTTTCCCTTTTTTTCTAAATTGTTTAAATTATTTATGGTAAAGATGTTTCATTTTTATAAGAAAAATTGATTTACCTAAAATAGTAGGTAACATATTAAATTGGACATTGTCAGAGCTCTGCCCATATCACTCCAATCCTCTGAATGTACCAGCTGACTTCCATCTGCCAGTATTCACATTTCTGCCCCCAAAGCTTTCCCCTCCCAACCGTGAAGGCCACTGTGCTCCTCCACTCCCTACACAGTGGTCCAGAAGTGCTGGGAGATTAACACCCGTGCCCAGCAACACTAAATCCAGCCCCACTGAACCTCGGGTAGGTTACCACATGTGTTTCGTACCATTTCCCAGAGTTTCTCTCCGGGATTAACTCCAGTTACCCACTGAGTGAAATAATGTACCTTCTTGGCTGCCTTCCCTTCTCTGTCTCATTGTCCCACCACCCTGCCGGTGTCCCTATACATCTCAAATATTCTACTTGGCACCCAAGTCTTTGTCTTAGGATCTGCCTCTAGAAGAAACCAAACTAAGATATACAATATGTACAAGTAATATGAATATGATAATGAAAGTAATAAACACTGGAATTTCAAAAGTGGGCCAAAATGATTCTGGGCAGTCAATATCATTGTCATTTTATACTTCTTCTTCACTTTATTTCCAAGTATAAAGAAAATCCCATAAAAAAAGACTGAAGCAAAAGATACAGAATGAAGTAAAACGCTTTCTTCCAAGGCACCTCTGGGTGGATTCAAACCTCCAACCTTCTGGTTAGCAGCTGAGCACTTAACCATTTGCAACACTCCAGGACTCCTAAAGCAGATACAGTGTAAAATAGAAACCAAAGTCTGTAACTAAGCAATGCTGGAAGTTACCAGCTCATCCTGCCACTTCAAACCATTTTCTTGGCACCTTGTAAATCTTACACGATTGGAGTCTGGGAATTGATGTCACCCACCAGTGCTATTGTTGTTAGGTGCCGTTGAGTCGGTTCCGACTCTTAGTGACCGCATGTACAACAGAATAAAACACTACTCGGTCCTGCGCCATTTCTCACAATTGTTATGCTTAAGCCCATTGTTGCAGCTACTGTGTCAATCCATCTCGTCGAGGGTCTTCCTCTTTTTCACTAACTCTCTACCATACCAAGTATGATATCCTTCTCCAGGGACTGGTTCCACCTAATGACATGTCCAAAGTACATGAAACAAAGTCTCGCCATCCTCGATTCCAAGGAGCACTCTGGCTGTACTTCTTCCAAGACAGAGTTGTTCATTCTTCTGGCATCCATTCAATATTCTTCGCCAACACCATAATTCAAAGACATCAGTTCGTCTTCGGTCTTCCTTATTCATTGTCCAGCTTTCGCATGCATATAAAGTGATTGAAAATATCATGGCTTGCGTCAAGCACACGTTAGTCCTCAAAGTGGCATCTTTGCTTTTCAACCAACACCAGTGTACTCAGGCCTATATCTTCTTCACCATTTTTCTCTTTTCTCCTATCAACTGCTTTGATCTTGGTCATCTCTTGACATTGTACAGTGACATCATTGTGCTATCATATATACTTCTGTGTTTAGAGAGGGCATTCTGTATCAACAAATTCCATTTTCCAAAATAATAATAAGCTACCTACATAGAACCATAAAACCCATGAACACTATTTATTCTAATTCAATAATTTTATAAATTATATCCAGAAACATAATTGGATTTGTTCCAGATCAAACGGCTAGTTAAAAGCAACTAGGACTAAGACCAAGTAGTCCTGGTGGCATAATGGTTAAGCACTCAGCTGTTAACTGAAAGGTTGGAGGTTCAAACCCACCCAGCAGCTGCTTGGGAGAAAGTCCTGGAGATCTGCTCCTGTAAAGATTACATCCTAGAAATCCCTGCAGGGCAGTTCTACTCCGTCACATGGGGTAGCTATGAATCAAAATCGACTCTACAGCATCTAACAACAACAACAAGGACTAGGACAAAACCTAGTCTCCTGAATTCTAGCTCCATTATTTCCAAAATACCTCTTCATTCCAAATCTCCTCCTGAGCTTCTTCCCCCAACCAGATATCTGGTAGACAGTGACCTGAGGTAGATAGTAAATAGGCAGGGGGCAAGGAAAAGGTGATCAGAGGAAAAAGCAACAGGTAGAGCTTCCCCAGGCAAAGATCATGATCGCCTACTCGTGATCCAACATGACTCAGTGATTCCTACGAAAGGGAAAGGGCAGGTCTGGTGGCCTGATGAGAGAGCTGATGCAATGAGTAGCAAGTCTGAACAGGGTTAAGCCAAGCACATCTGTCCATGTCTGGCCAGTTTCTATTCTGGGTTAAGGTTTACTTGCAGTCTTTGCCACAAATCCTCTTCCTCTTTTGGTCCAGTAGTTCACAGCTCTACAGTTAAGAGGAAAAAAAAAAAAGCACCATTAAAGCTTTCAGATGTTTCAAAATAAAGTTCTAAAGACTGACACTTCTCCCATAACTCTAAATTATTCCAAGGCTGGACCCTCCAGAAGTAATTGCCTGAAAATGTAGGAGGTGAAAACCAAGTTACAGCCCTCGATTAGTGTTTCTGGAGGACAAACGGAAGGCGGAAAGTTATGATGGCTTCCATCAGGGAACTATTGTGTGTTTTGGATAGTCCACTTTGGTCTAATTTTTTTTTCTTTTTCTTCAGAAGAAACATGGAAAGAAACAAAAATGAAATCATTATTTATTATATGACATTTAGGGTCAAACAAAGTCACAAGAGTTCACATATAGAAGGGTACCACACAATGATAGTTCCATATTATGCCTTTTGCTGTTTTCTTGCCTGTCAAAATCTTTTCAACCTAACCTTTGAAATCAAAGCTCTTTTGTCATGCATCCATGAATTAACTGCTTACAAATTGTGAAATTGTGCATTGTGTACATAAGACAGTGGTAGTCAGCTCAGGCAGTTTAGAGATGAGTAAAATGGCACCCCTTCAGACAAGTTTGTACTGTATTTGGTGAGGAATATAGTTACCATGACAAAAAAAGTTCAAAATAAAGAAATGCTATTTGAAAGATCAGCTTTATTAATAAACTCAGACCTTAAGCCGGAGTGAGCCACACCATCTGATTGCGTGCAGTCCCCTGTTGGCTCTTTCCTTCCTGTTTCTCTTGCGCTTCTTCAAATGTCTTGTTTTAAAGTTCCACTTATTACTTGGTTGTGTTGCCAGAATTAAGGCATAAGGTGAAAACGTCATTCTCAGGCCAAGACGTTAAAGGAAAGGGTCCTTTTGAGGTCCCACGCTGTTCTCTGTACCCCAGGAGAGACCCTTCTGAGAGGAAAGTGAAGGACTACAGACCAGACTGCAGAACCATCAAATCCACATGCTCACCCTACAGTGACATTCTTCCGTTATCCACCTTGAGGGATCTGGGTATGCTATTAATGAAGAACTACAGAATTTTTATTAAAATAAAAATGCACAGGAAGAAGTAATTTCTTCTAACTGGAGAGTTGAGCGACGAGAGATTATTGAAAGATTCAACATTTGAGTTCAGGCTTCAAGAAGAATTTCCACAGATGAGAATATGGAAGGGATAGTCCAGGCTGAGGCAGCAAGACCACGTTGTTGTTGTTAGGTGCCGTTCAGTCGGTTCTGACTCATAGCAACCATGGGTACAACAATACAAAACACTGCCCGGTCGTGCGCTATCCTCATAATCGTTGTTATGTTTGAGCCCATTGTTGCAGCCCCTGTGTCAATCCCAGGTAAGGCACCAAAAAAAAAAAAAAAAAAAAAAACCATTGCCGTTGAGTCGATTCCAACTCATGGCAACCCCATGTATGTCAGAGTTGAACTGCTTCATGGGGCTGTTATCTTTATAGAAGTTGATTTTGAGGCCTTTCTTCCGTGGCACTCCTTGGCAAGGTTTGAACTGTCAGCCTTTAGGTTACTAGTTAAGCGCAAACCGATTGTACCGCCGAGGGACCTGTAGGTAAGGCACAGGAGAATGGAAAACACCAACTGAGGAATATTTCGAATAACATTAAGACTAACTCTGATGTTTCTAGACAAAGAAAGGCTAAATGTTAGGATGGTTCCCATCGGTGAACTATCGTGTGTTTTGGATAGTCCATTTACATCTAATTTGCTTTCTTTAGAAGAAAAATAGAAACAGAAATGCTAAATAAATTGGTAAATAATGGTGCCATTAGCTAGGATTGGAGCAAAGATAATGAATTTTGGTTTGGAGCGATATGAATTGGGGAAAACTGAGCTCCGTGTTGGAGGCTCCATGCATACCTTCTCCCAAATCCACATTTAGTGAT
Source organism: Dugong dugon (assembly GCA_030035585.1). NCBI lineage: Eukaryota > Metazoa > Chordata > Mammalia > Sirenia > Dugongidae > Dugong > Dugong dugon. The sequence goes on from CM057479.1 coordinate 70,675,315, forward strand.
GTCAGGCTGGTAGTTTCACCTCTGTCAAGTTTGCCAATCAGACCAGGCACTCAGGAGACAAGCCAAGGCCAGAGACAAGAACTTGGAACCATCAGTCAGAAAAAACATCTAACGCTCTAAAGAATTTTAGATTCCTTGGAAGACACTGCACTGTAAGTAATGTGACAGAAACCAGGTAGATCCCAGAGGAATATTTACTTGAAAGGGATAGATTGAGAATAATCCTGGAAAGGAGAAAGAAGCGTAATTCGAGAAGCAGAAGAAACTCTATAACAGAGGAACCTGTCCATGATAAAAGGCAAAGGTGTTAGTGAAACAGAAACATCATCATCATCATCATCATCATCAGAGCAGTCCATATTTATTGAACAACCATTATATGCCAAGAAATGTACTACATGTTTTCATGAATAATTGAATTTAATTCTCACAAAAATCATGTGAAATGAATACGTATTACTTTTATTTTTGGAGCCCTGGTGGCGTACTGGTTAAGAGTTTAGCTGCTAACCAAAGGGTCAGCAGTTCAAATCCACCAGGTGCTCCTTGGAAACCCTATGGGGCAGTTGTACTCTGTCCTATAGGGTCCCTGTGGATTGGAATTGACTTGAGAGCAATATTTTTTTTTATTATTATTATCTTTGTTTGACACAGAAGAAAACTGAGGCTTAATGTGTTTAAGTAACCGTGCAAAATGAAACAGCTGATAATTGGCATAGCTGTGAGACTCAGACTAAAATCTTTATCGAAGCTCGCGTTCTCAGAAACCGAACTGAAATTATTTCAGAGATCATTCAATTGTAACAGACCATTTGAACCTCACACTCCTCCATAGCTTCACTTCCTGATTTTGGCCATTTCTGTGTTCACTAATAAAGGATATGGAAGAAAGGTACAAAACAGGAAAGCAATCAGTAGTTTTATTTCTCATTTGCGGTTCCAACCAAAATTAAATTAAAAACTTGGAAACAAGACAGACTTAAATAAAACAAGCTTTTAGAGCTTTCTGTGAGCTTTGATTAGCCAGCATACATTTTGCTAATTATCACAGCTAATTAAAAGTTGTTTGGATATTATCTGCTGCTTCATTTACTATAGTCCTTGGTAATCTTCATCTGACTGGCTGTCTAATATCTTAGCAGCTCCCAAGTAATTCAGCTTAACTCTTAGTATTCAGAAATTTTAAATTTAGATATCTTAAAGACATAGAGAAAAGCTTTTTAGTGAATATACAATTAAAGGAAGGAGTTGATAGTCTTAATAAATTATTTGAATAATGAACTATGGTGCTCCTTTCAATACAGGAGAGTTATCTTGAAATCTTGATGTTATACAAAACATTATATCTGATAGGATTTTTCTTAGGAGCCTGGGTGGTGCAAACAGCTTGCAATTGGCTGCAAACCAAAACGCTGGCATTCTAACCCCACCCAATGGCTCCACAGAAGATAAGGCCTGGCAGTCGGCTTCCATCAAGATTATAGCAAGAAAGCCCTATGGAGCAGTTTTACTCTGTAACACATGGGGTCACCATGAGTTGGGGGATGACTCCACAGCAGCCCACAACCACAACAACCAACAAGATGTTTATTAGATAATTATAAAACTTTAATCTCTTGTCATGTTTTCTCCTGCATCTGTTGCCCACCTTTTGGCTTTTAGGTATGTACAAGACAAGACAGAATTATCACAATATAAAGTAAGACTTTGATGACTCTTACCATGTAATAGGCACTGTTCGAAGGGCTGTACGTATATTCACTAATTTGATACAACATTCCTGTAGGTTAAGTGCTTTTATTATTCTTACTGTACAGTTGTAAAAACTGGAGCATCATTAAGGAACTTGAACAAGGTTTCACTGCTAGTAAGTAGACATGCAGGAATTCGAACTCAGGCAGTCTTCTCCCAGGGGTCATGTTCTTAACCACACGCAAACGAGCCTTTTATGAAACTAGGCCTATTAGTATAACAAGGGAGCCCTGGTAGGTTGGTGGTTAAAGCTCTCAGCTGCTAACCAAAAGGTTGGCAGTTTGAACCCACCAGCTGCTCCTCAGGAGAAGGATGTGGCAGTCTGCTTCAATACAGATTACAACCTTGGGAACCCTATGGGGCAGTTCTACTCTGTTCTATAGGGTCGCTAGGAGTCGGAATTGACTGGATGGCACCCAACAACAACAACAACGATAGCACATTGTCAACATTAACTAAAGACTTGTGGTGGAAGGTATGTGTTTTGAAACACAGCTGCCAAGACAGTAACTCATTTTCACTTTATCTTAGCTGATCTGCGGCTTGCCTGTCACATAACCATAATCACTAAAAATAATCACCTTTTATTGAGTAGTAGCTGCATGAGCAAAACATCTTACCCTTTCGTGAGTATTGGCAGTTGTGGTTAATTGCTGCAGCTGATGACTACCTTCTTGACATCATCAGGGTAACTTCTTTATATTAATTCTCTTCCACTTGTTATCAAGTCCACTCTCCTTTTTCTGCGTAGTGTCAACTGCCACTGAGATTTGGGAGGTATGAACTTCAATCCTGATCCTACCATAGATTTCTCCGCCGGGCTTTCTCGTGTTTTTTGCCCCTGCTTCTCTCCCATTGAATTCAAGCTACTACCTCACAGAAGGATCTTGAATCGATTCATTAGAAATTCTCTAGCAATGGGTTGTAATTATGGGTTTGGGAAGTGTCATGGTTTGAATTATGTCCCCCCAGAAATGTGTACATTAGTTTGGCTGGGCCGTGATTCCTGGTACTGTGTGATTTTCCTGTATGTTGTAAACCTGTCTCTATGATGTTAGTGAGGGAGGATGGGTGGCAGTTGTGTTAGTAAGGCAGGACTGGATCTACAAGACTGGATTGTGTCATGTGGCAATCGCTTGAGATACAAAAGACAGAAGTGAGCAGTGAGACAGGGGGACCTCATACCATCAAGAAAGCAGTGCCAGGAGCAGAGCGCGTCCTTTGGACAGGGGTCCCTGCGCCGAGAAGCTCCTAGTCCGGGGGAACACTGATGAGAAGGCCGCCAGAGAGATAAAGACTTCCACTGGAGCTGACACCCTGAATTTGGACTTTTAGCCTACTTTGACTGTGAGGAAATAAACCTCTCTTCATTAAAACCATCCACTTGGTGGTATTTCTGTTATGGCAGCACTAGATGACTAAGGCAGGAGGTGTATAAATTACAAACCAACTCAGTATTTGTAAGTCCAATAGTACAGGGTGCAGTCTGGTAGAAAATTGCCTCAGGCCCAGGAATCCACTTTGTAAAACCTCAAAATTCTGAGCTGGTACCAATCTTTTTATCCTAATTTTTTTTCTCTGAAAGCCTGGTTGTCAAAAGCACCTTGTCTTAGTTTGTGACAAAGACTGAAGTATATCCTGAAAGATAGAATCTTTGCCTCTTCCTGTCTTCACTCACCAAGTTGGACAAATATATAGAACTTGATTTTATCATCTGTGGGTTCTGTTTTATCTTTTAAATCATATTACTGGTTCTTTCCCTCCACTTCTGATTACACACAAGGAATCTAAAAAGGTGAATAGAAAAGTTCCTGTGAGTGAGAATCACTCCGGGGGTCTTAGAATCTACTGATAGCAAGGTAAAGAGAACCCCATGGTTCTCTGTGTTACTGGATGCAATGGGATTTATAGTTGATGGGCCTTACTACAATCTTTCTGCTTTAATAAAATATATCAGTAGTTTGTATCGTGTATGAAAGTCCATAGTGGGACTTGTGAAAATCCTACATGAATTTCTGATAATTCTTCATACATACTGCCAAGGGTATTGTCCCAATATCATAAACATCTACAACATTAGAAAAGAATATGAACTTGTTATTGTTAGGGGCTTTCCTAGTCCCTACTTCAGAAAGGACATTAAACCAACAAAACCCATTGCCGTCAAGTCGATTCCAACTCATAGTGTCATAGTGACCCTATAGGACAGAGTAGAACCGCACCACAGGGTTTCCAAGGAGCAGCTGGGGAATTCAAACCGCCAACCTTTTGGTTAGCAGCCAAGCTCCTCTTAACCACTGTGCCACCAGGGCTCCTCAAACCAACAAGGTTATAAAAAAGTACACAGCGCTCCAAACCTTTGAGAGATAGATAAGACTTCTTCAGTCTTAACCCCAACTCTTGGCTCTTTACGTCAGCTTTTATACCTGCTTCTGTACCTCTTGAATTTGGCACCTTTTTTTGGCCCCACCCTTGCCATTTTGGACATTGGTCCCCACAGGGGATGACTTCTTTGATCTCACTATCACTCCTCGCAGGCCAGCTAATGGCTTTTCTGTAAAAGTGAAGAGAGGATTTAGAAATGTTCCCTAGTGCTTCATGGACGTCTCCAAATAAATGCTTCTTAAGGAATCCTTGGTTTCAATATGTTCAAAACTAAATGTCCTTCCATTCAAACAAGCCACATCATTCTCCTGACTTCTGTACTTCTGACCACACTATCACCCTTCTTCAAGTTACCCACTTTTTTTGTCTGCTTTCTCTTTGTAATGTCAAGTCACATAGGTTCTATCTCGAATGTTTCACATCATATTCAGCTTTTCCCTTCCACATGACCCTATCCTAGCTCAATAACCAGTTTCCCAACCATCAGCTCTCACAGTGTTAGTCATTTCTATGAACCAGATCTTAATTAATTACGCTAAAGAACAGGTCCAGTAATCTCACTTCCTTAACCAGCAATTTTTAGTGTTTCTCATTGCCTACCAAATTAATATAAATTGCCCTTTTCAGCATTCAAGATCAACCAGAAATATATCTGGCACTTACTTTTCCTGTCCTACACACTGATCCACCAGCTGTCTGTCAGTTTTTCATACTGTGATAGCTTACATGTTGCTATGATGCTGGAAGCTATGCCACCAGTATTTCAAATACCCATAGTTGACAGGTTTCAGCAGAGTTTCCAGACTAAGATAGATTAAGAAAAAAGGTCTGGGAATCTACTTCCCAAAATTAATCAATAAAAACCTTATGGATCACAACAAAATATTGTCTCATATAGTGCTGAAAGATGAGCACTGTAGGTTGGAAAGCACTACACAATAGCCCCACAATGGACTCAAACATACCAATTATCACGAAGATGGCCCAGGAGTGGTCAATGTTTTGTTCTGTTATACATAAGGTCACCATGAGTTGGCGCCAAAATGACAGCAACAAATAACAGCACGTACTGGTGTGGACCTTAAGCTCTCACCAAGCTAGAAACTCTGTGTTAATTTCCTAGGGATGCCAAAACAAAATGCCACAAACTGAGTGGCTTTCAAAGAACAGAAATCTACTCTCTCACAACTCTAGAGGCTAGAAATTCGAGTTTCGGGTGTAGGCAAGGCTATTCTCTCTCTCTGTCTCTCTCTTTCGGAAGATCCTTCCTTGTCTCTTTTCGTTTATGGTAGTCCTGGGCATTTCTTGGCGTTCCTTGGCTTGTAGACAGACTCTTACACGGTCTTTCCCCATGTAACTCTGTTTCTGTATCTGTTCTTCCCTTTATAAGACAACACTCAGAAGGGGTTAAAACTAAGAACCACCTTACTCCAAAAAAAACCAAACTCATTGCTTTTGAGTCAATTCTGACTCACAGCAACCCTATCCCTTACTCTAGTATGACTTAATGGATATCTGCCCCAAAAGACCTGTTTCTGCAAACAAAACCACATCCACAGGTACAGGGATTAGGATTTCAAAGTATCTTTTTTGAAGACACAATTTAGTCAATAACAAATTTCAGTCTTCTCTGAACAGACCCTGAATTTTGCTTTCTTGCTGCATTTGCTGTTTTCTCATTGCAAATGATCATAGTCGCTTCTGTCTAGAGCAGAGTTCTCTAATTCTTTCTGTAGAATAGGAATGTTCTCCAATTCTCTGCCATCCGATATGGTAGCCAGAAAACACGTGGTTTTTGAGCCCTTGACATGTGACTACTACAACTGAGGGACTGAATTTTAATAAATTGTCACATGTGGCTGGTGGCTACCGGGCCACTCAAGTCTGGATCCTACTTCTATTTCTCAGAATTTTCTTCATCCTACAATGCCCAGCTCAATACCACTTATACTTTATTGCCGCCACTGGTTTCCCTCATTGAAATAATTCCTTCTTTGACCCTTACAGCACTTTAGCTATAGGTTTTTCACAGAGTGTGTTATTCAAAACAATAACACACACACACAAAGTGATTAGATGCCTAGATTGTGGATGTTCACTGCCGTATACCAACTGCATAATTTTGTGCAGTTTACTGAACTTCTCCAAGCCTCCACTTCATCATTTGATAGTAGCTATCTCAAAGAGTTGTCGTAAGAATTTAAAACAAAAAAAAAGGGAGAGGATATTTAGCTTTATTTTGTTGTAAGAATTTGTGTGCAAATCACTGACTGATTCCTTAGAATTATGGAATTATGGAATTGCACATTCACTTGCCGTGCAGGATGCAAAGATAAATAAGATACAGGCCTTGCCATTCCTGAACTCACAAACTAGTCCAGGGATGTCTCATGTCTGCCTTTCTGGATCTTGTGCACATGAAGGGTAGAATTTGTGTTTTCTTTATCTTTATGGTCCTGGTAGATTCATGTACATCAACTGGTACATAGGAGACTACCAAGAAAGACCTGTTCAATGAATGTCAACCTCTCTCTCTCTTCCTTTCCTGTTAAGACAGCTAGAATTTATACTTCTTCCATGGCATTTATTTTACTCAGTCTTGTATTATAGGTATTTGTCTGCATATTTTATCCTTCCTCCTTCCACCCTTCAAACACTAACTAATCTAATCAATATACATTTAAGGACAGTGTCTACCTTACTGCTTTTTATATTTTTATCATAGATTCTTCGCATACCTCAGTACTCGATAAATTCATGTCTCCCTTTTCTTTTTGAAAAAAAATATTATAACAGAATTCAAAGCTCAACAGATATATCAAGAAGTTAACCCAAAACTTCAGTTATTTTCTGCACATTTAACCTGTGTGAGAGTTATACAAGACTTGACTTCATCTATTCCTATCCAGTGCTTACTTTGAGATATGTCTCTGTGAAGTAGAATATCCCTTGCACAGATGAGAACCAAAAATAAATAAATAAATAAAGTTTTTTAAAAATAACGTTCTGAAGGTTGGTAACACGTGGCATATCAGTTTAGATTCCTGTGGATAGCAATATTCCCACATTGTTGCTAAAATTTTGAGTTGCTAAGAATTGAGAATAGAGGATACTTCATGTGTTCTTTATATAGTTTTTCTATACAATAACTAAAAACATTCCAGTTTATGTCCATTATCAAACCTACTCAGTGAAAGATTTTCAGTGAGATGGAGTGATTTGCCTGGTCATAGGTGCTGTTGTTTGGTTTTTCTTCCTAAATTTTATTTTACAGTTATAACTTCCGTTATTTGGATACATAGATCTCAAAAGTCTTTATCACCCATATCAAAGCCATCATTATTACTCTTTAAAATACCAACTGCTTCTGAAAAATGGCATCTGTTAAAGGAAACATTTTTTTTTTTCTAATTTGTGATTAAAAGTTATCCCTAACTTTCTAGGAACTGTTAGTAAATTGTGAAATGCATCAACCACCAACTTCTGTTTTTAACTTTTTAAATCTCTTTAAGTATAAAAGGGGAAATGGGATTAACTAAAGATTTTGAGAAGCGAAAATTTATAAAAATGAAAATCATGGTTCTTATTACAGCCAGCAAAATAAAAGAATTGAAAGACTACGAATATGATTGAAGTTATGGATAAAGCATAACAGGATGAGTTATATTTCTTTTCTAATGCCCCCTATAAATTGGAAACACATAAAAAATCCGTGTAAGCACCAACTAAGGAATTTACCTTGAGTTTTGGGAAATATTTAAATTCTTGAAATCGTTTAGCATTGCTAAGTAAGTTTTAAACTGGGTAGAAGGTAATAAACTACCATAATAAATCCCTGGTGCTTTTGTACCACCCAGTTAGTGGGCCATGGATTTGTCTGACTGAAGCATTGCGCTTTTCACAGGTATTCTTCACCGAAGATAACTGTATGCTAAGGAAACCCTACCAATACATCAAGTGGTCATTCTAAAGCAAATTGCTATTGAAATGCAAGGCACTTCGTCATATTTGCTGGAATACATATGAATTGTGTTGTGTCATGAATTCTTACGTTTATAGTTACAATACTGTCCAAAAGATTGGAGATATAAAAAGTATTATCAGCTAGGAGAATTTCCAGAATCTGTCAGAATTGCACGATAACCTCTAAACCCTTAGTTGCATAATAGCATAAAATTAACAAAAAAATATCACCTAGTGATCATTTGGGTAAAAACTGGCAGAGCTTTCTATTTCTTGGCAGCTTTTGTGTTTTTTTTTAATGAAATGTTTTAAGGGGCACATGTTTACTCAGGGAATGTTGAAACACAACTTGTTTCTTTGACATTGGAAACTAGAACCATGTGATGGATATTTTAGAAGATTACAAGAAGTGAACTAGAAGGAAGTGGGTGAAGTTTTATCGCTCACACCTAACTCAGACACTCTCAATCTGTTCCAACCTGGTGGAGCAGTGGCTAAGAGCTCAGGTTGCCGACCCAAAGGTCAGCAGTTTGAATCCACCAGCCGCTCCTTGGAAACTCTGTGGCACAGTTCTACTCAGTCCTATAGGGGCGCTATGAGTTGGAATCGACTCAACGGCTATGAGTTTTAACTACCTACCCTAGAGTCGATTCCGACTCATAGCGAGCCTATAGGACAGAGTAGAACTGCCCTATCGGGTTTCCACGGAGTGCCTGGTGGATTTGAACTGCTGGCCTTTTGGTGAGCAGTGGTAGCTCTTAACCACTACGCCACCAGGGATTTCTGAGCTGACCTAGGTCGCTTTAAATTCAAAGTAAGCTGAAACATTGCTCAGTGCAACACTTGACACACACCCTTCTTTGACTCAGGGTACTTCTAAAGCTAGGCATTCCAACTGTGTTGTCAGGACCAGACTGTCTGGGTTCCAATTTTCACTCTACCTCTTACCCTTGGAGAAGTAGTAATAATAATAAATAGTACCCACCTTACATAGATGTAGTGGAGACTAATATGTTAATTTACCTACATCTCTTAGCGTTATTCCCCATAAATATTTATAATAAATAATATTTTTGTTATTATTACTATTATTATTATTTTCAGCTTTGGCATGGACAAGCTACTTAAACCTTCATTCTTGTTTCCTGAGGGACTTTCCCCTTATTTGGGCCCCGACCTGAGGCCCATACGTACAGAGAAACCTGATAAAAATATAGACCTTATGTGTGTGTTATCTTCAAGGTCCTTCCCACTCCGAGAGGGTTTTATTATAAGCTTTTTAGCCCCTCAACTGCTGGTGGGTCTTGAGATCTTCAGAATAATCTCTTTGTTTGATTTCCCCCATTTCTTATCCTTTGACTTTACTCTCTGATGCATTTGACTTACTAGGCTATCTACTCTTGAGGGTTTTCTTCCCCCCAAGGGAATAACATTGCATTCTTCCATTTACTACATTCAACATTTAACATATAAATATATCTTATATTCACTTATATGCATATTAAATACACAATATTTCTTGCATTCACTGCTTTGTATTCCAGTTTTGAGCTGAATCAGTAGCAGTTTGCTTCTGCCACGATAATGCCCCAGAAGAAACCTTCCCAAGACTCAGTGGCCTACAGCAACAAACAATTATTTCTTGCTCACATATCTGCAAACCAAACCAAAACCAAACCCGTTGCTGTGGAGTCGATTCCAGCTCAGAGTGACCCTAAAGGACAGAGTAGAGCTGCCCCATAGGGTTTCCAAGGAGCAGCTGGTGGATTCCAACTGCCAACATTTTGGTTAGCAGACGAGCTCTTAACCACTGCCCCACGAGGGCTCCACATATCTGCAAGCTGACCTGAATTTGGGTGTTCTAGACTGGGCTTGACTGTGCTTAGTGCCTGTCTCAGTCATCTAGTGCTGCTCTAACAGAAATACCACAAGTGGATAGATTTAGCAAAGAGAAGTTTATTCTCTCACAGTCCAGTAGGCTACAAGTCCAAATTCAGGGCATCAGCTCCAGGAGAAGGCTTTCTCTCTCTGTTGGCTCTGGAGGAAAGTCTTTGTGATGCATCAGTCTTCCTTTGGTCTGAGAGCATCTCAGCACAGGAACCTCAGGTCCAAAGAACACGCTGCTCCCGATACTGCTTTCTTGGTGGTGTGAGGTTCCCATGTGTCTCCGCTCACTTCTTTCTTTTATATCTCAAAAGAGATTGGATTAAGACACTATCTAATCTTGTCAACCTCATCAGTATAACCTCATCACAGTGATAGAATTTACAACACATAAGGAGATCACATATACCCTCCTCATAGTGATACAGTTTATAACATATAAGGAAATCACATCAGATTACACAATCATCCAATACTGGGAATCATGACCCAGCCAAGTTGCTACACACATTTTTGGGGGGACACAATTCAATCCATGACAGTGCCAAACTGCAGAATAGGTCCAGTTCTACTCTCTAAGTCTCCCATTCCTTGTGGGCTGGCTACCTGAGGCATGCTATTCTTATGGCAAAAGGCCAAAGACAACATGCAATTGCACAAGCACAATTCAAGCCTCTACTAACATCATGTTGAGGAGCCCTGGTGGCACAGTGTTTAAGTGCTCTACCGCTAACCGGAAGGTCAACAGTTGGAACCCACCAGTGGCTCTGCGGGAGAAAAGACCTGGCTATCTGCTCACATAAAGATTACAGTCTAGGAAACCCTATGTGGCAGTCATGAATTGGGTCACTATGAGTTGGAATTGACTAGATGGCAACGGGTTATCAAGGATAAGTTTGGCTATGTGACTTGCTTGGGCCAATGGACTATTGGTAACGTGATGTTGTGTTATTGTTAGGTGTTGTTGAGTTGATTCCGACTCACAGCCACCCTATAGGGCAGAGTAGAACTGCCTCATAGGGTTTCCAAGGAGCAGCAGCCGAGCTCTCAACCACTGCGCCACCAGGACTCCTGTTTATCCTTAAGCGGGGCAGGGAAAATATTCCGCCCAAGGAGGCCAGGGGATTGGACAGTGAGCAAACATTTGCTGAACATTCATCTAGACTCCCACACCAGTTCCTTAACTACTCCAGACTGTACTCATGCAACATTCCTTCATCAGATACATTCAAATAATTTTTCAATAAATACTTACGGGATACCAACTGTGTGCCTTATTTTTGGAATCAACCCCTCCCCGTGCTTAACTTGCCTTTGTTGTTGTTATTTTGAGCTAATCTGTTTCCTCTCAGGCTGTATAATTGTTTTTCTTTATATAGTGATCAAACCCAAAATTTTTATCTTCCCTCCAGGTCCATTAACCACATTTGCCTCTGTCATTAGCCTTCTTCAGTTCTCTTTCTTCTTCTTTTTTAAGTTTTACTCTGTCCATTATCACGTGCTCACTGAAAGTGTTCAAACTGGTTACGTTCTTTCCATCTCATCATTGTCAGACTCCACATGGAGCTGGAAGATTTTATGCTAGGTCTGCCCTAAGCTGGAGCTCTGGTGGCACAGTGGTTAAGAGCTATGGCTGCTAACCAAAAGGTTGGCAGTTTGAATCCACCAACCACTCCTTGGAAACCTTGTGGGGCAGTTCTACTCTGTCCTATAGCATCTCTATGTTTGGAATCCACTCAGTGGCAACGGGTTTTGGGCCCTAAGCCACTTTACAGTCAAACTGAGCTGAAATATTGCTCACCAAGACTTTTTACCCACCCTTCTTTGACTCAGAATATTGCTAAAATTAAGAGTTAAAACTGTGTACTCTTGAACGAGACTGCCTGGGTTCCAGGCTTGGCTCTGCCCCTTATGATTTGGCAATTTGTTTAACAAATCTCTACCTCAGTTTTCTCATCTGAGAAGTGGTAGTAATAAGTACCTATCTTACATAGTTATAATGCTCCTCAAAGATAATTATAATTAATATTGTTCTGTTATTGTTATTATTTTAGACTTGGATGTAGGCAAGTTGCCTACACCTTCGCTCTCATTTCCTGAGGGACTTTATATTTGTAGGGAATTAATAATTATTAAGAATCAACTGGAAGCAAAGGGATGTAGTTAGGTACATATTTCAGATAGTGTATTATTTGGTCCTCACAATCACTCTGAAAGATAGGTCTTATAACTTCCACCTCACATAGGAATCTGGGTTAGTGAATGTATACAACAATGTTATCGGGATTGAACAGCTAGTTAGTGATAGAGTCAGAATTTAAGTCCATGCTATTTGTTTATTTTCTTACTCTCTGGCATCTCTATAATTTGTATCATAGTTTGCTTGCTTATGATGCCAATGTATCTCTTCTGAAATATTCCCGCTATTCAATAGATTGTATGCCTTGCCGATTAGGATCAGGGTTTCTGCTTCTGACTTTAAGTTGTAATAATCAAATCTATTAAGCATGTTTTGTACATAGTGTGCAGCTTAATTTGACCAGAGCTAGAAGTCAGCCTTGAACATCAACCCAAAAAAACCAGACCACTTGTTCTCGAATCAAGACAAGCTATTCCTTATGGACTCCGTTATGTCACCCCAAAATATATGTTGTAAATCCTAACCTCTCTACCTGTGGTTACAATCCCATTTGGGAATGGGTTGTCTTTGTTATGTCAGTGAGGCAGGATTAGTGTATGATGTATCTTGAGTCAATCTCTTTTGAGATATAAAAGAGATTAAACAAGCGAGCAAAAGAGAGATGGGGAAGAGAGATGCCAAGCCACGAATTCGCCCAGGAGCAGAAGCTCAAAGAGACAAGGACCTTCCTTCAGAACTGACAGAGAAAGCCTTCCCCTGGAGCTTGCGCCCTGAATTCAGACTTCTAACCTCCTAGACTATGAGAAAATAAACTTCTATTTGTTAAAGGCACCCACTTGTGGTATTTCTGTCATAGCAGCACTAGATAACTAAGACACTATTCAAATTAATTAGTTTATAGCTATAAAGTTGAATTCTATCTATGCAAATGATCGCTGTATTCTCCCAGGTAAAGATGAACGTGGTTAGTATAATGATTTCAAGTGCCACCATCAAAAAAATAAATAAATAAAAATTACCACTAATGGAGGAGGAAAATATGTTTCTTGTTTGTTTGTTTTTTTTTCCCCAAATTAGACCTTTATTAAACTCTGAAACCAAATGACAGGGGGAGAAAGTGATCATTTTCTAAATTCTAAATTGCTAAATTAATGGAATTTTAATATTCTCCGAAGACTTTGTGATCTAAAAATTTAGTAGCAATCTTTGAATTTCTTTCCAGATGGACTGGACGTAAGGAATTAAGTGGAAAAACACAGGAGAAAAGTGGAAAGTAAAGAATGCTGAGACAGATTTAAACACATCGTCATGAAGTGTTTTACAAGCAGTGTTTAAATTAACCTTTCGGAAAAACAGGAAATTTCCTTGCACCCTCCTTCTCACAGCAGAGATTTTAAGGGCATGAGGGAGGGATGGCCTCATCCAGGGAAGCTGGTAGTGCAGGCTGGCTCTGGCAATTTCATTTAAGCCATAGCTCCATTAGGTCACTTACCGCTGCAAAGCCAGAAATATCATACTCTCTGTATCCCTTATGATTGGATGCTTCATATCTCACACCTCATCTTGCCTTACACATCTTTCTCCACTTATTTCAAGTGCATGAACGTGAAAATGAGTATAACATGCTGTTTCAGAACTCTGCACCTTGTTCATGGTGTTTTTTAGCCTCTGGGTTTCCCATGGCAAGAGGTAAGGTGAAGCCCATAAGCCCCAGGTGCTCCGAGAAGACCACCCTTCCCTAGCCTCCACATCACCTTTGTCTCTGTTGTTGTTAGGGGCTGTTGAGTCAGTTCCGACTCATGTATAACAAAATGAAACCTTGCTTGGTCCTGCGCCATCCTCAGAATAGTAGATATGTTTGAGTCCATTGTTGCAGCCACTGTGTCAATCCATCTCATTTAGGGTCTACCTCTTTTTTGTTCAACCTCTACTTTGCCATGCATGGTGTCCTTCTCCAGGGATTGGTCCCTTCCGATAATATGTCCAAAGTAAGTGAAATGAAGTCTCACCATCCTTGCTTCTAAGGAGTGTGCTGGTTTTATTTTCTCCAAGACAGATTTATTTGTTCTGGTAGTCCACGCTGTGTTCAATATTCTTCGCCAACACCATAATTCAAAGGCATCAATTCTTCTTCAGTCTTCCTTATTCATTGTCCAGCTTTCACATGCATATGAGGTGAATGAAAATACCATGACTTAGGCCAGGTGCCCCTTAGTCCTCAAAGTGACATCTTTGCTTTTCAATACTTTAAGGAGGTCCTTCACAGCAGATTTGCCCAATGCAATACATCATTTGATTTCTCCACTGCTGCTTCCATGGGCATTGATTGTGGATCCAAGTAAAATGAAATCCTGAACAACTTCCGTCTTTTCTCCACTAATCATGATGTTGTTTTTAGTCCAGTTGTGAGGATTTTTGTTTTCTTTATGTTGAGGTGTAATTCATACTGAAGGCTGTGGTCTTTGATCATCATCAGTAAGTGCTTCAAATCCTCTTTACTTTTGGCAAGCAAGATTGTGTCATCTGCATATTGCAGGTTGTTAATAAGTCTTCCTCTAGTTCTGATGCCCCATTCTTCTTCATATAGTCCAGTTTCTTGAACTGTTGATAGAAGTAACATGAGATCTGCATGTTCCTGCCAGCACCTCCATCCTTCCCTTCCAGCAGGACTAATCTCATTATGTTTTTATCTCTGTAACAACAAAAAGCCCTGGAGTTCTGGCTCACCCTGTATCTCTAGATTCTAGACTCAGAAAGATTCAGTGGACAGTGAGATAATACCCCTTGCCCTAATCTTTACACCAGCATTCGCTATACCCCTTCCTGGTGTTATTTCTTTTTTCCACAGTATTTACTGGCATCTGACATACAACATAGTGTACTTTCTTGTTTGTCTATGAGGTCAGGGATTGTTATTTGTTGTGTTCACTGTATCTCCAATGCCTAGAACAGAGCCTGGCTTATAGTATTTGTTCAGTGAATATTTGTTAAATGAATGAAGAAATGAATGCCTCTTCTGTTCTTTTTCTCTTCTTTCAATTGGTAACTCTTACTTACTCTTTTTCATTCACTTCAAGTGTCATCTCCTCTAGAAGGCTTTCTCTAACCTTTCCAGGATCTCATTTTATACATTAGCCTCTTAAGAGCTTGGTTAGTATAAGTTACATCCGTAGGGCCTGGGGAGCATTCATTGAAATAAAGCTTAGTAGGACCATTATCTTCAAAGAACGTCGGCTAAAACTACCTGTTTTTTGGTGCAGAGATTGTCTTAGTCATCTAGTGCTGCCATAACAGAAATACCACAAGTGGATGGCTTTAACAAACAGAAGTTTATTCTCTCACAGTCTAGTAGCTAGAAGTCCAAATTCAGGGTGTCAGCTCCAGGGGAAGGCTTTCTCTGTCAGCTTTGGAGGGAGGTCTGTCATCAATCTTCCCTTGGACTTGAAGATTCTCTCTGCAGGAACCCCAGGTCCAAAGGAGGAGCTCTGCTTCCAGCTCTGCTTTCTTGGTGGTATGAGGTCCCCATGTCTCTCTGCTCACTTTTCTCTTTTATATCTCTAAAGAGATTGGCTCAAGACACAATCCAACCTTGTAGATTGGGCCCTGCCTCATTAACATAACTGCCGCCTATCCCACCTCATTAACATCATAGAGGTAGGATTTACAACACATAGGAAAATCACATCAGATGACAAAATGGTGGACAATCACGCAGTACTGGGAATCACGGTCTAGCCAAATCAATACACATATTTTTTGGGGACACAATTCAATCCATGACAGAGATGGTGTAGAGAGTTCAAGGAAGTTTGAGACTGATCAAAGAAAAAGATATGACCAAGAGATAGTAATGTTGCACAATAAGCTATTTAGTGGGGCCAACACATTGAGTGCTCACATGCAGGGGGCGACCCCTACAGCAGGAAGCCCTCCAAAGGCAAGTAGAGCGGGAAGCCACAAGAAGGGAATCCTCAGTGGAGAGAAATGGAGAGCTTACGTATGTCTAAGTGATGTCCCTCTGCAACAAGGTGGGGAGTCTCTTAAATACTAATGACAGAAGACCAGAAGAGTTGTGGGATGACATCAAGGCATCATACCTGAAGAAAGATAAAGGTCATTTAAAAGACAGTAAAGAAAGAAAAGACCAAAATGGATGTCAGAAGAGACTCTGAAACTTGCTCTTGAACATAGAGTAGCTAAAGTGAATGGAAGAAATGATGAAGTAAAAGAACTGAACGGAAGATTTCAAAGGGCAGCTCGAGAAGACAAAGTGAAGTATTTACAATGAAAGTCGCAAAGACCTAGCGTTAGAAAACCCAATGGAAAAAACATGCTCAGCATTTCTCAAGCTGAGAGAACTGAAGAAAAATTTCAAGCCTGGAGTCGCAATATTGAGGGATTCTATGGGCAAAATATTGAACAACACAGGAAGCATCAAAAGAAGAAGGAAGGAATACAGTCACTGTACCAAAAAGAATTGGTTGACATTGAACCATTTCAGGAGGTAGTATATAATCAAGAACCGATGGTACTGAAGGAAGAAGTCCAAGCTGCACTGGAGGTATTGAGGAGAAACAAGGCTCCAGAAACTGACAGAGTATCAATTCAGATGTTTCAATGCTGGAAGCACTCACTCATCTATGCCAAGAAATTTGGAAGACAGCTTCCTGGCCAACCAATTGGAAGAAATCCATATTTGTGCCCATTCCAAAGAAAGATGATCCAACAGAATGTGGAAATTATTGAACAATATCACTAATACCACACGCAAGGAAAATTTTGCTGAATGTAATTCAAAAACAATTGCAGCAGCACAGGGACAGGGAACTGTTAGAAATTCAAGCCAGATTCAGAAAAGGAATGAGGAATATCATTGCTGATGTCAGACGGATCTTGACTGAAAGCAGAGAATACCAGAAAGATGTTTACTTGTATTTTATTGACTATGCAAAGGCATTCAACTGTGTGGAACATAGCAAATTATGGATAACATTGAGAAGAATGGGAATTCCAGAACACCTAGTGGTGCTCATGAGGAACCTGTACATAGACAAGGTATACTGCGTGGTTTAAAGTCAGGAAAGGTGTGCATCGGGGTTGTATCCCTTCACCATACTTATTCAATCTGTATGCTGAGCAAATAATCTGAGAATCTAGACTATATGAAGAACATGGCATCAGAATTGGAGGAAGACTGCATTAACAATATGCAGATGATTCAACCTTGCTTGCTGAAAGTGAAGAGGAATTGAAGCACTTACTGATGAAGACCAAAGACCACAGACCACAGCCTTCAGTATGGATTATACCTCAACACAGAGAAAACGAACATCATGACACCTGGACCAATAAGCAACATCATGATAAGCAGAGAAAAGACTGAAGTTGTTGAGGATTTCATTTTTACTTGGATCCACAATCAATGCCCGTGGGAGCAGCAGTGGAGAAATCAAATGACGTATTGCGTTGGGCAAATCTGCTGTGAAGACCTCTTTAAAGTATTGAAAATTAAAGTTGTCACTTTGAGGACTAAGGTGCGCTTGGCCTAAGTCATGGTGTTTTCAGTCGCCTCATATGCATGTGAAAGCTGGACAATGAATAAGGAAGACTGAAGAATTACGGTGTTGGTGAAGAACACTGAATATACCATGGACTTCCAGAACATATCTGTCTTGGAAGAACTATAGCCAGAATGCTCCTTAGAAGCTAGGATGGTGAGACTTCGTCTCACTTACTTTGGACATGTTATCAGGAGGGATCAGTCTCTGGAGAAGGACATCATGCACTCAAGCACAGCAAAGATTGTGAGGGGGGGCGCAGGACCAGGCAGTGTTTCATTCTGTTGTGCACGGGATAGCTATGAGTTGGAACTGACTTAACAGCACCTAACAACATGACTGTCATATGTTGGGTACAGTTTCACGGGGTATGTAAATAAGGCAGGCTCTGAGTAACTAAAAATATGCTTGTTTGAGCAATTTGTAAAACAATTAGATGTGTAAAATTTGAGTTTGCTGCCAACAGACTTTTGTAGCTAACAAACCTCAGCTTGTTATGGATACCTAAACAATCTGAGATCAATTCACAGAGGCCATCTTCAGCTCAATTATATGACTGATGGATATACATACTGACCAGATTCTGCATCTCTGTCCCTTTTTTCTACATTCTGTTTGCTAACTGGTCTCTCCATTGAGAAAGCCCTTCCTTTAGAATCGTTGACATCCATGTCTAGATGTGAAGCTTGATGTGCCAGTGCAGCCGAGATCTCTTATGTTAAAAGTTCAATGTTCCAGGAACTCCTTAGTCAGCCGTCTACATGTGTCACATAGATAAGGTGCTTTTACTTAGTTCATTTCACTCTCCAGGTGTTAGTTTATTTAGATTAACTTTGAGTTCTGGTACTTCTCACTGGAAAATTTTATTTCCATTCTGGTTCAGCATCTATAAAAGAGAGGACAGCAAGGAGAGCAGGTGGAATGATCATTCTCATGCAAAAAATATAAGAAACAAATTATTTTTAAAAAATTGGGAAGCAACCCCTCATTAACAATCTTGAAATGGGACTTAATCCCTTCTGGAAAGAGAGACAGTGACAGAGACAGCTGCCCTAAAATATGGGTACTAACAGACACACGCTCTCCCATTAGACAGGCAGAATGCCATTCCCCATCCCTTCCCAAATCAACCCTGTAAATAATACTGGAGAATATATTATTATGTCTACTCCTGTGTGAACACAATTTAAATATTCATTGTCAGTTATCACTCATTTTTGGAAAACCTATCTTAGTGTGACCCTTGGAGCTTCCTTCCAGTTGCAACACTTTATTTTAGTAATCTGTTTGCTATGTAAGCATCAAAGTAGTGGATTAAAAAATTTATAAATCTCGTAAATTGATTTGTTTTTATAAACAAGCTACCTATGAGTGAGTCATATAAAACCAAACCCATTGCCATCGAGTCGATTTTGACTCATGGTGACCCCATGTGTTACAGAATACAACTGCTCCATAGGGTTTTCTTGGCTATAATCTTTATGGTAGCAAATCGCCAGACCTTTCTTTTGTGGTGCCTTTAGGTAGGTTCAAACCTCCAACCTTTAGGTACTGAGTAAGCAGTAATAAATAGATGAGGTTGTTTTGTCTATGGAGCTTTCATTTTGGTTTTATGAAGAAAGATAGCAAATACAGAAGCAGAACTTTTTTAAATGTATAATTTCAGTAGTGACAAGACTACGAGGAAAATAATGTAGATACTTCCCAGTAGGAAAATAATTGTTTAGCCTACCAAATACTTCTGACTGGGAAAGAAGGAAGGAGCTGTGTTTAATTTTCAATCTGCTTTGCCCATCAATGATTTTTAGCTCAATTACTTTATGAACATTTGGCCTTCCTGCTTTTTCATTTAAGCATGACTATTTACATAGCTACTCTAATAGTATTTTGTAATGGGATTTGGAGTTAATTACAATTATTTCTGAATAGCAAAGATGATAGGTAACCTGATTCAGAATAAAATTTATTTAGGAATGTAAAGAAAACAGCAGTTTTTCTGTGCATTTTAAGAAAAATGCACTGTGGAAAATAAAGGATGGGGAGATAGTAAACTATAACTTACTGAGCCCTACTATGTGCCGGCCATTGGACTGGGTATGATTGGGCCATTCGAACATGATGATAGAGAATCCCTGCCCTGTTCATCAGTCGCCATCAGACAAGCAAACTAACCATATCTTTAAATAGTATGATGCATGCAGGAGTCCTGGTGGTGCAGTGGTTAAAGCCTTTGGCTGCTAAACAGAAGGTTGACAGTTCAAACCCACCAACTGCTCCACAGGAGAAAGATGTACCAGTCTGCTTCCGTAAAGATTTACAGCCTTGGAAACTCTATGGGACAATTCTAATCTGCACTACAGGGTCGCTCTGAGTCAGAATCAACTTGACAGCAACGGGTTTGGTTGGTTTATGATGTATGCATGTCAGGATATTTTATTGGGCTATTAATTTCAGTTTTGTTTCTCATTTCTGAAAGATTGACAAGTAATTTTTTTCCCTCCCTGCTTCAATGATTCGATCTACACCGATCATGGCGATGGTTCACGACTGGGCAGTGTTTCTTCCTACTGTACCTGGGATCGCCATGAGTTGGGGCTGACTTGCTGGCAGCTACCAACAGCAACAACTTTTCGAGTAGACAAAAACAAGCTTTTATGTTCTGCTCCCTTTCACCAGGTTCTGTGCACCTGGGTCCAAAACCATAAGTTTATAGGCAGGTTAAAAAAAAACCACCAGGTTTTTGCGAATCAAAGAGGAAAATGGAGGGTTACTACCCAGACAGAAAGACACACGTGGTGGTGGGTTGTCAGGGAATCCATGGGATCTGAGCTCTGAAATCCTTGAAAACCCCCATCTGCAAACAAGATCACAGCCACAGATACAGGGGCCAGGAATTCAACACTTATTTTAGGGGGACACAATTCCATACACAGCACCTTCTTTTTGTCATTCACAGGCATTTCCTCCACTAACCTCTTGCAATCTTATCCCATCTTGGCTTCTGCTGCTTGGAGAATCCAAATGAACACAGCAGTAGTTGAGTGCTGGGCAATAAGGACAGGACAGGAAGAGTCTAAGAAGATTCTCAGATTTCTGGCCAGAGAAATTGAATAAATTGAATAAAATTAACAATAAAACTCTGGGCAATGGCCTGGGTGGGTCACCGCAACTCCTAATAATTCTGGTAACAATTACAAGGAATATAATGAGAGGTTGGGAAAGATATGGTCTGTTTATACACGTGTCTTTTCAGGATTCTAGGGTGTTCAAGTACATCTTTCTTATAGGGAACTTATGAATCAAGAACTCAGAAGAGAGGCCAGAGATGCAGGTATAAATCTGAGAGTCATCAGTACTTAAGTGGTAGCTGGTGCTGTGGAAATGAGTGAGAACACCAAGGAGAGAGTCAAGTATAAAACTGGGAAAAACCATGGAGGATGCAATGAGGGAGGCTTAGAAAGGAGTAGAAAGATGGGACAAACACACACACACACACACACACACGTGAAAATTGCTTTCTTCACTTTTAAAACTGAAGAAAAAAGTGTGACTAAAGAATATCAGCCAATGAGGGCTGGGGGCCATCATCTGGGGGGACATCTAGCTCAACCGGCATAACATAGTTGATAAAGAAAGTGTTCTACATCCTACTTTGGTGAGTAGCATCTGGGGTCTTAAAAGCTTGTGAGTGACCATCTAAGATAGCCCACTGGTCTCACCCCTTTAGGAGCCAGGGAGAATGAAGAAAACCAATGACACAAGGGAAAGATTAGTCCAAAGGACTAATGGACAACAACTGCCACAGCCTTCACCAGACTGAGTCCAGCACAACTAGATGATGCCTGGCTATAACCACCAACTGCTCTGACAGGAATCACAATGGAGGGTCCCGGACAGAGCTAGAGAGCAATATAGAACAAAATTCTAATTCACAAGAAAAGACCAGACTTACTGGTCTCACAGAGACTGGAGAAACCCTGAGAGTGTGGCCCCTGGACAGCCCTTTTAACTCAGTACTGAAGTCATGCCTGAGGTTCACCTTTAGCCAAAGATTAGTCAGTCCCATAAAACAAAAGGAGACTAAATGGGTACACCAGCCCAAGGGCAAGGACGGGAAGGCAGGAGGGGACAGGAGAGCTGGCAATAGGGAGCACAAGGTCAAGAAGGAGAGAGTATTGACACGTCTGGGGTTGGCAACCAATGTCACAAAACAATGTGTATATTAAGTGTTTAATGAGAAACTAATTTGTTCTATATACCTTCATCTAAAGCACAATTGGGGGGGGGAAAAAAAACCAGCCAAATGCTGCTGAGGCCAAGTATATGAAGAAATAAAATGACTCTCTTAGCATCAAGTGTGCTAGGTAAGCTAAGTAAGAGTCGTTTAGGTAGAGTGATTGTGGAAAATGCCCAAGTACCAAATGTTTGAGAGAGAATAGGAGGTGAAGAAGCAAGACAATGAATTTAGACTTTGAAAAAGCTGTGGTGGCTTGAGAATGGGAACAGACAATGATGCCCTTTATCACCACTCTTATTCAATATTGTGCTGGAGTTCCTAGCCAGAGCAGTTAGGCTAGAAAAAGAAATAAACGGCATCCGAATTGGTAGGGAAGAAGTCAAAGTATCTCTATTTGCAGATGGTATGATCTCATACAGAGAAAACCCCAAAGAATCCACAAGAAAACTACTGGAATGAATAGAAGTTTTCAGCAAAGTATCAGGATACAAGATAAACATACAAAAATCAGTTGGGTTCCTCTACATTGTCAAAGAGAACTTTGAAGATGAAATCACCAAATCAATACCATTTATAATAGCCCCCAAGAAGATAAAATACTTAGGAATAAATCTAACCAGAGATGTGAAAGACCTACACAATGAAAACTAGAAGACACTGCTGCAAGAAACCAACAGAGACCTGCACAAGTGGAAAAACATACCTTGCTCATGGATAGGAACAACATTGTGAAACATTGTGAACATTTCAACAACAACATTTCAACACTGTGAAAATGTCAGTTCTACCCAAAGCGATCTACAGACACAATGCAATCCTGATCTAAATTCCAGTGGCATTTTTTAAGGAGATAGAGAAACAAATCACCAACTTCATATGGAAAGGGAAGAGGCCCTGGATAAGTAATGCATTACTGAAGACCAAGAACAAAGTGGGAGGCCTCACAACACCTGATTTTAGAGTCTATTATACTGCCACGGTAGTCAAAACAGCCTGGTACTGGTACAACAACAGATACATAGACCGATGGAACAGAATTGAGAATCCAGACATAAATTCATCCACCTATGAGCAGTTGATATTTGACATAAGGCCCAAAGTCCTTTAATTGGGGAAAAGACAGTCTCTTTAACAAATGGTGCTGGCATAACTGGATATCCGTATGCAAAAACCTGAAACAAGACCCATACCTTACACCATGCACAAAAACTAACTCAAAATGGATCAAAGACTTAAATATAAAATCAAAAACAATAAAGATCATGGAAGAAAAAATAGGGACAACGCTAGGAGCCCTAATACATGGCATAAAAAGAATACGAATCATAAGTAGCAATGCTGAAACACCAGAAGAGAAACTAGATAGGTGGAAGCACATAAAAATCAAACACTTATGCTCATCAGAAGACTTCACCAAAAGAGTCAAAAGACAACCTACAGACTAGGAAAAAAATTTTGTCTATGACAAATCCAATCAGCGTCTAATCTCTGGAATCTACAAGATACTGCAAAACCTCAACAACAAGAAGACAAATAACCCAATTAAAAAATGGGCAAAGGGTATGAACAGGCACTTTGCCAAAGAAGACATTCAGGTGGCTAACAGACCCATGAAGAAATGCTCACGATCATTAGCCATTAGAGAAATGCAAATCAAAACTACAATGAGATATCATCTCACCCCAACATTAATCCAAAAAACACAAAATAATCAATGTTGGGGAGGTTGTGGAGAGACTGGAACACTTACACACTGTGAGTAGGAATGTAAAATGGTTCAACCACTTTGGAAATCGATTTGGCGTTTCCTTAAAAAGCTAGAAATAGACGTACCATATGATCCAGCAATCCCACTCCTTGGAATATATCCTAGAGAAATAAGAGCCATCACAAGAATAGATATATGCACACTCATGTTCATCGCAGCACTGCTCACGATAGCAAAAAGATGGAAACAACCTAGGTGCCCATCAGTGGATGAATGGATAAACAAATTATGGTATATTCACACAATGAAATACTGTGCAACAATAAAGAACAACGCTGAAGCCATGAAACATAACATGGAGAAATCTGGAAGGCATTATACTGAGTGAATTTAGTCAGTCACAAAAGGACAAATATCGTGTAAGACCACTATTGTCAGAACTCAAGAAAAGGTTTAAATACAGAAGAAAACATTTTTTGATGGCTACGAGGATGAGGAGAGAGGGTGAGAGTTATTTCCTGACTCGATAGTAGACAAGAATTATCTTAGGTGAAGGGAAGGACAGCACACACTACAGGGGAAGTCAGCACAACTGGACTAAACCAAAGGTAAGAAGTTTCCTGAATACAACCAAACACTTTAAGGGACAGAGTAGCAGGAGCGGGGGTCTGAGGACCATGGTTTCAGGGGACAATCTAGGTCAATTGGCATAACAAAATTTATTAAGCAAATGTTCTGCATCCTACTTTGGTGAGTGACATCTGAGGTCTTAAAAGCTAGCAAGCGACCATCTGAGATGCATCGATTGGTCCCAACCCACGTGGAATAAAGGAGAATGAAGAACACCAGGGACTCAAGGAAAGTATTAGCCCAAGAGACAGAAAGGGCCCCATAAACCAGTGACTTCATCAGCCTGAGACCAGAAGAACTAGATGGTGCCCGGCTACCACCAATGACCGCCCTGACAGGGAACACAACAGAGAGTCCCTGATGGAGCATGAGAAAAGTGGGGTGCAGAACTCAAATTCTAGTAAAAAGACCAGACTTAATGGTCTGACTGAGACTGGAGGATCCCTAGAAAGCATGACCTTCAGACTCTCTGTTACACCAGAATTAAAACTGTTCCCAAGGCCAACGCTTCAGACAAAGATTAGACTGGACTATGGGACATAAAATGTTACTCCTAAAGCGTGCGCTTCTTAGGTCAAATAGATACATGAGCCTAAATGGGAGCTCCTGTCCAGAGGTGAGATGAGAAGGCAGAGAGGGTCAGGAGCTGGTTGAATGGACACGGGAAATTCGAGGTGGAAAAGAGGAGTGTGCTGTCACAGTAGAGGAAGAGCAATTAGGGTCACATAACAATGTATGTATAAATTTTTGTATGAGAGACTAACGTGAACTGTAAACTTTCACTTAAAGCACAACAATTAAAAAAATTTTAAAACTGTGCAGATAAAAAAAAAAAAAAAGCTGGGGTGGGAAGGGATGAGAAGAGATAGGGTGCTAGGGTCTCAAGAAGCATTTCTCCTTCTTATCAAGATGGAAGGGACTTGTGTGGATTCCCAGGCAAGCAGCAAGGAGCCAGAACTCAGACAGAATGAGAGATGGAGATAGATGATTTGGGATTGCACTGGAGAGTCAGAAGGGCATTCGATTAAGCACACAAGTGGCAGGGTCAATCTTGAGCAAGGAGGCCATGTGTCCCCTTTTACTAAGCCACGGGGCAATAGAGACAGATGCGTTAGTTTCAAGGTACAATGGTGAGAAGGTAAGGCTGTTCCACGTGATCACTTCAATTTTCTCTCCAAAAGATAATGCTGAGAGAGGGAGCACTACCAAAGGAGAAGAGGCTCAAGTGCCTTTTGAAAAGGAGGAGGTTTGAAAAGGAGGTTGCGTTCTGAGAGTGGTTATTGAAGTTTAGGATTTCAGGGTCCACCAGTGATGAGAATGCAAAGGCACACCGTCAAGCAGGAGGTGCAACCATCAGGAGGCTAGAATGAAAGGCTTGTTCACAGGGACATGAAGTCTGTTCAGGATTATGACAAGAAACAGGGTGGAGAATAACTTCCGGGCAGCTCCAAAGTCCTCAGTGATAGTGGGATCATGATACGGGTGACACAAGTAAAGCTAGGTTTAGACTGATGGTCGGAATCTGAAAACAGGAAGAGTTTCTCCAAGAGAATCTGAAAATAATGGTCTACCAACAGCAGTGGGTAACGGGAAGAATGCAGTCCTTTCAGCCCCATCCTGGTGAGCAGAACTAAGGCACTATGGGTAAATGGGAAGCCTTCCCTTGAGAGGAGCACAAAGTTGTGTCCTGTGGAGAGAGCCAAGTCGCAGTTAATAATGATTAGGGTGGTAATAATAACATTCATTGACATTATTACAGTCTAGGCACTGCTCCCAAAATTTTTGCATTCAGTAGCTTATTTAAGGCAAGCGGGTGGAGGGGGCCATCTGGGAAGAAGCTGGCAATGTAAAGGCATCTGTTTTTGGTGAAATGCAGGTTCTAGAGGAACAATGGAAAGAGGACAAGGTCAGCAGTGAAGGACAGAGGAACATGCAGAATACTGGGCTAACTAGACTATTAGCTGCTTTGAAAATGTGGCCATAAACAGTGTCTCTGAATCCTGTTTTATCAGACAGCTTTGATGGACCTCCAGCAAGGGTATACAGGCAGTCCCTAGATTACGAACAAGTTCCGTTCCTAAATCTGTCTTTAAATTGAACAATTAGCTATGGTTTGTATCTAGTGTTAGTTAAATGTTTGTCTCGGTATATGGTACATAGTGTACCTTTCTATGCATAAAAAACATTTAAGAAACACTTCCAGATACACTAGAACATCTTTATAATAATACAATAATAATAATAATGTTTTGATACTCGTCAGAAAGTAGTGCCCGTTTGTTATTACCAACCATTGTATGTACCTTCTCCACAGTTGAAGAGATACCTACAGGGCAAATGTTACCCAAAATACTCAGAAGATTCTGTTCCATAAAATCTTTGAGATCAATTAGATACTTTATTGTAGACTCTGAGCTAAAAAACTTACACTGTACCACCGGGTGCATTTCTGCTGGGTTTTGAACCGTCCTCCGCAGAGGCAGGGAGGGTTGGGGGCGTGGGTCGGATGGTGCTGGGGCCAGAAGGATCATTCCCCCATCACCCCCTCACCAGACCTGTCACTCCCACGGACCAGCTATGAGGCCCCTGCCTCGGGGTACAAGGGAGAAAGTGCCACTCAGGATGCACTGAGAGCGAGCTGGGGACCAAGGGTTGGGAAGAGGACGCTTAGGGAAACCCAAGTCTGAAGTTCTCCAGGGGACAGCCAGAAAGCATATGGACATACAGAGGTCAGGAATCTAAGACTGCCCCCGCTTCCCCCAACTAAAAGGCCAAGAACCGCTGCGACAGTGAAATCCCACCCGGGTAAGGTAGGGGAAACAGAAGCCCCAAGAGATGCTACAACGGCCCTGGACTGCATAGGGTGGGGCGGAGCTGGGTAATGCGGCCCCTTGAGGCCTGGCGGTGTAGGCTCCTGTGCACGTGGGAGAAGTGTGGCCCATTGTGGGAGCCCGGGGCGAACACCCAATTTTTCCTGATAGGGTTTACGGGGATTGGTTCGTAAGTATGGGTTGTACTTACGTCAGGTGTTCATAACCCGGGGACCGCCTGCATACCAATAACAAGGACCAACAAAACGACACTGTTTACAATTAACTAGGTTTGGGCTCTGACGCTTATGTGGAACCTTAGTGAGCTGCGATGGGTAAATTAACTGCAGGGTTCATTTTTGACTCTGGTTTAAGACTTACACCAAAAAGAGACCAAGGTCATCTACTTGATTCTTTTCACCGACCCCCACACTGTTATCCCTTAGGAAAAAGTCACAATCTCAGGGGCTCAGGGGGCAAAACTAGCCTGAATATACGTGCTTTGATCCACAGATTTTTTTTTTTTTTAATTTGCACTAATGCTAATATTTAAAAATGTTTGCATAAGGAAAAACCAGGAAGAATGGAAGGAAGAAGGAAGTTCGAAGTAGGGGAGCCAGCTCTTCCCAGGTTGCCCAGGACTTTCTCTAGTTTTAGCACTGAGAACCCCATGTCTGGGAAACCCCCTGAGTCACAGACAAGCAAGGACAGTTGGACATGGTAGCAACGGCTCATTGCTTTAGGCTGACACAATGTGCTATGTGTTTCACCGTAGTTGCTAACAGTCCAACATAAATTATCTTGTTTGCATTTGTCGGTCTCTAAGTTTTCCAGATTTGGGCCTATCAAAGTTAAGGCCAATGGACAGCTGGTGTAGTCCTCCCTCTCTGAGATTTTCTAGAGTCGAAGTAACTCCCAGTAGGGAGATCACTGACCTACTTAATCTTAGGAGAGAACAGGGAGAGACGAAATCCATGTAAGCAAATGCTTATAAACGATGAGTGCTCTTTATCCCATTCATTCATTATACTCTAAGGTCCAAGCTCAATAATGGCTTATCTTGATTCCCAACCCACATCACATCCCTAGCTTATTGTGGGTAAACCTAGGTAGAGAACAGCCTTAGGCTCTGTATTGTGGTTGGAATCTATAGGTACATAACTGAACTGGCTGAAATTGGGGACAGTGAGAAAGAAATTAGTGAGAGACACCGATGCAGTAATTGGACCAAGTTTTCCTTTGGAATTCTGAGCCTGAAGAATTGGCTGGAGACAGGACATTAGCAATCATGGTGAGGCTACCATGGTCTGAAGCTCAGGATGTTGTTGCAATTGGTGAACATCTGATTGCACAGCGCTCCTAAATCTGCCAAGAAAGAGGGCAGCCTTCACTTATGAGCCAAAAGAGAACAAAGTGAGATAGTATTTTAGTGTTCTGGAAACATTCAGCTCCAGGCAGTCCAAGAAATTTGTAGAAGCTTCAGCTTTGTGTCTTGACTGGGCAGTGACTTTCTCTCATTTAATTCCAGTTTTTGAATGTAAGTACTATATAATTATCTATTACATGACAACTGTTAAAAAACCCGTGCCGCTGAGTGGATTCCGACTCATAGCAACCCTATAGGAGAGAGTAGAACTACCCCATAGGGTTTCCAAGGAGCAGCTGGTAAATTTGAACTGCCGACCTTTTGGTTAGCAGCTGAGCTCTTAACCACTGTGCCACCAGGGCTCCAGACAACAAATATAAGTAAACCCGTATCAAAAAGATAGAAGAATCTGGGCTATTTAATATGTTAAAGATGACAGTATTTAAATTGAAAAGCAGTCCCCCAGTGTTAAAGAAATACGTGGTGCTTTAAAGCTACCCTCAGAACTTTCACTTACGTGCAAATGTGGATGCTGCTTTTCAGAAATAAAATCTTATCAATTTTATAAATAATAGGTCAGATTAAACGGCAGTTGCTTCAGGTAAAATTCAAGAATTCAAGGGTGTGGTAATAAAATGATGGCGTGCGGATGCTGGTGTGCTGGGTATTTGCTATGATACACCCTCCAGCTTCCCTAATTCATGGATCTTGAGAGGATTGGCTTGGCTGCATTTATTAGGCACAGCCTTTCCAGCTGTCAGTGAGCTTCCATAGGCACTTCCAGCCACCTGCCACTTTGGCACCAGTGCTGTGTCACTAGACACCGATTTTCTGCTGGGAAAGAAACTAAGATGTCATAATCTATTCAGGGTCTACCAAGCCTAAACAGGCTATGTTTACTCTATCCAAGGACTAAGTTGAAGGGTTGAATCAGAATAATAGAATTGAGAGTAAAACTCATTCCATTAAAAGGCAGTCCTATTTTTCTTAAAGCAGATTAGCACCTAGCAAAAGGCAGGTAATCTATCAATATTTGTTGTATTAACATTTACTGAATAAATTATTTGACCATTGGTCAAGTTTAAGTTTCTAGAACTGGAAACTTTTTCTAACAACTAAACTGTTTTGAGGGGCTTGTTCACCCCTCAAACGTTGGTAGAGCAATTTTATTGGAACATTTATTTTTCTGGTTTTCAGCATAACAAAAAATTTAGTCACTTAAGTCCATTGTGAGGGAGCCTTGGTGGTGCAGTGGTTAACCATTCACTTGCTAACCAAAAGGCTGGCAGTTCAAAGCCACCAGCCATTCCACAGGAGAAAGATGTAGCAGTCCACTTCTGTAAAGATTTACAAACTTGGAACCCTATGAGGGCAATTCTGCTCTGTCCTATAGGGTTGCTATGAGTCAGAATTTGACTCAGTAGCGATGGATTTGATTTGGTTTTGGAAGTCTGTTATTCTTGTAAGAAGTCCAAAGCAATTAGAAGCCCTAATACATGGCATAAGTAGAATATAAACCATAAGTAGCAATGCACAAGCACGAGAAGAGAGACTAGATAACTGGGAGCTCCTAAAAATCAAAAGACTTCACCAAAAGAGTCAAAAGACAACCTACAGACTCAGAGATAATTTTTTGCTGCGACAAATCCAATCAACATCTAATCTCTAAACTCTACAAGATACTTCAAAACCTCAACAACAAAAAGACAAATAACCCACTTAATAAATGGGCAAAGGATATGAACCGGCACTTCGCCAAAGAAGACATTCAGGTGGCTAACAGACACGTGAAGAAATGCTCATGATCATTAGCCATTAGAGAAATGCAAATCAAAAGTATAGTGAGATACCATCTCACCCCAACAAGGCTAGCATTAATCCAAACAACACAAATTAATAAATGCTGGAGAGGTTATGGAGAAACTGGAACACTTACACACTGTTGGTGGGAATGTAAAACGGTACTACCACCTTGGAAATCGATTTGGCACTTCCTTAAAAAGCTAGAAATAGAAGTACCATATGATCCAGAAATCTGGCTCCTTGGAATATATCCTAGAGAAATAAGAGCTGTCACACGAATAGATATATGCACACCCACGTTCACTGCAGCATTTTGCTATGTTCATGACAGCAAAAAGATTGAAACAACCTAGGTGCCCATCAGCGGAAGAATGGGTAAACAAATTATGGTATATTCGCACAATGGAATACTATGCAACGATAAAGAACGATGAAGACGTGAAACATCTTATAACATGGAGGAATCTGGAGGGCATTATGCTGAGTGAATCTGGTCAGTCACAGAAGGACAAATATTATATAAGACCACTATTAAAAGAACTCAAGAAAAGGTTTAAACACAGAAGAAAACATTCTTTGATGGTTACGAGAGTGGGGAGGGAGGGTGAGGGTTATTCACTAACTAGATAGTAGAGAAGAATTATCTTAGATGAAGGGAAAGACAGCACACACCACAGCAAAACGGGACTAAACCAAAGCTAAGAAGTTTCCTGAATAGAATCAAACACTTCGAGGGACAGAGTAGCAGGAGATCGGGTCTGGGGATCATGCTTTCAGGGGACATCTAGGTCAACTGGCATGACAAAGTTTATTAAGAAAATGTTCTGCATCCTACTTTGGTGAGTGGCATCTGGGGTCTTAAAAGCTAGCAAGCGACCACCAAAGATGCATCGATTGGTACCAACCACCTGGAGTAAAGGAGAATGAAGAACACCAAAGACACAAGGAAAGTATTAGCCCAAGAGACAGAAAGGGCCACATAGACCAGAGACTTCATTATCCTGAGACCAGAAGAACTAGATGGTGCCTGGCTACCACCAACGGCCACCCTGACAGGGAACACAACAGTGAGTCCCTGATGGAGCAGGGGAAGGGTGGGATGCAGAACTCAAATTCTAGTAAAAAGACCAAACTTAATGGTCTGACTGAGACTGGAGGAACCCTGGAAAGCATGGCCCCCAGACTCTCTGTCAACCCAGAACTAAAACCATTTCCAAAGCCAACTCTTGAGAGAAAGATTGGGCTGGACTGTGGGACATAAAATTATACTCGTGAAGAGTGTGCCTCTTAGGTCAAGTAGATACATGAGACTAAATGGGCAGCTTCTGTCCAGAGGTGAGATGAGAAGGCAGAGAAGGTTAGGAGCTGATTGAATGAACATGGAAAATCAGGGGTAGAAAGGAGGAGTGTGCTGTCATAGTATAGGGAGAGCAATTAGGGTCACATAACAATGTGTGTATAAATTTTTGTATGAGAGACCAACTTGAATTGTAAACTTTCACTGAAACTACAACAATAAAAAAAAAATGAATAAAAAGAAGTCCAAAGCAAATAATATTCCCTTTAATATTAATCTGTCAGTTTAATAGTTAGTAAAAGTTGCATTCTCTCTTAATCTTTTCTTATAATGCCAATATTGTTGGTGGGAGGTGAAGCCTATGTAGAACACAATCAGAGTGAGACTAATTAACTAGTCGATTCAATACTGAATAGAGATTAGACTCAACAGAAATCACCTTAATAAGTACACTGTCTCTTAGGTCAAGCCAGGAAGAATAGCACTGAAAAAATAAGTCTAGGATGGATCAACTGGGAAAAAATACCTAATTAGTGAAATTGAATATGTGTGCCAACCCCATATTCTGCACCTGCTACCAGCTAGACCCCTCCACTCATATTGGTGACACCAGCAGGTACAGCATCTCCTGGCCTTCCATCTAGAGGCAGAAGGTAACCCAGAACCTATAGCTCCAGGAAGCTTCTGGTCCTCCACCCAGTGACAGAAGGCAATCCTGGTAGGTGCTTCTCTCTCCCAGTGACACCAAAGATAGAGTGAAAATCCCCCCAACACTGTGGAACTGAAGAAAATGCCAGGGAAATGCTTTCCACCTCTGAGGCCAATAGTAAGATAGATGTTGGAACTATCTGACAAAGATGTTAAAAGCACCACCATAAAATTGCTTCAATATGTAATTACAGATTTCCTTGAAACAAATTAAAAAATGGAAGACCTCAACAAAGAAATAGAAGTTGTAAAAAAGAAACCAAATAGAAATTATAGAACTGAAAAATACAATAACTGAAATTTAAGAAGAAAAAAAAATTTTGCTAAATAGGCTCAGTCATAACATGGTGATGACAGCAGAAAGAATCAATAATTTGAGGACATGTAAATAAGCTGTTAGAATTGAAATGAGAAATAGACAAAATCTATAATTACAGGTGGAGACTTCAATACCCTACTATCAGCAATTGATAGAACAACTAGACAGAAATTTAACAAAGATATAGACAAAGTGAACAACATTATCAACTAACAGGATCTAGTTGACATGTATAAAACACTCCAACTTAAAACAACAGAATACATATTCTCTTAAAATGCCCACAGAGCACTAATCAACATAGACCATATTCTGGGTCATAAAGCAAACCTCAACTAATTAAAAAAAAAAAAATCATAAAGAGCATGTTTTCTGACTATACTGGAGTAAATTAGAAATCAATAGCAGAAAGACAGCAAGAAATTCTTCAAACACTTGGAAGTTAAACATCATTTTCTAAACAGTCCACAGGTCAAAGATGAAGAAGTCTCAAAGGAAATTTTAAGAATATATAGAACTGAATGAAAATGTAACAAATCAAAATTTGTGGGATGCAGTTTATCAGTTAATCGATGCTGAAAGGAAAATTTGTAGCATCAAATCCTTACAATAGAAAAGAGGAATAATTTAGTTCCTATCTTAAGAAACTAGGGGAAAAATAAACCCAGAGCAAGTTGTAAAGAAAGAAATAGTGAAAACAAGACCAGGAATCAATGAAAGCGAAAACAGGAAAACAATGGAGAAAATAAATAAAACTAAATCTGGTTCTTTGAAAAAAATTAACAAAATTGATAAATCTCTAGCAAGACTGACAAAAATAAGAACAGAGAAGGTATTAATCACCAATATCAGGAATGAAACAGGGGATATCACTACAGATCCTGCAGCCATTAAAAGAATAATAAAGGTACATGACTCAATGGCAGCTATCCTTTTTTTTTTTTTAATGGACACTCATAAATTTGACAACTTAGAAGAAATGGACCAATTCCTTGAAAACCACAAACTGTCAAAACTCAGCCAAGATGAAATAGATAACCTAAATAGCCCTATAACCATTAAAGAAATTGAATTTGTAATTAAAATCTCCCTAAAAATACATTTCCAGGCCCAAGTGGCTCCATTGGAAAATTTTACCAACATTCAAAAAAATAATAACACCAATTTTACACAATCTTTTCCAGGAAATAGAAGAGGAGGGACCATTTTCCAATTGACTCGATGAGCCCTGTATTAACATTATACCAAACCAGCCAAAGACATTTTAAAAAGAAAGAAAATTACAGACTGATATCATCCATGAACTTAGAACTAGTTTTCTTAAAAATAATATTAGTAGTAAATCAAGGGATGCAAGGCTGGTTCAATATTTGAAAATCAGTCAATGTAACCCACCACATCAGCAATCTAAAGGAAAAAAAATCATCATATGATTTGATAGAGAAAACGCATTTAACAAAATCCAATGCTGATTCATGATAAAAACACTCAATAATTTACTAATAGAGAGTAACTACCTCATCTTGGTAAAGAGCATCTACAAGAAACAAAAAACCTACAGCTAACATCATACTCAGTGGTGAAAGGCAGAATATTTTTCCCCTAAGATCAGGAACAAGGCAAGGATGTCTGCTATCACCACTCTTATTCAACATAAAACTACAAATTATAGCCATTGCAATAAGGCAAGAAAAAGAAATGACTGGCACACAGATTGGAAATTAAGAAATAAAACTGTCCCTATTTGCAGATGACATGATTTTCTCCAAAGAAAATCCTAAAAGGAATCTCAAAACAAAAGAATACAAAAAACCTTCTAGAACTAATAAGTGACTTTGATAAGATAACAAGATATACGATCAATGCACAAAAATCAACTGCATTTCTATATATTAACACTGACCGTGAGGAAACTGAAGGTATAAACATAATGCCATTTGCAATTCCCCAAAAGAAATGAATTCTCAGTTATACACTAAACAAAACATGTACAGAATCTGTATGTTGAAAATTACAAAATGCTGATGAGAGAAATGAAAGAAGACCTAAATAAATGGAGAAACATATCATGTTCATAGACTAGAAAACTCAACATAGTAAGATGCCAATTATTCGCATGTTGATTTAGGTTTAATTAAATTTCTATCAAAATCCCAACAAGATGTTTTGTAAACACAAACTTATTCTAAAATTACATAGAAAGGTGTCATAGATTGAATTGTGTCCCCCAAAAACATCTGTCAACTTGGCTAGGTCATGATTCCCAGTATTGCATGATTGTCTACCATTTTGTCATCTGATGTGATTTCCCTGTGTGTTATAAATCCTATCACTATGATGTAATAAAATGGATTAGTCGCAGTTATATTGATGAGATCTACAAGATTAGATAGTGTCTTAAGCCAATCCCTTTTGAGATATAAAAGAGAGAAGCAAGCAGAGAGACAGGGGGACCTCATACCACCAAGAATGAAGAGCAGGGTTGCTCGTCCTTTGGACCCAGCATCCCTGTGCTGAGAAGCTCCTTGACCAAGGGAAGACTGATGACAAGGACATTCCTCCAGAGCTGAGAAGAGAAAGCCTACCCCTGGAGCTGATGACCTGAATTTGGACTTGTAGCCTACTAGACTGTGAGAGAATAAATCTGTCTTTGCTGAAGCTATCCACTTGTGGTATTTCTGTTATAGCAGCCCTAGATGACCAAGCCCTAGATGACCAAGACAAAAGGCATAAGCTCTTGAATGGCTAAAGCAATCTTGACGAAGAATAACACAGGAAGAATCAATCTACCTGATATTAAGACCTACCATCTAGGTACAATTATCAAGACAGTATGGTATTAGTGGAGGGCTAGACACATAGATCAATGGAACAGAATAGAGAATCCAGAAATGGATCCACACAAAAATGCCCAACTGATTTTTTTTTAAGTGCAAAAGCAATTCATGAGAAAAGGATGGGCTTTTCAACAAAGGAAAAGCAATTGGGTATCCTTAGACAAAAAAATAAATATTAACCAAAACTTCACACCTTATACAAAAACTTACTCAAAATGGATCATGAGCTTAAATATAAGACATGAAACTATAAAACATTTAGAAAGAAAAAGCCTTTGAAGACTGAAGACTCTAATCCAAAAGTAATTCAGAAGAGTCTACTTAAAGAAGACATTTTAAGCATATTCAATTTATGAAATTCAGTTTAGCACTTTAAATTCCTATCTTTGTATGCAGAAGATGATTTTTGATTTAAAAAAGATATATGTCTAAATAAGTCTCAGTAAGCTTATAATAAGAATTCTGTATCATGAGAGTTTTTTCTTTATTGGTGATACATAAATTATGGTATGTCTTACATAGCAACTTGGAATAGATGAAATATCTAATTTGGTTAAGAGAAATCTAATCATTGAAAGTATCATAAGATATGTTATCTCATGACAAGGTAATTTCAACCTATGAGGGACTAGCTAGATAGACTC
Source organism: Dugong dugon (assembly GCA_030035585.1). Taxonomy (NCBI): domain Eukaryota; kingdom Metazoa; phylum Chordata; class Mammalia; order Sirenia; family Dugongidae; genus Dugong; species Dugong dugon. The sequence goes on from CM057479.1 coordinate 70,711,356, forward strand.
CTTAAGCAATACATCTATCTATCTGTTGATCTATTGACCTATCTATCTATCTATCGATCAACTATCTACTCTTTAGCCACCTAATGTTAGAAACAATTAGAATGGAACTATTCTTGCCTGGTCCACGGTGGCCCCAATGTGATAGATTCCATATGCTGAATTTTCGATAAGAATGTAGGAGAACTTGTTCCCTGACTCTCAAATTCTTCTCCTACCCTCTACATCCCAAGAATAAAAGAGTGGAAAGAGTAGAAAGGATCTGGAGAAGACATTCCTTTGGAGACAGCCCTAGCTCCCTCTCTGGGCAGAAGCTGAGGAGTTGCTACCTTCTGACCTAAAGCATGGTGAAGGGGGTTTCAAGGCTACCCTATCACGTGCTCTGGAATGTACTGTCTGCAGTTGAAGGCACAGAAGGCTAATACATGACTCATACCCGGGAAAACATAGATTGGATCCTGCTTAGGAAATCTAGTGGGCAAGAGAAAACAACTCTAGTGGAAGAGCAGAGTAGGGCTGCTGGGTTGGAGTCTGCCTGAATCCCAGGGTTTGTTGGGCTAAGGGGGGATTAAGGGTGTTGTGATGGTTAAGGTTGTGTGTCAACTTGGCTGGGCCATGATTCTCAGTGGTTTGGCAGTTATGATGTAGTTTGGCAGTTGTATGATGTTGTGATCACCCCACAATGGGATCTGCTGTGAGTAGCCAATCAGTTAAAAGGGGGTTTCCTTGGCCTGCATCCAATATAAATGGACATTCTGGCAAGGCTCATAGGCTTTTGCTCGGTCTGGATCCTGCAGCTGGCTCCTGTTTGTCTGACCTCTGGTTCTTGGGACTTGAGCTAGCAGCTTACCTGTGGCCTTGCCTGCCAATCTTGGGATTCGTGATCTTTGCAGCCTGGGAGCAAGAACCCTGCTCTCGAATCTGCAGATCTTGGATTCGACCGCCCCTGCAGCTACATGAATCAGGAGAAGCCTCTATTCTGACCCATGGACTTGGGATGTTCCAGTCCCTACAACCATGTGAGTCATTTCCTTGATATAAATCTCTCTCTCTCTATATATATATATATATTTATATACTTTACTGGTTTTGCTTCTCTAGAGAACCCAGCCAAAGACAGTTGTCCTGAGAACTAGAGACAGACCATGCAGGAGAGACAGCAGACACAGGGTTTTCTCGAGTCTTGTGCAATCGCTCTCCTCACTTCTCCAGGCAGTGGGAAGAGGCTAAAAGTTTACTAGGGGGTGCCCAGGATGAGAAACAAGCTTCAAGTGATTATATGGAAGTGAGGTACATCTGCCAGTATCCAGGGAATGGTAGGAGACAAGGGTCTAGTAGGAACCCTGTAGAAGCCCATGAAACCTCTCACAGAAGAATCACCTTTAATTGCCAGTGCGGGTTCCTTTGCCTCTCCTTATGTGACAAGGATAGAAACACTGTCCGTGCTTTATGAGCTACTTTTTCCCCTTAAAATGTTATGTCATCAGACATTCTTCCATAACATATTTTATGATACAGTAGCCTCTATTGTGGACATTTCCATTCTTTCCAGTTTTCCTTTATAACCATCACACTGTCCTGAGCCCCATTAAGGCGATAGCTTGTATTAGGTACGTGATGATTTTTCCTAGAAAAATTCCTGGGTATGAAAAATTGTTTCTTTCTCTTTCAACAAATGTTCTTAAATTCCACAGTCAAAAAAACTGATTATTTTGTCTACATCTATTGTTCTTGAGTTGAATAGATAACGGTAATGATGAGAGTAATATATTTTCATTCAATCTCAGAATATAGTTAACAAATCACTGAATATGCTTGGAATATAGCCTGAGGTTCAGATAAAAATAAAGAACATGATCATTTTCAAGGTATAACACCTACCAATTTTAGCAACACATGTTCAGCTTACTATTTACAATGGCCTCCAGAAATTTTAAGAGCTTTAAGAAATTTTCTAGATAAATCGATAGTCATATCTTGAGGTTTGTACCCCATAGGGAGAGTTGAAGAAAATGGAAGGTAGTAAACACACACAGTTTGGTTTCTCTAATATTTGCAAAATTTCCCCAATACCAGGCTTTCTTTTTTTACTTCAGTATGTTCGGTGGATGTTCAAAGCAATTAGGTAAAGAAACACTTACGGTTACAGTCTTCATGTAACTTAAACAAAAGTGGATTTTCCTCCTGAATTATTCAGAAAATTACCTTAATTGTCTCCGTCTTGTGAAAGTTTTCCTGTAATGCTCTCTTACCTTCCTTTTTTTAAAAAAAAAATGCATTTTCTATACATAAGTTCTGAAATTCATTGAGTTAATAGGAGAAAAAGGAGCCCTTGTGGCATAGTGGTTAAAGCAATCAACTGCTAACAGAAAGGTCATTAGTTCAAAACCACCAGCGGCTCCATGGGAGAAAGATGTGGCAGTCTGCTTCTGCAGAGATTTGCAGCCTTGGAAACCCTATGGGTTTAGCTATGAGTCAGAATCAACTCAGTGGCAGTGGGTTTGGGTAATAGGAGAAAAGTCTCCATTGTTGAAAATAGTACCTTATTCTGGAGTTGGTTGTTTTAGAAAGTAGTCATAACTTCCGACTAAGAATGGGAAGACTGAGAAAGTTTGACCCTTTATTAGTGGAACAGAGAAGGTTTAAAGATTATAACAAATAATTTGAAAGGATCAGTCAGTAATAAACACAAACTAAAATGAAGCCCCCTATTGTAGGCCTAAATAGGGGTGTCATTAAAAATCTATTACAAGAAATAAAATATATAAAAAAAACTTTCTGCGTAAGCAAAAGACTTTAAGATCCAGCTGCAAAGCATTTGAAGACATTGTATCAGACAATATTTTAATATAGGTACATAAATTGGACAGTTTACAGTCTGTACCGTGGCTGAAATCCACAAACACTGATTACTTGCTGCATATCAGGCACCACGCTAAAAGCTTTGTGGGGTTACATTATTTCATTCTCACAGCCACCTTACAGTGCTGATACTATTATTCCTTCTCCCAGCTGAACAAGCTGATCAGCAGAGAGTTTGCAGCACATGTCCGGTATCACACTATTAACGTTCAGGAAATCCCAGCAGGCCATTTCTAGAGCTTAAGCTGGTTCCTCTCTCTAGAAGAACTAACACTCTCGATCTTTAAGATAATCGGCAATTTTGTTGAGTGTTCATCAGCCTTTTATTACGTTATTATGCCTAGTTCTAATGAGTAATGATTAAGAGGTTAGAAAAGGCTTTTTCAAGAATGGATTAAAGGAACTTGTTTCTAATTTAGGGAAGAGAAACATGGTCTCCAGGTAATAGCGCTGGAAATCAATACAGCATTATTACTGGAACGTTGCAACTATTCCCAGTAAGAACTAAAGATAGTTGAGTGAATCAGCAGCCTGTGAGAGAAAGGAAAGCTTAATTGTCAGATGTTTTCCACATACCAGTCTTGGGAAGTGACTTACCAATATAACTCAGTGAGCAAGTGAACTGGCACCCAACTCTTCTGATCCCTGGCCAGGGCTAGCTACATTTTTTCATGCCCCAATTTAGAGTCCCACTACATGATTTCTCAAGTTCCCTTCATTATTCCCAAATTGTACAATCTGTGGTTTGCATAAGCCTACAGAGAGAGTCTCTGTCAGCTTTAGTATGAGGGAAGGAAATGATAATCTCATACACACGTGCGCGCACACACACACACACACACACACACACACACACACACACACACACGACCACACAGCTGTTGAGAGTATGGCATCAAGCTGCTCTCTCTTCCTGTTATCTAGAAATAGCTGGAGGAACATTGGGTGCCCCGGACAATTCTCAAAGAGGCATGCCCAGTAGAGTCGAGCTTGGCTATCACACACAGTGATTCAGCAATTTATCAACAGAGAATGTGAGAGGGAGAAGGAGGATTTTCCACCCTGGGTTTGGGTAAGGCACATTTCTCATTGTGCACAAACAGAGATCTAGGGTTGTTATTTTTGTTCTTTGCACATTTCTCATTGTGCACAAACAGAGATCTAGGGTTGTTATTTTTGTTCTTTATTCTAAAGCTACTAATATGTGTAACTAGCTGATTACAAGCAAAAACCTCATCTGCCTTAACTGAACATTGAGAATAAGAAAATTGATGTTATAACCTCATGCAAAAAAACAAAATGGCAATTACAAAAATATACCTATGTTACATGGCTAGCAATATGGGAGAATTTTTTTTTTTTTTTGCATTATGAGACATGTGCTCTATTTAAATCTAATAGACATGTGGGAAAGACAGAGTGAAAATTTTATTAATCTTATTTTCCAGAAGAGAAAGAGAAGGCAAAGGGAATGTTCCTTAAACCATGTGACAGAATGCAGCAGTTGAATGACATTGCCCACTGAAATCAGTCTGCCCCTCTCCAAACCCATTTCATTAAGATGTAATATCAACTCTTCCTCAAAAAAAAAGCAAAACTCCATGTGAATTCTATTAACCTTTCTATCAAGTGATTCAGTGTGTATATGAAATGGCTCCATGATGAAATGATAGCACATGGCCTTTTCCAAGAAAACTTGGGCCTTCTGGAAGAGAACTGTTCGTGACTTCTTGGAGATTTGACTTTCTTAGCAGGAAAATAAAAGTTCAACTCTTTGAGAAGGAACTTAAAATAAGTAGCAGAAAGAGCAGGAAAAAAAAGGAACTTTCAAAGCCTGATTCTAAATTCCTTTCTGAGATTCACATGAGCACTTTAGGTCTAGAACACTGTTTCCGGAAACACAATCTATCAATAATGACACTTACAGGTCAATTACTGCTACCTGGGGAATTGGGTCTACTCTTACTTTACGGTATATCTGCCAAAAAAAAATCATATATGGTATGTTTTGACTTGGCTCTAAGCTTTCTAAAAGCTTTTCTTTCTTTTTCAGCTGAAAACTCTGAAACTTACCTGCTACCATTTTGGCCCAGAGCCAGTTCGTCACTAAATCTCCCACGTGCTGGCTTTCTCTGGATTCCAGACTGCCTCCTATTTCAAACTTTGGCACAAATAACAGAGCACTGATAATGAAGCCACAAAACATTGAGATGAGATCATTTGGGTAGGGACAGGGGAAGGAAAAGTATGAAACTTCTGAGTTAGAGCTGGAGAAGAGAATGCTCAGAGTTTGAAGAACCAACAGGCAGGTTCCTTGTAGCCATTGCAGTGACCAACTACTGTCCTCCCAGTTGCTAAGCCAACTTCTTAGCCGGTGGATTTGGAAGGTCCACGTTTGCCTTCTGGGAGATCGACCCCTGGGGAATCCACTCATTATTCATTCATTTATTCCTTTAGTCATCCATTCCCTCACTAACTCATTCAATCAGACTTACCTTAGTAGGTGTATATACGGAAAATTGGAAGACTTGCAGAGCTTTTCATTTGCTATTTCTGGAATGACGGAAAGAACAATTTATTTTGAATGGCACACTACAGTGCTTCTCAAAATGTAATGAACATGCAAACTCCCCAGAAATCTTGATAAAATGCAGTTTCTGATTCAGTAGGTCTGGGGTGGGCCCAAGATTCTGCATTTCCAAAAAGCTTTTAGGTGACACCAACATTATTCCTCCGACCACACTTTAAGTAGCAAGAGTATGGGAGATACACCTTCATTTCATTTCCCTTTCCCCTAGAACAGGAGTTTTCAAACTTGTTAGAAAAACGCAGATTTTTTTTTGAACTTTTTTTTTTTTTTGTACTTCAGGTGAAGGCTTACAGAACAAATAGTTTCTCATGAAACAGTAGTACACATGTTGTTTATGACATAGGTTAACAACCCCACAACATGTCAACCCTCTAACTTCTCAACCTTTTTTTTTTTTTTTTTTTTTGGTGAAAATACACATAGCCAAAGATACACCATTTCAAGAATTTCTACATGCACAGTTCAGTGACATTGACTACGCTCTTCCAATTGTGCAGTTATTCTCACTTAAGATGAAGGCTTACAGAACAAAATAGTTTCTCATTTAACAGTTACTACAAATGTTGCCCTATGACAATGGTTAACAATCTCACAACACATCGACAATATCCTTACTCAACCTTGGGTTTCCCATCACCAGCTTCCCTGTCCCCTTCTGCCTTCTGGCCCTTGTCACTGGACTACTATACCTCGTTAGTCTCATTTGGCTGTCCACTCCCAGGCTGAACGGTGAACCTCAGAGATAACTTCACCACTGAGCTAAAAGGGTGTCTGGGGGCCATACTCTCGGGGTTTCTCCAGTCTCCTTTAGGCCAGTAAATCTGGTCTTTTTTGTGCAATAGAATTACGTTCTACAACCTTCTCCAGCTCTGTCCAGAACCCTCTGTTGTGATCCTGGTCAGAGCAGTCAGTGCTGGTAGCCAGGCACCATATAGCTGTACTGGACTCAGTCCGGTGGAGGCCTTGGTAGCTGTAGACAATTAGTCCTTTGGACTAATCTTTTCCTTGTATCCTGTTCTTTTCATTCTCCCTTGCTCCCAAAGGGATGAGACCAGTGGAGTATCTTAGATGGCCGCTCACAGGCTTTTAAGACCCCAGACACTACTCACCAAGGTAGAATGTAGGGCATTGTCTTTATAAGCTGTGTTATGCCAATTGAGCTAGATGTTCCCCGAGACCATGGTCCCCACAGCCCTCCGCCCAGCAATTCAGTCCCTCAGGGAGTTTGGATGTGTCTATGGGGCTTCCATGAAGAAAAATGCAGATTTTGGGCCCACCCCAGACCTAATGAATTTGGGGATGGGATCCGGAAATTCATGTCTTAGTAAGTCCTCCAGGTAATGTTGATTCACATTCAAGTTTGAGAATGACTTGTTCTCAAACCGGGCCACATGTTAGTATCACTTGGGGAGATTTTTTAAAAAGTAATGCCTTTTACACGACCATTTAAATCAGAATCTCCGGCAGTGGGGCATCTGCATGGAAATTTAAAAAATCTCCCTCAATGGATTAAAAAAAATGTGGTTAGGGTTAATATCCACAACTTCAGACATATCTCCTGACTATTTTTTTTTTTTTTTGCAATAAGTCAAAAACACTACAAGTAGTTCAATAGCAGTTTAAGGTTATCTGTAAGTTTTATATGTGTCAAAATCAGTGATATAGATAAGTATAGTAAGATAGTATTTCTTTTTTTTATTGTGATTTAGGTGAAAGTTTACATAGCAAGTTGGTTTCTCATTAAACAGTTAATATACAAATTGTTTTCAGTACTGGAATGCATGCTTACTAATTGAGTATGTTTGAATTTTTGGTTGGTAGTATGGATTTTGAGAACTTTGATCTGGTAATACAAGCACCAATAAGGCAAGTGGCACTGTGGCACCACCTATCTGTGGTGTGACAGTATACCAGTGAGAGCTATATAAATAATTAATTGCTGGCGCCTTTCCCTTAGGTTACAAGGGGAACCTCTGGTTTTCCAAATATGACACAGAAAAACCAAAACAAACCCATCAGGGCTCCCTAACTATCACACAGGAACGCTGTAATTATGCCTGCAAGCCTTATCTCGCAGAAATAAAGGAAGAAAAGGCAAAAGTTTACAAAACTAACACATTCAGGAAGAGTCACCTAACAGAATGCTCGGCCTACACAACAATGAGGCTCCAACTCCGGTCTGCTGAGCTTCACGCATTTGAAAAGGGACCCACCTTGATGCTAAATGCGTTATAATCCAAGTGACGCCTTATCTCTGAGGTCCAGGGGCATAAAAAGTGGCTGGCATACCATTAACCCAAAGGTAATGAAAGAGATGAGGTATCAAGTGTTTGTTCTCACACCATTTTTATATGGTTGAGTGAAGAAATGAATGAATTAGTGATTGACTTTTTAATTGTGCCTACAATCATCTTCCAGTTATAAAGGATCTGATGATTACACAGTCTAGCGTTCATCTAGTGCCTATGCCCATGGCTACTCTTTCATTTCCGTTTTGCTATTTACATCACTTGACTTGTCAACATTACTTGCCTGAGGGTCAACAGAAACAATGAAACACAAATTGCAAAGGATCTAACTGGTAAAAAAACATAAAAAAAGGGACACTATTGTTTGCATGAGATTTTCATTTGGGGATGTTCAGCCAATTTCAAACGTCTGTTGCTCCCAAAACTCACTGTCCTTTTCCTTCACAAATAATGTGGCATGCCCTTGATTATTATTAGTGGGATTTGTGTAGCATATCCTAATATTGGGAGGAAAATGAATGAGCACACAGCTGTGAGCCCTGGAAGGCTACATGTTGTGCTCTGGGTTCATTAACCCATCTTCTGTACCCCCTTTCTTAGTCCACCACCTTCCCTCACTAACTCCATGCTCCAAAAATCAAAACCCACTTCTGGGTCTCTTTCAAGCTTACTATGTACTTCTTATTCAGATTCTGGAGCCCTGGTGGCCGCAGTGGTTAAGTGCTCAGCAGCTAACCAAAAGGTCGTCAGTTCAAATCCACCAGGCGCTCCTTGGAAACCCTATGGGGCAGTTCTACTCTGTCCTATAGGGTCACTATAAGTCAGAATCGACTCGATGGCAATGGTTTTTTGTTTTTGTTTTTGATAGGGCAAACAATAACACACATGAGGGACGTGATTCATGGTTCAATTGTGTATATGAGAATCTTTGCACACCAACCCAAAAGCAAAGATGAGAAGGCAGGAAGGGACAGGAGAGCTGGATGAACGGAAACAGGGAATCTGGGGTGGAGAAGGGGAGAGTGTTGACACATCGTGGGGTTGGCAAACAACGTCACAAAACAATTTGTGTATTAATTATTTAATAAGAAACTAATTTGCTCTGTAAACTTTCATCTAAAGCACAATTTAAAAAAAAAAATCTGTGAGGAGGTAAAATGCAAAGGAATAGCTTTAGTACAATATTATTCCTACCAACAAAAAGTATGATTTTGGAACAAGATTATTCAGAAAGGATAAGGAAGGCTACATTGAAAGGATAGCTTTTAACCATCATCTCAAAAGATAAGTAAAAGTTTGCCAGATAGGTGAGAAGAAGGGCTGAGGGAAGCATATACAACCTTGGAGGTATGGAAAAGCATGGTGCAAGCAGGGAAATTCAAATAATTTTGTATGGATGGAACAACGGGTACACAAAATTACTGTAATTGCTAACGGTATAAACAGAGGCTAGACCGTGGAAGCCTTGAACACGGTCAAGGGATTCCAGCTTGATCCCATCAGTGATGAGGAGCCATGAAGAGCTGCAAGTAGAGACTGATGAGCAAATCTTCGTGTTTAGAATATTTATCTGGTTAATGTATTGGAGTAGACAAAACGAGGCTCAGGAAGACAAAGTAAATGTGACTGTAACAACCTAGGTAAAAGATCATGCAGGCTTACGTTGAGGATTGACCACTGTGGACTGAGAGAGAACGATTTAGACCACGGAGGAGCCGAGAAAATTAATTGCCCAAGTATCAAGTAAGATGAGGTTTCCTTGGCAATTTTTTGAAAAAGCCATTCCCTAACGACTTGCTGCACGGACGCCGTAGAACCGGTGGCCAGGGGTGGGATGTGAGTTTGGACTTTGAGAGTAGAGAGGACGGGACCGGAGACTCAAATCCAGTTACTTCCAAGCCAGGTGACCTATGGTCAGATACTTAACCTCCCTCAGCCTCAGGGAACTGGAGGGAATTCCTGCCTTGAAAAATTCTTGGGAAGTTTAAATAAAGCATGAAGAGTGCCTGGCATATTTGGGCAGTCAGTTAATATTAGCTCTCTTTCCACCCTCTTTCCCAATTATAGAAGCCCTGATTGTGAATCCTTTAATGTAGAAAAAGATCATTCTTTCTGATTTGGCAGTCTGAGAGCCTCAAATATTTTTTTAAAAAAATAAACAGTTGATTTTTTTCCCTGTAGCGTCAGGCCCAGTGCACCAGTCTGTAAGAAAACCTCCAAGTGACAGTTATGTTCAATGTGACAAAACTGTAATATGCCTACAGCTGACACTTTCCGATCAATGTAATTGTTGTATGAGACGTCGGATTTAATAAAGCGTTCCAATGCCACTTCCCTTGCCAACTGGATTATAAATGATCCCCAATAATAACTGAAAATCCCCTAAGTGGACAGTTATTTCAAGACAAATGCTATGCATTGTTCTCCAGCTTCTGAAAAGCTTTCCGAAATAGCTTTGAATCAAGTCTGTTCCTCTGTGTATGATAAACCATTATCAAATGCACCAATAGGAAAAGGATGCCAAAAAGGGAGATTTACTAAAAATCATTTTGATGAAAAAATTCTACACTAGGTCAACCTGCCAAGAAACGGTTTCAATTAGAAAGCTAAAAGTAAGATTTTGTTTTCGTAAGGTTTGTCAGTTTTCTTCTGTGAAATTTAAAATAGAGGTAGCTCTTGGAAGTTAAAGCGTAATTCCATAGCTCAATTTGTAAAAACAAAAACTAAAACAACAACAAAAGAAAGCCTACCAAAAAGTAGGCCCTTAAACTAATAAAAGTGAGAAAAATTGGCCTTCGAAGAGGCCAACGATACTGAGTGAGAAATTGCCAAACTATATCCAAGATTTTACCGAAGACTATGGTGGCAGGAAACTTTTCAGGACATGACAATATCATTTCTATCAGCCCATTATGTACTCTATCTGGTTCTATGAAGGTCACCTTAAATGTATTATTACTTATAATACAAGAATCCCAGGGGCTGAAAGGAGGCAAAACTGAGCCTTAGAGAATTTAAGTAACTTGCCCAAACTCAGACAGCTGGAAATTACATGCTTCATACAACTAGACAGGAACTTAGGTGATTCACTCAAACTTACACAGGGTTAGAATTCACGTCTGTCTAGCTTTAAACTCCTGCTGTTTTCATTATCACGTGGAGAGTTTCTTCAAGGCTTAGTGGTGTTGTCTGCAAAATGGAAATTTCAGTCAGGATTCTAGGAGTTTCGGTCTGGATTCCAACAGGAAATAGAGGCATACTCAAGTAGCTAATTGAAGAGTCTAATAAAGGGTCTATTTACCAGAGTGTGAGCAAGGACGCGAAAAGAGAAGAGTGCTTTGGACTAGCAATAGAGGAGATCCCTTATCACCCGACTGGCCTTAAGGGCAAGGAAAGAGAATAGTTACAGGAAGTGGAAAGAGAGCTGTAGGTCTGGAATGGGCTGCTCGCCAGGAACTGAGGGATTTTATAGAAAAACACTGCCAATGTCATCCGACGCCAGGCAGGGAGGAGGCTGGGGGATTTATACCCTACCATCATTCTCCTCCCACGCTACATCTCCTGTGATGTTCTCCCAACGGGGCACCAGCCTGACATAGTCTGCATAAGACAGCCCCCCAAGGCCCAGAGCAGGCTGGAAAACAGATCCAGAAGGGAAAACAGAATATCCAGCACATCAGAGTGAAGCAGGAAGATGTTATGAGAACCTGAAATATACACTCTGGAAATGGACTATACAGCCACCCTGTTCTCCTTGTTAGGCCACAAATATGCCACAAAAATTTGAGCTTCCCAACCTTTCCCCTTGCGCTTCCCACTGCATAGAGCACAACTTCACTTAACTATCAGTATTGCTTGCTCTCAGGCTGCCTTCATATCTATGTAAAAAAAAAAAAACCCACAAAACTCAAAACTGTCATCTAATTGAAAGACCCCCCAGGATGACCCTTCAAAAGATAGCAACCACTTTCTCCCATCAGCACTGACGTATCACCTGTTTACCTCATCCTGTTTTAGTTTTCTTCACAGTGCTTGGGATTATCTGACATTTTATGACAGGTTTATAATTTGCTTGTTTTTTGTCTTCTCGCCCACCAGAAGCTAAATTCCATGATGAGAAGGACTCTGATTTGTTCATTGCTATATCCTCAGTGCCTGAGAACAAGGACTGCCGTGTAGCAGATATTCAACAAATTATCCTGTAATGCTTGAATGAATGAATGAGGGAAATCGATAAGTAGACGTTGTGACCCGGTGTCTAAAATGCTATAATAAGTGGAAGCTCAGGGTGCTTGGGAAAGGGCCTGAATGGGCAGCAAGTCCAGACTGGGGAAGTTCAGAAAGACCCTTTAGAGGACATATGCCTGAGATTAGTTGTAAGATCAAAAGATTATTGCACGTGAAGATCGAATTGGGTGTAGAGTTGAGGCAGAGAAGGCACCAACAAAGGCCCCAGGGGGTCCAGGAGCTGAAAATAGTTCAGTATGACTGGAGCACGGAGAAGTGTGAGGTGGGGTGGGTGTGAAGTCTGTGAGGGGCCTTATAGGCAGACTGTGGGCTTTATCCTGAAGGCAGCGGGGAGCCTCTGAAGTATTTTACATCAAACGAGAAATGACTTTGATAGGAGAAATTCATTACATTTTTGCATTATGAAGTAGTATATAATTCTTGATCAAGTGGTTTCAACAATGATTTTGTGCTAAAAAATATTTTTTGTCAGTAATTGGTTTTCAGACTGACAGTTTATGCCATCACTGGAGACAATGATTATGTTTTATTGACTGAAATGGCGAAATGGGTTAAGTATTCTCTCTGTATGGTAACATGTAAGATGAATCCCACAGAGGATGAGTTTTTATAACGTCAACATCCTTCCAATAAATTTTGTAATAAAAGATCAAGTCAACAATGGAAAAAAGGAGAGAGTGCCTTGAAGACTCTGCCTTGAAGTCAGAAGTGAAATTATATTCCTCATTCACAATCTTCTCTCTATGCGCCCAACGTATCTTACACTTCTTTTTACAGATCACAGTTGACTCTTTGTTCCCACGAGAGAGATTTCTGGAGACTTTGGGAAATCCTCAAATTTACAGATACAGAAAAATTTTGGACAAAATTCAGACTATAACCCAATCATACTTCCTGTTCCAGGGCAGGGTGGTTGTGGGACCCAGAGAGTTAGTGAGCAACAGATAGGATCTACAGTACTTGGCAAAGTATGTCCGCTACATCCCGTTCTCCAATCGAGATTTCTGAACTCTATTATAAACTTGTGGGACCATGGACGTATGTGTGGTGGGATGTTGCCCAAATGGACGTTACATGGAACAGCCCCGTACTTAGAGATGTTACTGTTAAATTCAAGAATGCCGAGTTACTAATGTGCTGCCACACATCCCTTATTTACTCTGCAAGGTTAAAAGTGACATGCCCCTACACTTCAGCTTTATACAAACGAGGAGTTAGTTGAGTATACCTCTCATAGTTACAATTCAAGATGTGAGGTGGGATTCAGCTAGCTCTACAAGACCCTACTGATCCTGATGATGTTATTTCCATTCAGAACACTTGGAGGATTATTCTTGGAGATCTATATACAATATTGTGCTTGGGATTTATGTGAGAGAAGCCAAAATCAACTTTCTAAGTCTACTAGCCAGAGAGATCATCAGAGTCAGAACAGGTGTCTGTAGGAAGTTTATAAATATATTCTTCCTGGAGAATCTAGAGCTGATGTGAATATAAGGAAGATTTCATATGCTCAGGTGTTACATGCTGTGAGGAAAAATAGAGCTTCTTCCAGGTTTCTCTTCTGAGTAATTATTTCATCAAACCCCTTGTCGTCGAGTCGATTCCGACTCAGCGACCCCATAGGACAGAGTAGAACTGCCCCATTGGGTTTCCAAGGAGCTGCTGGTGGATTTGAACTGCTGACCTTTTGGTTAGCAGCCGAGCTCTTAACCACTGTGCCACCAGGGCTGTAATTATTGCACAGAGCATCAAATTCCTCTCCTAATTTTTTTCTATCCCTACATCAAGAGACTCCAAAACTTGTTGCTATCGAGTGGATTCTGACACATAGCAACCCTATAGGACAGAATAGAACCGCCGCATGGAGTTTCCAAGGCTGTAATCATAACAGAAGCACACTGTCACATCTTTCTCCTGCGGAGCGGCTGGTGGGTTCGAACTACTGACCTTTTGGTTAGCAGCTGAGCGCTTAACCACTGTGTCACCAGGGCTCCTTTATCAAGAGACTAGGAAGGTTTACCTGCAACTTTTCCCCCAAAACAATCATTTCACACTGAATCATGCCCTGAAGTTTGTGAAAATGAGAACAGGATTGTGAATGTCATTTAGACTTAGGGCCAGAATTTGCACTTGTAATTCTAGTCAGTCATCCCAAGAGTGTATGCTCCTTACCACAAGAAGAGGGGATGGCTGCAGTCATCCGGTCACTCCTCACCCCCACGATCTCCACAAATTGTTACATTAGTAAGTACCTCACCTTATGTGGAGTTCAAAAATCGAATGTCAAGTGAAATGTTTGTGTAGGACTGCCATTTCAAAGAATTCTATAGTGAATTATTTTCTTAAATGAGTAATGCTACTAACTGCCACCCAACTTGTCTGTTTTCAAAATCCAGTTTTTCTTAGAAGAGCACATTAGTGTTATTTCCTTAAATCAGGGCTTCAACCATTTTTGTGAGGAGGATATTCTTACTGTTCCTCCAAAGCTTTGAGATTACAGCAAAAGAAATGAAACTGCTGTCAATCATATTAATGAGTGGGCAGAACTGGTGTGGGGTTGTGCTTAAGTGTGAGAGCAGCTGCCGTTTTGCATGTGACCAGAAATGGTGAATGCCCGGTTGGGAAGTATTTGGTTTTGCTGTGAAATAATATACCAGATTTTCTACTGATCATATAACTTTTAAAGCTCTCTACCCCCTCCCGCCAAAAGTATACCCCCCTACATCTTATCCTACCTATTCCGTGGGGGAACTAAGAGAATCATAGAAACAGAATACTCATTCCTAATCTCATGCTTTGAACTCTGCCCTCAGCTTCTCTGCCAAATGATCATCTCGTCCTTCCTTCCAATAGCAGGAAACGTTACTTCCTGAGGTACATCACTCCATCCAGACAGCTTGGTCTTTCAAAATCTCATCGCTATGTTGAATCAAAGTCGCCTTCCTTCTTTCTCTTCTATTTGTCCTGGCTCTGTCATAAACCGAGGGTGGTTGTTAATCTTGTCCTACTCATCATCATCAATACCATATACCTGTCACTTACTATGTGAAAGACACTGTACTAAGCATCTTATTTCTTCCTTCCTAAAACAGTGGAAGGCAGGTGTTGTAACCCCTGCTTTACGGATGAGAAACCCTAAGGTTTTGAGAGGTTCAGTTATTTGACCAATGTCATATGTCAAAGGTGACAAAGCTGGGATTTGAACACAGGGCTATCTGGTGTGGATTGAGTTGATTTGACACATTCAGTTCCCAGAAAATCTATTTTGTTTTATAATCTCCAGATCCATCTACAAGACTACTTTTAGCACACATTTGATTAGAAAATCCAACGGCCCTTTTTACTGACTATATAACTTGACCTCTCCATGGTAATTCTGTCGAATACTCCCCTGCCTTCAACCGTGACTTACTTAAATGCCAGTGGCTCCCAAAGTGATATTTACAAGCAAGAAGTCTTCACTTCTCACCATAAGCTTATTTCAACCGCCTATACAACATTTCAATTTAGTAACACATACAAAACAAAAAACAAACCCATCGCTGTCGATTCAATTCTAATTCATAGCAACCCTATAGGACAGAGTAGAACTTCCCCCATAGGGTTTCCAAGGCTGTAATCTTTATGACTGCCACATCTTTCTCCTCAGAGTGACTGGTGGATTTGAACCGCCGACCTTTTGGTTAGCAGCCAGGCTCTTAACCACTATGCCACCAGGGCTCGTAGAAGATCTAAATTCAGAACTTCTAAAAGTAATTTCTGTTCACTTTTCCTCCAGTTAACACATCTAGAAATCTCCCTGCCGTTTAATCTCCTACTGTTCCTTATGCTCAACCCCACATCCTGTTGGCCATTAAGACATAGCCTAGCTTAAGCTGGTTAATGGAAAGTGCCCAATAAATGCTTATTGAGTGAATATAGCTGATAATCATAAGGAATACTATGTGGTCTATTTCTCACACTGAATGTGTTTACTCATACAAATATATTGCATGCTCTCTAGATATAGACATAGGTTCTTTACATTACCATGTTTCATGATGTAAAATATTTTTGTGGAAAAAAATTTTTTTCATAATTTCAATAAGCTTTTTACAACTTCCCTCTTTTTTGTTCTTCATTGTTCTTATAGTTATTCTCTCTGCATTTACAACAATTTTTCTGAATAAGTGTTTGTCTGAGTCATTTAGTGCTGCTGTAACAGAAATACCACAAGTGGAAGGCTTTAGCAAACAGAAATTTATTCTCTCACAGTTTAGGCAGCTAGAAGTCCAAATTCAGGGTGCCAGCTCTTGGGAAAGGCTTTCTTTCTCAGTTGGCTCACAGGAAAGGTCCTTGTCTCTTTTCAGCAGCTATGGGCCTGGCATCCCTTGAAGAGCTCCAAGTGTCTTGCCATAAAAAGTTACAATTCAGGATCAGAAACAACTCAGGATACAGTTCTTCAGTCAGGACAGCTTATCAGCCGTGCCTGCAGGCAAGCCCTCAACACCCCCTCCCCGCCCCCGCCCTCAGCTGCTTGGGCCAGCCCAGCCTCAGCCCTGCTTGAGTAAGTGTTACAAAGGTCTTCAGCGCTACTGATAAATGCCCAGAGGCACACCACTCCTCCAGTAACCCTTGGCCTGAAAGTGCTCAGCTTTCTAGCTCTGTTTTGGGGTTAGAGAGCTTAGCTTTGCCAACAAGTGCCTGGAGCATCCTACTCCGTCAGCAAGTCTCCTGCCAGAAGGCATTCAGCTCTCTTGTTCACTGAGCCTGCCACTGTTTCCTGAGTTTCCTGGTTCTGCTGCTGTCAGTTCTCTGCCACTGCTTCTTGCCATCTTGTGCCATCTCTGATATTATAGCTCTTTGTCTCCTGAGTCTAAGAAGTTCTCCGTGCAGGGACCTCGGGTCCAAAGGACGTGCCCCACTCCCAGCTCTTCTTTCTTGGTGGTGGTAAGGCCCCTGTCTCTGCTTGCTTCTCTCTCCTTTTATCTCTCCTAAGATAAAAAATGTGACTCAAGTAAAGGTCTGACTTGAATAAGGGCATGACTTGAGTCACACCCTCTTGTATGGCAGTGACTCAAGATATACCCAACCCTATTCCTGCCTTATTAGTGTATAGAGGTTAAGATTTACAATACATCACAAAATGGAGGATAATTACATCAGATCACAAAATGGTAGACAACCACACAATACTGGAAATCATGGCCTCGCCAAGTTTACATATTTGTTGCGGGGGGACACAATTCAATCCATAACAGCATTTAAATTTTGTTTTTAATTTGTTTTAATATAGAGAAGGGGGAGTAAATAATGCCCTTAAAAGTAGCAGCAAGGTCTTATTCATTTCTCTGTCACTGTGCTTAGGAGTTCCTGAAAAATAATAAGCGTGGGTTAAGTAAAAAATGAAAATGACCAAAAAAGGAAATAAATTTATTCATCTTTATTCTTGAAATATATTTGGTGTACATTTAATTACTAAAAAATAAAAATGAAAATTATCCAAATGTGAAACAGTTGAAGCAAATCTGTTTTCCAATTATTTCCTCACACACTAGGTAACTGAGGTAGCCTCTGTTCTTGGTAGCTCCAGGTGTAAAATTCATTCATTGTCACTTATTTAGTCATTCACCCACTAAACAGATAATAATTGAACCCTCGGCCTTGGGCTAAGTACAATGCATATAATGATGGAAAAAAAGAAAATGCGTCCTGACCTTCTGCAGCTTACAAGTGGAGAGTAGACGCAGACAAATAAGCACACGGACAAATACAAAATTACACAGTGAAAAATGTTACAAAGGCAAGTTTAATGTCCCTCTGAGAGCAATAATAGTGAGATTTGAGCCACTAGGGCGAGGTTCCCAGGGGAAGTGGAGATTGAGATGCTTGAGATCTAAAGGATGAGTAGGAGGAAGCCCAGGAGAGCCTGGTATCCCAGAAGCCAGGGAAGACTGTGGGTCATGAAGAGGGGAGTGGCCTACAGGGTAAATGCTGCTGAGAGGACAAGAAAGGTGAGAACTGAAAATGGTCAATGGGTTGAGTGACGTGGGGGCCTCAACAAGAAGAGCCTGGTGAAGTCTTGAAAGAGAAGCCAGATGAGATAGTCTGAGAAGTGAGTGGAGGACAGAAACTGGAGACAGGGTGGATATGCAATTCTTTGAAGAAGTTTGATTGCAAAAGGAAAGAAAGGTAGATAGAGTGAACTGGAAGAACTTGCGGGGCTGGGAGTGTTTTCTAGTTTTGTTTTTTTTTTTTATTTTTGTTAACAAAAGAGGTTTGAGCTTACGTAAACGTCTAGGGTAAGTTTAAGAGGGAGTGCCTGAATATCTGATAGAGAGAAGACACTGAAGGAGTGAGATTCATGAGAAGGTAGGAGAGAATATCCCTGTCTATATTCTTAGTGAGTGGGATGGGGAAGAAGATGGTAGGATCATGTGTTTAGTATCAGGGCTATGAGAAATTTCTATCCAGCAGCTTCCATTTTCTATGTAAAGCATGAGATAAGGTCACCTGCTAAGGGAGGGGATGGATGGAGGTAGTGGTGAGGGTCAGAGGTTTGAAGAAAGTGGAGAAGATTTGAACTGATAGCTAGGCTGAGTGAGAGTGAGTGGATGAAAAAAATGTAGTAGAGTTTCTCACAATTGAGAACTTATTTGAAGCTGATATTCATGAATTTGGGGTCCCTGGGCGGCTCCAACAGTTAAGCACTCGACTACTAACTGAAAGGTTGGTGGTTTAAACACACCCAGAGGTGCCTCAGAAGACAGGCCTGGAGATCTGCTTCCAGAAGGGCACAGCCTTGAAAACCACTCTGCACACATTGGGTCGCCATGAGTTGGAATTAACTCAATGGCAACTAACAAAAGCAACATTCATGAATTTATAATTGGACATGTCTTCGTGTTGCAAAATAAAATGTTGTTTTCACTCTCCCACCCCTAAAAATAAATGTGTTCTATTGGGCAGCATACGGCTCAAGGCTCTCCAGCCTCAAGTTTTTATGAATTCCATCCTAAGAGTCTCCTATTTTCAGTTCAAACTACATTTTTTCTAGGAATTTCATAGAGGTTTACAGTTTGCACTGCCATCTACCACAGAGGTGCATTGGCTTGATGTGGCCAGCAGATAAATTTGTTTGGGCTTGCCAAGTGTTTTTTAACACCTTGAACTAGTTAAAAATCAGGACAGCTCATACTAGAGTCAAGGTTTCTGGTATCTCTTAAAAAATTCAAAAAAACATTGGGCCCACAGTCCCACATCAACAATCCATCAGAGCTGAGTAGCAGCTGTCCCCTTCCAGGTCACCACAGTCTCCATCATCCTTTATTATCCAGTTCATTCATTTACTTTGTCTACCTGACAACTGCACCCTGTGGACATTTGATTTTGTGATTCTCCATCTAAAAATCGATGACTCCTAAATATTGAACTTCAGTTGAGAGATCTCTCTAGTACTCCAGATAACAACAGCCAGCTATTTATTGGACAGTCTTCAGGTGATTGAAACTCAGTATCCAGAGAAGTAAATGATTTTCCGAACTTGCTGGGCCTTCTATAATTTATTTCCTGGCTCTAGTACCACAGTCCACCCAGTTTACCAAACAAGAAATCTAGGAGTCTACTTTCTAAATACTTCTTTTTTCTATTCAGCTCCCTCCTTCATCCCCATTGCACTGATTTTAGTTCGGACTCCATCATACCTCACCTGGACTATTAAAATAACCCTTAGTCAATAATCTCCACTTTCTCGCCTCTTCTAAGTCTTCCTCTGTACAGCCACAAGATTGATCTCTCCAAGCACAACATCTTATCTGGCACATTTACTTGACTTATAGCAAACTTCTCATAATTTTATCAGTGGGCTAGGATGATTCACATTCATGCTTTGCCAATTGCTACTTTCTTGATCTGGAATAACTTTGTGCCTCTGACTTCTTATGTCATCCTTTAAGACACAGCTCAAGTATCTCTTCCTCTAGGAACCCTCACTGCTACAAGGGTAGCTTAGGCATAGCCTTATGGTGTAGTCCTTCTCACACGCTCTAGAGGTGTCTGCCTGCATACAGGGCATTGCCAACTAGCCCGTGAGCTCCTGGAAGGTAGATACTGCAGCTTCATAACCCAGTTATCTGTAGCACCTGATTCCTTGTCGTAATTGGCGTTAAATAAGAATTTTAATAAACAAATGCTTAAATTCACAAGAACAGTGACATCACATTAGAGAAAGGCTTCCTGACTTGAGAAGAAGGAAGACCATTTATCCATCACAAGCTTTTTAACCTCCTGATTCACTCTGCAAGGATTAATCCTAAGATTCGACCATGAGGATATTGCATTCTCTAAAAACATTTGCTTGTGTTTGTGTGTATGCCTGTTCAATATATGTGAAAGTTGGCTCGTCAAATCAAGAAGAAAAGAATGGACTGCTTGGTAAATGATGCTGGCGTATTTGATGAACTATTTTTTTTTTTTTAAATCAACTTAGAAGCTTGTATCATACTATGTACTAAAATAAAATTCAGATTGATTTAAAAGTTAAATGTAGAAAATAAATCCATAAAGGAAAGAGGAGAATGTATTTAGCAGAATGTAACATTGGTCAGGGATTAGTCTTTCAAATCATCACACCCAAAGCAGAAAACATAAAGTAAAAACAGATAGTTTTAACAGTGTAAAAGTATATGAAACTTCTGTAATGGAAGGGAAAAAAAAAAAAACTACAACTCCCAAACAAATTAAATACAAACAGAAGAAAATGTATGAAATATATGATAAGAAAAGGTTTCATTTATATTCTTAATATATAAAATAGTCAAATCAGTCAATGATAAAAAATAAAAGCACAAGTGCCATAGATTCCTCAGAAGTCTTTTTTATGTATTTCATATTTCTCTACTATTTTCTCTAGTGGAGTCCCTGGGCAGTGCAAATAGTTAACACGCTCAGCTGGTAACCTAAAAGTTGGCAGCTTGAGCTCACCCAGAGGCACCTTAGAAGAAAGACCTGACGATCTACTTCCAAAAACTCAGCCATTGAAAACCCTATGAAGCACAGTTCTATTCTGACACACATGGGGTCACCATGCATTGGAATCGACTCAATGGCAACTGTTTCTGTTCTCAACTAG
Source organism: Dugong dugon (assembly GCA_030035585.1). Lineage (NCBI taxonomy): Eukaryota > Metazoa > Chordata > Mammalia > Sirenia > Dugongidae > Dugong > Dugong dugon. The sequence continues at coordinate 70,732,414 of CM057479.1, forward strand.
TGTTTTGCCAGATATCTGGTTTCCTAGATAGGTAAACTTTAAAGTCAGTACTAGTATATCTTAGCATTTGGTTTATATTTTATATAAAGTTTTAAGCAGCTTTATCTAAGGAAATGTGACTTTCAGGTACCTTTTGGAAAGCACATAAAATTAAAGATGAGTAATCATTTCCTCCTCTGGATACCTATGCAGACTGACGATGGGAGATAAGAAAGGAAATGACACACTGCTTCAGTTCCCACCTGCCTGTTACCTAGTCCTCAGGAATCTGGGAAAGATTAATGATAAATATAATTATTAGAACTTTTTTGAGCATCCTTTGTCCCAAAGAAATCTCTGTAGAGCTCCAGTTCTCTTTGGGAAAAAAAAAAGATTACTTATAAGCGTGAAGTTCATATGTAGAAGATTTGATTATATAATAAAATTGAAAAGAGGGAAAGCAATGAGAAAGATAGATGGAATAATAAACAAATAGGATACAAGAAGGATGGAATCCTGAGAGAGGGTCAACTAGGAATACAAAAGAATTCGCTAGCCCACAGTTACATAATTCCCCAGGCTGACTCCAGGGAATTGCTGATAGCTCAGAGTTTAGATTAATTTGTTTTTCATCACATAATCTTTCTCCTAAGGAGGCTTTATTCTAGGGAGGCAATCCAGGAGCCTCAAGCATTAGGATACTCAGATCTGTCTGTTGTTTTTCTCTCTATATTCCTTGAAAGAACAGATTCCACGCTAGAATTACACAAGTGAGAGAGAAACAAGACCAAAAACTGTCTAGAAAAATAAAATTATAAAAACTACAGTCTTCAGTATGGATTACACCTCAGCAGAAAGAAAACAAAAATCCTCACAACTGGACCAATAAGTAACATCATGATAAATGGAGAAAAGATCGAAGCTGTCAAGGATTTCATTTTACTTGTATCCACAATCAACACCCATGGAAGCAGCAGTCAAGAAATCAAACGACGCATCGCATTAGGCAAATCTGCTGCAGAAGACGTCTTTAAGGTGTTAAAAAGCAAAGGTGTCACCTTGAAGACTAAGGTGTGCCTGATCCAAGCCATAGTGTTTTCAATCACCTCATATGCGTGCAAAAGCTGGACAATTACTAAGGAAGATGGAAGAAGAATTGACACCTTTGAGTTATGGTGTTGGCAAAGAATATTGAGCATACCATGGACTGCCAAAAGACAAATCTGTCTTGGAAGAAATACAACCAGAATGTTCCTTAGAAGCAAGGATGGCGAGACTTCATCTCACGTGCTTTGGACATGTTATCAGGAGGGATCAGTGCTTGGAGAAGGACATCATGCTTGGTAAAGTGGAGCAAAAAAGAGGAAGACCCTTAATGAGACGGATTGACACAGTGGCTGCAACAATGGACTCAAGCATAACAACTATTGTGGGGATGGTGCAGGACTGGGCAGTGTTTCATTCTGTTGTGCATAGGGTCGCTATGAGTCAGAACCAACTCAACAACACCTAACAACAACAATAAATTGTTTTTAAAATTAATTTTATTGTTTTATCAGTTCTGAATACTTTATAACATTTTTGTTTAATCAAGCGCACCATTATAATGACTTTCCATGGATATTCAGCTTCTCTGCTATAATGGGATATATTTAATAATAGCTTCAGAATAACAGACAAGGACTTCCGGGCAACATGGTATTATAGACAGAAGCACCCTCGTTGTCCCTCCACAGCAAAGATCCAAAAGACTAAGTCAAACAGAGACACACGTAAATCCTGAAACCCAAAGCATCAAATGAAGAGATAAAGAACTCAGCCAAGCACCGAATGGCATAAGAAACTGACTGAGAACAGAGAGCAAGGAGAGGTACATGCAGAGGTCCCCTATCAGCTACCACAGCACGGATCTGCCATCTTGGACTCCTATTGGAGATCGGTGAACAGCAGATATGAGAAAGCAGCTTCATGAGTTTCCAGCAGGAGACAGAACAACCAGTAACCAGCGATATATGCTTTCCCACCTCCCACCCTTCTTCACCCCCACTAGGCTACCTCTGCTTCCTGCGGCCACAGTCTTTCGGTTGGGAAGCACAGGCTTCACCCCAGAGCCCCTTGGATTCCACCTGTCCACACTGGCTGGCTCCTTGAGTGCCATTTGTTGGCTACTGGTGTTGCTTTTTTCTGCTTCTCTAGATTTCTTTGTTACCTCTCACCACCTGCCTCCTTTCTCTCAAATACCTGGCTCTGTGTGCCATCTTTGCTTCTTCCTGAAAGACTGAGGGGAGTGGCTCAATCGTGGGACTGCTTCCCGGCCAGTGCCACTGCACTGGTGGGACCCCTGGGGCTTTTTTTTTTGATTGCTCTGTTTTGGTTTGTTTGTTTGTTTTCTTTTTCTTTCCTAGGCTTGGGAGCCCCTTCTGGCCGGGCAGTGCTGCATGGCTTGGGAGCTACTCCCTTACTCCGTGCAGACACACATTGACCTCCCTGGAAGCATTTCTTTTTTGTTTCTTTCTTTCTTTTTGTTTGTTGGTTTTTTTCCCTTGTTTTATTTTCTTCTCTCTCTTTTTCCCTTTTTGTCTTTCTTTATTTCCAGTTTATAATCTCTCTATACTTACCTTCTCTTCCTGTCTCCTGAATATCTGGCACTGTGTGACAGCTCTACCTCTTCTAGCTGGGCTGTACTTCACAGCTTGGGAGCAACTTCCCCAGTCCTACCAGCCACATCGGTGGGATCCTTGGGAGCTTTTCTTTTTTTCTCTAATTTTTATTTATTCATTTTTTCCTTCTACACTTTTCTTTTTCTCCATTTCTCAGTCTCTCGTCTCTCCACTCCAATAGCAGCTCCCTTAGCACTCTTTTTTTATTGTTTGTTGGTGTGTATGTTTTTGGCTCCTGTTCCTCTCTCTTTTCTCTCTTCTTTCCCATACCCATCTTAGCTCCACTCATCATGGTCTCCTTCCTCTTTCCTGCTTACCTGCACCGTGCGCTGAACATCACAACCCCAAGTAGAACAGGCACGGCCTACCAGAACCTGCCCTACACTGATTCCCGGCCCACCCTGTTGACCCAAGTACATGTCACAAAAAACCCATCCCAGCAACTCCCCTTCAGCTGGACCTGCCCTGCTGTACCATACCTGAGTGAATGACCCTGCCCATTGGAGAAGGAGGTGAAAAGTATCATGCCCACAGATGAGCAAACAACAAAGAGCGCACAGCCTGCCTGCTCAGACATAACCAAATAAAACAAAAAAGTAGGATAAAACAAACAAATCAACAATCAGTAAACGGGGAAACTAACTACCGAATGCCCCGAAGACAGCAGACAATATCAAAACATATACAAAAACAGGTCAGGATGGATCCAGTAGGCACCCAAAATAAAACACCAGATGATTTTCCAGTAGAAGAAAATGCACTAGAACTACCTGATAGTGAATTCAAATCTCTAATACTCAGAATTATCCAAGAGTTGAAGCAAAAAGCTGACAAAGATGAGGGAAAAATAGACAAATTTATAGAAAAGGAAGACAAAAAAAAAAAAAAGGAAAATACAGACAAAAAAATGGAAGAATTCAAGAAAATGATACAGGAACAAAATACTAAAATAAATTAAAAACTAGAAATCATACAAAAACAACAACTAGAAATCCAAAATATAAACAACAAGATTTCAGAAATGGACAGTATCATAGGAGGGCTGAGGAGCAGGTTTGAAATGATGGAAGACAAGATCAGCGAAATTGAAGACAAACACTTGGATACAACCCTGTTTGAGGAAAAATCAGAAAAAAAGGAAGAAGAAAAATGAAGAAACCCTGAGAATTATGTGGGATACAATCAAAAGCAAAAATCTACGAGTGATTGGAGTTCCAGAACAGGAGGAGAAAACAGAGAGAGGAGCATTGAAGAAGTGCTGACAGAAAACTTCCCCAATATCATGAAAGATGAAAAGCTGACCATCCAAGAAGCTCAACGAACCCCATATAGGATAGACCCCCAAAAGAAAATCACCAAGGCATATCATAATCACACTCTCTAAACTAAAGACAAACAAAGAATCCTGAGAGCAACTCAAGGAAAACAAAAAGTCACATACAGAGGAGAAACAATAAGACTAAGCAGAAACCATACAGGCAAGAAGGCAATGGGATGACATACATAAAACCTTGAAAGAAAAAATTGCCAGCCAAGAATAATATATCCTGCAAAACTCTCATTCAAATATGTTGGTGAAATTAGGTCATTTCCAGATAAACAGAAATTAAGGGACTATGTAAAAACCAAACCAAACTTACAAGAATTATTAAAGGGAGTCCTTTGATCTGAGAACAAACAACATCTGGCCACAGGCTGAATCTAGGACACAGGATTGTACCAGCCGGATACCAACCTAGGAAATGAACTCTCAAGCACTATCCAAAACCAAAAGAATTACAACAGGAAACAAGAGACGTTAATCTGTAAATGATGACAGCATCAGAACAATAAAAGAGGGAATAAACGGTGTAGGTATAGAACCTTCTAATGGAGAGGAAGGCTAGGTGATACCAAGTAATAATAGACTGTTTCAAGCTTAGGAAGATAAGAGTAAATTTCAAGGTAACCACAAAGAAAGTTAACAAACCTACTCATCAAAATAGAGAAGAGAAACATAGAGTCTCAGTAAAAAGAAAACCTACAAAAACTAAAGAAATTTTTTTAAAAATCAAACAAAAGGAATTCAGCACCAGAGAAAGTAAGAGGAACAAAGAAATCGTCACCACCACAGATAAAACCACTACTAAATGACAGCAGTAAACTCACATCTATCAATAATTACACTGATGTAAAAGGCCTAAATACACCTGTAAAGAGACAGAGAGTGACAGAATGGATAAAAAAACAGGATCAATCAAAATGCTGTCTACAAGAGACACATCTTAGAATCAAAGATGTTAATTTATTAAAAATCAAGGGATGGAAAAATATATATCAAGCAAACAGCTACCAAAAAAGAGCAAGTGTGGCAATACTAATCTCAGATAAAATAGACATTAAAACAAAATCCACCACAAAAGACAAAGAAGGACACTATATAATGATGAAGCAGATGATCTGTCATGAAGACATAGCCACAATAAACATCTACACACCCAATGACAGGGCTCCAAAATACAGAAAACAAACTCTAACAGCACTGAAAAGAGAACTTGACAGTTCCACAATAATAGTAGGAGATTTCAACACACCACTGTTGGTAAAGGACAGAACATCTAGAAAGAAACTCAACAAAGACAGAGAAGATCTAAAGGGTACAATCGACCAACTTGGCCTCATAGACATATATAGAACACTACACCCAACAGCTGCAAAGTACACATTCTTTTCCAGTGCACATGGAACATTCTCCAGAATAGACCACATCTTAGGTCACAGAGCAATCCTCAACAAGATCCAAAACATTGAGATAATACAAAGTATCTTCTCTGACCACAACACCATCAAGGTAAAAATTAACAACGGGAACAGCAAGGAAAAAAAATCAATTACATGGAAACTGAATAACACCCTGCTTATGAAACACTGGGTAATAGAAGAAATCAGAGATGGAATCAAAAAATTCCTAGAATCAAATGAGAATGAAAACACATCATACCCAAACCTTTGGGACACAGCAAAGGCAGTCCTCAGAAGACAATTTATAGCAATAGATGCACATATCGATAAAGAAGAAAGGGACAAAATCAAAACATTAACTACATAACTCAAACAAATAGAACTGCAAAAAAAGCCCTCAGCCACGAAAAGAAAGGAAATAATATTCCAGGGCATGAAACTGGAATGTATATCTCAAGTATAACGGGCTTTCCTCTGCATGGAGAAATTTTAATAGTCAGAAGAGACCTAGTAGCAGCATGGAAAATGCTATGAATCATCCACAGTAGTTGTGTCAGTTTTTAGGTCCAGTTTTGAGGAGCTATGTTATAGCTACTTACCTGTTTTTGTCCACAAATGAAGGCTTGGAAAAAGAGTGGAGTTCTTGGTGAGGGAGGAGAATAAGCATATTAAAATAAGTGGCACAGGCCAGAAAGTTTATGGTGACTTGACTGAGGTTGATTGTTCACCTGGATGGGCTTCTGTTTCCTTTTTTATTTCTTTTAGTACAAAAATACCCTTTGTTGCCCTTCCTTGGCCAAAAATATGAGTCTTAGAAATAGGGCAGCCACAAACCATATGCATTTCATGGATCCTTAAGAGGTGGTGGTGAGGGGAGGATGGGGGCAAACAGGGTTGATGTTCAACATCATCAGGGCTCAAAATGCTTTAGGCTATTTAATTCTATTGACACGGGAAAAAATGTCGGGGAGTAATGTATCTTTGTTCTTTTTTGATGTTCATAAGCCAGTTTTTGGACGCGAACAGGAAAACTTTAATACATTTCCTGAGGACTAGGCTATGCATATTCATTTTCATAAATCATGTGTTTTTGTTATTATTATATATAATAATAAATAAATAATATGTACTATAATACACACCCTGGTGGCATACTGGTTAAGAGCTCAGCTGCTAACCAAAAGGTTGACAGTTCGAATCCACCAGCCATTCCTTGGAAACCCTATGGGGCAATTCTACTCTGTCCTATAGGGCCGCTGTAAGTCGGAATCGACTTGGCAGCAGTGGGTTTGGTTTTTTGGTATGTACCCAGCACCTAGAACAGAGCTGACACTTTTTCCCCAGAGAAGGGAAGAATTTTATCAATAGAAGCTTTTCTATGAAGTGGGCTATTGGAAAAGTTCATAGTAGAGTGGAATGTCTTCTAGTAAATTGTTGTAAAGGGAATCATATTTTCCTCCTAGGAGCTATAGTAAAATTAAAGAGATTTTTTTTTGACTGATGACTTGTCAGTAAATAAATTATAGATGTATCAACAATATATCATAAAGGAGAGATACAGGTATAGTTGTCAGTAATAATTTAAATGGTAAATGAATGAAGTAATAAACTAGATATGAATCCACAAGGGAATGCCAATGTAATATAAGGTACACACTGGACACAAGAAAAGTCATGTGTCAAGATTTTGATCCAAAATTCATGATAGCTATAACAAACATTGATTAAACATTAAATTGCCGACAATTTGGCTTGCCTCCTTAAGAGTGAGTTACATGATATGGGCCTTTAAAAAATGCAGTCCAAGGAAGATTTAACCAATGCTTTCTTTTTGTCTTATGCTAAATTTCCATGTGGAAAATAGGTGCTGTTGACCTTTAGCACTGATCTTCAAATAGCAGGTGTTCCATAAATGAGTGTAATTGTTGACTATGGGGCTGCTTCCCTGAAAATTTATATTCTAAAATGAGGCTGATTATTCCATTCACCATAGTGCAAAAATATAAAATACCTAGGGATAATCTTAACAAGAACTGTTTAGGCGCAATATGAAGACAACTGTGAAACTTTACTAAGGAAAGTAAGAGAAGATTACATTCTTGGTAGAGCAGAAATAAATGAAATAGAGAATAGAAAAACAATAGAAAGAATCAAAAAACCAAAAGATGGTTCTTTGAAAGGCTCATCAAAATTGACAAACCATTGGCCAGACTGACAGGAAAGGATGCAAATAATCCAAATAAGAAATGAAATGGGGGATGTTACAACAGACCCAACTGAAGTAAAAAGGATTATAGCAGAGTATTGTGAAAAACTATACTCCAACAAATTTGAAAACCTAGAGGAAATGGATAAATTTCTAGAAAAACACTACCTACCCAAACTAACACAAAGTGATGTTGAAAGTCTGAACAGACCTATAACAAGAGAAGAGTTTGAAAAGGTAATAAAAAAACTCCCAACAACAAAAAAACCCCTGGCCCAGATGGATTCACTGGAGAATTCTACAAAATATTCAGAGAAGAGCTTATACTAGTACTACTCAAACTATTTCAGAACATAGAAAAGGAAGGGATACTTCTGAATTCATTTTATGAAGCCAGCATAACCCTGATACCAAAACCAGGCAAAGACACCACAAAAAAAAGAAAATTACAGACCAATATCTCTCATGAATATAGATGCAAAAATTCTCAACAAAATTCTAGCCAATAGAATTCAGCATCATATCAAAAAAATAATATGCCACGACCAAGTAGGATTCCTACCAGGTATGCGAGGATGGTTCAACATTAGAAAATCAGTCAACATAATCCACCACATAAATAAAAGGAAAGAAAAGAAGCACATGATCATCGCAATTGATGCAGAAAAGGCATTTGACAAAGTCCAACACCCATTCCTGATAAAAACTCTCAATAAAATAGACATAGAAGGGAAATTTCTCAACATAATAAAGGGCATCTATGCAAAATAAATGGCTGACATCATTCTTAATGGAAAGAGGCTGAAAACATTCCCCTTAAGAACAGGAACAAAACAAGGATGCCCTTTATCTCCACTCCTATTTAACATTGTGCTGAAAGTCCTAGCTAGACCAATAAGGCAAGAAAAAGAAATAAAGAGCATCCAGATTGGTAGTGAACAAGTTAAACTGTCCCTGTTTGCAGATGATTTGATACTATACATAGAAAACCCTAAAGAGTCCATGAGAAAACTACTGGAACTAATGGAAAGACTCAGCAAGAGTGGCAGGATGCAAGATAAACACACAAAAATCCGTTGGATTCCTATACACCGATAAAGAGAATGAAGAAAAGGAAATCAGGAAAGCGATACCATTTATAATAGCCCCTAAAAAAATCAAATACTTAAGAATAACTCTAACCAAGGATTTAAAAGACCTATACAAAGAAAACTACAAAACACTACTGCAAGAAACCCAAAGGGATCTACATAGATGCTCATGGATACATAGACTCAACATTATGAAAATGACAATTCTACCCAAAGCAATTTACAAATACAATGCAATCCCGATCCAAATACCAACAACATTCTTTAAAGAGATGGAAAAACTAATTATTAACTTTATATGGAAAGGGAAGAAACCCCGAATAAGTAAAGCACTATTGAAGACGAACAATAAAGTAGGAGGACTCACACTACCTGACCTCAGAACCTACTATACAGCTACAGTAGTCAAAACAGCCTGGTACTGGTACAACGACAGATACCTGGAACAGCGGAACAGAATTGAGAACCCAGATGTAAATCCATCCACCTACGGTCACCTGATTTTTGACAAGGGCCTAAAGTCCATCAAATGGGGAAAAGACAGTCTTTAACAAATGGTGCTAGCAAAATTGGATGTCCATCTGCAAAAAAATGAAACAGGACTCATACCTCACTCCATACACAAAAACTAATTCAAAATGGATCAAAGACCTAAATATAAAGCCAAAAACTATAAAGTTCATAGAAGAAAAAATAGGATCAACACTAGAGGCCCTAATACACGTCATTAACAGGACACAAACCATAACTAACAATATACAAACTTCAGAAGATAAGCTAGATAACTGGGATCTTCTAAAAATTAAGTACTTATGCTCATCAAAACACTTCACTAAAAGAGTAAAAAGAGAACCTACAGACTGGGAAAAAATGTTTTGGACATTACAAGTCAGAAAAAGGTCTAATCTCCAAAATCCACAAGAAAATCCAACACCTCTGCAACAAATAATCCAATTAAAAAATGGGCAAAGGAAATGAACAGACACTTCACCAAAGAAGACATTCAAGCGGCCAACAGACATATGAGGAAATGCTTGTGATTACTAATCGTTAGAGAAATGCAAATTAAAATCACAATGAGATACCATCTCACCCCAGCATTACTGCAACGAATCAAAAACACTGGAAATAACAAATGTTGGAGAGGATGTGGGGAGATCAGAGCTCTTATGCGCTGCTGGTGGGAATGCATAATGATACAACTATTTTGGAAAATGATATGGTGCATCCTTAGAAAGCTAGAAATAGAAATACCATACGATCCAGCAACCCCACTCCTAGGAATATATCCTAGAGAAATAAGAGTCGTCACACAAATAAACATATGCACACCCATGTTCGTTGCAGCATTGTTCACAATAGCAAAAAGATGGAAACAACCTAGATGCCCATCAACAGATGAATGGATAAACTATGGTACATACACACAATGAAGTACTATGCAAAGATAAAGAACAATGATGAATCTGTGAAGCATCTCATAACATGGATCAAACTGGAGGACATTATGCTAAATGAAATAAATCAGTCACAAAAGGACAAATATTGTATGAGACCTCTACTGTAAAAACTCATGCAAAAGTTTACACACAAAAAGAAACAATCTTTGTTGGTTACGGGGGTGGAAAGGATGGGGAGGAACTAAATAGGCAATAGATAAGTGGTAACTTTGGTGAAAAGTAAGACAATACACATTACTGGGGAAACCAGCACAACTTGTACAAGGAAAGGTCATGGAAGCTCCGTAGACACATCAAACTCCCTGAGGGACTGTATTGCTGGGTGGAGGGCTGTGGGGACCATGGCCTCGGGAAACATCTAGCTCAATTGGCATAACACAGTTTATAAAGACAGTGTTCTACATTCTACCTTGGGGAGTAGCGTCTAGGGTCTTAAAAGCCTGTGAGCGGCCATGTAAGATACTCCACTGGTCTCACCCCGTCGGGAACAAGGGAGAATGAAGAGAACAGGATACAAGGAAAAGATTAGTCCAAAGGACTAATGGATCACAGCTACCAAGGCCTGGACTGGACTGAGTCCAGTACAGCTAGACGGTGCCCAGCTACCACCACTGACTGCTCTGACCAGGATCACAACAGAGGGCTCTGGACAGAGCTGGAGAAGGATGTAGAACAAAATCCTAACATACAAAAAAAAGACCAGATTTACTGGTCTAAAGGAGACTGGAGAAATCCCGAGAGTATGGCCCCCAGACACGCTTTTAGCTCAGTGGTGAAGTCATTTCCAAGGTTCACCGTTCAGCCTAGGAGTGGACAGCCCCCTAAAACCAAATGGGACTAATGAGGCACAGCAGTCCAGGGACAAGGGCCAGAAGGCAGAAGGGAACAAGGAAGCTGGTGATAGGGAACCCAAGGTTGAGTAAGGATAGTGTTGCTGTGTTGTGAGGTTGTTAACCATTGTCATAGGGCAACATGTGTACTAACTAGTAAATGAGAAACTATTTTGTTCTGTAAGCCTTCATCTAAAGTAAGAATAGTAGCACAATTGGAAGAGCGTAGTTGATGTCACTGAACTGTGCATGTAGAAATTTTTGAAATGGTGTATCTTTGGCTATGTATATTTTCACCAAAAAAAAAAAAAAAACGTCAAGAAGGGAGAGGGCTGACATGTTGTGGGGTTGTTAACCAGTGTCATAAAAAATATGTGTACTACCGTTTCACGAGAAACTATTTGTTCTGTAAGCCTTCACCTGAAGTACAATTAAAAAAAAAAAAAAAAAGACCAGATTTACTGGCCTGACAGAGACTGGAGAAACCCCGAGAGTATGGCCCCCAGACATTCTTTTAGCCCAGTGGTGAACTCACTCCCGAGGTTCACCATTCAGCCGGGAATTGGACAGCCCCATAAAACAAAACGGGACTAATGAGGCACAGCAGTCCAGGGACAAGGACTAGAGGGCAGGAGGGGACAGGAAAGCTGATTATAAGGAACCCAAGATTGAGAAAAGACAGCGTTGACGTGTCATGGGGTTGTTAACCATTGTCATAGGGCAATATGTGTACTAACTGTTTAATGAGAAACTATTTGTTCTGTAAACCTTCATCTAAGTACAAAAAAAAAATTATCTGTGTGATATCAGATTGATAACAGCAACTCAAAAGGTTTGATGGGAAGCCTAGGGGACAGTGAATTGAAGATAATGGTGATGGAATAATTTGGAAAAGGATAGTGAGAATAGCAGCACAACTGGAAGAATGTAATTGATGTCACTGAATTGTACATGTAGAAACTTTTGCAATGGTGTATCTTTGGCTACGCGTATTTTCACCAAAAAAAAAGAAAAGAAAAGGTCCTCCAAGGTTGAGAAAGAGAGCGTTGACATGTCGTGGGGTTGTTAACCAATGTGATAAAACAATATGTGTACTGACAGTTTAATGAGAAAATATTGGTTCTGTAAACCTTCATCTAAAGTACAATAAAATAAAATAAAAAAGAATAACAGACCAAATTTTTCAGAAAAGGAAAACATGTAAGAGGGTGTAGGGAAAGTAGGTATCTGCTGCAGGTTTACATTGTGCCAATAGCTGGAAATACGCGATTATATTTGTTTGTTTGGGAGATTATTTGTTTGTGGATTACTCTAACCCATTCACTCGCATAGATTGCACCCTTTGGTTCTTTGACTTGGATTCCTACATGATAAGCTTGAAATCACACAGAAGTTTATTTTTTAAATGACTCACTGTAAAAGAATAATTTGACTAATATAGACATCAGGATCCACACATCTTCAGCCATTTGGAACCCAGCATCAAAGCTGGAATTAAACAAGAACAACAGTAACAAAAAATGCCTTTGAGTGACAGATGTCATTACAAAGCAAACAGTTATCATAAAGCCGAAATAGTTAATCTAAAGAGGGGATGATGCTCTCATAAAAGATTCCCTATGGAGGAAGTCAACAAGTTAGGCACCAGGACTTATAAGAGAAAGCAAACATTAAAGGAGTAAAACCAGACAATTCTAAAAGTCTTCTAGAACTACTACAGAAACAGAGCATGTTGGGTCCGTTTAGTCTGGGGAAAATCTTTTAGTCCTTTTACACCTCAATAGTGTCCCAGAACATCACCCAGGGACAAAGACTTCTGATGGTTCCGAGTCATCTTCTAAGGAGGGAGGGGGTGATTATATTCAGCATCCTTTACTGGCAAAGCAGTGCAATATGTCCTGTATTTTAGCTCTGATGCAAAAACGGCATGCTTCAGTTATCTTGAAAATTCATCTCTACGAACCGCTTCCCTGGCAGTGCTGCATAAAATGGAGCTTCATGCCTATAGGTTAGTTGAAGAGCTACAGATTTGGCAAAACCCTTCAAGTTATCCATTTAGAATAAATGGCTTATGAGTACATATTCAGGCTCACATCTTCTCTTGGTTTTATTGCTGCTACTTTTTAATTTTAGGCTTGGAAGATTTAGTTCTTAAATAAAACTGTTATGGACTCTCTCCGAAAACATCTTTCAGGTTCAAAGACTAGCCCTTGAGATTGAATTTGCCTGGAGCTAGAAGGGTTATCGGAGTATACCATTTTCTCATCAGATCCAGCAGTGACCTAACCTCTGAAAAGCATTACCTGATAATATCCAGCAACTCAGAGTGGATGGATTTTACAATCTTCAGCAACTCAGAGTGGATGAATTTGGCTCATCATCTGTTTTCAATTAGCTGTTCTAGATTATATTCAGTTTAATTACTTTTTATTACCATATTGACTGTCACAGAGACCATTTGTTGTTGTTGGGTGCCATCAAGTCTATTATGACTCATAGCAACCCCAAGTGACAGATTAGAACTGCCCCATAGAGTTTTCTTGGCTGTGATCTTTACAAAAGCAGATCACCAGGTCTTTCTCCCACAGAGTCCCAGGGTTGGTTTTACTGACAACCTTTCAGTTAGCAGCCGAGCACTTAACTGTTGTGCCAACAGGAATCCTACTAACCAAAAGGATGGCGGTTCAAACCCACCCAGCAGCTCCACAGGATGAAAGACTGTTGTTTTTTGTTGTTAGGGGCTGTGGAGTGGGTTCCGACTCATAGTGACCCTATGTACAACGGAATGAAACAGGCCCGGTTTGTTGAATGAATAAATGAATGAATGAATGGTATACTGAAGAAAATATGATGACAAATGAGTACATTCTTGATGTGCAAATTTACATAACATGAAAAATCGTCTAAAGAGAGTATAGCGTCAACTGAGAACAGAGAATGATTCCGAAATGAAAATTCACATTGTAAGCTTGTTCAGAAGCTTCAAATCTAATTATCTAAAAATTTTTGTCAATAGGTTTCCTAATAGACTCTTTCCTCTATGCTACTTTGTATACCTTGAGTTAAAGTGTCGTGTCAAGACAGAATTGTGGTATGTGCACTGCTGTCCTAGGCAATGGTAGTTAAATGAGAGATCTCTGGAGTCAGGGCCCCTGGGTTGAATCCTGACGCCTCCATTTCGTAGCTCTGTGACTTGGGCAGGTTCATATAACCTCTACTTCTCAGTTTTTTGCTTTGACTAATCTGGACTTCTCATTTAAGCAGTGGTTTACTCTCTGATCTTACCTTATTTATTCTCTCTCATTAAGCGATACTACAGCTTTTGCCAGCTTGAGTTTTCTTATCTGTTGGAAACTCCCAAAGATAACATGTATGTCTTTGGCTAATGTTGTCTGTATTTCCAATGACCTACGTATAGAATTATGCAATGTTACTCTTTTTTGATCTTGGCATTGGGAAGATCTAAATGATACCCTTTGTAACAACTTGTCTACTGAAGCTGGTGCCCCAGTTTTTACGGGCAGATGTTAAATGTCATAAGATGCCAACACCTTGCAACAAGGAGATAGGAGGAGACACCCAAGAGAAAACATTTCTGAGAAGAGGTTACAGCTGGCAGGCTGACACCTTGCCCCATAATACCGTTGATGATGGGAGGCATTAGATTGTGAGAAGGCTGTGAAATGGTGCCATGAACAGGGTAGTTAGAGTGATTTAAATCAATCTGTGTCAAAGCATACATCCTTTGAGCTAGGCAGGAGGAAATTGCAGTCTAGCTCCCACAGGACCATGAGAAATGTGAATTAAACTCTTTGAAGATTCTGTAGGCCATACTTGTCCTTGTCTTCTACCCATTAACCCAGATCCCCAAAAGGCTAAGTCTGTGACCCAGTATCAGAACCACACTATGCAGCCAAATACATTTTGAACAATTTCCATCAAACAAAACTTTAAAATCATTACATTTGGGTTGTCTTGAATGTGCCTTATATTTATTTTAGTTTCTGATCGATTCATGTTTATTCAGCTTTCAGAAAGCCAAGATCACCTTTAAAATAAATCTGTGTAGACATTTATTACTATTCACTTCTTATTTTCTTTCATCCCACCCCAATTTCTATTCTAAAAGTTCAAATTATTGTAATGAATGACTGTTTTCCAGGGCTACCAGACTACTCTTAGACGACATTTTTTTTGTCACAAAGTATGACAGAGGGAAAAATACTGGAATCCATCATTATCTGGTTTTCATTATCATCTTTGTTATTGCTTTTCACTGTCTAGGTAAAATTGCTGCATGCTTATAGTAGGTATATTGGAACATTCTTTTGATACAAACATGGAACGCTGAATACCTCTGAGAAGCTCGTGTAACTCTTGCATTCTCCATTTTGGTTAATAGGTACAAAGACGATCTTTGAAGTAAACTTCATATTCATGCAGTAAAACATTGCATAACTGACACTGGCTCTCCCAGTATCTGTTGCTGGGACTTAACGAGGTGTCTTATTTCCTTTAGCAGGTTTCTCATATCGCCATTGAATATTACACAGTAAAGAGCTGACCCATCTCTTTTCTGGTACATGATGAGCCATGTTAAGCCTGTCAGCTTCCAAACTACACTCCAGCACACAAGAATGCTGTGTGCACATGGTGCTTCCATTTTTTCATCCTCTAACTTCATTTGAACTTATTTGGACGCAGTAAGACAACTTCAGCTGCAGGGTATGAAAAGAAGCAAAATGTTTGAGCAGTGCAGATAATGAAAACAGGATCTTGATTCTGTGTACCTGTTTATGGCCACTAGAGGGGTCTCTATGGATCAGCCTCGCCTTCCTCTCCTAGCACCTGCTCAATCCTTAAGATATGAGATACAGATCTTTCTATGACTTATCCTCCCTATTGAAGCCACATAGGTATATTTTCATGCTTTATGGATTGCTGAAAGCAAAAATAGCAGTCCTAACCTCCTATTGCTTAAACAATAAGACACTTATTAATTTACTGAAAAGAAAGTTGTTTATTTTTAATGAATTACCATGCACATTAGTAGAGATGAGACCTTAGCCTTTGCTGTAATTAATATCTGTCTGGTTGCTGTTTTACTTGTCATCATCCTCCTAATGAGATTGCAAGCTAAAAGGCAGAAGTCAAAGCTAGTGCTTCAATAATGAGGTGATACACTGCATTCGACAGGATTCAACAAGTAACGGAAAACCCAACCAACCTGGCCTAAACACAGAAGGAACCTATTGATTTATGTAATGATAAGTCTGACGTTAGATGGGTCTTAATTCAGGGGCTTCAGTGAAGTCACCAAGACATGATTCTCTACATCTTTTTCCTTGGCTCTCCTCCGTGCATTTTTTTCATTCTTAGGTAAGCCTTCCACTCTCGGTTTGTAGATGGTGTTTGCAGCTTTAGAATTTATACTTTTTCAGCTTCAGATTCAGAGAATTGAACTTTTCAGTGCCAACAGATAAACAAAACTACTGGAGCCGCTCTCATTGTTCAAACGTTGTTACCAGTGAATCTGTAAATCCATCACACTAGTCAAAAGTATGGGATATACTGATTGGCTTAGGCCAACATAAAGCCCATGCCTGAAGCTGAGGACAAAGAAAACCCCACCTAAACCACCCACAGCCTGAAATGTAGGATGGAGTGTTTCCCCAGCGAGATGTGTTGTATCAGAAGATAAATGAGTATTTAAACAGGATCATAGACCCAGTAACCACTACTTTCTTTTCTTGTTTTGGTTTTATAATTTCTGCAAAACTGGCACTTCTATATCAATATAGTATCTGACCACTTATCCAATGGTACACCAAAAACCAAACCCAGTGCCGTCGAGTCAATTCTGACTCAGAGTGACCCTATAAAACAGAGTAGAACTTCCCCATAGGGTTTCCAAGGAGCGGCTGGTAGATTCGAACTGCTGACCTTTTGGTTAGTAGCCAAATGCTTAACCACTGTGCCACAAAGTGAGCAGGGAACCCTGGGAGTGGCTGCTGTCCTAGCAACATTGATTGTTGTCACAGTGAGCATGACAGTTAGGGAATGAAGATTACCAATGGGCTGAGGTTGTTCTTTACAGTTAGCTGAACCATCTCCTCACTTTCCCTTTGGATGGAGAACCAGGGACATTTCCATGGTTACAAAGATTTGCTTTTATAAGGACAAAGTAAGAGTGTATGAACCATCCTGGGAATTAATAATAGCCCATACTAAGCTTTTGTCTTTGTGGATGTGTACATACTAAATATGTGAAACATATTCTACTAATTACTATTATCTTAGACTGCATTTGCCTATATGACTATCTACTGCCTCTGTATAACCTTTCTTTAAATTAAAATTTGTCACACTACCGAATAAATTATAATAAAACCGTATCTAAGGTTAAAAAAATTAAACTCCAAGATAGTGAATTCTTTACATTCAGAGGCCTCATTTTGCCTACTATAATCAGTTGGTGGCTGAGTTTTTGTGTCTAAACCTGTCTGGGGAGAGTCTATTATCTGGAAGAGATAAGTTTGCCTAAAAGCCAAGGACACTCCCTTTTTAATATATCATCAGAAATATTTCTGGGAGAACTATTTCCTCTACCTTTATATGTGTACATTTGTGTGTCTGTATGTGTGTGTGTGTGTGTGTGTGTGTGCATGCAGGGTAGGAAGTAGACAGGAGTAGAGAAATTGAGGATCTGTATCTATTTTTTTGGAAACCCTGGTGGCGTAGTGGTTAAGAGCTACAGCTGCTAACCAAAAGCTCAGCAGTTTGAATCCACCAGGCACCCCTCAGAAACCCTATGGGGCAGTTCTGCTCTGTCCTGTAGGGTTGCTATGAGTAAGAATCAACTCGACAACAACGGGTTTGATTTTTTTTTTTTGTTTTATCTATGTTTTTACTTATAAGAACTGAATGAAGGACAAAGAAAACTATGACCAGATAATAGATTTGTGGGTTAAAAATATGTTGCTTTTGCTGTCTATAGCATTTATAGCTTTTACCCTCATAAGAGTTTGTGGTGAAGGAGGTTTTGGCCAGCAAACATGGTTACCCTCATTACTGTAGTAGAAACCTGTTATTACAGGAAGCCTGAACTGGAGTTACTGGAAGAAATGGTATCCCATATTCTCTCAGGTTACTTAAGTAACATCAGAATGAGGAAAAGCTAGCATTCTATACAGACTGAGGTGTGTTTTGTAAGCATAGCAGCCAATGGTTAAGACCGACCTCACCTTTTCTACACTGAAGTCGACAGACGTTGCTGACTTAGAAGAATTCTTTGTACCTGTCATAACCAAGCATATCTAGGCATTTGTGTGACTAAGACTGTGTCTGAACCTGTTGAGCAGAGTTTTCTTTCTTGGAGATAACTCTGCTTGCCCTGAAAACCACTCCCTCCTTATTGTACATGTGGCTTCTTACAATTGCCAGAAAGCTGTCTGTGATATTCTCACACTGGGAGACACGAAACACTGCTGGAAATATTTTCATAAACACTTTATGAGAGCAGAGGTATAATGCTCCGAGGGAATTTATCTCTTACCCACGTTTTAACACCTTGAGAAACCCAGAAAATGGTGTGGAGCTTCTTTCGGAAAAGAGAGTGCATATCTACAACTCTGTCATTTCTCGTCCTCATGTGCCGTGTCAGGGATACAAGTCTGTGCAGTTACTACCTGTCTGAGTTATCTAGTGCTGCTATAACAGAAATACCACCAGTGGATAGCTTTAACAAAGAGAAATTCATTCTCTCACAATTTAGGAGGCTAGAAGTCTGAATTCAGGGTGCCAGTTCCAGGGGAAGGCATTCTCTCTCCGTCAGCTCTGGGGGAAGGTCCTTGTCATCAATCTTCCCCTGGTCTAGGAGCTTCTCAGCATAGGGACCCTGGGTCCAAAGAACTCGCTATTCTCCTGGTTCTTGTTTCTTGGTTGTATGAGGTCCCCATGTCTCTCTGCTCACTTCTCTCTCATATATCTCAAAAGAGATTGACTTAAGACACAACCTAATCTTGTAGATTGAGTCCTGCCTCATTAACATAACAGCCACTAGTCCCACCTCATTAACATTGTAGCGGTAGGATTTACAACACATAGGAAAATCACATCAGATGACCAAATGGTAGACAATCAAACAATAGTGGGAATCATGGCCTAGCCAAGTTGGCACACATTTTGAGGGGACAAAATTCAATCCATAACATTACCTCAGTATCCCTTTGCCCCCTTTGTATGGAGCTTGGTCCTGTCTGCCTCTCCAGCCTCATCTCAACCCAGCCCTTGATCTAGCACCACCCTCTAGCAACACTGGACGGCTCATAAGCACAACGTGACTTTGTTCCTGCTGCCCCTTCTGCTTGAAATGCCCACTCCCCAGAGTGCCTCCTCAGCCCTCACATGGATAACCCCAGTGCCTGAAATAATGAATGAATGAATGGAAAAGGCCCTTTCTGGCCAGTGAAAGCATGCCCATTGAACTTAAGCAATGAGGTGCTTTTCCTATAAAAAGTTTGACACCACTCTTTCACAGAAACAGGGCATCATTCCCAAAGATGGTGTTAAAATCTCAACCATCTTTTATACTGTATAATGTCTTTCATAGTTAAGCATTTCTATTGTCCCATTGCTGCTGTCTATACATATTTGTTGGTTGGGATTTTCATCTCGCCAATTCCAATTCCCACATCTAGCCATCTGGCCAAGCTGAGTTTCTCTCAACAATATTATCCTCATTTCTTTTCTTTTAAGTATTCCCTGATTCAGCCCTGGAGCCCTGGTGGCACAGTGGTTAAGAGCTCAGTCAGTTGCTAACCAAAAAGTCGACAGTTCATATCCATCGGCTGCTCCTTGGAAACCCTGTGGGGCAGTTCTACTCTGTCCTATAGGGTCGCTATGGGTCAGTATCGACTCGATGGAAACAGGTATCTGGTTTAATTCAACCCTTTTCCAAGTTATTCTAATTATGGAGACAAAATTATATTAATTTTCTATCATTAAATTATGTCACTTTACAACTCATATGAATCGAAAGATCTTCTAATAAAGTGCAGACTTTTAAGGCTAACGTATATGCTTCCCTTGTGCTCTTATGCATCTGCGCTGTTTACCTCCAGTAATTGTCCACAGCTGTGTGTCGGAAACTAAATCCAAGTAATACTCGTTATTCAACAAACTGCGTGTTGTTTAAATGTCTACAGTCTTTATAAAGGGGTTTTAAAATAAAACAAACACAACAACTAGCTTGGGAAATAGGAGGAAGGAAATGAATTTATCACTTTGCCAAATTCAATAAACTCAATTTTGATTTGCTAAAAGCACCTTAATGATTCATCAGTAAATAAACAAATACTCAGGGAAGAAGCATCTGCAAAGGTGACAGTCCTCTCTTCTTTTTTATAAACTACAGCTCGACAGAAACATTTCATTTGCACAGGTAGTCTTTAGACTTTTGTGTACTTGAGTGGTATGGATTTTAATAAATGTTGAGGATATTGAATTATGTGCATGGTTATTTTGCTTTTGTTTTTAACTGCCATTGAGTTGGCCCCCAGCTCATGGGGACCCCATAAAAATCGAACAAAATGCTGCCCTGTCCTGCACTATCCTCATGATGTTGCAGATCGAACCATTGTACTCCATAGGGTTTTCAGTGGCTGATTTTTGGAGGAAGATTACCAGGCCTTTCTCCTCGTCTGTCTTAGTTTGGCAGCTCCATTGAAACCTATTCAGCATTATAGCAACACACCATCCTTCACTGACAGATGGGTGGTGGCTGCACATGAAGTGCATTGGATCTCCCTCACGGAAAGCGAGAATTCTACCACGGAACCCCCACTGCCCCTACATTGTTGTTTAAGGGCTGTTATAGTCCAGGCCAGAAACCCTGGTGCCGCAGTGGTTAAGAGCTACAACTGCTAACCAAAAGGTCAGCAGTTAGAATCCACCAGCACTCCTTGGAGACTCTATGAGGCAGTTCTACCCTGTGCTATAGGGTTGCTATGAGGTGGAATCGACTCCACGTCAACAGGTATAGTCCAGGCCGTAGCCCTGGTGGCGCAGTGGTTAAGAGCTCAGACTGCTAACCAAAAGGTTGGCAGTTCCAATCCACCAGCTACTCCTTGGAAACCCTATGGGGCAGTTCTACTCTCTCCTATAGGGTCACTATGAGTCAAAATTGACTTGACAGCAATGGGTTTTGTTTTTTTTTTAATGGGTATAGTCCAGGCCCTGGACTGTGGCGAAGAGGAGACAAAGAACTCACCAGCTGGTAGAGGAGATGGACGTGTGCAAGAACATGTAAAACAAGGGCATTTGCAGTGACCACACATATTCTGCACTAATACGATGTGTCACGTGCCATAATGAAGGCAAGAGCAAGGATCGTGGGAATACAGAGGAGAGAACAACTAAATTTTGTCTGGAGGTGGGGTGAAGAGGTTCTCAGAAAGCTGCTGATTTCAGAATTGTCATTTGAGCTGGCTTTGAGGGTTGAGTCCCAGTTCACCAGAAATGGAGAAAGGATATTCTAGGCAGTTAGAGGAAGCTGCCAAACTAAGGCTCAGGGAAGGAAGTCTTGAGGAATGGTGACTGGTTGATGAAGGTGGGATGAAGGGTATGGAGGGATACCATTAGTGGCAGGGATGAAGTTGTAAAGATTGGCTAGGGCATAATTGTGAAGTGCCTGTAGAACAAGCCGTAAAGTATTTTGACCCTGGAAGTCATCAGAAAATTATAAAGAGAAGAATCATGTGTTTAATTTTAGAGATTTTTTTATGATACCACCTCCCTCATGGGAAAGATGTTATTATTCTTTTTTGCATTCATGTCTTGGTTTTTCAGAGTCTAGTTTGTATTTTGAGTGCCTCAAAATATCTATGAATTTGGTGTAGTGTGTTTGGTTTATCCGCCTGGCTTCCATTCGACCACCTAGGGAAGCTCATTTCACGTCAGACCTGGTCTATGTCCTCTATTATGATATGACTGCATTATCCAAAGGATTAAAACAATCCTTTATCAGTCATTTATGCCTAAGAAGAAGTAAGTTTCTTAGATTAATTCTTGAGAACAGACATGTATAAAAGTGAGGAGAGAAAGCCTGGGAAACTGGGTACCTTTGGGATGAAGAATAGACCTACAGGAAGGGAAGTGTTTGGATAAATTTTTCTCCACAAGTTGATTCTGCTCTTTCCTCTCCAGAAAAAAACCTCTGTGTTTATACACTTTGAACCAGTCCCTTCTTTCATGGATCTTCCAGGCCTGTTGCCACTGTTTGATTCTTTCTCCCAAGACCAGGAATCCGCAGAAAGAAAACACCCCAGTCATCCAGTCATCTCTTGATTTCTCCTCAAAAGAGCAAGAAAAATTGGCATTTTTCACACACCTGACTTACTTATAAAGTCAGAAAATAATAAAAGAAAATGCCATGTCTGTATTGGTCACAGGCATTATCTCCATGCCTTGTCAATGGCTATTCCAAAACTCATCTGTCATTGTGTTTTCACCGGAATTAAGACACTTAATTTCTTAATTCTATTTCAACCATGGGTTTATTTCACTATTACTTATGGATAAATGATTCAGACACTAGAGTTTTTTTTCATCTCATCATGGTGGGAGTAAAGATGACAACACATGCTAATTCCAAAAAAATGAACATTTAAATGTGCATGAAATTACAGGGTGACTGAGTACTTTATGAGGTGGAGAGTTTGTTTCCATCACATGTAATAAAAACTCATAACTCTCTTTAATTATGTTACAAATTCATCAATAAAAATATTTTTAATCAAATCTGGTCAATACACAGGGTGCATGCTGATTTATTACTGTTATTTTAGAACATTTAGAATCTTCCTGTAATAATTTGGGGGGAGAGGAGTTATTGCTTACTGTATATCCTAATGCTATTATGACGTTTGTGTATTTAGTAGTTACATTATGAAGGACATAATATGACCCACCATGTACTAAAAACAGCCTACTTTAACAGAATTCCCCATTGTTATGGATTGAATAGTGTCCCAAAAAAATATGTGCCGTAAATGGAGCCCTGGTGGTGCAGTGGCTAAGAGCTCGGCTGCTAACCAAAAGGTTGGCAGTTCAAATCCTCCAGCCCCTCCTTGGAAACCCTATGGGACAGTTCTACTCTGTCCTGTAGGGTGGCTATGAGTTGGAATCAACTCGACGGCAACAGGTTAGGTTTATTTTTTTTAATATACAAGTGGTTATAATCCCATTTGGGAATGGGTTTTCTTTGTTGTGTTAATGAGTCAGTATTAGTGTAGGGTATGTTTTGAGATACATAAGAAGCAGATTAAGAGAGGAAGACAGAAAGCAGAGATGGGGGAAGATAGATGCCAAACCACATGAAAATCATCAAGGAACCAAGGAAGAAGGACCTTCCTCCATAGCCGACAGAGAGAGAAAGCCTTCCCCTAGAGTTGGAGCCCTGAATTCAGACTTCCAGTCTCCTAAACTAAGAGAAAATAAATTTCTGTTCCTTAAAGCCATCCACCTGTGGTATTTTGGTTACAGCAGCACTAGACAGCTAAGACACCCGTAAATTCCTGCCTGAAATGCAAAGAAGATGATGCAGCCACGGAATATTGGACCTGCCCCGGAGAGAGTACAGAGCCGGGATTTGTTAGAAGTCAGCCAAGAGTCCTGCCTCTGTTAGATGCTTTAAACATTATATTTCATCTCATCCTTGAACAACACTCTAAGATAGATAGTATTCTCATTGACCATTCAAGAAAATGAGCCTCAGCAATGTTAAGAAATTTACTCATATGTACACACTTAGACAGTATACCAAAGAAAACAAAAAAACAAAACCAAACAAAACCTAACCCGCTGCTGTTGAGTCTATTCTGATTCATAGAGAGCCTATAGGACAGAGTAGAACTGCCCCATAGGGTTTCCAAGGAGTGGCTGGTGGATTTGAACTGCCAACCTTTTGGTTAGCAGCTGTAGCTCTTACCATTGTGCCACCTGCCGCTGTACTACTTCCCTTACGTTTGCAGAATCTTCATATCCGAAAAAGAAATAATTTGGGATGAAAATGTATTAAGAAGCTTAGTAATAAGTCCTGACCTGTTCTCAGTCAGGGAAGGGTGGTAAGGAAATAGATAAAATGTCTAGAAAGCTGAGATTGATAAATACATAACTGTCTTCGTCATCTAGTGCTGCTCTAACAGAAATCCCACAAGTGGATGGCTTTAACAAAGAGAATTTTATTCTCTCACAGTCCAGTAGGCTACAAATCCAAATTCAGGGCATCAGCCCCAGGGGAACACTTTTTCCATTGGCTCTGAAGGAAGGTCCATGCCATCAATCTTTCCTTGGTCTCGGAGCTTCTCTGGGCAGGAACCTCAGGTCCAAAGGACGTGCTCTGCTCCCGCCACTGCTTTCTTGGTGGTATGAGGTTCCCATGTGTCTCTGCTCACTCCTCTCTTTTATATCTGAAAAGAGATTGGCTTAAGACACTGTCTAATCTTGTAGACCTCATCAGTATAACTGCTGCTAATCCATCTTATTAGATCATAGTGATTGAATTTACAACACATAAGGAAATCACATCAGATTACAAAACGGTATACAATTACACAATACTGGGAATCATGACCCAGCTAAGTTGACAGATATTTCTGGGGGACACAATTCAATCCATGACAATAACTTAGGGCGATAATAAGGAAGCCCCAGAAATTCTTGAATCCTCACCATCACCACCAACAGAGTCTGAGAGTGACTAAGTGATTTGCCAAAAAAAAAAGCTAAGGAGTGGCCAAACAGTCCTTTTCTTCCCGTTTGAAGCTTTTTCCATTTTGTTACACTGACCTCACGCTGATCACCTCTAAGATCAGAGAGCTGAAAACATTGACAGGGAAGGTTCCCGTCTGGCTATGCGGCCTGAGCAGGCCCTAGGACAAGGCTTGGAAACTTCATCAGTCTTGTCAAAGAAGCAGGAAATGCAAGGGCAGCAAGAAAGCTTGGACCAGTCTACCCAACATCTCAGAAAAGACACAAAAATCTTTCTTCAGGTCAGGAAAGGGAAGCCAGGGTACTTTCCGATGTCTCCACTGCTCCTTCCTTCACGAACACGGGGAAGGGACCCCACTTAATTCCATAGTTAGGAATGAAAAGTGTCAGGATTTCCATAGTTAGGAATGAAAAATGCAAATGCCTGTTTGAAAACATTGAATACGTTCCAGTCAAAGTGAACGAACCAACCAAAATGTACCCATGACTGACTATCAGATTATTCCATTATCCATGGAGGTTTGTGAAGCAAACAGGAAGACAGGGATCCTGAAAGGGTGAGAAATCCAAAGGGATTTTGAAAGGAGAGTTTAGTACAGAGAATGCCTCAGGGTATGTAGAGTTGCTTCTACAAGCATTTATTAAGCACTTGCTGCATGCAAAGTGTTGAACTGGGCTGTAGGGACTCAGAGAAACATACAGTACATCCCAAGGAGATTGGGGGTGGGGCTGCCTTGGGGTTCCATGTATTACCTGCCAGTGAGGTAGAGCTACATGTTTTGTGAAGAGATTCAGAGCTTTTGGTTCTTGATGCAGCTGTCAGCTGACTTCTCACAGAGGAGCTAGTCCCAGAGCACTTGCCCTTTAAGCGTTATGGTGTTGAAATATTTACTAGACCGGAAGTTCCAGCAGTCCTCTAACGCTTGTAGTTTTGTTCAAAATACTGGCCCCAAATTCATTTTACTCATGTGTTGCTTTGGACAGCATCTTTCTGCAGGATACGTTTTATTTCAGCAAGCCACACTGTGACTTTTTTGAGTACGTCTGTGCACATTTAAGGAGCCCTGGTGGCTGCTAATCGAAACGTTGGCAGGTCAAACCCACCAGCCGCTCCACGGGAGAAAGATGTGGCAGTCCCCCTCTGTGAGGATTTACAGCCTTGGAAACCCTGTGGGGCAGTTCCGCTCTCTGCTACAGGGTTGCTATGAGCCGGAATCGACTGGATGGCAGTGGGTTTGGGTTTTTTGATTTGGTTGTGCACGTTTACGACTGTGCTCTGGTGGGTAGAGTTACAAGCCAGCTTAATAAGGTACTAGTTAGTTTCTAATAACAAATTTGGAAACAGCCCATAGAAATAACATGTTTTCAAAGCAAGGCTTTCCAGAGTAGTTGGTGATCATTTTAATTTGCAAGCTCCTTCCTTAGAATTTTAGACTTTGCTGGGCCTAAGGGGTTCGACATTATTGGCAGGACGGAAAGAGGCCCATAGAGATTCCATTATTCATTCAAAGTCAGAAAATTGGTCAAGGCAAGATGTGGATTCAAATCCAGAGTCCATCCTCTCTTGCCCCTCTTGGCCCTCCACCAAGCTGGCGCTCCTTGCTAGTCACACCATCAAAGGCCTCTTACTGTTCATTCTGCTGTCCCTGCCACATGAGGTGTCTCTGTTTCCATTCCAGTACACCTTTAGAAATGAAACTCTTTTATGAATTATCGAAAATAGCACAAATTTGTTTTCATGCCTGGTTGTGTTATTTAAGTCTGTTTAATTCTTCATAGTGGTTGTTTAGAAATGTCTAATTTAGAAACATAATTATCTAACCAGTTGGAATGGTGTATTCCCAAAGCTCTCCATACTCCTCTTATTTCTACAATTAAAATGAGAAAATTATTTTAGCCCTTTGACCGCCTGATGTTTGTTAGGGAGATTAGGGGTACATGCACTCGTAAGACATTTAAAAGTGAATTACATTTATTCTACAAATGTATTTATGTGTCCTTTAGTGTTACGATAATATAAGGTTTCTCTAAGTGCTTGTATAGCTAGGCTTCAGCACAGGTCTGGGCAGCATTTTGTTCTGCTATACATCAAGTTGCCATGAATTGGAGCAACTAAGCACAACAACATACTCAGGTTTAAAGTACTTAGTTCAAGTCCTGAGCAATAATGTGCCTTAATTCTCAGGCTTCTCATATGTAAAGCTGCCTCTCAAGCTTTTGTGAAGTCTTATAGCAATAAGGAGCTCTGGTGGCACAGTAGTTAAGAGCTCAGCTGCTAACTGAAAGGTCAGCAGTTCAAATCCTCCAGCGGCTCCTTGGAAACCCTATGGGGCAGTTCTACTCTGTCCTATAGGGTCGCTACGCGTCAGAATCGACTTGATGGCAATGGGTTTGGTTTTTGGTTTTAACAGCAATAAGGCTTTTTTAGCACCTAGCTCCCTTCATGGTGTAGCACTGATGCCGAATCAACAGTAGTCTCCCTCCACCCATTAATCCAAGTGCCACCAACATTTCTTTCTAAAATTCAAGTAATTTTTAACAGACATGTTTGCCATAATGTTCAGGATATTTTGGTAAAAATAAATTATAAAATTCACTCAATATGTTATTGATTGCAGGCATCTATGAAAGCTGCTAAAAAGCTTCTGATTTCGGTTCCATTCAAGGACCAAGAGTACCCTGCATAAACCTAAGCGTGTGATTTCATGGACTGTTGTGTCGTCCTTTCCTTTGCCACCTCTTTATAACAGAGTAAATTAACAAAGAGGAGGCCGGTGGCACAGTGGGTAAGGCTAGGCTGCTAACCGAGAGGCAGGTGGTTCAAACCCACCAGCTGCTCCTCTGGAGAAAGATGTGGCAGTCTGCTTCTGTAAAGACTACCCACTGCAGTAACCCAAAAGGTTAACTTTTCCTCTACTCTGTAGATCCTTAAATCTTAATCCAGGTGAATATGTGTATCTATTTTAGGGAGTGTGACTGCTATGTCCAGATTTATACCTGTTGTCCTGAGTAATTATTATCAGGGGGCTTTTCATTTTCAATATTGCCCTAGTTTGAATGATAAATTATACAGTCATCCTAATTTTTGGTAGTGAGCCTAATAGCAAATAATAATTATATTAATTTGTGAAAAGACATTAACTCTTCTACCTCCAAGACAATAGTAACAGGAAGTGAGAGTATGCAATAGTCACCTCCATAAAGGGGTCACTGAATGGATTTCAGTGTGATTTTTATCTATCTGTAATGCAATAATATAATTTTTTTTAAATTCAGTGGAGTGGAATACTTCTTTTTAGATAAACCATGTATTCTATAGGTTCCTGGATTAGATATATGATATGAACATCAGAAACTACTTCCAGTTCGTTTATGTCTGTATACACAAGGGCTTCAGAAACAGACTCAATCTGGGTGAGGGAGAAAACCCCAGAAACTTAAAGAAATAGCTATAGACAAACCTTAAGCACGAAATGAGAAGGAGCCTTAGGGTCTCTGGTCTTGATACAGGGAGTCCTTGAATTCTACATTGGCAGCCATGAAAAAAGTAAGTAGCTCTCACATGTTCAACAAAGAGGGCATGAATCTCCTCTGTCACTAAAGCAAGAAGCTAAGACTGCCCAGGATCTAACTTCTTCACGGTGTACACCATTGTTGTTGCTGTTAGGTGCCATCAAGTTGGCTGCGATTCATAGCAACCTTGTGTACAACGGAACAAAACACTGCCCGGTCCTGTGCCATCCTCACAATCGTTACTGTGTTTGAGCCCATTGTTGCAGCCACTGTGTCAATCCGTTTCGTTGAGGGTCTTCCTCTTTTTTGCTGACCCTCTACTTTACCAAGCATGATGTCCTTCTCCAGGGACTGGTCCCTCCTGATGACGTGTCCAAAGTATGTGAGACATAGTCTTGCCATCCTTGCTTCTAAGGAGCATTCTGGTTGTACTTCCTCCAGAACAGATTTGTTTGTTCTTCTGGAGGTCCATGGCATATTCAATATTCTTCACTGAGACTACAGTTCAAACTTATCGATTATTATCTGGTCTTTCTTTTTCATTATCCAGCTTTCGCATGCATATGAGGCGATTGAAAAGACCATGGCTTGGGTCAGGTGCACCTTAGTCATCAAGGTGACATCTTTGCTTTTTAAGATTTTTAAAAAGGTCTTTTGCAGCAGATTTGCCCAGTACAATACATATCACTTGATTTCTTGACTGCTGCTTCCATGGGTGTTGACTGCCGATCCAAGTAGAATGAAATCCTTGACAACCTCAATTTTTCAGCATTTATCATCATCTTCTTTATTGGCCCAGTTGTGAGAATTTTCATTTTCTTCATGCTCAGGTGTAAGCTATACTGAAGGCTGTGTAGTCTTTTGCCTAAAGAGAAAAGACACATTGTGATTTTATTACTATAAAGAGTATTGTTTGTAGTGGACACTGCCAGTTTCCTACACAACATTCCTTCTCTTTACTTTTCATACTCTCCTACTAGGACCTTGATTTTACAACTGGCAACCCACCCAGCTTAAAATTCTTCCTTCCTAGAATCCCTTGCAGCTAGGAGTGACCGTGTGACCCCAGAGAAACAAATACCCACCTTGGAGGTACAGCAGCCATTTTGTGATTATGAGGATGAAATACACATGCTAAGAATGATGAAGACAAAGCAGTAGAAATTGACTCTTTGAAGACATCCATGAGCAATTGTACCAACACTGGACTCTTATCTCTACACACCTTACATGAAAAAAAATCAGCCTTTCTTTATTTGAGCCAGTTTTAATTGTAATTTCTTCATTATCAGCCAAAAGCAACCTTAATTAATATATCATAAAACCGTGAGGGTCAATGAAAACATAAAAAGTCTCCCAGAAAGTTAAGAAACAAAATTCATAGACATGGATTAAAGAAAGATATTTAAATTCTTTTTTTCTGCTTGAAAATTTGCATAATCAATTTTTAGGAATGGACCTTTTATTTGTCTTTTTAAATAACTTTCTGATGATAAAAGTAATACATTTTCCATGCAGTACACTTAATTAAAACAAAAGCAAGGAGAAGACCAAAATTACCTGTAATCCTAGAGTGTATTCTTGCCCATTTTTCTCTATAATTAGGTACATATATTTTTGAAAAATTGGAGTTGTACTATTTGTGCAGTTTTGAATTCTGTTTTTTTTTTTTTTCCATTTTACATCATATCATGTTTTCCTGGTAAAATAGTCTTCAGAATATAGCTTTCAATATCTGCATAATGTTCCAGAGTAGGTACATGTTGCTGTTCACTTAACCGTTACCTTAACACTGCACATTTAGGGTGCTGCCAATGCTTTCCTAGTATATAACTTTCTCTGCGCTTGCTTGTACAGAACATTAATTAGAGTAAAGCTTCATAATTTTCCTTGATTATAAAACCAAGTACAAACTATACTTTTAAAACCATTTGTTTCAAGTTAAAATGATACTATTTGTTTTCTTCTTCTGATGATAAATGTTTCCGAGTTATGCATGTTTTCTCCTGCATTTTTACTTGGTTGATTTGATAATATACAGAGAATCAACCAGCAGATTTTTCTAACTGGATGTTCCATGGGTATTTCAGGCTCAAATGTCCAAAACTGAACTATCATTCCTCCTAATGTCTCCCACCCTCGTGTTTCCTGACATCTTCATATATCCACTTTCCGAGCTGGAACCTGGGCTCATCCATTGGGCCCTTGTTAGGTTAGTAGTTACCCAACCCTGTCTGTGAGCCCTGGCTCAGACCCTTGTCATTTCTTGCCAGGACCAGTGCAATAGCTTGCCAGACTCTCTATCTCTAGCTTGAAATGTTTCTCCTTTATTCTCCTCAGAATCAACAAATGACTGTTATGGATTGAATTTTGTTCCCCAAAAAACCTAAGTTGAAGTCCTAACCCCTATACCTCTGAATGTGACCTTGTTTGGGAACCTTTCTTTGAAGACGTTATCAATTAAGTTCACCGGGTCTTACCTTGTCATGGATGGAGTTGTGTCCCCC
This sequence comes from Dugong dugon, assembly GCA_030035585.1. NCBI lineage: Eukaryota > Metazoa > Chordata > Mammalia > Sirenia > Dugongidae > Dugong > Dugong dugon. The sequence continues at coordinate 70,763,151 of CM057479.1, forward strand.
TGCAAAATATGTGTCAACTTAGGCCATGATTCCCAGTATTGTGAAGTTGTCCTCAATTTTGTGATTGATATAATTTTCCTATGTGTTGAAAATCTTAGTCTCTGCCTGTGGTTAATGACTCAAGATTAGATTATGTTAAAGAGGATTAGGGTGGGATGTAACACCCTTGCTAAGGTCGCATCCCTGATCCAATGTAAAGGGAGTTTCCGTGGGGTGTGGCCTGCTCCACCTTTTGTCTTACAAGAGATAAAAGGAAAGGGAAGCGAAAAGAGAATGGGGGACCTCATATCACCAAGAAAGCAGTGCTGGGAACAGAGCACGTCCTTTGGACCCAGGTTTCCTGCTCGGAGATGCTCCTAGTCCAGGGGAAGATTGATGACAAGGACCTTCCTCCAGAGCCGACAGAGAAAACCTTCCCTGGAGCTGATGCCCTGAATTTGGATTTCTAGCCTCCTAAACTATGAGAAAATTAATTTCTCTTTGTTAAAGCAATCCACTTGTGGTATTTCTATTATAGCAACACTAGATGACTAAGACATACCTGAATATCCCATGTGAGTGGTGTCTTATAAAAGGGGAGAACAGACAGGGGGACCGATTCACACAGGAAGAAGCTGGATCATGTGATGTTTTATCTAAAAGACCGAAACACCAAGAAACCATTGGGACTGCCAGAAGCTGGTATCTCCTAGAGCAGAGAGAGAGATTATGGCCCTGCTGTTGCCCTGAATTCAAATTTCTAGCCTTCAGAACTATGGGGCAAATTTCTATTCTTCAATGCCACCTAGTTTGCTGTATTTTGTATGGCAATCCTAGGAAACTAAGAAATGGTCTTTCTGAAACATAGTCCGTACAATCAAATTATCCTGTTTAGAATTGTCAATGACTCTTCATTATGTACAAAGTAAAATCTTAACTCCTTTAAACGGCGTTTGAGACTCATCATGATACAATTCCTTTCTGTCTATTCAGCTTCGTCTCACGTACTTCTCTGGTCTAAGCGCCAGCAACGCTGAACATGGAGTTCCACAGACCTTCCGGGTCCCCTCCTCCCTTTTTTGCATTTCCTTTTCTTCTTTCAGAATCACCTCCTCCTGACTCTACACTTATAAAACTACTTATCCTACAAGAACCATCTCAGATGACAACTCATAAAGAGGAACTTCGTGCTTCTTCCCTGGTATTCCCAACACCACAGTATATACCCACCTAGTGTAATATTTACTAATTACATTTGAATAGTTTGCATTTCCTTCTTGATGTCTGGGACCAGAGCTTAGAAAAGTGCCTGGGATATAGCAGATGTTCAATAAATGCAGGCCAAAAGAATGAATGAATGAATGAATAGAATGTAGAATGAGAAGATTGAGGTAGAATTGAGAGAAGGACCTGAAAATTCAGCTGGCTTAGCTTTCCAGTAAATAGTTTTAACATATCCAATGCTGCCTCTGGAGCTATTCTCCCATTTTGAATTGTTATAGACAAGTGCAGTCTAATAGAAATGTAATGGAATTCACATGTGTCATTTTAAATTTTCTGTTAACTATGTTAAAAAATGAACAAAAATAATAATTAGTTTTAATGTATTTTATTTAAAAGTTAATGTATTCAAAGTAATGTAATTTCAAGATGTAAATCAATATAAAAAAAGCATTTATAAAATATTTACATTTTTTTTTGTACCAAATCGTCAAAATCCAGTGTGTATTTCTACCTTCTAGCCCATCTCAATTTGGGCAGCTAAATTTTTCTTGGAAAATTTGATCTATATTTCAATTTCATAAAACTTACAGTTGAAAAATAGATTCCTCTACCTAAGTTGTTCCGAACATACTTAAAAGTTTACCAATATTTGGGTATCTGTTTTAAAATTTAAATTGATTAAAATTCTATAAAATTAAAAATTAAGTTTCTCAAAAAAGGAGGGTCAGAAATTGGAGGAGAAACTGGAATGTATATCTAATTGCCTCCATGAACAACTGCCTTCTTTGCCATGAGACCAGAAGAACTGGATGATACCTGGCTACCGTTACTGAATATTTTGATCAAAGATTCCGTAGAATAATCCTGATCAAAGAGGCGGGAAATGTGGAATGGAACTTCAAATTCTCATGGAATCCAGACTTTCTGGAATGATTGAGGCTGGGTGACTCCCCAAAACTATTGCCCTGAGGAAATCTTTAAACCTTAGACAGAAACTATCCCCTGAAGTCATCTTTAAATCAAACAGTAGTCTGCTTAATTAGAAAAGAATGTCTGCCTTGAGCATTGTGTTCTTTTAATTAAAGAATTACGTATATGTGATCAAATTGACAACAGCAACTCAGAAATTTAGGTGAAACAATTAGGAAAAGGAGGTTGAGGAAGATGGCACAATCTGAAGAATGTAATCAATGTCACTGAATTGTACATGTAGAAACTGTTGGATTGGTACATGTTTTGCTGTGTATATCCTCACCAAAAGTAAAATTTTAAAAATTAAGTCCCTCAGACTCACTAATCACATTCAAGTGTCAAATAACCACACGTGAGCAGTGACTACCGTATTAGACAATGCAGTTATAGATGCTCTTTTCCATAGTCCAAAATCCACCCCCCCCCCCCCATTTTATCCATTATTTCTACTATTGTCCTCTGGAACCTGCATTCATTATCAAGCAATTTGTAAAGAATGGAACAGAAAAAAAAAAAAGATGAGCTTTTTATTTATCTGATTAGAAGACCATTTGGAAATCTTAGACTTGTTTGCCAAATGTCATCACTCGTTGGGATATTTGGAATATAGTTCAAGAAGCCCATGTAATTTATAATACATAGTATTCATCAAAAGTTATATCTCAGAAAATATAAATTTACAAGTTGTTCTTTCCAAATTTGGAGATACTTGTTAAAATCAACTAATTTACAAAATCAGCCATGGGCATCATTACTGATAGAGTGGCCCCGAAAACCACAAAGCCTTCAGAGAAAAGGATGACTGGTGTGCATGTAAGCCCCTGTAGACTCTCGATGAAATGCCTGTGGGTACCTTGGAAAAGATTGTGGATTCAGTTATTGTCACTACAGCCTCCAGCCAGTCTTCTGAGACTCACGCAGACAAACTTCCCTTGTGTGATCCTTACTTGAGTTAGACCCAAAGCCGTCAGTCTCTAAAGAGATTGAAAAAGAGGCCAGTACAACTGGAAAACACAACTGAAGCAATAATGAAACAGTCCTAAAGTTGCCTCTGCTTTCTCCTTTCTTCCTCCCTTCTTTGCCGTTTCTCTTCGTCTCTCCCTTCCTTTCTTCCTTTTCTTTGAGTGTTCAGTTAAAGACTTCTACCAAGTTCTTCCTTCTGCTGGAAATCCCTTCCTTCCACTCTTTCATGGCTGGATCCTTCTGACATTTTAATGCATCAATCTAAATATTACCTTAGTAGAAAAACTGTCCTCACCACTCCAACTAAAATACTGCCCCTCATTATTTTCTCCTAACATTCTGTTCTCTTCCTTCTCAGCACTGTTCCTAATAGCTAAGCATTTGTGTTTGATTGTGTATTCTGTGCCCTACCAACTAAGCCCCAAAAAACACCAAACCCACTGCCGTGTCATACTGACCCTATAGGACAGAGTAGAACTGCCCCATAGGGTTTCCAAGGCTGTAATCTTTACAGAAGCACACTGCCACAGCTTTCTAGTGGGTTGGAACCACCGACCTTTTGGTTAGCAGCCAAGCGCTTTAACCACTATGTTACAAGGGCTTCTTGCCCTCCCAAGTAAACACCACCAGAGCAGGGACAGAATTCCTGAAACATGATGCACACTTAATAAATGCTCATTGAATAAATAGATAAGTGAATGAAGTTCCCACTAGGATACTCTCTCCAAGAGGCAGGATTTTTGTCTTTTGCTGTGGTTTTATAGAACTGTGTCTCACATATACTGACCCTCAATTATTTGTTGTATATATTACATATCTCATTTAATATACCTAAAACTCTAGGATATTTAGATTCTATTATTAATTCTTCATCTTGTAAATGAGGAAATAGACACAAAACTTAAGTAACTTAATTAAGATAAAAGAGTTGGTGAGCCATACTTTAAATACTGATTTTAATTCCAAAGCATATACTTGTAAATTCCATGCCATACTTTTTATCACCATACAAGTGACAAGGGCTCCATTAGTAGATGCCTGGAACTCTTATTAGATTTTGAACTCATCATTATTTATAAGTTATTTCAAGAATACATAGCAACTTCTATTTTTTTATATATGTATACATTTTTTATTGTACTTTAGAAGACGGTTTAAAGAACAAATAGTTTCTCATTAAACAGTCAGTACACATATTGTTTTATGACATTGGTTAACAACCCCAAGACATTTCAACACTCTCCCTTCTTGACCTTGGAAGACCTCTTTTTTTTGGGGGGGGGTGAAAATATACGTAGCCAAAGTTACACCATTTCAAAAGTTTCTACATGTATAATCCAGTGACATTGATTACGTTCTTCCAGTTGTGCTGCTATTCTCACTATCGTTTTCCAAATTATTCCATCACCATTACCTTCAACCCACTGGCCCCTAGGATTCCCATCAAACCTTTTGAGTTGCTGTTGTCAATTTGATCTCACCTAGATAATTCTTTTTGTTTTTGTATCTTAGATGAAGGTTTACAGAACAAATAGTTTCTCGTTAAACAGCACACATATTGCCCTATGACAATGGTTAACAACCCCATGACATGTCAACACTGTCCCTTCTCAACCTTGGGTTCCCTATCACCAGGTTTATTATCCTCTCCTGCCTACTAGTCCTTGTCCCTGGACTGCTGTGCCTCATTAGTCCCGTTTTGTTTTATGGGGCTGTCCAATCCCTGGATGAATGGTGAACTTCGGGAGTGACTTCACCACTGAGCTAAAAGGGTGTCCGGGGGCCATACTCTCAGGATTTCTCCAGTCTGTCAGGCCAGTAAATCTGGTCTTTTTTTTTTTTTTTTTTTTTTAATGTGAGTTAGAATTTTGTTCTACATCCTTTTCCAGCTCTGTCCAGGACCCTCTATTGTGATCCTGATCAGAGCAGTCAGTGGTGGTAGCCGGGCACCATCTAGCTGTACTGGACTCCGTCTGGTGGAGGCCGTGGTAGCTGTGGTCGTAACTTCTGGTTCTATGTAAAATATCAATTGTAGGATGTTTATTCTCTTCCTTATTTACTTGCTTATAATTCTGTCTTTATTCTCCAGCAATTTAGGACATACATTGTGTATACCCAGTAACACCATAAAATCCTTGAAAATATGATGACTCTTTTGTATGACATTTCATTGAATCATATTTTTCTTTTTATTATCATTGTGATTTGCGTGAGTATGGGTGTGCTCTCTTAGCATTTCTTTTCCCAGTCTTCATTCTTGAGGAAAAGTAGTTTCTTGCTATGTTCTATTTTAGCTGTTATAAAAGGAAGAAGAGTTTTGAATTAGGGAATGGAAAGTTTTCAAATGTTGATTTTGCTGGTTTCTTAGGGCCTGTGTATATGTATTTGCTCAACCTAATGAAATTGGATCTTTTACTTTAGCAGTGAAAATCCTAACTCGTAAGCACCTGTGTGTGCATTTTGCAAATTTTGCTTCTGAAGCATCCTCTGGAGCATGAAGGGACAATTGAGGCTTAGAGAGACATTATTAAAGAAACACCAAATGCTATTTAAAGTTATGGGGGGTTGTATATGGAAAAGAGTGAGATTCTGGGAACATTAGCCTGATGAGAATAAAATGGAAAATTCGGATTGCATCAGGCTAAAATGCTTTGGGTGCTTCACTACACAGTCACACTACTAAGTTAGTGTGTTCAGGGCTCACCCGTATCAGAGGGTAGTAGATACACGTTACTATCATTGTAAACCTCCTCTGTCCCACTCCAGGAAACCCTGGTGATGCAGTGGTTAAGAGCTATGGCTGCTAACCAAATGGTCAGCAGTTCAAATGCACCAGGTGCTCCTTGGAAACTCTACGGGACGGTTCTACTCTGTCCTATAGAGTCGCTATGAGTCAGAATCACCTTGACAGCAGTGAGTTTGTTTTTTTTTTTTTGTCCGACTCCAATTTGACAGAAAAGAAAAGGGAGGGGCCAAAGACTATTAATATAACTACATCATATATAATGTATTCAACAGAAGATGATTTATTTTCTGCTGGTTTATGTAATTAAATTTTCTACTTCAAATATTATTATACTCATTGTGGTTTGTGAAGCAGTAAAGGCAGCAGGGATGGCAACCCTGCAGCACGTGTGTGGCTGCTCCTTCTTCCCAAGCCTACGGCAGACATAATTGATCAATTACATTGCTCTGTCCTACCAAGATCAGGCTTCTTTTCAACATGGCCTTAAAGCCAGTCACTGTCAAAATCAGAATTGGAACTAAAGGTCAACCCAGAGCTCTAGAATTATTAGCTGCAAATGGTGGTGGTGGCGGGGGAAGTGGGCTTATTAAATGTCTTCTTATCAAAACACTGAGCAAAATGAAGCAATTAGACCAATAAGCTGATACTTCTCAGGTTCTGTGGATGTCGAAGCTGATTGATTGAGTGTGCTGAGCACTCCTAAGCCTGGAAACCTAATGAAATGCTGCTGACCATCTGAAACTCCAGCTTAGCAACATGTGCTCTATCCCTCATTTGAAAAAAAAAATCACAATCAGTCAGTTCATGTGGGATAATTGCACCGTCCTTGTATATCAATGTGTAATTAAAGTGAAAATGCAGTTAGTATAATCGTAAATAGTAAAGGATAAGGCGATGTTATGAAAAACAGATAACATTAAAAAAAAAAAAAATGGAGAAGTGGTGTATTCGTATTACCAAAGACACAATTATCATATAACAGCTGCCTGTTTCCCTCAAATAATGTATTTTGAATATTTTAAATGTTTGGCAATGATATTAATATATTTCACAGGACAAATACTCCTTTAAGTATAAATTGTACATACAGCCAAAAGTTTGGTGGAAAGAGATAATTTTTTAAGGTACATTTGGACCAACTTCATTTTGTTGATAAAGTATCTTGAGCGTCTTTTCCAAAAACAAAAATGGGTGGTGATTTTAGAATTGAGATTCAGGTACTCAGTATCTCTGTTCACAGTTCTTTCACATCGATCACACTTATTCCATATCTTATCTCTTCTCATATACTTTGTTCACACGGATTTCTGTGCATATTAAATGCATCTTTATTTATCTGATCTTTTATTAATCAGAACATGGAATGTACAAAGTATGAATCTAGGAAAATTGGAAGTTCTCAAAAATGAAATGGAACACATAAACATTGATATCCTAGGCATTAGTGAGCTGAAATGGACTGGTATTAGCCATTTTAAATTGAATAATTACATGATCTTCTATGCTGGGAGTGACAAATTGAAGAGGAACGGCAGTGCATTCACCATCAAAAAGAACATTTCGAGATCTATCCTGAAGTACAACGCTGTCAATGATAGGATAATATCCATACATCTATAAGAAAGACCAATTAATACGACTACTATTCAAATTTAAGCACCAACCACTAATGCCAAATGTGAGGAAATTGAAGGTTTTTACCATTTTCTGCAGTCTGAAAATGTTCAAGTATGCAATCAAGACACAATTATTACTGGTGATTGGAATGTGAAAGTTAGAAACAAGAAGGATCAGTAGTTGGAAAATATGGCCTTGGTGATAGAAATGACACCAAAGATGGCAGGATAGAACTTTGCAAGACCAACAACTTCTTCACTGGAAATACCTTGTATCAGCAGCATAGATGGTGACTATACATGTGGATCTTGCCAGATGGAATACACGGGAATCAAATTGACTACATCTGTGGAAGACATGATGGAGAAGCTCAATATCATCAGTCAGAACAAGGACAGGGGCCGACTGCTGAACAGACCATCAATTGCTCACATTCAAGTTCAAGTTGAAGCTGAAAAAAATTAGAGCAAGTCTATGAGAGCCAAAATACAACCTAGAGTAAATCCTACTGAAGTTAGAGACCATTTCAATAATACATTTGACTCATAGAACACTAACGACTGAAGACCAAACAAGTTAAGGAATAACATCAAGGACATCATACATAAAGAAAGCAAAAAGGTCATTAAAAAGACAGGAAAGACCAAAATGGATGTCAGCAGAGACTCTGAAACATGCTCTTGAATGTGCAGTAGCTAAAGCAAGCCGAAGAAATGATGAAGTAAAAGGGCTGAACAGAAGATTTCAAAAGGCGGCTCAAGAAGACAAAGTAAAATATTGCAATGAAATGTGCAAACCAAAAAGGATGAGCACACTCAGCATTTGTCAAGCTGAAAGCACTGAGGAAAAAATTCAAGTCTCAAGTTGCCATATTGAAAAATTCTATGGGGAAAATTTTGAGCAACACTGGAAGCATCAAAAGAAGATAGAAGGAATATACAGAGTCATTGTACCAAAAAGAATTGGTCAATATTCAACTGTTTCAGGAGGTAGCATATGATCAGGAACTGATGGTAGTGAAGGAAGAAATCCAAGCTGCACTGAAGGGAATGGTGAAAAATAAGGTTCCAGGAACTAATGAAATTCCAACTGAGATGTTTTGATAAACGGATGCAGCACTGGAGGTACTCACTTGTCTACGTCAAGAAATTTGGAAGATAGCTTCCAGGCCAATCCACTGGAAAAGAGCCATATTTGTGCCCATTACAAAGAAAGGTTGATCCAACAGAATGTGGAAATTATTGAACAATATCATTAATATCACAAACAAGTAAAATTTTGCTGAAGATCATTCAAAAGCAGTTGCAGCAGTACATCGACAGGGAACTGCCAGAAGTTCAAGCCAGATTCAGAGAGGACGGGGAACGAGGGTTATCATTGCTGATGTCAGATGGATCTTGGCTGAAAACAGAAAATACCAGAAAGATGTTTACTGATGTTTTGCTGACTATGCAAAGGCATTCAACTGTGTGAATCATAACAAATTATGGTTAACATTTCGAAGAACAGGAATTTCAGAGAACTTAATTTTCTCATGAGGAACCTGTACATAGACCAAGAGACAGTCATTCAAACAGAACAAGGGGATACTGCATGGTTTAAAATCAAGAAAGGTGTGCATCATGGTTGTATCCTTTCACCATACTTATTCAATCTGTATGCTGGGCAAATAATCTGAGAAGCTGGACTATACAAAGAAGAATATGGAGTCAGGATTGGAGGAAGACTCATTAACAACCTGCAATAGGAGATAACACAACCTTGCTTGCTGAAAGAGAAGAGGACTTGAAGCGCTTACTGATGAAGATCAAAGACTATAGTCTTCAGTATGGATTGCACCTCAATATAAAGAAAACCAAAATTCTCACAACTGGACCAATAAGCAACATCATGATAAATGGAGAAAAATATTGAAATTGTCAAAGATTATGGATCCACAGTCAACACCCGTGGAAGCAGCAGTCAAGAAATCAAATGACACATTGCACTGGGCAAATCTGCTGCAAAGGACCTCTTTAAAGTATTAAAAAGCAAAAATGTCACTCTGGGGACCAAGGTATGCCTTACCCAAGCTATGGTATTTTCAATTGCTTCATATACATGCAAAAGCGGGACAATGAGTAAGGAAGACCAAAGAAGAATTGACACCTCTGGATTATGGTGTTGGTGAAGCATACTGAATATACCAAGAATTGTCAGAAGAATGAACAAATCTGTCTTGGAAGAAGTACAGCCAGAATGCTCCTTAGAAGCAAGAATGGTAAGACTTCATCTCATGTACTTTGGACATGTTATCAGAAGGGACCAGTCCCTGCAGAAGGACATCATGCTTTGTAAACTAGAGGGTCATGGAGAAAGAGGAAGATCCTCAATGAGATGGATTGATACAGTGACCCCAACAATGAGCTCAAGCATAACAACAATTTGTGAGGATGACACAGGATGGGGAAATGTTTCGTTCTATTATACATGGGGTCACTGTGAGCCAGAACTGACTTGAAGACACCTAACAACAAGAACAACAATGCTTGAAGCAATTGTCAGAAGTGCTTTCTAATAATACTAGAGATCCTTCCTAATTGTCTAGAATTCGGATTAAACATATATTGGCTTCAGTACTAATTTTTAGTCCGTTCAGATTGGAAGCATTTTCCCACTGTTTTAAAATACTATTGATTTATTATTTACCATCAAGAGAGGCACGTACCAGCGTAATAAGGTGCTTCAACTCTATTAAATGTAATTACATTCCCCAACTGGAAACGACACAGTAGACAGGAAGTTGCGCTCTGATTTACTTCCCTTCGTACATGTTTAGCTGTAGGCACTGGAGCGTGAAATGGCTAACTACATTCATTACTGTTTGGTGTCTGGTAGACTTCAAGTCACAATTTCCACCGAAGCCACAGTAATAGCATAAATTTGAAGTTTATTACTGAATACCACCTTCTATTTACAATACTGTAAGTAGCAAACAAAATACAAACGCGGATATAGAAGTGTGCGTGTATGTGTGTATAACCCACTGCTGTTGAATCGATTCCGACTCCTAGTGAACCTACAGGGCAGAGCAGGACTGTCCCCAAAGGGTTTCCAAGAAGCGGCTGGCGGATTATCCAAACTCCAACTATCTGAATATTCATTATAACAACACTACACAACACTGTAACAACCTGGAAAATGTTCTCTGTGTACCGTACCCATCACCATCGCGTCAATTCCGACTCACAGCGATTTTATAGGGCAGAGTAGAACTGCCCTACGAGGTTTCCAAGCAGTTCTTGTGGATTCGAACTGCTGACCTTTTGGTTAGTAGCCGAATGCTTAACCACTGCACCACCAGGGCCCCAAAATACTCACTACTCAAACCAAATCCTGGACTGTGTACTGAATACTAACTTAAGCTAGTTAGAATATTTGAGTTGTGCTAGAGTTCAGTGGGAGAACATAAAGTGCACTGTAGTCTGTGGTATGTCAGCTACTCTTCTGATGGGATCCCACTGGCTCTCTCCATCAGCTAAAGTTGAGGGTCATGGAAAAAGAGGAAGAGCCTTGATGAGATGGATTGACAAAGTGGCTGCAACAATGGGCTCAAACATAGCAACGATTGTGAGGATGCACAGGACCAGCCATCATTTCCTTCTGTTGTCTATAGGGTTGGATTGCTAATTGTCAGATCCAACTGGACGGCACCTAACAACAGCAGTATACCTGTGTTCAAACCAGATTCACCAATAACTTCAGCTGCAGTAACTTCAGCTTCATCCATAATAAGCTGTGCACTCTTGAGTAAGTAACTTAACATCAGATTCTTCCACTGTCTATAATACACGGGGAGCAGGGTAATCAGCAGGATTGGTGGCAGAATCAGAAAAAATATTTGTGGGCTGTTACCTTATTTAATCGTTATAATCACCTTATGAAGCTCAGAGAGTTTAAAAAATCTCACCCAAGTTCACACAACTAAAACATGTGACTACTGTGATATCCAAAGCATTTTTTCTGTGATCTCTCTGCCTTGTATTCTAATCTTTTTTTTTTTATTTGCTAGTAAAGATTTTCTCTTGACTTCAAGCCAGGACTTCACACTGGGAAGCTTTTGTTTATTTCTCTTTCTTTCTTTTTTAATACATGTGGATGCATGCATTATTTATTGAGAAATGACACTCTAATGAAAACAGAAATGTATTTATACTATGTTCTGTTGTACGGAGGGTCTCGATGAGTCCGAACCGACTTGACGGCCCCTAACAACGGCAGTGTATGCTATGACCTTCTTTGAGCATTGCTAAATTTAAATATCATTTAAAAATTCTTATCCTAACAAGGGTACATGCGCTTTTTGAATTAGTTAAAACCGTTTTAATCCCTGGCAGAGGGTAACAATCTCAAGTTATCAGAAGCAACTTTTGAAAAAGTAATATTCGAATATCAGTAATATCCTCTGAGCGTGCCTTACAGCAGATTTTCCACTCTCCTAAATATCAGCCAAGTAAGAAACAAAGAACCCCCAACTAAGAAACAAAGAACCCCTGTCCTTCACGACAAATTAAAAATACAATGGGATTAATGAATGCAAAGCTCAATGTAGGTAGTCACTAGGTTTTGCTTTTCTGCTCAATGGAGTTTCGCCAAAAAAAAAAAAAAACCTGAAAAAAACTCTCTTGCTCTTCACCTTTTACTCTGTCATTTACTTGTCATCCTCATCGTACCAAACCCATCTTGTCAAGGAACAGCCAGTCCCAACTTCGCCATAAAACAATCTTTACTTTTATGCAGGCACAAGAAGTTCATGCCCCTAAAAGCAGTTCCTGCCTATACAGGTGAAAAATCCCTCTGAAATGTCTGGTAGAATTCCTAACTCAAATATGGCCCGATTTGGGCTGCAAGAGCTTGCATAAATCGATCGTTTTCTCTGATTGCTAACAATAAGAAACACTACAACAATTACAATTGAATGTGTTGTATTGATCAGAAAAGAAAGTCTATTGCACTGAAACAGGAAGCACTATCAGACTCATAGCGACCCTGTAGGACAGAGCAGAACTGCCCCATAAGGTTTCCAAGGAGCAGCTGGTGGACTCGAACTGCCGACCTTTTGGTTAGCAGCTGTAGCGCTTCACCACTTCACCACCAGGGCTCCTATTATCAGAGCTAGTGAACATAAATAGAATGTGTTGAAGTCAAGGAATTTAGGAAAAACAAACTCTTAAGAAGAAGCACAACAAATATGAATAAGGAACTTGGAGCTCATTTACATATTGTGACAAAAACTGTGGGGTAAGGCCATAGTGAAAGTTGGCCCAAGTAGAGCGGAGGGTTCAGCTGAGAATAAACTGTGTGTGGCCCTCTTCCCCAGTGGAGGCACAATACAAACCCTCCAGAATGACAAAATTAAAAAGACCGACAGCACCAAGTGTTGGCAAGCGTGTGGAGCAACCAGAACTCTCGTACGTCATTAGCGGGAATGTAAAATGGTATAACCATTTTGGAAAAGTTCTGGCAGTTTCCTGTAAAATTAAATTTACACTTACCTTATGGCTCAGCAATTACACTTCTAGATATTTACCCAAGAGAAATGGAAAACTGCTATAAGAATACCCATAGCCACTTTATTCCATAATAGATAAAACCCTGAACAGGTCAGATAGCCATCAACAAGAACAAAAAGCAGTAAACTACTGATACACAGAGCAATATGAATGACCCTCAAAAACATCATGTTGACTGACAGAGCCTTATTCCAAAGAGTATACACTGTCATCCGGTATCATTCCATTTCTATGAAGTTCTAAAACAGGCAACACTAATTATCTGTGGTTAAAAAATGGTGTCCTGGGAGGGGTAGAAAGGTGAAGATATACCGGGAAGGGACCTAAGAGACCTTTCTGGTGTGAGGGAAATGTTCCGTATCTTGATAGGAACTGGGGTTGCACAACTGTATGCATTTATCTGAAATTATTGAATAACACACTTAAGATTACTGCATTTTATTGTATGTAACGTTTACCTCAAATGAAAAAAAAACTCTATGAACCAATACTGAACTCCAGTTCATGATAGGTGTGCTGAAAAGATCACGGAGGAAGTATACTGTGTCTGCAATTTATTTTGAAATGCATCTAAAAATGGGTTAAAAATTAGACAGAGGGATGAACAGATGGATAGCTATGTGATAGAGCAAGGAGGGTAAAATGCTAATTGTAGAATCTAGGCCAAATATATATGAAGGGTACACTGAGAAATTCTTTCCACTTTTTGTATGTTTGAAATTTTTCATAATAAAATGTTGAGAAATGCAATGATGAACTCAACCAGTACAAAAAATTGTCGTCTCCTGCTCTCCTGCGTTGGTGAGGGCAAAGACCAGATAAAGCTCTAAAGAAGGCAGACAGTTTGTCTCTTGAGACCAAGAAGAAAGGGCACTCAACTTGCAGCTGGATTTGGGTTCAGGTTTCAAATCCGTTATTTATTTGTGCAAATAAATTAGATAATTACTTAAGCTCTTTGAGCCTCAGTCTTGTTAAGCTTAAATGGGGATAATAATTTTTGTTTCAAATGGTTGTTGGGAGTATGAAATTAGATGATAAATGGATAAAACTTTAGCAATGTCTTAGAAACCGATCTGCCTAAGTCTGAGACCCTTTAGCCTCCACCCACCATGTGTTATGAAGTCAATTTGTGTTATCTCCCTAATCGCTCAATCTTAATGCAATTTCTAGCCTCACCCCATTCAATCCCAAGATTTCCAGATAAACATATTACAGTTTCTAATTCCATTGAAAAGATATTTGGAATAGTAATTTCCCACCTCCCCATGGATTAGAATATATTCCTGTGCATTGTACTTCTAGGAACAGAATATCTGAAAAAGAAGCATGTTGTATTCTTTCTGTAAGTAAGGATGCTACTGAGTTGTTTGAAGTAAATTATTTTTACACAAAATATGGACCTTGATGTGGTTATGTGCTATATAAGCTAACTTACACACCCATAAAAAGAGACTAAATTTAGAATTCTGAACTGACTTTCATAAAATGTTTGTAGCTTCAGTTCAGGACATCTGAACCTTGAAATCAGCATATCTGCTACCACCTGGTGGTAGTTTACCCAAATTCCAGGTTAAATTTTCTTGAGTGTTTGAATAAATCCCTTGATCAATACAACTCTCAGCCTACAAATATAAAACATATTTGCTAAACTCAAAACACTTTGGGATGTACATTTCTAGGTTTCTGGGCACCTGTCCAGATGCTTCTGTTTACTTTCCTTAACATCGTAAATCGTTATCCAACGGAAGCTCTGCTAATGCTTTCCGCCCAGTACTATTCCACCTGCATTTCCCATTACTCCCATTCACACATTGTGCGTGCCAGCAAAAATTAGCTACTTGCTGCTTCTCACACATTGCTGGCATTCTTCCCCTAGTTTAGAACGCCCTGTCTCGAGCTCATCTCCACAGAGACAAATCAAATCTTCGAGTACCACCTCCTCCGCAAAATCTTTTCACTCTGTCCAGATGGACATATTCAAGTTCTTCTCTTATCTCCTAGAGTAATTCATTGTGACTCTCAGTCTCGTAATACATAACACAACCCGTTGCTGTCCAGTTGATTCCAACTCATGGCAACCCCATGTGTGCAGAATGGAACTGCTCCTCAGGGTCTTCGAGGCTGTGAACTTTCAGAAGCAGATCGCCAGGCCTGCCTTTCAAGGCACCTCGGGGTGGATGTGAGCCACCAACCTTTAGGCTAGTAGTCAAACCCCTTTTTAACAGTGAGCCACGCAGGGACTCTCCATATATACATATATTCGTATAAATAAATATATCACACGCACGTATAACGTTATATTAAGGCTTGGACACAATCTTCTTTACCTTTAATGTGATATAGTTGCTCCATAAGCAAATAAGTCAAGAGAACCAAATCAGAAATTGAGGAAATGCAAGTTCCATATTTATTTCAGACCCAAATTGTTTTAATCGCATAGAAATTAGCTCTTCTGTCATTGTTTTAATAACATGGCTAACTCTTAGTGGCCCATGTGCTAGTTGCTTTTTTCCCCCCAATCCCTTGGCATGGCCTCTATCTTTAGTTTTTAATTGTTTTGAACTTTCGTGTTCCTGGTTGTATTCCCATCCTTATCTAACAATTTTAAAGAAAAGCATTTTTATTTTCCTTCATGAAACCCAAATATTCCAGCACGTTGAGAGAGAGTGACAGCTATCAGGACACAAATAATAAAACATTAAAGAGCTCTAAGACAAAGAAACCTTGAGATAAAAGTGTGTGTAAAAATGAGAAAGAAAACCATGTCAAGCTCTTACTCTTAGGAAACTTGTCAAATTACATTCTGGACAAAAAAGCTAGTTTAACTTAATTCAACATATGCTTACTGTTTCCTTCATCCAGTCTCCAGGGAGTCACAAAATGTGACATGTGCTGGCTAGTGTTATGCAAAGCACTATCTACTTGCTGCTATAGAAGGAATCGAAGAGTAGTATTATGTAATCCCCATCCCTACCACTTGTCTGTCTGCCTGTTGTACTGTTGTGGCTTGCGTGTTGCTGTGATGCTAGAAGCTATGTCACCGATATTTCAAATACCAGCAGGATCACCCATGGTGGACAGGTTTCAGTAGAGCTTCCAGACTAAGACAGACTAGGAAGAACGACCTGGCTATCTACTTCTGAAAAAAGTTGGCCAGTGAAAACCTTTTGAATAGCAGCAGAACATTGTCTGATATAGTGCAGGAAAATGAGCCACTCAGGTTGGAAGGCCCTCAAAACAGGACTGGAGAAGAGGGCCGCCTCGTCAAAGTAGAGTCGACCTTAATGACATAGATGGAGTCAAGCTTTCAGGACCTTCATTTGCTAATGTAGCATGACTCAAAATGAGAAGAAGCAGTTGCAAACATTCATTAATAATCGGAACATGGAATGTATGAAATGTGAATCTAGGAAAATTGGAAATTGTCAAAAATGAAATGGAACATGTAAAGATCGAAATCCTAGGCAAATAGTGAGCTGAAATGGACTGATATTGGCCACTTTGAATCAGACAATCATAAGGTCTACTATGCCAGGAATGACAACGTGAAGAGGAATGGCATCACATTCACTGTCAAAAAAAAAAAACATTTCAAGATCTATCCTGAAGTACAACACTGTCAGTGATAGGATAATATCTATATGCCTACAAGGAAGACCAGTTAATAGGACTATTACCCAAATTAACGTGCCAACCACTAATGCTGTTGTCGTTGGATGCTGTCAAGTTGATTTTGACTCATAACGACCCCAGGTGGCAAAGTAGAACTGCCCCATAGGGTTTTCTAGGCTGTAACCTTTATGGGAGCAGGTCACCAGGTCTTTCTCCTGCTAAGCTGCTGAGTAAGTTTTAGAGAACAGTAAATGAGCTATTTGGGCCAATTTCAAATCCTGGCTTCCCCGTTTTCAAGCTGTGTGACCTTGGCGAGTTGTTTAACCTCAATAAACGTCAGTATCTTCATTTTTCTTAATGGGGGGAAACTTGCACCTACCTTATGGAACTTACAGGAGGATTAAAAGAAAAAATGCAAATGAACTGCTCAACATAATGGCTGGCATACAGTAAGCACTCAATTAATATGGGCCATAATGATGATGATAGTGACTGATGATTTTATATCAAAAGACTTCGGCTGACTATTCAACTTCAGTGACAGTGAGTACTTAATCAAAGACTTATTTTTAAGTTTTATCCTTAGGTTTTCTTTGTTTTGCTGTACTTTTTTCCTATTGTTTTTGAATAGGGAGTAAAGTGATTCAATCTGTACTTAAAGAAAACTCGTTTGTCAATAGATTGAGTTCCTCAAGGGAAGGGGCTGTGTTAATCTGTGAGAGCCTACAGCCTATCATATATGTTTTCGTTGTATTTCTCATAAGGTATTGGATGAATAGTGAGAAGAGGAGATAGGTAGTCATGGACTAGAAATACGGAGACCAGTGAGAAGGCTATTGAGCTAGTCCAGGCAAGAGATGAAGAGCCCGGAACTTGAATGAAAGGAAAAGCCAAGTAGATGAGACGGTTGATATAACTAATATGTGTGTTGTTGCTAAAAGAAACCCTAATATAGATAGCCATGGAGAACCACTAAGAAATCTGTGAATCTATGTTTTCTTGGCATTATATTTTTAAGGATAACTGTTTTTTTTTTTTTTTTCCTCCCTAAATGTCCTGAATGTTTATTAGTAGTACCATGATAACTGAAGTTAAAATTGATACCTGGAAGTGGAGTGTTGCTGTAACAAAACTCTAAACCGTGTGGTATTGGCTTTAGGACTCGTACTAGTATAGGACAGAGGGTCTTAAAAAGATTGTAACAGTGAGGACATTGTTCTTGAAGGCTGGAAGAAAAAACTGCCCCTGTTACATAGTAGCAGAAAATCTGGCAACATTCTTGCTTGCAGGAATATGGATGATGGAAAGCATACTTGATAAAATTGTAGATATATGGCTAAGGATATTTCCAGGCAGTATTTTGAAAGTTCCAAAAAAAATTTTTTAACTGTGTATGGAAAGATAAAATGAGATGAACTGAAGAAAGAATTGTTCAGTTTTCAAGTGGAATATAAAGAAAACACTTCCAACCCCAGATTTACTAGAAAATAAAATTCTTTGTCATCCCCAGCCTCCCCCGTCACAAAAGACAAAGTTAATTGCAACCGGGAAACAATGATCAAATCTAGGGCACTACCAGTAAAATATAGCCTCAAGGTCAAGACTGGTTCAGGGATGTGATTGTAAGACCCTTTGTTGGGACCTCATAAAAATTTAATGGAGTCCTTTGTAGACCTTCTTCACTAGATAATAGAGCTAAGAATCATACAAGCAAGTCTCATAGACCCTTTCTGTTAAAAAAAACTGGGCTTCCAAGAATTTTAATGGCGTGATTCTCAGCCCCTCTCTGCTACACGAAAAGGGCTGCTAGAGTCTTTGAGGTGTTGTCCCACAGCCCAAGGTCCAGAGGGGCTTACCTGAAAGAAATTTGTAGCTGCCGCTTTGGTCTAATGAAGTAGATTATAATTTGATACACAGAAATCCCATATTTTTAATAGAATTATACTTTCTTGGAACAAAAGAGACAGAGATCATTCAAAATTTAAAAAGCCCTCTGGATCCCCAAACTCCATGGGTAAGAAGCAGGCTGAGAAAGCTACTCAACTGCAAATGTGAGCCATTTCTTATGGAAAAAGAAGGGTGATTCAGAAGGCACAGTGAAGAGTCCAGGGACAGAGAAGAGCCAAGAACCATGAAGATCATTCCCACGGAGAAGAACTGTCCCTAATCAAGGAACATTCTCTGCCCCTGGAATTGAAGAAAATGGTAACCTGTGCCCAGCTGGATTTCAGAATTGCTATGGACTGATGTCTTCTATGGGCTTTCTACTCCCCCTCTTTTTGAACTGGGGTATCTATTGTGGTTATCCTATCCCATATCACCATTGTAAGTTAGAGGTGGCAGTTATTCTATCCCATGTCACCATTATAAGTTAATGGTATGGCAGACAAATAGGATGTCTTTTTAGTTTACAGGTCTCTGCACCTGAGGAGCTATACTTGAGGAGCCCCGTCCATACCTGAACCTGATTTGGATGGCAACACCCTGGTCTTTGAGCTATGTCATATTAGGATGAAGCTTTGAGGGTTTAGGGAGGAATAAGGGTATTTTGCCTGTGGTGAGAGCATGAACTGTTGGAGCCAGAGAGCAGACTGTGGTAGCTGGTTTCCAGAAATGGTCCTCAGCAATTTCTCTATCCCTTGGATGTATATGCCATTCCTTATAGCAAAATATAGAGTGTATTTCCTGTTCCTTTGAATATGGACTGGCTTGTGCCTAGCTTTGATTAGCAGAATGTGGTAGAAATGATATCCTTGAGTTTCCAGGCCAGACTTGAAGGGCACTGTCAGTTTCCACTTTCTGTCTCTTGGAGCCCAGCTGCCTTGCTGTAGAAATCCCAAAACACATGGAGAGGCCATGTGGAGGAACCAAGGCACCCGAGTGAGTAGCCTCAACTGAACTCCCAGCCAAGAGCCTGTACCAACTTGCAGCCATGTGAGTGAGCCAGCTTATATTCCAGCACAGTCAAGTATCCTGATGACTGCAGCCCTAGGTGACATCGTATGAATGGAAGAACCACTCAGCTGAGCACAGCCAACCACCTAGGTGAACCTAACGGAACCACAAAGATAATAAAATTATTGTAATTTTAGTGGTTTAAGTGTTGGGATGACTTATTAGTAGTAATAGATACCTAGAACAGAAACTTATATTCTGATACTGGAACTCCAGTATGGAATATATTTGTAAAATTAAAACATACTTATTGAAATATATATTATTCTTTATTAAAGGCTTTCACAAAATAAACCCTTAATTAGAAAAATTTTTATAAAAATAAAAATACAATGAAATAATGTGGGAACTGAATCTCCTTAACATGATCTTTGGTCAAAATATATAAAACCTTTTTTCTAAATAATCCTATAATTTATTAGATTTCAATTATCTGGTGTTTACACTGTGATGAAAATAATACTTTATTTTCCGGAGGGAATTTTTTTTTAAAGAAGCACTAAATTACTTTATATCTTTAAAGTGTTCTTAACCATACTTTACCTATTTTTATTATTCTGGAAGTGTGGGAGGTTTTGTAATCTGTGATTTATAAGATAGGAGACTAGATCAGGTGTTGAGATACCTAGATGAAATGTCACAATAAACCACATGCAAAGCTGTGATTTAACTCCAAGTTGATGAGCTTTTTTATTATTATTATTTTCAGTTTTTATATTTCTTGAATAAGTAACCAAAGGACAAGCTGTCCTATTGCTCTTACAATGTAATGACTCCAGTCCTTTCTATCCTCTGACAGTCTGTATACTGAATGAACCACTTTGGAAATGCTCTGAGAGAATGGGGTTCATTTCTTCTCCTCTACCCACCACCGGACATATGAGAGGTTTTGGCCCAACCCTATCCAAGAGATCAGCTGCTTTAGGATTTGAGGAGGCAGGGGGTGTAGACACATGACCTGGCACCAGGCAGAATGTATAAGTGTCTCTTTTCAGGACGAGTCAGACAGCTTCAGAAAGCAGGCTAGTGTGCAGAAAAATACACTGAGCAAAAGCGTAAGAGAAGGAAAGTTTAAATCTAACCCCCAAGTAAATTCACAGTACAAAATCCAGTGGACAGGGCCCATCCTGCATTTTCAAAACTGACCACTCATTCCTCCATGAAACTTACTTATTCTTTCTCTTGCCTCTAGACCACCATACACTCTGGTTTCCCTCCTCCCTCACTGGTAACTAGTCGTTTGTCTCAGTGTTAAGTCCTGGTTTCTACTCTCGTCCTCGACTTTTTAATGTCAGAGCATCTTAGGGCTCAGGAATTGGTCCTTGTGTCTTCTCTAGCTTCACTCACTCCCTTGATGTCATCCAGTTTCCTTGTTTTAAATGCTTTCTGATAGGCCAATAAATTCCAAACGAGTATCTTCAGCACAGACCCTCTCCATCTGGTGGCACGGTGGTGAAGAGCTGTGGCTGCTAACCAGAAGGTCGGCAGTTAAAACTGACCCTCCGCTCTGCAGGAGAAAAGACCTAGCGATCTGTTCCCATAAAGATTACAGCCTAGGAAACCCTACGAAGCAGTCCTACTCTGTGCTATAGGGTCACTATGAGTCGGAATCAACTCGACAACACACAACAACAGCATAATCACCTCCTACTTGCGGTCTAACAGACATCTCATCTTGGCATGTTCTTTCCCCAAACTGTTCTTTCCACTTCCGTAGCAAATCCTGTTGTCTGCCCATTCAGGATACATCCAGAATCCGACCGCTTCTCACCTTTCTCATACCGGTGTCATTGCTCCCTTGAATTATTGCAGTGGCTTTCTAGATGGTCTCCCTGCTTTCCCCCTGGCCCCCATGCAGCCTATTCTCAACAGAGGGAAATGGTTAAAATGTAAGTCAAGGCATCTCACTTCTCCCTTCAAAGCCCTACAATGACTCCCTCATTTAGTGTAGAAACCTCGCGAAGGCATTCAAGGCCCAACGCGTCTGAGTCCTCCATCTCTTCTCTGGCTTCACTCCTATCGCTCTCCCTGGGTCATTCCACTTCAGCTACGCAGGCCATCTTGCTGTTCCCGGAACATGCCAGGCATCCCTCTGCCTCATTTCTCACTTGTTGGTTCTCTCTGGAACCTCCCTCATCTAGACACCCCTATAAAGTATTCTCTTACCTCTTTTCAAGTCTTTGCTCAAATATCCCTTTCTCAGTGGACCCTTTCCTGATGACTGTGCTCACAATTGCAAGCACACCACCCTGACATTCCATATTCCTTTTCATGTCTTATTTTCATCCATGTTGCTGTTGTACGCCATCAAGTCAATACCTACTCATGGCAACCCTGTATGATAGAGTAGAACTACCTCATAGGGTTTCCTAGACTGTAATCTTTATGGGAGCAGATCTCCAGGTCTTTTCCCCCACGGAGCAGCTGGCATAGCACTTACCAGTTTCTAGCATTCTGTATCGCTTACTTATTTTATTTCTTTACTCTCTGTCTCCCCCAATTAGAAAGTACGAACGACAGGGTGGATATTTCTTTTTTCCCATTGTTATATCCTTACCTCTTAGAATGATGCCTGACAACAGAAGGTACTCAACAAATATTTGTTAAATAAATGTTGATTCCATGTTTCAGAAAGTCCTGCATCTCATCCTCTTCCTCATTACCTAAATTGCTCATTGATCAAAAAAATAAACTTATAAAAAATGAAATAAGTAAAAAAATCACAGTCCTCTAACAAATTGGCCTCAATATGTAAAATGCCAAATTCATTGCTGGAAATTTGGTGAACTGAGTTGAAATTTGGTTTAAAATAGAAATAAAAATCTAAAACTTGAATTAAGACACAAACTCTGTTTTTAATCAGGCAGTCTTCAAATACTTTAAGTATATGAAAGCCATTTTATTTAACAGCTGGAGGTTCTCCTTACTGATTAGCTTATTCACGGACTTACCCTTTCTGCCTCAGAAAAATTTCCTGAAAATAATGACATAAAGAACCAAGATAGCTTCACATTAACAGGTTTTCTGGTAGCAAAACTTAATATAGGCTTTTTATTAGCAATTGTTTGTATCTTCAAGAAAATAGATTGTGAAATCAAGTCATAAAATGAAGGTAAAATTATCATACACTTAAAAGCCTCTAAATTTTAACTCTTTGCTTTGCTTTGCTTTGCTTTGCTTTGCTTTGCTTTGCTTTGCTTTGCTTTGCTTTGCTTTGCTTTGCTTTGCTTTGCTTTGCTTTGATTGCCTGAGGTGATTGGGTATGAAGGCTTCATGTGTCAATTTCTGGGCTCAGATCTCTTTTTCAGTCACCCCTGGGCATGGACTGCTATCCTTTCCACTGCTATGCAGATCAGTAAGCGCAGCCCTCCAGCACGGAGTCCATGGTGGGCCACTTCAAGTCCTAAGGGAAGAAAGAAACACAGGGTCTGGGTTTGTCCCAATTTGTGCTTTTACATCAAAGAGTTATTCACCTTCAGAGTCCAGGTCTATGTGTGTTGGGACTGGGGGGCAAGGGGGTAATGCATATTAACAGTGGTTGTTATGGATTGAATTATGTCCCCCCAAAATGTGTGTCAACTTGGCTAGGCCAGGATTCTCAGTATTGTGTGATTGTCTACCATTTTGTCATCTGATGTGATTTTCCTATGTGTTGTAAATCCTACTTCTATGATATTAATGAGGCAGGATCAGGCAGTTGTGTTAATGAGGCAGGACTCAATCTACAAGAGTAGGTTGTGTCTTAAGTCAATCTCTTTTGAGATATAAAAGAGAGAGGCGAGCAGAGAGACAGGGGAGCCTCATACCACCAAGAAAGCAGTGCTGGGAGCAGAGCACATCCTTTGGACCCAGGGTCTCTTCACTGAGAAGCTCCTAGACCAGGGGAAGATTGATGAGATGGACCTTTCTCCAGAGCTGACAGAGAGAGAGAGCCTTCCCCTGGAGCCGACACCCTGAATTCGGACTTGTAGCCTTCTAGACTCTGAGAGAATAAATTTCTCTTCATTAAAGCCATCCACTTGTGGTATTTCTGTCATAGCAGCACTACAGGACTAAGACAGGGGTCTTTCCCTGTTACTTCTTGTTGTATAACTTTGGTGGAAGGGTTCAACAGTCTAAAAGATAATTACAACAACTTAGTTTAAAAAATATATCTAATACCTGAAAATTAAGACTTTTAGAAAACTCTTTCACTGCCTCACGAGAAATTAATGCAAATCACATCCCTCAATAAAAATATATGAGTAATTTCCAATCAAAAATAGGTAAGTATTGCCTTCTGGTCTCAGCCCTGCCTCAGGCCCAATCTTAACTCCAGCTCCTTAAACTCCTGGTGATAATCGCCAGAGCTCCTGTTTCTAGACCCATCTGCCAGCTATCAAGGGCTTTCTGTGGCTTTACCTGTGTGGCCCAGATGTCTCCAACAACATCTGTTCTCTGTTTGTGGACCTCTGCATTCTTTTACCATCAACATTTACTTATTCTGCATCCCGTCCCATTAGACTTCTGGTTTTTCTTCTCAAGAGTAATCGGATGAACTGCTGCTCCTTGATAATCAATGGTTAATGTTTCTTTCTGGCTTAATGCATTACGTCTCTCAGGTAAACTTAAACTTTAACAGGGATCTCTGGAGAAACCACTGTACCTAATCTAAAGGCAGTCCCTAGCGTAGAGGATTTGACGCACCAAGAATGACCGTGTTGCAGGGAAAGTAACATTAGAATAGGGAGAAGACCTGGGCTTGAGTTCTAGCTCTATTATTTATTAGCCATATGGTCTTGAGCAAGTCACTTCAATTCCTCAAGCATCTTTTGCCGTATACTCACCTTATTTGATGCAGTGAGGATAATACTAACAAAATAATATATTGAAATAACATTGAGTAGTCTACAAATCTAGCATCAGATTATTAACTATGTGGATGGACGTGGGGGGCATAGACCTTTGAGTGACCTTCAGCTCACACTGTCTATGTGCTGCCTACGCCACCCGCATGTAGAGAGCTATACCTATGTAAATGTATCAAAAAATAGATTTTGAATAACACCAGTGATTGCCATGATCACAGGGGAACTATTATTAAAAATATTACTTTGATTGAAAATGTCAGTTTTGAAAAGCTTTTAATATCTTGCACCAGTGCTGAACTGACATCAATGACATTTCAATATTAGTTTCTAAAAGTTGCTTTTCATTTGTCTCCTTATTTAACTGAGCCTTGCATCTTGTGAATTTGTAAAAGACAGTAGCTTTCAGTAATTCTTTAGTTCACAAAGAAATTTGTTTCAAAACTAACCCATCAACCCCTACCTATTTTGAGCAGATGTAAACACTTTCCCAGTTATTGAATGCTCTGACACTGTATCCTATAGATCATAATAACGCCATCACCTATTTATATGGGTAAAGAGTTGTAATGCTTATTGAGATTTTTCTCTTCGTAAATTAAAACGTGCATTTATTTTTCACCAGTCTTTAAGAAGATTATTGGAGCCTTGGTGGCCCAGTGGTTAAGAACTACGGCTGCTAACCAAAAGGTGGGCAGTTTGAATCCACCAGTTGCTCCTTGGAAAGCATATGGGGCAGTTCTATTCTTTCCTATAGGGTTACTATGAGTCAGAATCGACTTAATGGCAATGGGCTTTTTGGGTTTTTGAAAGCTTACAGTTCAAAATATTGTCTTCCATATGTTAAAATTGAAATGTTGATCTTCACCTCAGGAAATTAGAGGGTTTGCTAAGAAACCAAGAGTGAGTGGCATTCAGCCTCTCAGCCAACATCGGCAGAGCATCTTCTTACAAGACTCCCCCTGACGCTGGCTCATTTCCTAGGGCTGCCCTGCAAATTACCACTAGCTGGGTGACTTACGACAACATACATTGTTTCCTCTCACAGTTCTGGAGGCTGGAAGTCCAAAATTAAGGTTATCAGCAAGACTGGTTCCTTCCGGAGGCCCGGGGGAGACTCCAAGGTGTGCCTCTCTCCTAGCTATGGAGGTGGCAGCAATCCTTGGCTGGTGGTATCGTAACTCCTCTCTGTCTTCCTCTTTGCAGTGTCGCTGCATCCGAACGCTCCTCTTGTAAGAACACCCGTCTCGGATTAGGACCCACCCTAATCCAGGGTGACCTCATCTTAACCGGATTACATCTATAAGCACCCTATCTCCAAAGAAAGTCACATTCACAGGTCCTGGGGGTTAGCACTTCAACATTTTTTTTTTTTTTAAGGACACAATTCAGCCCCTAATAGCAGGGAGTAAGAGAGACAATCTGTTTCTGTTCTCACAGGACTTCCATTCTCCACTGTACAAAGCACTGCTCTAGAAGATGTAATCAAACGAGCTCTCGGAAACCTCAGATGAGCATGTGTTTATATACATTACTTACGTGTGTGTGTGTGTCCATGTGCTTTTTGGAGCTGAGATAAAGCATATTTTAGGATAAAGTGGGGGTGAGGAAAATGCGCTGTAAGTACCTCACACGCAGAAAATATTCTTGGAGTTTTACAGTGCCAACCAAAATGTTATTGAGTCATCATATTTTCTCCCTTCAATGCTCTATCCCCCTCTCTCCACATCTCAAATGTTAAATCTGATATTTTCCTCCGACTCAATAACCACTCTGTTTTATGGGAAGGCTAGAAGAAGCACCACTCACATTATTTATGATGATACAGCACTTCCGGGGTCTTCACTAACCACGCAATTTCCATTTTAGTTTTCAAATTTATACCTCAACTTCATCTTACTGCTTTTCTTGTCTTGTCATCCAATCTGCCCCCCTCTCTGTTTCTCCAAAAACCAAACCAAACCCATTGCTATGAAGTGGATTCCGACTCATAGTGACCCTAGAGGACAGAGTAGAACTGCCCCATAGGGTTTCCAAGGCTGTAAATCTTTACAGAAGCAGACTGCCACATTTTTCTCCCACAGAGCAGATGGTGGGTTCAAACCGCTGACCTTTTGGTTAGAAGCGGAGTGCTTTAACCACTCCACTACCAGGGCTTCTTCTCTGTATCTCAGCCCCATGGAACTCCTTTTCTGTCTAGCCCATCTGCCCTTTTTCTAGGCTCTACTTCTGATTTCTATAAAATTACTTCTGCATCTTTCTCATCTCTTCTTCTGCCTTTACCTCTAACCCACATCCCTTGATTAAATACATAGATATCGATGATGAAATAAAGCAAGTCATTTTCTGGGAGACATGGGTCAGCTCAATAGTGCGATTGGGCAGCCATTATTTAAAGCTATCACCAACTAGACAGTCAGCGCTTGCACCCTTCCCAGCTGTCTCTTTTTTGGTTGACTCTGGGGCACAGGTAACAAATGGCTCAATGCATGCCATTTCCACTGTAAATAACTCTTGTAAATCTCACTGACAGTGAGAAAGCAGCATTGTCAGGAGGAAAGTTGGAACCGCTGGAAACAAATGGTCTTAAGAATCTGCTCATCTTATTCAGCCATGTTGCTTTTCACGTCACAGTCCTTGAGCCAGCTTTTTCTTAGCAATAAAATTTAAATATTAATTTTAAAAGGATAGTATGATATTTCATAGTTTTAAAGATATGTTCATACACTACCTTATGAGAAATAGGGGTAATGATGATGATGATTAATTACTGTATCTATTTTACATAACAGCAACTTGAGACTTGCCCTTGTCCACCCACCTAAGTGAAGACTTAGAAAATGAAATGCAAGCCTTCTGAGATAAGAGCATGAGTTTATTTTCACAACAGCAGGGCATGGTGGTGCACAAATTATTTACAAATCTTTTGGATTATATTATCTCAAATAAAAAATGGTTCATTAAGATCCATCCCTCTTACCTAGCAATGGAGTACCTGTGTCATGCAAATAGTTAATGAGCTCAGCTGCTAACTGAAAGGTTGGCAGTTTGAGTTCACCCAGAGGTCCCTCAGAAGACAGTCCTGATGATCTACTTCCAAAAAATCAGCTGCTGGAAACCCTATGGAGCACAGTTCTACTCTGACACACATGGGGTCACCACGAATCCGAATTGACTCCATAACAACTGGCTGGTTTTTTTCATAGTAAATGGAGTGGGCCTTCATTGACAATACTTGTTAATCTGGTGAAAAGCAGTGATGATCAAGTGTATAAATGATGGAGTCCAGCTGCCTGGGTTCGAATCCCTGCTCAGCTATTCATAAGCTGCATAACCTTGGACAATTTATTCAACGTTTCTGGGACTCAGTTATCTCAAGAATAAAATGAGAAAAATAATAGTACCGGCCTCATAGGTTGCTTTAGGGATTAAATGATGTAATTCATATTAAACACTCAATAAAACTGTTATTGTTATTTTTATTATTATTACAGTAATAGCTGTAGCATCCCTTCTACAAGTTTTCTTTAAATTTTTTACACAATATAGTCTTCTCTTGGTCGGTCAAGATGCATCACAGTGTGAAGTACTTAGAGTCTATCAGTATTTTGACCGATGTTTATTCATTTATAATACATAATTCAAAATACTATAAAATTTATTTTTAAATTTCAGTTAATCACTTCTAAAATGGTATCTCCCTTAAGAAACAAACTTAGAGAGTTTTTGAAAACATATGAATAATGGAAGGCAGGTAAAGATGCTGACCTTTCCCAAATGGCTCTTTGGAATTATTCTGCTGCCTATCAGCACTGTGGCATCCCATTTTATCGTGACTCATGCCATGCACAGGAATTAAGCTATGTGGCTATTTAGGCCAGAAATGGGATTTAATCTCTGATGGGTAACAGGGTCTCGCTTTGGCTCAGTAGGTTCACTGCTTATGTAAGTTGAGATGGCTATTGCCTCTAGGAGCTCGGTTCAAAGGCCAGATACTGTGTGGGTTACCGGGAAATGTCAGGAACAATCGCCTGTGAAAAAGAGAGCAAGTGAGGAAAAGCGAACAACCTTGTGATCAATTAAATATCAGGCCATGAATACTTGTCCTAGTCTCCAAACTTGGGGCTGATGGGTTGGGGTGATGTTGACAATGCTGCATTTGTTCTCTTCTGGAGTTATTGTTATACCTAATCCAAATACTTTATCTCTGATAAAGCCAACAAAAATTCTATTAGGAAATTGTTATGACCGTGAAGACTCAGCTTCTAATCTGAGCTTCAGAAATCCAGATGTGTGATTTGGGGCAAATGGATTTTTCTGAGCTGCAGTGTCTTTATCTACAAAATGGAGATGATATTAACTTTCCTGAATCCCTTGAGAGTTACCTGATATTTCACATTTGATTGCAGATGGAAAGCGTGTTAACAGCTCTAAAATGACCCGTCTGCATATGATTGTTACTGGCCACAATGTGTCCAGCACTTGGAGTTATTTCTAACATGTAGAGCCAGTTGCAATACAGAACTCTGTTGTCTTATTTCTAACTTCAAGTGAAAATTACAAAGTACAATTCTCTTCCCCTCCTAAAGAAATGCTTTCCGGAGGCATTTCTTTTAAGAGCAAAAAACTACAGGTGCCTAGGGCTGCCGGAAGAAAAGATACTGTCATTTTTTTACTGGTTATCTTTTCCAGCCAGAAGGCTAACGAGAAAATCGGGTGTTCATGCTTCATCATGCTTCCATTTCCACACTCTTCAGAATGACTTGCTGCCACTTCTGGTGTTTAAAACCCAAGGTCTACCCTGAAGGTCTGACAAAGGAAGAAAACTTAGAACACTGCTCAGCTTGTAAAAGATTCCCCGAGCGTTTTCATTCCTTGGTCATCAAATTGGATATGATTGGGCCGATTCTATGTTTTACTCTCTTTGGCACTTAACTCTATAACCCCAAGGTTCTGGGAAGAGTTTCTATTAATAGCACTTAGACTTTGCATCTAATTTACTTTGCTTGAGCTAGCAGTTAGTTCTTCTTGTCCCCCACCCCCCAGCCCAAATTCCCATTCTTAAACTGTGGCAAGATGGACAGCAAGGGGTAAGTGGCTACTGTAGAATTCAGTAAAGTAGAACTAACCTAAGAAATAATTGGCTGGTAAGCAGAGTTTGTCTTCTACCTCTTCTTGAATCAGTAAAAGGTTTCATGAGGAGAATGAGCCTTTGTTCTATAATACATGTAAGTCTCGGACAGTAATTCTTTTATTCTTTTTTTTTTTTTTGGAGTACTTTATTGTGTTTTAGGTGAATGTTTACACAGCAAATTATGATCCCAAGTAACAATTTTTATACAAATTGTTGCAGGACATTAGTTACAATTTTCACAATGTGTTAGCATTCTGATTATTTCCATTCTGTTGGTTCTGTTTCTGTTAATCTAGCTTCCCTTTCCCTCCTTGTGTAAATGTTGACCATTTGGTCTCATACAATTGATTGTTTAAGGGAGTACATTAATCATAGGTGTTATAAGCCAGTCTGTTATTTGGCTGAAAAGTGGCCTTGAACAGTAATTCTAACCATTTGAGTTGTATATACTTTTAGTCTTTCAAAATCTGATTTAACCCTTTGTAGTTCTCCAATTGCAGCATATAGCAACCAGAGTTCTTCTCTGTGAATGACAGAAATTCCCTCTAGCTTTCTGAAGGAGAAAAGCATTTGTAAGAAGTACAGAAGAGACTCATGGAGTCAACGGCAAGATCTGGAAACTGAATGAGTCAGGATGGTATCAGATAATTAAGAAGAGCAAGAAGCAGGAACCATCGGAACAGGAAGCCACCACCTTCGTTTGCTCCAGACTCAATGTCCCGGGTAAAAGCATCTGATTGACAGGCTTTGTCATGTTCCCATCCTACCTGTGCTGCCAAGAGACTGTTTGAAACACAGCTGAGCCTCAAATATTTGCTGAATGAATATATGAGTGAATGAATGAATGACGTTGTTGGATTTGTAGTCATAAAAATACCTTTTGCTTGAGCCAGTTCTGGATGTCAAGACTATATTCTGATTTTTTTAAATTTTCTAACGTTTACCTGAAGGGTTAATGTGAGTTATAGATCTTTTTTTTTTTTTTTTTTGTCCTCAATTTAGTGGGTCAGTATAACTAACTCCATTTTCTTTCTGCCTCTGATTATTCTCTTTGAGAAGGGAAGAAGCTGAGCTGGGCTGGATGATATTAAGAGCAGACAGAGTGTAATATTTTAACAGAGGAGGTCTGAATTTCTTTTTCCTCAGAGGTCTCATGAAATGCCACATGAGCGATGGGCACAGGAAGCAGCAGGAAGCACTCAGAACTGAGTTCTCGGGGTACTGAGTTTGGAATAAAAGTACAAGAAGAGGAAAAGAGAAGTATCCTAGGCTGTCTGATCTTTAATGTGGCTATTTTGCTACATCTCACTGAGCATCTGGGAAGCGACCACCAAGCACAATACACTCTCCTACCTAGATCAGACATATTGTTCACCCAAGCCCCCAAATGCACCATTTATTTTGAAAAATACATCAAGGCCAATGCTGAGTCCTGCCCACAATGACCATTCCAGATGACTGCTCCTTGGTGAGGCAAGACGTGTTCTCTTCTCCTTTACACACTCTCTCTGGATGAGCTCACCCAGTCCCTGTGCTATAAGTACTCTCTCTATTCTGATGACTTCCAACTTCATATCTCTAGCCCTGATGCACTCCAGAAGTCCAGGCTCATATTGCCAGCTGCCTATTTGAGATCTCAAAAAGTAACACACGCACACAACTGAACTTTTGATTTTCCCCCAAACCTGCTCCTTCCTGAACCTTCCAAACTTCACCAAGTTACTCGAGCCAAAAATTATCACTCCCTTTCTCTTTCTCAAGGTGGCACAAACGGTTTGCACCAGGCTACTAACTGAGATGTTGGCAGTTCAAATACACCCAGCAGCACCAAGGAAGAAAGTCCTGGAATCTACTTCTGTAAGATTACAACCATTGAAAACGCTATGGAGCACAGTTTTACTCTGACACACGGGGTTGCCATGAGTTGGAATCAACTCCATGGCAATGGGTTTAGTTTGGTTTTCTCTTCCTCTCCACCATTACAATCTCTCAGTAAGAGCTGTGGTCTCTACCTCTAAAACACACCCTGACCCAACCAGCCCTTTCCACCTCCACAACAACCAGCCCAGTGCAAGCCACCCATCTCTTGCCAGCACAACCCTGATAACCTCCTAACTATCCTCCCTTCATTCACCCCTAATTCCTAAATCCATCCTCCAACAAGCAGCCAGTGTTATCTTTTCAAAACGTGTATCCAATCACTTCACTCCTATGATTCACTGTCTCCAGCAACCTTCTATGCTACTTAAAATAAAATCAAACTCCTCTGCCTGGCTTCCCAGCTCTGCATCATCTGACCTCTGCTGAGGAATCCAACCTCAGTTCATGTCGTGTTTTCTCAGACCTCAGCCACTCCTGCCTTCTTTCAGTCCTCAAACCTTAGAATTTTTGCTGTACCTCTTCCTCTGTCAGCATGCTCTCCCCCCTAAGCATCATATGGCTGGCTCCTTCCTATGGCTTAGATCTCAGCTTAAATATCTTCTCTTCAGTGAAATGTTCTTTAGGCATCCAAGCCGGTGTAACTCCTCCATCACTTTCTATCCTATCGCATGTAAGTGGACCTTACACTACTTGGCTAGTTATATATTTATGTATAAATAAACACCTGATCATCTACTACCAATAAAAAATAAGTTCCATGAAAGCAGGGGCATTGCTTGACCTGTAGACCATAACATCTCCTGCACTAGAAGTATGCTGAGCACATAGTGGGTATAACTGATTTAAGTCTAGCACTAACTTGCAATTCATTAATTTATTTGTTAATATAAATATTCCTTTGGAAGCACCTTGATAAACTTAATTATGGCTTATTCCTTTACTCCACACCCTCCACTGCTTTTGAAAACCCTTACAATAATAAAAAATAAATTCAGAATAGTCTTAAATTCCACATTCATGATAATTGCACAGTATGTACACTTTAGGATGCATTTAGGTTCAAATTGCTCCTAGAAATAACATCGACTTGGATTTAGGGAGACGGATTCAATATTACTCCAGTAAAATTATTTTGTGGCAAATTTTATATTCAAATTATACGTGAGAAAATGTTCCCATTCTACTTTGATCAAAACTTTCTATAAAATTTATTTGATTAAAAAGAAAAACGAACAGTGATCCTTATAACTGGAAGGAATATCAATTCATTCAATAAGTTTAAAGCCCTATTTATTTACTCATTTGTTTAGTGAAATTTCATGATTTTTGTTCTGTGTTCTTACACTATTTAATCAACAGAAAACAGTTTCAGTGAGTCAGTGCTGTATATATAAGACCAAAATCCAAACCCACTGCTGTCCAGTCGATTCTGGCTCATAGTGAGCCTATAGGACAGAGTAGAACTACCCCATAGGGTTTCCAAGGAGTGGCTGGTGGATTCAAACCGCCAGCCTTTTGGTTAGCATCGGTGGCTCTCAACCACCAGGGCTCCCACTGCACTATATATAGAGACAGATGGATAGATTACCTAATCACCCCAATGACTCTACCTCTGATCGACTATACTTTCCGCTTTGGTTCACAGAAAATTGAATACTGTGAAGTACCAAATTCAGGAAGAAGCAATCGCATATGTCAATAACATTTCCCTCCCCATCGAAAGCACAAGAAAGGATCTTGGTATTTTTAACTCCAAAATATGTGCTGTTCCTTCTTGTTGTTGTTAGGCGCCCTCGGGTCGGTTCTGACTCATAGCAACCCGATGTACAACAGAATGAAACGCTAGGAGCCCTGGTGGCGCAGTGGTTAACAGCTCGCTGCTAACCAAAAGGTCAGCAGTTCATATTCCCGAGTCGCTCCTTGGACACTCTATGGGGCAGTTCTGCTCTGTCCCATAGGGTCGCTATGAGTCAGAATCGACTTCACTGCAATGTGTTTGGTTTTTTTTTGGGTGGTGTCGCTATATGTCTGGGTCACACTCTGCCAGTTGCCACCCTGATTTGGGGCTCCATCCGTCAAGAAAAAATAAATATATTGATTTCTATATAAAATTATATTAGTTTTATATTTTACATTTGCTTAGGCAGTGTAATTTTATGTTCTTGGGAACAACAACAAAGATCCAACTGTACCAGTGTAAGAAAGAAGAAACTGTGAGAGCGAGGAATTGCCCATCAAAACACAAACGAACAAAAGTCACAGTGAGACTCAGAACAACGTAAAAAATTCATAGCCAACAAGGGGGCCGCTCACCGCTCTGACTTATAGTTTTAACTCTATGCTATTCTGCAGAAAGACGCCTGAGTGTCTCTTCAGGTAAGTTAGAATGACAAGCGCTAAAATATAGCGGAGGCATGTTGTGAAGTCATCAAGCGAAAAATTGTGAAAGGTTTTGCCATTTTATAATTAAATGTCAGTTTTGGTAGTGATATCACCTGGATTCTGGTATATTTGGAAACATTAGAATGGAAAATATTCAAGTGACATTGTGTTCAAAATATAAGCATTTTACGAATTCCTGAGCACATTATTTTTTTCATTAAAAATTATCTTTATAATTGCAAGGATTAGATACATAAAGAAACTTGATTACATTTAGCAGGTTGCAAAAGGACATTAGTTGAAAGGTCTACAGACCAAAAAATGAAATAATTGGTACTCTAGGCTTAGGTTAGGATTTACTACTTAATATTTATGGATTCTGTCAGTATAGAAGCAAAATAGAAAAGTGGAATATATAGAACATTTATTGTGTGCTTAGTTTGGGTTTCAGAATGTAGGAAAAAAATAAAAGGGACCTTATGGTTCTTTGAAGATAAAAAGTAATATATAAAACATAAAAGTCCTAAAACCAAAAAAAAACAAACTCGTTGCCATCGAGCGGATTCCAACCCTACAGGGCAGAGTAGAATTTCCCCGTAGGGTTTCCAAGAAGTGGCTGGTGGGTTCAAGCTGCTGACTTTTTGGTCCTTCTAGTGCTGCTGTAACAGAAATACCACAAGTGGATGGCTTTAACAAACAGAAGTTTATCCTCTCACGGTCTAGGAGGCTACAAGTCCAAATTTAGGGTGCTAGCTCCAGGGGAAAGCTTTCTCTTGTCAGCTCTAGGGGAAGGTCCTTGTCATCAATCTTCCCCTAGACTAGGAGCTTCTCAGCACAGGGACTCTGGGTCCAAAGGACATACTCTGTTCCCAGCTCTGCTTTCTTGGTGGTAGGAGGTCCCCATGTCTCTCTGCTCGCTTCTCTCTTTTACATCTCAAATTACATTGACTTAAAATACAACCTAATCTTGTAGATTGAGTCCTGCCTGCCTCATTAACATAACTGCCATCAATCCCACCTCATTAACATCATAGAGGTAGGATTTACAACACATAGGAAAATCCATCAGGTGACAAAATGGTAGACAATCACACAATACTGGGAATCATGGCCTAGCCAAGTTGACACACATTTTTGGGGGGACAATTCAATTCATGACAGCAACCGAGCTCTTAACCGCTACACCACCAAGGCTCCAAAAGTTCTAAAGTTTGTAGTAAAAATATCCATTGCCATGGAGTCGATTCTGACTCATAGCAACCCCATGTGTTACAGAGTAGAACTGCTCCATAGGATTTTCTTGGCTGTGATCTTTACGGAAGCAGATTGCCAAGACTTTCATCCGTAGTGCCATTAGGTTAGTAGTAACAAATCGTTTGTGCCACTAACCATAAATGAAATAGAATCCCTAGAAAAGAGGTCTTTATGGAAGAAGTAAGGCCTTGGCTAAATCTCAAGAAGTTGTAGGATGACCAGAAGGGAAGGAAATGACTATTCCTGATGTCAAGACTGTCCCAGCATATTTGTGGGTGCACAGCGCATATATGCTTCTAGAAAGCAGAGGGCCCGGGTCCAATTCCAAATTCTGCATCTGTTAGCCATGTGACAGATGAGCTGGGTGATATACTAGGAATCTTAAATACCCTGTTTTATTTGACAATTACATGAACCTCAGAAAGCTGATGTTATTAGCCTCATTTTATAAAAGAGAAAAATAAAGATTGAAAGAAATCAAAGTCAAATCCCTAATTTTATGGAAAAGCTATAATTTGAACCCAGATCTCTCTCTCTGGTTCCGAAATTTTTCCAACTATCAACCTCTCTTCTTTGCATACTCAGATGTTGTGACATTTATATGTATATAATGCATACGTAACACTGATCTTATCTGAATAAAAATAAATATGAAATATAGCTAATATTCCCAGGCCTGTTCTTTTAAGGCAGTATTTTTTTTCTACAAATAATTTTTAATAGTTACATTTACATAGTTCATAATTCTAACACTACACTACATACAGAGACGTCTTGTCTTTGCCCCTGCCCCTCATTTTTTCCTTGCCCATTCTCAGTAACTATTTTATGAGTTTCCCACTAGTCCTTCCGTGATTCTTGATGTAGACAAGCAAATATGAATATATAGTCCTATCCTTCCTCTTATACCATCTACACCGATCTTCCCCTTGCTCTTTTCACTTAGCATCCATCTTGGAGGCCACCCGGTACCAGTCACTAGAAGTGCTCCTCACTCTTCCTTATAGCTACGTAATATTCCATTGTGTGGATATGCCATGGTGTAACTAGTGTTCTATTAATAAACAATTGGATTTTTTTCCAATCTTTCACTATTAAAAACAATGTCACAATTAATAACCTTAAAAAAACCCACTGCCATTTATTCTGACTCATAGCGACCCTATAGGATAGAGTAGAAGTGCTCCATAGGGTTTCCAAGACTGTAAATCTTTACAAAAGCAGATTGCCACATCTTTCTCGCATGGAGTAGCTGGTGTCTTCAAACCTCCAAACTTTCAGAGAGCAGCCCAGTGCTTTCATTACTGCACCACCAGGGTTTCTTAATGACCTCGTTGTTGTTGTCATTGTTAGGTGCCATAGAGTGGGTTCCGACTCATAGCGATTGTCTTAGTCATCTAGAGCTGCTGTAACAGAAATACCACAGGTGGATGCTTTAACAAAGAAAAGCTTATTCTCTCATAGTCCAGTAGGCTACAAGTCCAAATTCAGGGCGTCAGCTCCAGGGGAACACTTTCTCTGTCAGCTTTGGAGGAAGGTCCATGTCATCAGTCTTCCCTTGGTCTGGGAGCCTCTCTGTGCAGGAACCTCAGGTCCAAAGGACACACTCTGCTCCCGCCACTGCTTCCTTGGTGGTATGAGGTTCCCATGTGTCTCTGCTCACTTCTCTCTTTTATATCTCGAAAGACATTGGCTTAAGACACTATCCAATCTTGTATACCTCATCAGCATAACTGCCGCTAATCCATCTTATTAGATCATAGTGATTGAATTTACACCACATAAGGAAATCACATCAGATTACAAAATGGTACACAATTACACAATACTAGGAATCATGACCCAGCCCAGCTGACAGATATTTTGGGGGGACACAATTCAATCCATGACAGTGATCCTGTGTACAACAGAATGAAACACTGCTCAGTCCATCCTCACAATTGTTGCTATATTTGAGCCCATTGTTGCAGCCTCTGTGCCAATCCATCTTCTCGAGGGTCTTCCTCTTTCTTGCTGACCCTCTACTTTACCAAGCATCATCTCCTTCTCCGGGGACTTGTCCCTCCTGATAACATATCCAAAGTAAATGAGACAAAGTCTCGCTATCCTTGCTTCTAAGGAGCATTCTGGCTGTACTTCTTCCAAGACAGACTTGTTCATTCTCATGGCAGCCCATAGTATATTCAATATTCTTTGTCAACACCGTAATTCAGAGGTGTCAATTCTTCTTCAGTTTTCCTTATTTATTGTCCAGCTTTTGCTTGCATATGAGGCAATTGAAAATACCATGGCTTGGGTCAGGCACACCTTAGTCCTCAAAGTGACATCTTTGTTTTTTAACGCAGAGCAGCTCATGCATTTACAGTTGTGTTTGTGGAATAGGTTTTCAGAGAGGGCTTACTGGGTCTAGTAGATGTTGTCAGT
This sequence comes from Dugong dugon, assembly GCA_030035585.1. Taxonomy (NCBI): domain Eukaryota; kingdom Metazoa; phylum Chordata; class Mammalia; order Sirenia; family Dugongidae; genus Dugong; species Dugong dugon. The sequence continues at coordinate 70,800,693 of CM057479.1, forward strand.
TTCCCTTCTATAAAGATCATACCATTTTACATTTCTGCTAGCAATATGTGAGAGGACTTCTTTGCCACAACCTGACCAACAGAATATGCTCTCAAACTTGTGGATTTCTGACAATTTGATAAATCAAAATGGGATTGCAGGGCAGATTTCTTATTCCTCTTTTTATGAGTAAGTGCTCTTTCTTGAGCCAATTTTCATAAAATAAGGATCATTTTGTATTTCATGGCGCCCTGGTGGCAGTGTGGTTAAGAGCTCGGTTGCTAACCAAAAGGTCAGTGGTTCAAATCCACCAGGTGCTCCTTGGAAACCCTATGGGGCAGTTCTACTCTGTCCTATAGGGTCACTCTGAGTTGGAATTGACTCAACAGCAATGGGTTTTCTTTTTTCTTTTTTTTTTTTTGTATTTTATGTTCTGTGAACTCTGTCCATGTCTTTTGCCAATCTTCTATTGTGTTGTTGATCTTCCCTCTTTCTAGGGCTGCTTCATAAACTAAGAACATTAATCTTTTTGTCTGGGATATGAGATGCAAATATTTTCCCTAGAGTTGTAGTGTGTCTTTTGCTTATAATGTTTTGTTGCAATATAAAGTGTGTGTATGTGTGTGTATGTGTGTGTGTCTGTGTCTGTGTGTGTTGTCAAGTGTATCAATCTTTTCTTACATGTTTTCTAGATTTTCAGCCACAATTAGGCAGACCTCTCCCACTTCATAGTTTTAAAGGAATTCTTCCAAACTTCCTCTAGGAAGCCTCAGTGAACACAAGAGTGTAGAAATAGTGGTTGCAAAGCGATTTGAGTGAAAGCAGGTTGTTTCAGGATGTATTGAGCACCTGCAAGTCATCAGGTACTGGGTACACAGTAACTGGTAAGACTCTAGCCCTGTCTTTGACGTGCTTACCACATAATCTTGATATGATTTGGCAAGTAATTAGAAAAGGGCTTGGGCAGAGAGCCGTGACAGCTGAGATGCAGGGCCCTGACCCAACCGGGTCTATGAGGCTTCCTGGAAGAGAGGGTGCTGCTTTTTAACGGCAGGGGGAGATGATGAGAGAGATTATGTGTGAGAAGAGGAGGAGGGAGGACTTAAGCAACATAATGGATGAACTGCATGCAGGTCTCTTGACAATTTCATTCATACATTAATTCAACAATTATTTATTTCACACAGTATATGTAAATATGATTAGAAATAGTATATATGATAGCTTAACTTGTATTATGGGTCTAATGTTATTCTAAAACCCTTTGGTACATAGCCTTCGTCTGTTAACAACATGGATGACCTGTTCACATCTTAGCGCTACTTCTGATTTGGAGTATCTCTCTCTTGAGTTCCAACCTAATCATTTCATTCCGTAACAGCAGCCAGAATTGATTTGCTGTTGATCTGCTCTATAATACCTTTCTGTGTTTTTAGTAGAGAAAGTTAATTCTCACTAACCAAATTTACCCTGATCCATCTAGCGGGAGGGCAGCTTAGCCATCATAGTTTTACTAGTAAACCCTTGTCTGCTCACTATAAGTGGATATGGGATCACTGACAGAAATGAGGTCATTGGTAAAGAAAACTCATTTCTGGAAACTGAGGGAGAATGCTTATTCAAATTTAGCCGCATGGACTTTGCGATTGCTTGGAATCGACTCAACAGCAAGGGGTCTGTGTTTTTCGTTTTGGACTCTGTGACGGTTATGGTAATATATCCATTGTCAGATCTGGATTAGCTCTGCCTGAGCACGCCTCACTTCTCTCCTCAGGGGTGGGCCTCCCACCATCCAGGACACTGTTCTGCTATTACCTCTTCAGAGAGGCCTTCCCCAACTGGTCCACAGAAGGCCAGTTACTCACCAAGCACCCCTGACCAGCCCCTCACTTTATCACATCACCCTATGTATTGACTATCCATATATACTCATATCCATAATTATCTCTCTATCTATAATTATTAGGTTTGTTGACTTGTTTGTCTTCAGTCTGCCTCCCTTCACAGGGATATAAGTTCCATGAGGGCTGAGAGCAGGTCTGGTTTGTTTGTTGCTGTACCCCAGTGCTTAGAACAGTGTCTGGTACATAATAAGTGCTCAGTAAATGTTTGCTGAAGGAACAAGTACAGTAGGCTATGGTTGAGTGCCTTCTCTCATGAGGTGGCTTACACGCCCACCTGGGAACAAGAAGTGCTCACTAAGAGGTGCTTTGACTAATATCTGACAAAATTATGGCACATCAAGTCAAGTTTCAGTTGGGATAAAAATGTTGCTCTGCTAATTTTTTTTTTTTTTTTTTTAATACCTATGTCACCTATGGGAAACTCTGAAATATAAGCCCAAGGGTTTAATTACAGCAGAAGCTATTTGTGACAAAATGTGAATTTAGGCTTTCCTTCTCTGTCTCTTGTCTCCGTGGGAAAAGAGCTCAAGGAGACAGATTTTACTCTGTGACTAACAAGCAGAATTTAATTACAAGCGACAGAATGGGAGCAAAGTTATTTACACCGCAGTTACCTGAATTTTCTGATGATAACTTCGATTTCACCACTGCCGGCTCAGTGATGCAGCCTGTGAAGGGGGCAAGGAAGCCCCAAGTCCCTGCTGTGGCTGCGTTTTTACCTATATTTGTGTGAGATTTGTTCAATTTTTGGGAGTCCACATTTATTATATGCAAAATGACAGTGCCCGTTTCTTTGAAATAAATTACTTAAACAAAGATAATAATATAAGAGTATCAGTTACATTTTAAAATATCCTCACACTTACTGCAAAACAAACTGGAAAATGTCATTCTGTTGTCCTTTACGTTAGGAAAGAGACAAGATTGAATCCCAATTCCAGAGACAGTTGTTAACCTTATGGATTATGAAGTTTGTAATTATAAAATAAAATAAAGTTTTCCATAGTGATTCGAAATTTCTGCCATGTTTATTTTATTAAGGAACGTCAAATGGATAATGTAACAACAATTCATACAATTTTCCACAGCGGACACTTAATTTGACAGGTGTTTCCTTGGGCACCAGATAGGAATAACAAATTGGAAAAGATTTCATGGAGTGAGGTGGGGAAAGAGAAGAACAGCAGACATTTTCTGTTAAAATATTTTTACTTATTATTTGGACTTCCTACAAGATGCACTTTGTGACTTTTTTAAAAAGAAATAATTTTTTTAAAAAGAATATAACATGCAAACGATTTATGTAATTTACTTAAATGAATATTTTTTAATTAAGCAATGTTACAAACTTATAAAAATATAAATGCCATCAAATGAAAACAATTCAGCAAGGAATCACATTTTCAACTTTTTCTTCCAAGTACAATAAGTACTTGTTATTATTGTTAGGTGTCATCGAGTCAATTCCAACTCATAGAGACCCTATGTACAGTAGAACAAAACATTGCCCAGTCCTGCACCATCCTCACAATCGTTGTTATGCTTTAGCCCATTGTTGCAGTCCATCTCGTTGAGTCTTTTGCTGACCCTCTACTTTACCAAGCATGATGTCCTTCTCCAGGACTGGTCCCTCCTGATAACATGTCCAAAATATGTGAGACGTACTCTCTCCATCCTTGCTTCTGAGGAGCATTCTGGCCACTCTTCTTTCAAGACACATTTGTTCGTTCTTTTGGGAGTCCAGGGTATATTTGATATTCTTCGCCAACACCATAACTCAGAGGTGTCAGTTCTTCTTTAGTCTTCCTTATTCATCATCCAGCTTCCACATGCATATGAGGCGATTGAAAACACCATGGCTTGGTCAGGTGCATCTCAGTCTTCAAGGTGACATCTTTACTTTCTAACACTTTAAAGAGGTCTTTTTCATCAGATTTGCCCAATGCAATGCATCTTTTGATTTCTTGACTGCTGCATCCATGGGTGTTGATTGTGGATCCAAGTAAAATGAAATCCTTGACGACTTCCATCTTTTCTCCATGTATCATGATGCTGCCTATTGATCCAGTTGTGAGGATTTTTGTTTTCTTTACGTTCAGTATAATCTATACGGAAGGCTGTGGTCTTTGATTTTCATCAGTAAGTGCTTCAAGTCCTCTTCACTTTCAGCAAGTAAGGTTGTGTCATCTGCATAACGCAGGTTGTTAATTTAAGAGGCTTCCTCCAATCTTGATGCCCCATTCTTCTTCATATAGTCCAGCTTCTTGGATTATTTGCTCAGCATACAGATTGTATAAGCCTGGTGAAAGGATACAACCCTGATGCACACTTTCCTCACTTTAAACCACACAGTACCCCCTTGTTCTGTTCAAATGACTGCCTCTTGATCTATGTACAGTTTCCTCATGAGCACAATTTGAATTGTTCCGGAATTCCCATTCTTTGCAATGTTATCCATAATTTATTATGATCCACACAGTCAAATGCCTTTGCATAGTTGATAAAACATAGGTAAACGTATTTCTGGTATTCTCTGCTTTCAGCCAGGATCCATCTGACATCAGCTATGATATCTCTGGTTCCACGTCTTCTTCTGAATCCGGCCTGAATTTCTGGCAGTTCCCTGTTGATATACTGCTGCAGCAGCTTTTGAATGGTCTTTAGCAAAATTTTATTTTCATGTGATATTAATGATATTACTCAGTAATTTCCACATTCAGTTGGATCACCTTTCTTGGGAATAGGCATAAATATGGATCTCTTCTGGTCAACTGGCCAGGTAGCTGTCTTCCAAATTTCTTGGTATAGATGAGTGAACACTTCCAGCACTTCATCTGTTTGTTGAAACGTCTAGATTTATATTCCATCAATTCTTGGAGCCTTGTTTTTCCCCGATGCCTTCAGTGCAGCTTGAACTTCTTCCTTCGGTACCATAGTTTCTTGATCATATGCTACCTCCTGAAATGGTTGAACATCGACCAATTCTTTTTGGTATAGTAACTCTGTGTATTTCTTCCTTCTTCTTTTGATGTTTCCTGCATCATATGATATTTTCCCCCTAGAGTCTTTCAATATTGCAACTCTAGGCTTGTGTTTTTCATCAGTTCTTTCAGCTTGAGAAATGCCGAGTGTGTTCTTCCCTTTTGGTCTTGTATCTCCAGGTCTTTGCACATGTCATTATAATATTTTACTTTGTCTTCTCCAGCTGCCCTTTGAAATCTTCTGTTCAGCTCTTTGACTTCATCATTTATTCCTTTTGCTTTAGCTACTCGACTTTCAAGAACAAGTTTCAGAGTCTCTTCTGACATCCATTTTGGACTTTTCTCTCTTTCCTGTCTTTTGCCATGGAGTTGATTTTGACTCATAGCAACCCTATAGGACAGAGTAGAACTGCCTCACAGGGTTTCTAAAGCTGTCATCTTTATGGGAGCAGACTGCCACATCTTTCTCCCTTGAGGAGTGACTCATGAGTTCGAACCACCAATATTTCAGTTAGCAGCTGAGTGTTTTAACCACTGCACAGCCAAGGCTCCTTATGGTAACTATAGAGGTCAGATTATAAAGTGTTTGAACCTCATTTACTCTTTGGGTGGAAATTCACGACAGACGCCTTTCATAGAAGACTTGATTTGGAAACATATCCTAAAATAATTCTTGATGGGATCCACTTTCCTCAGAATTTGGAAAATTACCATGGATGCCTGATAGCTAAGAAAGGAAGGGACCTGAGGGGTGGCCAGTGAACTGATGGGATATTGTTATCTGACTTCAAAATACGGGAGAATAATTTTGATGTGTTTTCCTGCAGTACTATCCTTCATATGTTTTCAGAGAAAGCAGAGAACCACTTGGGGGTTCAATTGCTGGAATCACTGGAATCACGGGTAGAAGCTTCCTCCGATGACTATTCATTATGAATGGTTGTCTGCCAGAAAATAAGCTCTAGATATGTGAGAAGCTAAGTTTTATATATATATATATATATATATATATATATATATATATATATATATATATATATATATGTAATTGTAAGATTTAGATAAAAAAACCATAACCCATAATCCATTGCTGTCTAGTCAATTCCGACTCATAGCAACCTTATAGGGTAGAACTGTCCTATAGGGTTTCCAAGGAGCAGCTGGTGGATTCCAACTGCTGACCTTTTGGTTAGCAGCCGAGCTTTTAACCAGATGGAATCTTAAAATTAATTGATTTTATTTGTACTGTATCTGACTGGAAAAGTAAAAAATTAATTGATTCAAACCAGAAAAATCTCTCTTTAATTATAAAAATGACTATATTCTGATTTCAGAGGAAGTGTTTGTACCTTTTTACTTCTCTAGTTCAAAGAATGATATTGATCATAATCACTGATTAGTGGCACACCATTTATTTAACAATTATTTGTTGGTTAACTATTTTATATAAGACAGTTTTCTAGGCACTTGGGGATACATCAGTGAACAAGACAAAAGATCTTAGCCTCTTTGAACTTAAATTCTAGCTGAGGGAGACAGACAATAAATAATAAATGTGTAATATATTTATTATTTATTACAAATAAATAATATAGCTGTAAATTATATATATTGTATACTGGTTATGCTCTCTTTGCCCCCTTACTCAAAACCATTCCTTGCCTCTAAAGGTAGCCCGATAAACAGCACCCAGGCTTCCCTGTCAGTTGGCTTCCAGTTGAGTTGGGCTATGTGAAGTACAAGTTAAATTATTTCTTCTCCACTTCCTCCCTTTCTGGGAGTGGCTGTGTACCTGCATGGCTACAGCGTCTCTTGGGTGCCTTCCTCTTCCAAGGCTCCAGCTCTCTCCAGGCTCCAGTAACTCCATTTCTTTTGCTTCTTCATGTCACTGAGTGTCTCAATATTCCTTGTCATTTCCCTTGGTCTTGATACATCCCTGTAACTAGTCTCTTCGTTAGTGCCTCTTGAGTCCTATTCTCCTTCTGCCATCTGAGATGTTTTGTTTTCTGCTGAGATTCAAACTGATCATCATATTAAAAAAAATAAAAAGAACTCATTGCCATCGAGTCGATTCCAACTCATAGCAACTCTATAGGACAGAGTAGAATTGCCCAGTAGAGTTCCAAGGAATGACTAGTGGATTTGAACTGCCAACCTTTTGGTTAGCAGCCTAACGTGATCTTCATAATGGATGGTCTATAGAAAAGAATAATGAATGCAGGTAAGAGAAATCAGGAGTTGGAATAATCAGAGTGTCACCTTGAGAATGGTGACATTTGAGTAAAGACTTGAGGGAGTCCCCACATTGCCTCTATTTAATTTATTTTTTAGTCCTATATCCCTAACTCAATTCCTATCCTTTCCCCACAGGTAACCACTCTTATGTATTTAATGCATGTGTGTGTGTGTGTGTGTGTGTGTTAACAAATCAACACTATGGCATTTTTAATTTGCATAAATGTTATTATGCTACACCTTCTTTTGCTTAATTTATAATTTAAACTTATATTTTTGAGATTTTTCCTTGATGATATATAGCTTTAGTGAATTATGCTAACTACTGTATAATATTCAGCTATTTCAGTATCATATTTTATTTGTCTCTTCTATTGATAACTATGTAAGTTATTTTTAAATTTTTATCGTTATAAGAAATTTTGAACGTGTCTCTACATATCTGAGTCAGATTTCACATTTTGAAAAAATATGAAGCTCTTAAATGGAGTGCAGCTTTCATAAATAAGACTCTCCAAGAAATAGTTGAAAGGTAATCAGGAAGATAAAAAATGTCCCATTTTGATGGATTCTAGGTGAGCAACAATGGGCAGTCTATATTCATTTTTTTCCCCTTAAAAATGCAAACTTACTGGTTGACAGAAGAAAAAAAAATCCTCAGACATCAAGTCACCCAGTCAAATATCAACAGGTTAAATCTATCACCCCGCTGGCACCCAAGTTGAATGAAAAACAGTAAATCCTGAGAGAACTCTAGAACAAGTTTATCCTTTCTTCTCTTTTAAATCTCAAACTACCCAGTTCAATACACAACAGTTTTAAAGCAATGCTAATGTGGTCAATAACAACCACTTACTCAACCCAGGTATTTAAAAGCATATTTAGCATTAATATCTGCAAGAGAAGGAAGTCATTAAGCTGTTGGCCTAGTGATGTTTATATAATCACGATAACTTAGACCAACATAAATCAGGCTTGTTATTGGGCTGTGTGATATGTAAAAAATAAACATGCAGCTAAATGGTATTTTACAGTATTAATTTATGCTCTTTCTCCTTATATCCCTACCTCCCCTCCATTTCAAGCTATTAGCTGCCTTTAGGCTTCCTTGTACATTGAGTGTAAACCATTCAGGAGATCCTGCTATTTGCTCCCTAGGACTTTTAAAAGAATTAGCAGTTGTCTAAAATGTAGAAGAGTCTGGAGTGGACAAGAGAAAAGGATGTGATATAGGAATTTGATGGCTCTTCAGACCAAACATGCTGGGGTCATTTATTAAAAGTCAACTGAAGGTAATGTGATTGAGAGAGGGATCCTTACATGTGCATTCAGGCAGCTATAGACAGCCTTGGTAAAGATGCCCTGCCCCAAGAGTGGTGCAGAAGCAGCAGGGGATTGAGATCCTGAAGATCTGTATGAGTGAGGTAACCAAGGATGAGACGGGGTAACTAATGATGGTGTAGATAACCAAGGATGGGGCGAGATGACCAAGACCATGGTCTCTCAGAGCCCACATCCACCTAAGCATTGCATATAGCATAGATTTGTGAACAAGGGCAGATTATCCAGTAGGCAAGGTAAGCCCACCGTGCTTACCTTGCTTACCAGATCATCTGTAGTGAACAATTTCACATTTTTTCACCACATCAAAGATTCTGCTTCTAGGTATGGCTGGCATCTGTCTCTCTCCCAACCCCACAGCACCTTCCTACAGAATCAAAGCCTCTTTTCAAATTTACAGTCCTGACGGAGGCAGATGACCCAGTAAGCAAGATAATATGACCCTAATACTACCCAACATATTTTCTCTTTTTCAAAATGGGCAACTGAGAGCTTAACATAACTAACCCCATGTTGAACCTATAAGTTCTTTTTTTCTTTTTTACTGCCTTCTCCTTTCCACATAGCTTTGTTAATGACTTTATTTTGCTCTGTCTGGCCACCTGTGACTTACTACCCCCCACAGGAAGATAAGAGCCCAGATGGCTTATATGTATATCTTTAGCCTGATAAGCAGATGTCTGGCATGTATCTCTTTAGTCTGATAAAGAGTCTCTTGTAATTACCTTGTAATGAATAACTCATCCGGCCATGCCATCTGTGGGCTACAAAAACACTTTAAACCTTTGTAAAAATCATATATAAGCTGTAATGTAAAAATGTCTTTTGAGATTCCATAGATACAGCTTGCATTGCTGTCAGACTCCCTGTTGGTGGACACCTCCTAAATAAACTTACTCACTCTTTCTGACTTGGAATATGTTTCATTGGCCCGACTGCTCCAGGGCAGGAACCCTAATCCGGCAACAATAAGCACAGGCTTACTTGTGCTTACTTACTAATTTGTAGTGAACAATTTCACATGAATTTCACCATATCTAAAAATCAAAGATGGGATGAAATTTTTCTGCCCCTGTTTGTGGATAAATGAGAGTAGGGACCCCTTGCAAGATTGAGGTTATAATTTAACATTTGTTACTTTTTCCTCTCCTGCCAGCCAGACTCAAGTAACAATTGAAATCAATTAAGGTGAGCTATAGAAAAGAAAGAATGTTATATTTCTTATATACCTGGGTTTGTAGACAGAGAGTTATTCATACTTCATGATACTAATCATTATGTTATGTCACTCAAGACTCTGAGTTATGATTCTGGGAAGTCCATGCTTTACTGAATTTAGAACTCACCCAGGCAATCTCTAAAGAAGTATTGCTATGGACTGTGGCCACTTCCACAAGTTAAAATGTGTAACTGGAGGAATCTAGACTAATCATGTAAAAAGCATTCATTATGTAAATGACCCAGAAAAATAAAACTCCCCTCCACTCTCAAACATTCAAATGCCTTATTACTCCCAGCTGGGGCCAGGCTTTACTCCATGTGCCCTGCTCTCACTGATACTCATTCTTTCAGCGCTCCAGACTGCCAGCCTGCTTTGGCCAGTTTTCTCCTTCTAAATCCTCTGAGCCTTACCCTTGACCTTGCTCTCCCAGCTCTAAATTTTGCTTTCTCTGGTACCCTGAGGTCAAAAGCTGCTAGTAGTTTCTGTAGACCAGAGTGGTGGAGTTGTCACTCAATTCCTTTCTGAATTCTCCCCTTTCTCCCTTAAGGAACGCTATTCATTCTGACACCTCCAGCTCTTCCAAAAAGGCATCAGCAAATTCCCCTCGCTGGAACACTTTCATAAAACTTGGTTCATATTCCCCCTCTAACAGCTGGCCCATGATGTCTTCCCAAGACTGATATGAACACACAAAGACCTCAATTGTAATTACCATGGATCACATAAGTGTCTATGGTACAGCTCTTCCTGATTGCCTGATAAATACAGTAAAATTCCTCTTCCTCGTGGAGCAGTCCTTTAGAATTCTCCACCCACTGACCTCATTTATGGCAAATTGTTGCTCCCATCCTTTGTTCACCTGTGAACTCCTACAAGCTTTTGCTTTTATGCCACTCTGTGGAGTCAGACTCTGGCAGACTTCCCAAGTATCATTCCACTGGCTCGTTTGATCTTTCTCTTCCACTAGTCGATAACCCACGCAACCTCTTTACCTTAAGCACTCGGCATATATGAACAAATAATTAACAACATTGACCATCTGATAACAAGAAGGCTAACATAGTTGTAGTTCTCATTGAGGACAGAAAATATATTGCTTAGAGACACAGAAATAGTGACAAGGAAACTGGAGTCAAGAATTGGCTGAAGGGTACTATAAAGGTGTGTGGGAAGATGGGGAGATGCTATAAAGAGAGAACCAAAGCTAGGCCTTCTGCCCAACCTCCTTAAAGTTTATTTTCCTGATGATCACTCTCATATATGCAATCAGCACCTCTCTAGCTACAATCTCCCATTAGATACCCATGTACTATGTGACTTTATTCTTGAAAGTTTTACTGCTAGAAACAAACATCCAGGAATTGTCCAGATCATCATTCCACTTTATAAAATCACCTACTAACTGTTTTCCTCTGAGTTGGCCCCTATCCAGCTAGCCAAAATATTTCCACCGTGACTTCTTTTTATTCAGTAGCTCCTCTCTCTTTCTGTATTCTGTGGCTTAATCTAATTGATTACTCTGTAAATAATTTACTTAGTAGATAATATTGATATTTCTGAGAAGTGTTTGATCTTTTCCAATACTTAGAGGCTTTAGAATAGTAGCAGCAATACAAAGTTTTTATTAATGAGCCAGGGAGTTTAAAACACTGAAACCAGTTGTATCATTAAAACTTCAGAGTTCCTCTTTCCCTGACTGTGATTTCATTCCACACCATTTTCAGCGTTGTGTTGTAGGAGGATTATGGGTCTGCTCTGACGAGTGAGCATCGGGACCCAGTCAGGGGCAGAATGTGAAGGTGACAGCAATGACAGAGGTTTAGCCATGATCTCCTTGGGTAGAGGACAGAGCAAGGAAATTGACAGGTGTCAACAATTAACCCCAAAGCTTTTGTACAAGCTATAACTGAATTTTAAATTCTTTCTCAGAAGAGTCAACAACAGCATGACGCCCATCAATAATTCATTATTTCTAAAAATCCTTACAGCATGTCCAAGAGAACATTAGCTTGGAAATGAGAAAATATAGATTCCAATTCAACCTCTGGCATCTTCTTAATGTGACTTTTAAATTTTCTGAGCTTCAGCTTCCTCATATTTGAAGAAGAGTTACTTACTATTTTCTGAGATTAATGCTTATACTTAGAGGTAAGTGTAGGGCAGTTGGTTATTTTAATATTTTTATAAGTATTTAGCATTTTATCCTTGCATCCATTGTTCCTTACCAAAAAAAAAAAAAAAATTTAAATAATTTGTTCTTGCTGGGCATTATTCTACAAGTGTATTTTTTCCTTATCTCACATATAGGGTCTAACATCTTTCTACCCAGCCGGATTATGAAAATTCACAGACAACAGTTACTTAAAATTACACCATGATCAGTGAAGGCATTTTATTTGCGGAGACGTAAGTTATGTAACTTGTGGAAGATGCATTCTGGGATCATTCAAAGCGGTTTCGTCCTCTGATAGTGGTTACTGAGTTTGCACCCTTCTGCCAAGTGTTGGTAAATGATGGAACAGGAGACACGTGAAATAAAAACATAACTTTTCTTTCAAAATAACATCATCCACACATTTTGGGCAGAATTTCTTCTCTCTCCAGATGCTAAAGTTGATTTGTGCAAAAAAATGTACTTGGATGCTATTTATTTTTGCTTCACAGATGTGCGTTCACTGATTGGCTGATGAATTCTGCCCAACACCAGACACATCACTGAAGCCTCAAGTTATTCAATACGATAGTCTAGAGAGATTTCTGGTATCCAAGTCATCTTAGTTATTATGTATGTAAATGTGTGTGTGTGTGTGTGTGTGTGTGTGTGTGTGTGTAGAACGAAAAAACAAAAAAAGCCCATTGCCATCGAGTAGATTCCTCCTCAAGGCAACCCCATGTGTTACAGAGTGGAACTATTCCATAGAGTTTTCTTGGCTATAAGCTTTTGGGAAGCAGATCACCAGGCCTTTCCTCTGTAGCTTGTTGGGTGGGTTTGAACTGCCAATCTTTAGATTAGTAATCAAGTGCAAACCATTTGCACTACCCAGGGACGTGTGTGTGTGTATACACACACATACATATTCATACACACATATATATTTTTAAGTATTACAACAATTCAATTAGTATTATGTGTGATATGTTTGAAGACAATTTCAAAATTAAAATTTAAATCATATTTCATAATCCTTGCTAGAGAATCAATATGCTCCCATTTTTTTAATATATTTTTATTTTGCTATGAATAAACTGATTTTTTAAAAAATCTGTACTAAATAGAACTACATTCTACCATCTATGACAGAAAAAAAAAAGTAATAGCAATTAAAAGCAGGATATAAGTTTACTTCCATCTCTTATAAATTCAGTCTAGAGAGAGGTGGTGCAGGGCATATGAAACCTCTTCAAAGCCTCAGAAACCTATAGGCTCCTTGCAGTTCTTGGACCTCTCTTAGAAGACATGCTATCGGGAGAGACCAGTCCCTGGAAAAGGATATCATGCTTGGTAAAGTAGAGGGTCATCGAGAAAGAGGAAGATCCTCAACAAGATGGATTGACACAGTGGTTGCAACAATGGGCTCAAATATAATAATGATTGTGACAGGGGCGCAGGACCAGGCAGTGTTTCATTCTGTTGTACACAGGGTCGCTGTGAGTCAGAACTAACTTGACGGCACCTAACAACAAATAACGATAACCCTGCTTGTGGATATTGATAGGTAGAAGAAGAGGAAAATACCTTATAAGAGACCCTTGAAATAATAAAGAATGTTTTCTTATTTAGTATCTCTCATTCGACGGTCCTTGAAAGTTCTATAAGCTTATAGATCGAGATCAGCAAACTTTGTAGAGGGCCAGCTATTAAATAGTTTAGGGTTTGCAGACTATATAGACTGGCTTGGTTACACATCCCTTTTTTTTTTTTTTTGTCTATTTGAAATCCTTTAAAATTGTAAAACAGGCTCAGACGAGATATGCCCCTTGGGCTGTAGTTTGCCAGCTCCCGCAGAGAGGAGACCTTATTCTTACATTTGAATCAAACGTGAAAACCAAGCATCTTGGCCTAGATATAAAGTTAAAAAGAAAGAAGTTAATGACAGCCACCTAACCACAAGGTGGCGAAGCTGCAATATAAACCGTTAAAGCTGACGTTGAGGACAGCAAGTGACCGCTTGCTTCTGTGTGATTAAGGGCCCAGCACTGGAACCTTCAATTTACGTTTTTGTTCAAACACTGCAGCCTTTTGAACTGTCCACTCTCCCCTCGGTTTACTCCTGTACGTAAGCAATGTTATTCTCCTGTTGTGCCTAAAGATAGATTCAGACTTAGAACAGTAAACTATTTATTCTAGGTGAGATAGGTTTTAAGCAAATGGGGGAGCTAACAGAGAAGTAATCATATGGGTTTCATTGTTCTTCCTGCTCAGAAGCTGCCGTCTTAAGAGTATTATATGATTTTCTTAGTAAATGTGAATATTTGTGAAAGGTATATTTGGTTTTCTAAAGCCTTTAAAGATGACACTGTATTGAACGCTCTCAACTTATTGTTATGCCTGTTTCATAACTTTTTTGAATGATTCATCCACTAAAGCAAGCAGCTGCTATGGAAGAATCAGAATTCCATACGGAATACCTCAACCTGAGGATGAAGATAATGCAGGCACAACATCGTCTACCTTCCTTAATTTGATTTATAGGGAAATTAGTCTCTTCATGGAGTTCATGATTTCAGGCCTGCTAAACCTGGAAATTCAAAAGAATTCCATTTGCTTTCAGATTAGGTGTTGACCCACATCATACGCTTTCTGAAGCCTCAAAATTTTGAGGTCTCAATGAGAATAAATTTCTTGGTTTCAAAGTACATTTTCTAAGTCAAAGGGAAGCTTTTACTTAGAGCATGATTGTGACAAAAATCAAGAGGATTATGGGCTTATACATCAGTTTACAAAGGCAATTGTTTGATTGTAATGTAAAGTTATTTTAATTATTGCTAAATTCATTGTGCCTGGAAACACCACAGAGCTGCCTCCATTAGGAATTTACATACCCATTTAATCAGAAAGTTTGTAGCTATGGACATTATTTTTATTACTTTTGAACTGTACCCATCCTGGTGCACCATAATTAGTAGTGAATATAAAAACCCAATTATGAAGTAATTATACTTCTCATAGTCACCCTATCATCTCAACTGTGGGTCCGGCTTTCTGACTGTTGGACTTGAAGCCAACCACGTAAAGCAAGACTTAAGCAATAATAAAATCAGAAATACAATGCCATTCAATCCTCTCTATTCTAATTTGTCTTTAATTCAAAGACGAAAACCTGAAAAGCTAATTAACTAGTCTGGGAGGTAAATGCCAAGATCTTGAAAGTGAATGGTTCATGGGTTTTTCTGTCCTCTGGAGGCCAACTGCTTAGCTTCAGAAAAAATAGGTAGGAAGCATTCAAGGCATAAATCTGACCATTTATAAAGGACAAAACAGCAGGAAGCTTATTGATATTCTTCTCTTTTTATTTTCTTCAAACTGTAGGCTTGACAGCCAGTTTTCCTGAGAATTGATTGATTATACAAAAGATGAACTTGAAACATATTCAGCTCTTGATGGGGGAGAAAAAGTGATAAAATATGAGAGGCTGTACTTACGTGCTGGTATTGAATGAAGCTCATAGCAATGAGTTGCAATCTGATTATTAAATTATATGTGTTGATTTTATGCCTGCATAAAGTACTCATTTCCCTTAGACTTCTGTTTCTTTCTCAAGAGACAGCGTTGCGAAAAGTGACCTTTTGGATAAGTGCTCTAAAAGCAGACGCAGTGTATATGGCTTGGTCACGGTGACTCAAGAGGGCAAGGGTGGGGCTTCACATTAGATAGGTAGGTTTTGATTCTGTAATTCATGCCCTCTGGTCCCACAGAACAAGAGCCCAGGTGGCGCAGTAGTTAACTGCTTGGCTACTAACCAAAAAGTTGGTGGTTTGAACCCACCAGCTGCTCTGTGGGAGAAAGATGTGGAAGTCTGTTTCCACAAAGATTATAGTCTTGGAAACCCTATGGGGCAGTTCTACTATGTCGTATAGGGTCGTTATGAGTTGGAATCGACTCCACGGCAATGGGTTTGGGGTTATTTTCCTGTAGGAGTCCCTGGTGGCACAAATGTTTCAGTGTACGGCTGCTAGCCAAAAGACTGGAGGTTCGAGTCCACCCAGAGATGCTTCAGAAGAAAGGCCTGCCAATCCACTTCCCAAAAATCGTCCACTGAAAATCCCGTGAAGTCCAGTTCTACTCTGACACAGATAGGGTCACCATGAGTTGGAATTGACTCAAAGGGAACTGGTTTGGTTTTTGGTTTATATCCCTGTATGTCCATGTTGTTATCGTTAGGTGCCATCGAGCCAGTTCTGACTCATACTGACCCTACGTATAACAACAAAACATCGCTCAGTCCTGTGCCACCCTCTGAATAGTAGGTATGTTTGACCTCATTGTTGCAGACACTATCTATCCATCTCATTGCGGGTCTTCCTCTTTCACTGATCCTCTACTTTACCAAGCCTGATGTCCTTCTCCAGGGATTCATCCTTCCTGATAACTTGTCCAAAGTAAGCCAGACAAAGTCTCATCCTCGCTTCTAAGGAACATTCTGGCTGTACTTCTTCCAAGACAGATTTGTTCATTCTTCTGGAAGTCCATAGTATATTCAATATTTTCGCCAAACTGTAATCCAAATGTATCAACTCTCTGTTCTTCCATTTTCATCGTTCAACTTTCACGTGCATATGAGGCAATTGAAAAGACCGTGGCTTAGGTCAGGTGCACCTTAGTCCTTAAAGTGACTTCTTTGCTTTTCAACACTCCAAAGAGGTCTTTTGCAGCAGATTTGCCCAACACAATACGTCGTTTGATTTCTTGACTGCTGCTTCCTTGGGCATTGACTGTGGATCCAAGTAAAATGAAATCCTTGACAACTTCAATCTTTTCTCCATTTATCATGATATTGCTTATTGGTCCAGTTGTGAGGATTTTTGTTTTCTTTATGTTGAGGTGTAATCCATACTGAAGGCTATAATCTTTGATCTTTATCAGTAAGTGCTTCAAGTCCTCTTTGCTTTCAGCAAGCAAGGTGGTGTCATCTGCATATCGCAGGTTGTTAATGAGTCTTCCTCCAATCCTGATGCCCTGTTCTTCTTCATATAGTCCAATTTTGTGGATTATTTGCTCAGCATACAGATTGAATAAGTATGATGAAATGTTACAATCCTGGTGCACACCTTTTCCAATTTTAAATGACTCAGTATCTCCTTGTTCTGTTTGAATGACTGACTCTTATTCTACGTACAGGTTCTGCATGAGAACAATTAAGTGTTCTGGAATTCACATTCTTCTAAATGTTAGCCATAATTTGTTACGATCCGCATAATCAAATGACTTTGCATAGTAAATAAAACACAGAGGCATCTTTCTAGTATTGTTTTCTTTCAGCCAATGTCCATCTGACAGCAATGATATCCATAGTTCCATGTCCTCTTCTGAATCCAGCTTGAATTTCTTGCAATTCCTTGTGGATGTATGGCTGTAGCCATTGTTTAAATTATCTTCAGCAGAAGTTTGCTTGCATGCAATGTTAATGACATTGTTCAATAACTTCCAAATTCTGTTGGATCACCTTTCTTTGGAACGGCCACGAATGTGGATCTCTTCTAGTCAGTTGGCCAGGTGGCTGTCTTCCAAATTTCTTGGTGTAGACTAGTGAGCGCTTCCAGCATTGCATCCGTTTGTTGAAACATCTCAATTGATATTGTGTCAATTCTTGGCACCTTGTTTTTCACCAATGCCTTCAGTGCAGCTTGGACTTCCTCCTTCAGTACCATAGTTTCTTGATCATATGCTACCTCCTGAAATGACTGAATGCCAACCAATTCTTTTTGGTACAGTGACTCTGTGTATTCCTTCCATCTTCTTTTGATGCTTCCTGCTTCATTCAATTTTTTGCCCATAGAATCCTTCAGTATTGCAACTCAAGGCTTGAATTTTTTCTTCACTTCTTTCAGCTTAAGAAATGCCGAACATGTTCTTCCCTTTTGGTTTTCTAACTCCAGGTTTTGCACATTTCATTATAATATTTTACTCTGTATTCTCAAGCTGCCCTGTGAAATCTTCTGTTTAGCTCTTTTATTTCATCATTTTTTCTATCCACTTTAGCTGCTTTACCTTCAAGAGCAAGTTTCAGAGTCTCTTCTATACTCCTTTTGCTCTTTTCTTTCTTTCCTGTCTTTTTAATGATCTTTTGCTTTCTTCATGTATAATATCCTTAATATCATCCCACAACTCTTCTTATCTTCAGTCATTAGTGTTTGATGTGTCAAATCTGTTCTTGAGATGGTCTCTAGATTCAGGTGGGATATACTCAAGGTCATACTTTGGCTGTTGTGAATTTGTTTTAATTTTCTTCATCTTCAAGTTGAACTTGAATATGAGCAATTAGTGATCTGTTCTATGTTCTCCCCCTGGCTTCATTCTGACTGATGATATTGAACTTCTCCACCATCTCTTTCCACAAATGTAGTCATTTGATTCCTGTTTATTCCAGCCAGTGAGGTCCATGTGTATAGTTGTCATTTGTGTTGAAAAAATGTATTTCTGGTAAATAAGTTGTTGGTCTTGTAGAATTCTATTGTGTGACTCAGAATGAGAAGAAATAGCTGCAAACATCCATTAGTACTTGGAACATGGAATGTATGAAGTATGAAAATTGGAAATCATCAGAAATGAAATGGAACACTTGAAGATCAATATCCTAGGCATTAGTGAGCTGAAATGGGTTGGTATTGGCCATTTTGAATCTGACAATCATATGGTCTACTATGCCGGGAATTACACATTGAAGAGGAACAGCCTTGCATTCATTGTCAAAAAGAACATTTCAAGATCTATACTGAAGTACATTGCTATCAGTGGTGGAATAATATCCATACGCCCACAAGGAAGACCAGTTAATATGACTATTGTTCAAATTTATGTACCAGCCCACTAACGCCAAAGATGAAGAAATTGAAGACTATGCATTTCCACACATTTCCTTAAACCAGAAAGATAGGTAAATGTTCTAGCAAACATGCTAGCTACCGAGGGCATTGTGAGACCTCAAAATGGAATTGAAGGTAGACTTCTCTTATTATAGTCCAGATTCTGCCTAAGTTATCTCCCTTCCTCCACCTCGTCTCCTTAATAATATATCTTAACCATCTCAAATTATTTTCATGTTCCTTCACCTGGCATTCAAAACCTTCTTCAGTTTGACCACTGCCTTCTGGAGGTAATATGTGTTGGGAAACTTATTGGACTAAAAGGCAAGAGTCCATGGTTTGAGTCCCAGCTCGGCCATCAATTATGTTCGGACATTAGAGGAATCAATTAATTTCTCTTGGTCTCAGTTTCCTCATTGGCAAAATGATCTTAATGAGTGTTGTGATTCTTTCAGGACCAAAAATTCTGAGTCTGCCTCTCATGATGTCTCCCATATTGTAGCCCTCCACCTCATGACCTGCTCTCTGGTCATACTGTGTGTTCACCAGACCCACAGAATACTCCAAACTCAAGGATCATTTAAGAGACCTTTTCCTTTTAAGTCTGCTTTGCAAAACATACCCTTCCCTACTCACATTCCCTCATCAAAAGTTTTCTCTGTTTCCCTAGTCAGGATTAATTTTTCACTAACCCATACCCAGACTTTTATACAAGTTATTTCTAGCTATGTCGATCATCCTTAGTACATTAAATTTTTATATTTGTGCCCCTAAGCCACTTGGCACAATGTTTTATGATAACTACAATCTCGATTAAAATTAGTTAACTAAAATTTGACTCTATATAGTGCATTAGTTGACATTTATTAAATTTAAAAAATATTGTTTTTAGTAAGTAAACTTTTTGTTTTGTTTTGTTTTTCTTGTGAAACCTAATGAGAAAAATTCAGTTAGAACCACTAAGCCTGTGATTATGGCGTGAAATGTTGCATGATTAAGAGAAGTGACAATTTTAAATCTGGTCATTCATGTATTCATATCCATAAAAATAAAATGCAGCCTTTTTATCAGTACTTAGTTCAGAAATAAATACTTAATAGAGGTGAATGAACCTACTCTGAGGACACCACATGAAAAGTCATTTGTTTCACTTGGAGATTCCTGGTAGAATTCACTGGAGGGTAACATTTGAACTGAGTCTTGAAAGCGGAGGTGAAATTTCCAAAACAAAGACTAAGAAAACAGGCAGGAGAGACAGATAAGAAATGATGACCTAAGTCATAGAAGTGTGAAAGTGAGTAATGTGTTCAGAGAATCACAAGTAATCACATTTACGGTATTTTTTTTTTTTCTCATATATAATCCAGTATCCTCCAAACTCAGTGTGTTGTGTGTGTTGAAAGTGTTTGAAAGTGACATTACTGGCCACAGCCAGTAACAGAGAAAAACCTGAATTAGAATGAAACCTTGATCCTTAAAAAATAGCTTATTCCCATCCATTTTTCAACTGTGGCGAGAGAAGTTGTGCCAGAATTGTGTCTCCAGTTCTCAGTTCAGTGTTACTTCTAATATACTGAGGTGTTTCTGCTTTTCTGACTGTCAGATATGTGTACCTCAGGCTTATATTATAAATAAACTTGGCTTATAAATTAGAAAGGAGACTTATAATATGCACTTTACTGTGGTGAACATCAGAATTTCCCTTCTCTTTAATGAAAACATTCAAATGGCTTAGAAAGAGAGACAGAAAAAAAGAAAGAAGGGGAGGAGGAAGGAAAGAAAAAGAAGAGAGGTAGGGAGGGAGGAAGAGCAACAAAAACAATTCCTGCATTCAATTTTCACTGAAACTCAAAGATTCATCTAGTTTTCAGACTAAAAAATATATGTAATCCCTGCTAAAACCCACTCAGATTAAGCAAGAACCAGAAAGAAATAGAGACAAATGGCTGTTTTAAAAAAAAGATCTTAGGCATGAGCAGTCCCAATGGTAATAAAATTCAGAAAGTGCCAGCAAATAGACCCTCCACAGAGATAAGCAGAAATTCCCGTGGGACAAAATCTGCATTACTGTTTGCAACAGAGGTGTGAGAATTGAGCAAGCCAGGCCAATAGCAGAAGCCCATGCGTACAGTATTAATAGTGGAGAGACAGAGAAAGCAAGGCTATGCAAAAAATTCTACAGACAAGCCATGTTTACAAGAAGGCCCACCACAGAACCTTTGTGCTGTGGTAACCAGCTGATTTGTAACACTATGCATTCTCCTTTCCATACTTCCAAACATACATAGAAGATCCGGGAAAAACCCCACTAATTCAATGACGAATGAATTGAAAAGAAATTAGCAAAGGATTTATATAAAAATACAGTGAGGTAGAGGGATGGAAAAGCACACAAAACAGAAAAAGTGATTATAAAAAGAAAAAATGAAACAAAGAAGATAAAAAAATTGGATCATATGTTTCACCATAAACTTTATTAGAAACTTAATGGATCAATAACCTCCATAGAAGAAGGAGACAAAACAAAAACAAAAGAATACAGAAAGGAAACAACAAAACTACAGGATACAATGAAATATAATATGGCAGATTTCAGGGAAAAATGTGAAGAAAAAATTATAATAGAAATAAAGACAAAATCAGAAGAAAACAAAGGGAGAATAGTATGTAGAAAGCACAGCAAGGGCCATAGAAAATAGAAATAGTAAAAGTGAGCAAAATAAAATGCAAACAAAGGGCTAAAAAGAGTTAGAGAGAAAATAATTAATGTAGAAGACAAACAAAGGAGATCCAATACACATATAATTGTATTTCCCAAAGTAGAACAAAATAATAGCACGGAGCCAACATTAAAAGCTATGCTTCAAGCTAACTTGCATGATGTAAAACTTTAAGGGTACACCATGTGCCAGAGAATACAGACCCAAAACGATCAATGTGGAGATACATCCTGTATATCCTGTTTAACATGTTTAATATCTGATAAAGTTCTTTCATCTTCATTATTTTTATTTTTCAGAATTTTCTGACCATTATTCTTCATTTACCTTTCAGTATGGACTTTAAAATCACCTTGAATAGTTTAAAAAATTGTACTTTATTGGGATTGCTCTAACTTTATTAATTAAGTTAGGAAGAATTGACATTTATGATGTTGATCCTTATTCAAGAACAACTTTCCATTTTTCTGAGTCTTTTTTTTTTGTGTGTGTTCTTCATGTTTTAAAGTTTCCTTATGAGTCTTAAACATTTCTTATTAAGTTTATTTCTAAGGACTTTACTGTTGCTATTTAAGTGAGATCTTTTCTTTTATTATATCTTCTAAGTAGTAGGTAATATAGATAGATAGACAGATAAATAGATAGGTAACTGATTTTTATACCTTCTGTATGTATATTTCTTCCTTATTGAATTCTCTTATTGTTTGCATTACTTTTCCCAATAGATTCTCTTGGGCTTTCTTTTTTTTTAATATTTTATTGTGTTTTTGATGAAAGTTTTCACAGCAAATTAGGTTCTCATTTAACAATTCCTACGTATATTGTTCAGTGACACTGGTTACATTTTTCACAGTGTGTCAGCATTCTCATCATTTCTATTCTGGTTGTTCTACTCCCATTAATCTAGCTTCCCTGTTCCCCTTTACCTTCTCATCTTTGGTGTAGGGTAAATGTTTACCATTTGGTTTCATTTAGGTGATTATTTACAGAAGCACAGTGCTCACCATGATATTATTTATTTTATGAGCCAACCTGTCATTTGGCTGAAAGGCGATCTCCAGGAGTGGTTTGAGTTCTAAGTCTAAAGGGTATCCCAGGGCAGTAGTCTTGGGGGTTCCTCTAGTCTCTACCAGTCTAGTAAGCCTGGCATCTTTTTAGGAATTTGAGATTTGTTCTACATTTTTCTCCCATCCTATCCAGGACCATCTATTGTGTCCCTGGTTGGAAAGGTCAGTAGTGGTAGCTGGGCACCATCTAGTTCTTCTAATCTCAAGGTAGGTGTCTTAGTTATCTAGTGCTGCTATAACAGAAATACAACACATGGATGGCTTTACAAACAGAAATTTACTCTCTCACAGTCTACAAAGCCAGAAGTCTGAATTCAGTGCACCAGCTCCAGGGAATGCTTTCTCTCTCTGTTGACTCTTGGGGAAGGTTCTTGTCATCAATCTTCCCCTGGTTTAGGAGCTTCTCAGTGTAGGGAACCTGGATCCAAAGGGCACACTCTACTCCTGGTGCTTCTTTCTTGGTGGCATGAGGTCTCTTTCCTCTCTGCTCAATTCTCTCTTTTATATCGCCAAAGAGATTTGCTCAACATACAACCTAATCTTGTAGATTGAGTCTTGCCTCACTGACATAACTACCACTAATCCTGCCTAATTAACATCATAGAGGTTAGGATTTACAACCATAGAATAATCACATCAGATCACAAAATGGTGGACAACCACACAATACTGAGAATCATTGCCTAGCCAAGTTGATACACATTTTTGGTGTATCAACAATTGTGATGCACAGTTTGTCTTAGGCTGGGTTCTCTAGAGAAGCAAAACAAGTAAAGCATATGAATATATGTAGAGAAAAATTTATATCAAGAAAACAGCTCCATGCAATTGTAGAGGTAGAACATCCGAAGTCCGTGGATCAGGGTACAGGCCTCTCCCAATTCACACAGCCACAGAAGCTGGTGAGCCCAAGATTGGCAGGTCAGAGAGCAGGGCTTCTGCTCACAGGCTGTGAAAGTCGACAAATTCCAAGATTGGTAGGCAATACCGCAAGGTGTATCCTGATTCACATAGCTGCAGGGCAAATCCAAAATCACCAGGTCAGAGAGCAGGGCTCCGCTCACAGGCTGTGAAGATCTTTGAATCCCAAGTTCGGCAGGCAAGCTGACAGCTCAAATCCAAAGAATTGGAGGTGAGATGACAGGAGGCAACCACAGGATCCAGAGTGAGGAAAAAGCCATAATTTCTGTTTCTATTCAGAGGCAGGCCGCACCCCCAAGGAAACTCCCTTTCATCTGATTGGCTACTCACAGCATATTCAATCATGGGAGTGATCACATGTAAACACTGAGAATCATGGCCCAGCCAAGTTGACACACGGTCTTAACCATCACACAGTTCAATCCATAAGAGTAGGTGAGGATGTGGTTTGTGTAGACTATTAGTCCTGTAGATTAGTTTCCCCTTTGAGTCTTTGGTTTCTTCCTTTCTTTTTTGCTCCAGATGAGTAGAGACCAAGAGTCATATCTTAGAAGGCCACCCAGAAGCTTTTAAGACCTCAGACACTATTCACCACACTAGGATATAGAACATTATCTTTATGAACTATATTGTGCCAATTGACCAAGTTGCCCCACGAGACTGTGGTCCTAAGCCCTCAAACCCAGTAAATCTCTTGGACCTTCTAAGAACTCAATTATGTTATCAGTAAATAGTGGTAGTGTTTCCTCTACTTTCCAATATTTATACCTCTAACTTCTTTACTTTGTCTAATTACATGGTGTGTTTCGAGGACAATGTTAAGTAATTGTGATCGAAGAAATATCTGACTGAAACCTTCCCCTTTAAGAGTGGTGATAGCTTCTGAATAAAATCAATTTTATCTATTCATATTATTCATATTTATCTATTCATATTACCTGTTTTCATCAGGAATAGATGCAAAATTTTATAAAAATGGCTGTTCAGTGACAATGGAGATATGTATGAGATGTTTGTCCTTCGATATAATAATATGGAGAATTGTATCAAGAAATTTTCTAATATTAAAACCCTTGCATTTCTATAATAAACTTCTTTTGGATAAAATGTATTTTTATTTACTGAGATGGTGGATTCCAGTTTGTAATATTTTATTTAACCAAAAAACAAAACAAAACAAAACCCAAACCCGATGCCATCTAGTTAATTTCAACTGATAGCGACCCTATAGGACAGAGTAGAACTGTCCCGTAGGGTTTCCAAGGCATGGCTGGTGGATTCAAGCTGCCGACTTTTTGGTCAGCAACCAAGCTTTCAACAACTGAGCCTCCAGGGCTCCATGCTTTATTTAGGATTTTTATATTATTATTAGTGAGATGAATTTGCAACTCCTTCCTTCCTTCCCTCCTTCCTTCCTTCCTCCTTTTCTCCCTCCCTCCCTCCCTACCTTGAGAAGTAACCAGTGCCTCTTTGTCCTTAGGCTTTCTCAGGTGTTTGGTGGACAGATTTACTTCTTGTTAACCTTCTTGCTTTACTCCATTGCAGGCTAAGGTTTCACTTTCTATAAAGGTCAGTAACCACAATGCATTTCATTTTTAGCTTCAAAAATGCTGTGAGCCCCTCTCATCTGCTACCATATGCACTTTGATTTATGCATTTAAAAATCCTTTATTATGATTTTTTAGTCTTAAGAAAGAAAGAAAAATAAACATCTATGCTCAATCTGCTGTTTTTACTTGGAAAGCCTACTTCCTTTTCTAAGTGCTAATAAATTATGCTTTGGGTAAGCTACTTAGAAGTTTGCCCACAATCAACAGCAAGCTCTTCAATCTTTGGTGTAAAGAATCTTTGTTTAATTTTTGTTTGTTTGTTTGTTTTTGAAACTGCATTTTTTTTTTCAACTACATTTGCCAATCCCTAGCCTTTAGGAGTAGTTTCCATTGTCATAGATCATTGTCATTGCCTCAACAGTCTGAATCAGCCATAGCTTCTTTCAGTTCCGGGTATTTAAATTGTCTAGTCAATAGAGCCCTGGTGGCACAGTGGTTAAAGTGATCAACTGCTAACTGAAAGGCCAGCGATTTGAAACCACCAGGAGCTCCGCTGGAGAAAGATGTGGCAGTCTGCTTCGGTAGAGATTTACAGCCTTGGAAACCCCATGGGGTCGCTATGAGTCAGAATCAACTCAACAGCAGCGGGTTTTAGGCAATAAAACCTGAACTCATGTAAGTAGCTGGGTGCTCTTCCATAATGTCTTCACCCATCACATCTATTCCTATTGCCAGCATTTGAGCTACCCTTTCAGCCAAAGATTGTTTTCCTTGACATAACAGAGTGGGAGTAAAAGAGCTCTACTTTCTCTTTGTCATTTCTTAACGCTGAATCATTAGCACCAAGAAAGAGTTTATAACTTCCTTATTCTCTTGCTTTTTCTGAATATAACTAAAACAGTCCATGCTGCTGTACTTAAGACGTTTGTTAAGGCTCAGGTAAATCATGCAAGAAAATAGCTGGGAAGAATTCCAGTAAGGGTGATTAAGGCCTTGGGTATCTGTCCCTACCAATGCAAACAGCACAGGAAATATGCAAAGTGCATTTGAAACAGGAACTGGTAAAAGTGGATAAATTACGTTTCACAGGTTTTCTTGCATACTGGTGGAATTTAATTTATGATTGTTGTTGCTAGGTGCTGTCAAGGCAGTTCTGACTCATGGCGACCCTACGTACAACAGAGCGAACCACCATCCAGTCCTGTGCCATCCTCATAATCGTTGTTAATGCTTCAGCCCATTGTTGTAGCCACTGTGTCAATCCATCTCACTGAGGGTCTTCCTCTTTTTCACTGACCCTCTGCTTAACCAGTCATGATGTCCTCTAGGGACTGATCCCTCCTGATAACATGTCCAAAGTTTGTGAGACAAAGTCTTGTCATCCTTGCTTCTAAGGAGCATTCTTGTTGTACTTCTTTCGAGATAGATTTGTTCATTCTTTTGGCAGTCCACAGTATACTCAATATTCTTCACCAACACCACAATTCAAAGGCGTCTATTCTTCTTTGGTCTTCCTTACTCATTGCCCAGCTTTCGCATGCTTATGAGGTGATTGAAAACACCGTGACTTGGATCAGGCACACCTTAGTTTTCAAGGTAACATCTTTAAAGAGGTCTTTTGCAGCAGAATTGCCCAGTGCAATGTGTCTTTTGATTTCTTGACTGCTGCTTCCTTGGGTGTTCATTGTGGATCACAGTAAAATGAAATCGTTGACAACTTCAATCTTTTCTCCATTTATCATGATGTTGCTTATTGGTCCAGTTGTGAGGATTTTTGTTTTCTTTATGTTGAGGTATAATCCATACTGAAGGTTGTGGTCTTTGATCTTCATCAGTAAATTATGATGGGCATGTAGTAATTATAGGGTAGTTTGTTGAATCCAAGCCCCCTTCCTCTTAGAAAAAGTACCTTCCTTGATGGAGCCCTCGTGGTGCAGTGCTTAAGAACTGTGGCTGTTAATCAAAAAGTTGGCAGTTAGAATCCACCAATTGCTCCTTGGAAACCCTATGGGGCAGTTCTACTCTGTCCTGTAGGGTCACTATGAGTTGGAATTGACTTGATGGCAATGGGTTTTGGGCTGATCAGCCTCTGTGATTGGTGAAAACTGAGTTCACCTCCATTTCCAGAGGCAGGCCCTGATTAGTTTAAGCTAGTCAATATATACCATCTACTAGCCAAAACTGATTGCATAGAGATAAGTGTGTGATCCATTTGGCAATATTGAAACACAAGAAAATGTGTGTTGGAGGTTTTGGAGAAAGAACTTACTTGTCTTTACCAGAACTCCACAGAGGAATTCTGTCTCACTGCTAGTTGTGAATATGGCCACAGGGAGCCGTCAAAAGCCATCAGTAACATCTTGGGATGAAGAGGAAGCCAAATCACAGTTAACATGGTTGAGCTGCTGGAACAAGCCTTACCGAGAGCTTAGACTAATTCTTGATTTCATTTTGTATGAATCAATGAGTCATTTTTATTGCTTAAGTAGTCTGAGTCAGATTTTGTTTGCTGGCACTGAAAGCATCTTATATGATACCAAGATGTAATAGTATTGCCTCTTCGAAAGAAACAGAGGCAAACAGGTATTTTTTATCAAGAGGAAATATATCTGTGTGTGTGGAAATATGAAAATCGGAGGTTATATGCCTGAAGAAGTCCATGTAGAAGACGCCCATGCTAGTAAGGATAAAGAAGGACAGAGCAGAAGTGATAATGCTGTAAGAAAGCTCTAGGCTACTCAATCAGAGGAGGGAGATGGATGCCTCATTTCTGAAATACATGACTATTTTCATTCAGCCAAATACTTCTGTAGATGGAGGATCCCAGCTGAGCCTAAAATGACATCCAGGCTCCTGAAGTATATTGTCACAGCTTTATTTGAACTGAAAGAAAGGCTTTAAGGAGGAGTTCTAAAGAAATCGATGTATCATTCAAGGATGAGAAAGGAGGCAGAGAGTTTTTTAGTTTTTCTTTTTTTTTAAGTAATGAAATATAGGAGATTTATGCTGGAATAACATTTTGGATAGTTACCAACTGGAACTATTGAGCTTTTTTGATGCTGCTCTGCTATCATTAAATATATCATCACATTGATCAGAAGTAATTGGTCTTCTACGATGCTAGCCAAATGTAGCTGAATGTGCTGTGGAACAGGTGGACACACAAATGCCATGAATGTTGAAGGCACACAGGACACCCTCCAAGGAGGCGGGACATGGTGGAGGCAGCCAGAGCTGCAGCTGAGTCCACCTTCATCCACAGTCAGGACTAGGGCCAGTTTGAACATGAGTCGTCCTTTAGAGATGCCAAGGAAACTAAACAATAGAGAACAGTATGATAGCCTGCATCATTTAATGCAAAATTAGAAAGAAAGAAGAAAAAAAAGTTGGACTGCATTTCAAGTGATTCATGGGTGAAATTATGAAATTGCTGTTTCTCTCGCTCGTACATCCGTCCCTAGTGTTGGAGCTAAGAGGATGAGTCAATGTATATGAAAAACTTAGAACAGGGTCAGAAACAGGGTAAACACTATAAGTTTTAGTTATCTATATTCTTATTTTAGGACAAAAAGTGCTGAATTCCAGAGAAAGAAAACCCTATGGGCCACAGGACTGAGTCAGTAGACCTTGCCCATTAATAGCTCACTTTGCTTGACTTCTCCAGATTCCTGCCTTGAGACTAGCCACTCGTTAGCACGGCCACTTCCTCTGAGGCCAGTAGTGTGACAGGCAGAGATGTGAGTACAAATAGAGAGCTATGCCGGAAGATGGTGGAAGGTGGCTTTCATTTAAATCTGTGAAACACTAGATACAAGGCTTGACTGCTTAGACCTATTGGTCTTGAATATTGAGAGAACCCTGCACTGCGTTAAGTCTGGAATTTCTGGAGGAGGCTGTGGACTCGAGGTCATGGGCACTGCTGTGGGCATCAGCTCAGACTACAAGTGTCTGACTGGCATACTGATATTGAGCATCATCACATTCTGTCTCTTCTAAGCATTAAATTGCTCTTGTCAATTGCAGGCTCCCAGCGCAGGTCCTGTAGCAATTGGTCTCCATCAGCGAGAACCTGGAAGGGAAAACAGGAGGTGGTCAACTTGCCTCCGCTGCATGGTGTGGAAGCTGGAAGGAAAAGCAAAAGGAAATGCCGCAGACTAGGAGAAGGTGTTTGTTCTTTTTTCCATAAGAAGGGACAAGGGCTGGACAAAAGAAAAGTAACACTGAATGGGGTTTCGGCAACTCTGACCTTTATGGAAGCATTTTAGAAAGTTGGCTCTTTAAGAAAACTTAATGATTCAAGGGAATATAGTATGGAATTTTTTTTTTAATCATTGGCAATATATTTACATTTCAGACTATATATCATGGTAGTAGAAAAGAAATCTAGAAAAATAGTAGGTATACTAATTTATTACACACTGAATACGCAGTGTGATTCAAAACCAGGATGCCTTAGGCTGCTGAGGAGAAACCAGGTAAGAGTGAGAACTGCCCCAACCCCTACCTTCACCTTTCCAGTATCACCTATGAACAGGATATTCAGGGGCAAACATGTAGTGAGTGTTGACCTGGCAGAAATTGAGAGAAACCACCAAAGCACAGAATCAAAATAGAATCAGATAGCCTCCATCTATACAACCTGTCTTAGGTGATGGTTCACTTTAGGTACTAGTTCAAAGTGTTCCTTGTGGACCAGAAAGCCGAACTTTCCAATCAAGGGAGGAATCTTGGCACCTGGTTTCTCAAAGGTGTGTTTCAATTAGGGAACTAAACATATAGGATTACTTCCTATTATTCCTAGGGGGGCACCTATCAAAGAGGTTTAGTAGAACTTGCTAGAAACTCTACCCCCAGAGCTGAAAAAACAATGGAGCTAAGGGAGTAGATAAACTTCCTAGACCTTAGAATCAATGACTCTGCTCACTTCCATTTCTTGATGTTTGAGAAGGAGCCTCAGCTACCTTTCTCTGTTTTAGTTACAAGGAGGCAAAAATGGCCACCTCACTTCAAGTGAAACTTAGCTGAAAGAAAAACTCAGTGTGGACTTCCCCTTTGGCTATTTTGTGCCTTTGGCATAATATCCTGAGACAGTAAATCAGTGCTGGACTATCTATGCAGAGCCGGAACCTGCAGACTCACCACTAGGTCTTTCTTTGGAATGTGAACGTTGTACAAAGTCACTAAGACGACTATAATGAGGACATGGCGTGTGGTGTTGGATTAGGGAGGATTTTAAACAATTTATAAAGTGCAACTGGAAGGAAGGATTGCTTGTGTGAAGAGGGTGTACCCCACCCTGGGACATTGACACCAGTCCACAGAGGCAAGAATAACAAATTGTTCTCCAGATAGGGCCCCAGTGAGTCCTGCCCTGCCCAGAGAGAATCAGGAGATTCAACCTTGAGAAAGGGGGAAAGGGGCTGGGGAAGAGGTCGGCCAGCGTGAAGAAAAAGAACAGAATAATGAGGTAGAGCATCCTGGAGAGATGCTCTCAGCTGACCTGGAGGTGGAGGGTAGTCCAGGAGGGATGCTGCAAGAATCCAGGTCTAAAGCCCTAAGCCCAGAGCAAGTTGAATAGAATAAAGAAGCCAGTCCTGATTCTTTGCCACCAGGAGAACTCAGAATGATTTATTACATGTCCCTTGATCCTGATATAACGCACTAGTAGAACATTCTCCGGGGTTTCATACGTGTGTTTGACTCGCTAATGATAAGACGTTTTCGTTGTGCATCATGCCATGCTAGTGCAAGAGTTACACACAACTCGTTAGGTTCCATTCCTTTCCAGTTAGTCCATGACCATTAAAACTCTGGGCTAGACAGAGTGGGCATGAGGGATAAGTCTGGCTTGTTCTTAGGAGGTGAGTCTCAAATCTGTGATATTTAAAATCTGTCATGCTCAACCTACAATATCCAGATTACTAAATTCCTTATTCCTGGTGATCTGCCCCCATAAAGATTACATTCTAGAAAACCCTACGGGGCCATTCTACTCAGTCACATGGGGCCGCTGTGAGTCTAAACTGACTCAACGGCACCAAACAATCACAAACATCCACCATTTCCCAGAGACAAGAAGAGAGGCATATAAGGACGCCAGTGGTAACCATTTGGAGCCTGCAGATACAGGAAAGAGTATAATAAAATTGGGTGCCCAAAAAAGCTTCCTGCTAGCTCCAGCTTGGAGTGATGACATCGACGTATGAGTCATGTAGGTGAGGCCAAGGAAGAAATGTTTGCATTGTCTTCAGGGCGATCTACAGCTACAGAGCCAGGTATGACTGAGACACTCCTTTCTACCAGTGATGTAGGAATAAAGTAAACCCTGGCTTTAGCCCAAGTCAGAAGTTCACTACAACATATTTCTCGTGCTTTGGAAGTGGTTACTGGCTGTGCCAGGCAGTTGCTGAAGTAATTGCAACTATGGCAGTAAAACAACGTCCCCCAACTTTGTCAGTTACTAAGTGACTGTGGGCAGGTTACATAAACTTCCGGAATCTCTTCATTTATATAATAGATAAGTTGTTGTTGTTAGGTGCTATAGAGTCAGTTCTGACTCATAGCGACCCTATAGGACAGAGTAGAACTGCCCCATAGGGTTTCCAAGGAGCGGCTGATGGATTTGAACTGCCCACCTTTTGGCTAGCAGCCAAGCTTTTAACCACTGCTCCACCGTATAGTAATCTTGTATTATAAACGTGTTGTCACAATTAGATAACAAACAGAACATACTTTCCATGGTGCATGGCATATAGTATACATTAAAAAAAGAAAAGTGCTGTAGTTACTAAGGCTCTGGATTTACGCCTGGCTTTCAAATTCCAGCTGCACCACTTACTAAATCTTCGTAGCCTTGGATAAGAAACTGACTTAGTCTACCTCTATTTCCCCCAGAAGGAGCCCTGGTGGCACAGTGGTTGAGTGCTCGGCTGCTAACCAAAAGGTCGGCTGTTTGAACCCACCAGCTGCTCTGGGGTAGAAAGACGTGGCAGTCTGCTTCCCTAAAGATTACAGCATTGGAAACCCTATCGGGCAGTTCTACTTGGTTGTGTGGGGTCACTATGAGTTGGAATTGACTCGAAGGCAATGGGTTTGGTTTGGTTTATTTTCCCCAGAACTTCTCCATCATGATGGTTGTAGAGTTACAGTGACTTATGCAAACAATACCCACAGCCCAGCGCGGGGCATACAAGAAGCATAGAATACATTATTATCATTATGATTATGATGGAGAAGGACGTCATGCTTGGTAGAGGGTCAGTGAAAAAGAGGAAGACCCTCAATGAGATGGATTGACGCAGTGGCTGCAACAATGGGATCAAGCATAACAAGGATTGTGAGGATGGTGCAGGACCGGGCAGTATTTCGTTCTGCGGTACACGGGGTCGCTATGAGTCGGAAAGGACGCAACGGCACCTAACAACGAAAATGATTACCATTATTATTACCGTCCGTTACAGCTGCATTTTTGTCCAGCACTTCTGCCACATAAATATGTTGTTTATTCTTGGAAAGTTGGAGTTCTAAAAGAAATAAGATAATTTTTCAGCTATAAATATTTCATTCTAGGACAGAGCATTTTTTAAAAAACTACAGCCAATTACAAGTGACCACCACTAGGCGGCTCCATACCATTCCTATTACTTACCAAGTATTAAATCGTCTTTTTCAGAAAGAGTTGTTTTTTCAAGAAATACTGTGAAAACAACTGTGTTTTTTGTTAGTTTTAAAAAGAAATATGGCACTACAAAACAAATTCTTCTTCATAATTTTCTATTTTTCTTCCTAAGTCCTTGTCAAAGGTAATTTAATTAATGTATATTCAGACATAGCCCTAAACTTAAAAATAATTTAATCACGGCTGACAGGTACTGACTCATAGGATTTTGTTCTACTGCTATTACTGTCTGAAATTACACTTTGGGTCCTTGTTCATTTAATTTTGTACACAATCTAGTGCTTTTGTAAATGATAGCAAAAATCTAGGACCTGGGAAATATCAAAGTGAAAGGCTGATCTTTTTTGAAGTTTATATTTAGAATATTGATTTTAGGACACCTCAGTTTCTGAGTTTTACTTTCAAAAATAAATGAATTCAATGGGGGCTTTCAATAATGCTTTTTATGGTATTTGCTTTCATAGTTCATGATTCCAAGTGATTTAGAGAAACGTATTTAAGAATCAATGCGGAAGGGCGAAGATACGGCAGAACCATCCATTCTTTCGGTCTCAGGACTGCCTCAGTGACGCTTTTGTTTACCCTGAAATATTTCCCCTTTGAAATGCTACGACCATTATGTGGGAAAAGATGTTTCCTCACGGAGCTCCCCTGAAAGCGTCAGTTTCTGCTACTGCTCTTAAACCCTCCTCTCAGGCTTACTGCAGGGAGGGTATTTTTAGCATTTTTTTTCCTCCTAGAAATCGAGTTCTGCGGCTGTCTCTCCCTCAGAGGACTGCCGGCTTACACTTAACTCACCTCCAGGATAAGCTTCTAAACCAAACTGCAAAAATGTTTGTTACTGGGCCCAAATTTTCATTTTTAATTGGCTCTATTAGGAGATTTCTTGCTATGCATCCAGATTCCGTAACATATAATGCTTTCGCGTAGACAAAGCCCCCTTCTGAGTGGGCAGCCAGCACACAGACACACATGTAGGCACACACAGATGCACGCATGGAACGGCTAGACGGCGTTTCTGTTTTCCGTCTAGGGTACACGCCCTCTTATTTACCTCTGCTGATGAACCTCTGCACGGGGAGGGCCTGTGCTTCCAGTGTACGACAGTTCTGCCCTCTTTTTCGCCTCTGGGCTTCAATCGTGTATATATGCTGACTGGGCTCCCTTTGAGGAGCCCTGGTGGTGCAGTGGTTAAAGGATTTGGCTGCTAACCAAAGAGTCAGTGGTTCAAACCCACTGGCTGCCCCCCAGGGAGAAAGATGTGGCAGTCAGCTTTTATGGCGCAGTTCACCTCCGTGCTTTAGGGTCACTAGGAGTCGGAATTGACTCATGGCACTGGGGTTTTCTTGTTTGTTTTTTGGACTCTGTACATTTGAGGCTATGACTCTGTCCTGGGATTTCTGAATCAGGCAGGAAGAGTAAGTGTACTTAGGGGAAAAGAGGTGAGAACGAGCGGTGAGCATTTGTCCTTATGAATGGATAATTAATTTATAGGTTGAGGGCTAGTGTGGCTCTGCAGGTGTCATGGACTGAGTTATGCCCCCCCAAAAACATGTGTATCGATTTGGCTGGGCCATGATTCCTGGTATTGTGTGATTTTCCTGTATGTTGTAGATCCTGCCTCTATGATGTTAATGAGGGAGGATGGGCAGCAGTTATGTTAGTAAGGCAAGACTCAATCTACAAGACTGGACTGTGTCCTGAGGCAATCTCTTGAAATATAAAAGAGAGAAGTGAGCAGAGAGACAGGGGGACCTCATATCACCAAGAAAGCAATGCCAGGAGCAGAGTGCATCCTTTGGACCCAGGGTCCCTGTGCAGAGAAGCTCCTAGTCTGGGAGAACATTGATGAGAAGGCCAACAGAAAGAGAAAGACTTCCCCTGCAGGTGACGCCCTGAATTTGGACTTTTAGCCTACTTGACTGTGAAGAAATAAACTTCTCTGTTAAAGCCATCCGCTTGTGGTATTTCTGTTACAGCAGCACTAGGTGACTAAGACAGCGGACATTAAACGTGACTCTGGAATCCCATGGTCAGAAGCATAGTTAACAGAAAGGATTCCCTTGCTTTGTGTTTCTGTGACGATTTCACCCATTTCTCATAGAATTTAGACCAGGAAAAGGTTTGTGTAATAGGGGAAGCCTACATGATAATGATGTTGCTTATTGGTCCAGCTGTGAGGATTTTTGTTTTCTTTATGTTGAGGTGTAATCCATACTGAAGGCTGTGGTCTTTGATCTTCATCAGAAAGTGCTTCAAGTCCTCTTCACTTTCAGCAAGCAAGGTTGTGTCATCTGCATAAGGCAGGTTGTTAGTGAGTCTTCCTCCAATCCTGATGCCCTGCTCTTCTTCATATAGTCCAGCTTCTTGGATTATTTGCTCAGCATACAGATTGAATAGGTATGGTGAAAGGATACAAGCCTGACGCACACCTTTCCTGACTTTAAACCATGGAGTATCCTCTTGTTCTGTTCCAACGACTGCCTCTTGATCTATGTACAGGTTCCTCATGAGCACAATTAAGTGTCCTGGAATTCCCATTCTTCATAATGCTGTCCATAATTTATTATGAGCTACACAGTTGAATGCCTTTGCGTAGTCAATAAAACACAGGTAAACATATTTCTGGTATTCTCTGCTTTCAACCAGGATCCATTTCATTTTACTTGGATCCACAATCAATGCCCGTGGAAGCAGCAGTCAAGAAATCAAAAGATGCACTGCATTGGGCAAATCTGCTGCAAAAGACCTCTTTAAAGTGTTGAAAAGCAAAGATGTCACCTTGAGGACTAAGGTGCACCTGACCCAAGCCATGGTGTTTTCAATCTTCTTATATGCTTGTGAAAGCTGGATGATGAATAAGCAAGACAGAAGAAGAATTGATGCCTTTTAATTGTGGTGTTGGCAAAGAATATTGAATATACTACCATGGACTGCCAAAAGAATGA
Organism: Dugong dugon; assembly: GCA_030035585.1. Taxonomy (NCBI): domain Eukaryota; kingdom Metazoa; phylum Chordata; class Mammalia; order Sirenia; family Dugongidae; genus Dugong; species Dugong dugon. Next base: position 70,836,263 of record CM057479.1, read on the forward strand.
ACTAATCTATCTTGGACGAAGTGTAGCCAGAATGCTCCTTAGAAGCAAGGACGGCAAGACTTCATCTCATGTACTTTGGACAAGTTACCCGGGAGGATCAGCCCCTGGAGGACATCATGCTTGGTAAAGTACAGGGTAAGCGAAAAAGAGGAAGACCGTCAATGAGATGGACTGACACAGTGGCTGCAACAATGGGCTCAAGCCTAACAACGGTTGTGAGGATGGTGCAGGAGCCGGCAGTGTTTCGTTCTGTTGTACACGGGGTCGCTATGAGTTGGAGCCAACTCGACAGCACCTAACAACAACAACATGATAATGAATATGAAATGGTTAAATATTAGAACGTGACTCTGGAGCAGGTAGCAAGGCCTTTCCACAGAACAACGCAGGGAGGAACAGGGAGCGCATTTATTCCTATGCAATGGGGCAGTTGCTCAGGTTACAAGGAATCCGGAAGTTGCTCTGCTGAAATCTAGAACAGGGTGTGACATTCTCAGTAGGGGACCTATCAGAGACCTGGAGGACAGCACAAAAACAGACATCATTTCAGAAGAATAAGTTGCTGGGGCAAACGTTCTGTTAAGAGTACTAGGAGCAGGAAGAACTTCATTAAGCTTCGTGTAATTCTGAGCACAGGTAACTGTAGTCATAGACACACATTACTTAAACCCTAACTGAGTAATTGCAGGTGGAGAGTGAGAATCAGGGCTTTGAAATGGTTTGTTCCCAGTTTGAACCCCTGCTGAGAATTTGCATTTCCACCCCAGATACACTGAATCTGAATCAACATTTTAACAAGATCCCCAGGTGTTCCTATGTAAAATAAATTTTGAGAACCACTGCTTTACTAGTGGTTCTCAGAATTGGTCCTAATCAGTAGCATTAGCATCGCCTGGGAACTTGTCAGAAATGCAAATTCTCAGCAGGGGTTTGAACCAGAACTGTTTCGAAGCCTTGGCAGGCATTCCTTCTGGTTAATGATTAAGTCAGTGGCAGAAAAAAGCAGCAGCCTAGTTGGAATCAGGTGAGGATATAAATCCATGACAAAAAACAAATGAAAGGGTAGAATATAGCATTTGATCGGGATAAACATTTCTCTTTTTTTGTTGCAGTAGGCTAGTGTGTACATAAAATACATTTGAAAAACATGTTTAAATTAGTTAACCTAAAAGAGACCTGATATCCAGAACTCTCAGCTCTAATCTTGCCTAAGTCCATGATCTAATATCTCCCAGCTGCTGCAAATAGAAGGCAACACACTTGCTACCTCAATGGGACTTTCCTGTCACCTGATTTATATCTGTTCACAAGTGGCTTATAATATGGAGATGCTAAAAATTGAAGAACAAAGTTGGTAGCATAGGTTGAGGCAAGTGAGACACCCAGGACACAAAATTTAGGATGGCACTCACTCTAAAGTTTGTGCAAGAGCTGGGTCAATCCCTGATAGTGAGCGCCACCTTTAATTTTGCATCCTAGACACCTTGCTGGGCTCACCCTAGTCCTGCCCCAAGCTTCATGGGTTCTCTTTCCATATTCACCTTTTTCGTGAAGGTCAAGTGGGACGTATTTGGTGCTGCTGCCACTATTTCCAGGAGAAAGCCCGTTGGGATGAGCTGCTTTTCTCACCTGCATCATGACCAACAGGTCTCCTTCCACCACCAGCTGTTTTGTTAGACAGAAAGGCAACTTCAGCTGTCTTATCCCACCCACCCCAGCAGCTGCTTGGACCTGCACTGTACTAGAGAAGTCGTCAACACTTGGCATGACCCAAGCTGTTTTTCAGACCACTTTCCATACTCTCTTTACGATGTATCCTTACTGGTGTACTTATACTTTACTGGTTGGCTTATACTTTACAAAAGCAATTCTTCAAAGTGATTAAGAGTTATAGCTGCTAACCAAAAGATCGGCAGTTCAAATCCACCAGCCCCTCCTTAGAAACCCTAGGGGGCAGTTCTACTCTGTCCTATAGCGTCACTATGAGTCGGAATCGACTCAGTGACAACGAGTTTGGTTTTCTGGTTAGCAGTTATTTGGTGCTGACACAGTCAGATATTCCAGCCTTGACAAAAACTTTTTCAAAGAACTAAAAAGGTGATTTCACTGAATTATATAATGCTAGAGCTGGAGGAAAACTTAGCAAGCTCCCTCCTATCTTGCCCTTCTCGTTTTATATACTTATGAAAATTGCATTTGATTGCATAATGAAATTTTACCAGAAGTATTATAAGACATTTTCAAATGACCTTAATGATTCAATTAAGTGTAAATATGTGAACGCTTGCAAGACACCGAGCTAAATGAAATTAAAGGATCTGATACACATGCATCAATTCAGAGACAAGGTGTGGGGGGGAAATGACAATTCTAGAACCTAATATGATTTGACTCTAAAGGAAAAATTAAGAAGTTAATGAGTCAGTTACGTCAGAAAAAAATGCCAAAACAAAAAACACTCTGACCCCATAAAGAGTGGAACTCTGCTATCTGAAACAGGATAATATGAGCACAAGGAAATAAAGCAAAGTTTTGTATCTTCAGTGATTCTGAATCTACCATCTAGCAGCATTTTCAAAGAGCCCTCCCTTAGCTACTTGAAGGCAATGAAGTTAGGAGGATGATATATGTTTTCTATGTCATGTGAGCTGAGGAAGGAGCGAGTAGCTTCTTCTAGGACCCAGGGACTATCTCATAATATTTGTAATTCAGCATACTGAAATCAACCTGTTAATATAAAATATACCATAAGGTAGTAGCTGGTGGTTACTGGGTTTGGTTTCATTCAATTAAAAGTAACAAGTAGAATATACTTCATCATCTGAAGAAACTTACCACCCCATTTGCAGGTAGGCAAATTATCTTTCTATCTGAGAACCACTAAACCATATAAAATCAGTATTTTAAAATTATATTCACTATAATTATTCATGTATTGTTATGTTCTGATTGAAATAAACAAAACAGCATCCCTATTAGAATATGTTTATACGAAAGTCCAGATTTAAGGTTTAAAAAGATTACTTCGATCACTTCAAAGGAAATAGAAAATCAGTTTGAAATATTAAGTGACTCCCAATTTAATGGTTCCAATGAAAAATAGTATGGGTTTTTTCCAGATTGTGTAAGCAATCCATGCTTATTTTAGAAATATATAAGGATTTGTATAGAATATTAACATAGAAATTTAAAAAATACAGAAGGAAAGAAAGGAGAGCAGGAAAGAGGGAGGAAAGGTGGGGGACAGAGAGAGGAAGAGGAAAAAAAGAGAGAGAAAATAAGAAAGAAACAGAGAGAGAGAGAAAGAACCCTCACCCCCACTGGGCAAGTCTGAAATCACCAGGACATTCCAAACACAACAAAACACAACAAAGACGCGTGCATGTCTGGGTAATTGTGCTCCTCTGCCTATTTGTAAATCTAAATATTTTTTTTCAACTTTTCATATTCTACAATTTTCTTATTCTTTGTATAATTTTATTCTCCTTCCTACTACTTCTAGATTTGTAATGTCTTTCTATATTGTACATTTTTCAAAATGTGAGGTCAAAAATTTTAAAAACAAAAAGGTGAGTGACATAAAGGCAAATTACTGGATTTGGATTCAGCATATGAGAACTCTAGACCTGGCTTGGTTTGTAAATGAGACTTAAGTACTGCCTGGTTCCACAGATCCTTAAATCAGATTCTTTGAAAAACCCCCAAACCTTTTATAAACTTGATCCAATTTCTTGAAACTATTTTTAGTTTTCTGTATAAAAATTCTATATAATATTCTCTATCAGTATAAGCCCATTGCCATCAAGTTGATTCCAACTCATAGTGAAGAGTAGAACTGCACCACAGGATTTCCAAAGAGTAGCTAGTGGATTTGAACCACCAACCTTTTGGTTAGCAGCCGAGCTCTTATCACTGTGCCACCAAGGCTCCTCTGTATCAATGTACAGTCATAAATACCTTGCATTTTCTTACTTCTTTGCTCATTCCCTGCATCACCACACTAGAATGTGGGCTGTCTTGTTCACTGCTACATTCCCAGCACAAACACCCGATATGTAGTCAGAGGTTAATAAAAATCGTATATAAACTAAATATAAAACCAGACCCATTGCCTTCGATTCCAACTCATAGCGACCCTATGGACAGAGTAGAATGCCCCATAGGGTTTCCAAGAAGAGGCTGGTGGATTCAAACTGCCAATCTTTTGATTAGCAGCCGAGCTCTTAAGCACTGTGCCACCAGGGCTCCAAACTAAATATAAGGTGAAGTTTTTGTTTGTCTGCCCTCAAAAAAAAAAAAAAAAATTCCTAGAAAAGAAAATAATCACATATATTTGAGTCCTTACAAAGTCTTGTGTTTTCTGTAACTTTCATAAGCCATAAAATACTATTTAGGATAAAATCATTAGCTGGAAACCACACCACTACTATCCTTTTTTCTACAATTAATGCTAGTTTTGGTGTTTGCAAAAATTATCTGTTAAAATTAGTATAAAATAAGGCAGCAAAAGTTAATAATTTTAATAATTACTTCTCAGTTTAACACCACATTTGCAAGTTTTGGAGGTCATTATAAACAAGACTTTTAAAAAAGCATTAACGGTTATGAGGATTAGGAATATAAACCAGAGGAAGGACTTCTTCACTGCAAGTACCTTTTTTTTAACCAGCATAAACAGTGACTATACATGTGGACCTCACCAGATGGAATACACAGGAATCAAATCGACTACATCTGTGGAAAGAGACAATGGAAAAACTCAATATCATCAGTCAGAACCAGGCCAAGGGCCAATTGTGGGGCAGACCATCAATTACTCATATGCAAGTTCAAGGTGAAACTGAAGAAAATTAGTATAAGTCCATGAGAGCCAAAGGACGACCTTGAGTATATCCCAACTGAATTTGGACACCATCTCAAGAATAGATTTGATGAGTTGAACACTAATGACTGAAGACCAAATTAGTTGAGGAATGCCATCAAGGACATCATACATGAAGAAAGCAAGAGGTCATTAAAAAGACAGGAGAGAAAGAAAAGATCTAAATGGATGTCAGAAGACACTCTGAAACTTGCTCCTGAATGTCAAGTAGCTAAAGCAAAAGGAAAAAATGATGAAGTAAAAGAGCTGAACAGAAGATTTCAAAGGGAGGCTCAAGAAGAAAAAGTAAAGTATTATGATGATAAGTGCAAGGACCTGGAGATAGAAAACCAAAAGGGAAGAACACACTCAGCATTTTTCAAGCTGAAAGAACTGAAGAGAAAATTCAAGCCTTGAGTTGCAATGCTGAAGGATTCTGTGGGGAAAATATTAAACAACACAGGAAGCATCAAAAGAAGATAGAAGGAATACACAGAGTCACTATACCAAAAAGAATTGGTTGACATTCAACCATTTCAGGAGGTAGCATATGCTCAGGAACTGATGGTACTTAAGGAAGAAGTTCAAGCTGCACCAAAGGCATTGGCAAAAAACAAGGCCCTGGGAATTGACAGAATACCAATTGAGATATTTCAACAAATGGATGCAGAGCTGGAAGTGCTCACTCCTCTATGCCAAGAAATTTGGAAGACTGGCCAATCATCCAGAAGAGATCCATATGTATCCCAAGAAAGTTGATCCAACCGAATGCATAAATTATCAAACAATATTATTAATATCACATGCAAGCAAAACCTTGCTGAAGATCATTCAAAAGTGGCTGCAGCAGTATATCGACAGGGAGCTGCCAGAAATTCAAGCCAGATTTAGAAGAGGACATGGAATCAGGAATATTATTGCTGATGTCAGATGGATCCTGGCTAAAAGCAGAGAATACCAGAAAGATGTTTACTTGTGTTGTATTGACTATGCTAAGGCATTCAGCTGTGTGGATCATAACAAATTATGGATAACATTTCAAAGAATGGGAATTCCGGAGCTCTTAATTGTGCTCATGAGGAACCTGTACATGGATCAAAAGGCAGATGTCCGAACAGAACAATGGGATACTGTGTGGTTTAAAGTCAGGAAAGGTGTGTGTCAAGGTTGTATCCTTTCACCATACCTATTTGATCTGTATGCTGAGCAAATAATCCGAGAAGGTGGACTATATGAAGAAGAGCAGGGCATCAGGATTGGAGGAAGACTCATTAACAACCTGCGTCATACAGATAACACAATCTTGCTTGCTGAAAGTGAAGAGGACTTGAAGCACTTACAGATGAAGATCAAAGACCACAGTCTTCACTATGGATTACACCTCAACATAAAGAAAACAAAAATCCTCACAACTGGACCAATAAGCAACATCATGAAAGATGTAGAAAAGGTTGAAGTTGTCAAAGATTTCATTTTACTTGGATCCACAATCAACACCCAGGGAAGCAGCAGTCAAGAAATCAAATGATGCATTGCATTGGGCAAATCTGCTACAAAAGACCTCCTTAAAGTGTTGAAAAGCAAAGATGTCACCTTGAGGACTAAGGTGTGCCTAACCCAAGCCAGGGTGTTTTCAATCGCATCGTATGCATGTGAAAGCTTATAAATGAATAAGGAAGACCGAAGAATTGATGCCTTTGAATTGTGGTGTTGGTGAAGAACATTGACTATACTACCACGGACTACCAAAAGAATGAACAAATGTGTCTTGGAAGAAGTACAACCAGAATGCTCCTTAGAAGCAAGGATGGCAAGACAACGTCTCACACACTTTGGACACGTTATCAGGAGAGTTCAGTCCCTGGAGAAGGACATCATGCTTGGTAAAGTAGAGGGTCAGTGAAAAAGAGGAAGACCCTCAAGGAGATGGATTGACACAGTGGCTGCAACAATGGGCTCAGGCATAGCAACAATTGTGAGGATGGCACAGGACAGGGCAGTGTTTCATTCTGTTGTGCCTAGGGTCATTATAAGTTGGAACTGACTTGATGGCACCTAACAACAACAACAAAAATGTACGTTAGTGGGAGAAAGATGTGGCAGTCTGCTTCTGAAAAGATTACAGCCTTGGAAACCCTGTGGGACAGTTCTACTCTGTCCCATAAGGTTGCTATGAGTCGGCATGAACTCGATGGCAATGGATATTTTTTAGGAATGTATGTGAATGGGAACCTCCAGTGTCAACATCACACTTGAAATCACAAAATGCCGCATCTGAAACAACTTAGAATTCATGCTGCTCTGCTCTAGAAAAATGTGTCAGATGACCTAAAAATAGCTCTGATGTTGAAGACGCATTTGAAGAGGTTGAATAACTTTTTTAAAATGTGACTGGGAAAAAAAAAAAAGAAATATTTCTAAATTACTATATTTAGATAATATATAATTTAAATATGTGTTTGACTAAAGTAATAAACTAAGTTCTTTAAGTAGACAATTGACTGTTTCATCCCCTTCCTTTGAAGTTTATATTTTCATGGCAGACAAAAGGCTTATTTGGGGGATGTTCTCACTGGAATAAACAATAAGTTTAAATTTGAACACATCCTGTGGTGCATTAAATGTGGTATTGCAATATGAAATTTTTATTTTTTTCAGTTCTATATAATTCTCAACCATCAGGTCTTTAAATATTGCCTGTCTGTTATTTCTTCTTTTGTAAAACTCCTACTAAACAAGTTCTGCAGATTCTTTATAGCTTATCCATGTCTCTTAACGGCTATTTCATATATATATATATATATATATACACACGTGTGTGTTTCATATACATATATCTTTAATTTCTTAACTCCTTCTATTTGATTCTATGTATATCCTCAGTATCTTTTTTCTAATATTTTAAAATTCTTCTAATATTTTAAAATTTTCTCTTCAGTTGTATTTTTAAGGTTTTTACTTGAATCTTATTCGTATGCTACTGCTTTTGTTTTTCATAAGCTTTGTATCTTTAGAAATGGTATTCTTTTATCTCTCTACATAATCTTATTAAAATCCTAAATACATTTGCTTTCATTTTTTTTCAGGTTGCGCTACTATTTACATTTCATCAACAGTGAGTATATTTCCCAAATATTCATTTTCTTGGCTATCTTTTCAGTTATAATTTTTCTGATGTACTTTGGAATTTTGATTTTCAAGATTATTTTGAGTGGGTGTATGTATCCCCCATGTTCTTTGCTTGTTTTTTCTATGTTCTTTTTATGCTTACTATTTTGTCTTAGTTACCAGGTACTGTTATAACAGAAATACTACAAGTGGATGGCTTTAACATACAAATTTTTATTCTCTCACAGTTTAGGAGGCTGGAAGCTGAATTCGGGGTGCCAGCTCTGGGGGAAGGCTTTTTCTCTGTTGGCTCTCGGGGAAGGTCCTTGTCTTCTTTCAGTATCTGTGGGCGCTGTGTTCCTGGGAAATCTCCACGTGTCTTGGCATCAGTCTTCCCCTGGGTCTAGGAGCTTCTCAGCTCAGGGACCCTGGGGTCCAAAGGACTCATTTCGCTCCTGCCTCTTCTTTCTTGGAAACCCTGGTGGTGTAGTGGTTAAGAGCTACAACTGCTAACCAAAAGGTCAGCTGTTTGAATCTACCAGGTGCTCCTTGGAAACTCTAAGGGGCAGTTCTACTCTGTCCTATTGGGTCACTATGAGTCAGAATCAACCTGATGGCAGTGGGTTTGGTTTGGGTTTTTTTTTCTTTCTTGGTGGTAGCGAGGCCCCTCTGTCTCTGCTCGCTTCTCTCTCCTTTTATCTCTTGTAAGATAAAAGGTGATGCAGGCCACACTCCAAGGCAACTCCCTTACTGTGACCCGAGTAAGGGTGTTGCATCCCACCCTAATCCTCTTTAACATAACCTAATCTTGCCTCATTAACCACAGGCAGACTGCCACACCTTTCTTCCTCAGAGTGGCTGGTGGGTTTGAACCGCCAACCTTTTGGTTAGCAGCCGAGCACTTAACCACTGCACTACCAGGACTCTTACACTTTTCTCCAGATACAATTAAATCCAGGGACTTGTCTTATTCACTGCTGTATCTCCAGCTCCTAGAATTGTGCTAGGCTCACAGTAGGTGCTTCATAAACATTTGTCAAGGGAGAGCTTTTCTGTCCAGCCCTGAGTTAGTGGGGCAAGGAAGAGGGGATATAAAATTATCACCAGACAGGGCGATGTTGTCTTTGATTTTAGTTCATAGTCTAGCTGAAGTGGCAGTGTTAATATACATGACACAACCTACAGGACAAGACAACATGAAATAAAGTTGCCAACTAGATCGCGCCAACTCTGAGTGCTCTGGTATTTAGTGCGTTTACAAAGTCTATCTAGTCATAAATTTGAATGAAGGAATGAGTACTGAGATGTGAATAATTGCTACAGATTTTTAAATAGGGTGGGAGGTCCTGAGGTAGAGGAGGGAGTGATTATTAGCTGTTTTATTTTTAATTTTTAGTTTCCTGTAGCCAGAGGAGCCCTGGTGGCGCCATGGTTAATGTGCTCGACTGCTAACAGAAAGGTTGGCTGTTCAAATCCACCCAGCAGCTCCACAGGAGAAAGACCAGGCCATCTGCTCCTGTAAAGATTACAGCCTAGAAAACTCCATGGGGTAGTTCTACTCTGCCATGCGGGGTCGCTATTAGTCTGAGTCGACTCGGCAGCACCTAACTAACTATGGCCAGAAGATGTGGTGACAACTTTGGGGAAAATAGTGTGTGTCTTGTGGAAGTGTGCAAGCTCATAGAAGTGAACAGTAAATGTTAGATGTTAATAATTGACGCCTTTGAATTATGGTGTTGGTGAAGAATAATGAATATACCATGAACTGCCAGAAGACCCAACAAGTCTGTCTTGGAAGAAGTATAGCCAGAGTGCGCCTTGGAAGTGAGGATGGCAAGACTTCATCTCACCTACTCTGGACATGTTATCAGGAGGGGCCAGTCCCTGGAGAAGGACATCATTCTCGGTAAAGTAGAGGGTCAGCGTAAAAGAGGAAGATCCTCAACGAGATGGGTTAACACAGTGGCTGCAACAGTGGGCTCAAGTGTAACAACTATTGTGAGGATGGCGCAGGAGTGGGCAGTGTTTCGTTCTGTTGTACACGGGGTCGCTATGAGTCAGAACCAACTTGATGGCACCTAACAACAACAACAAAGTTCTTTGCTAAATATCTAAGTTCAGAAGGTAGAAAACTTGTTTACAGGCCTGGGTGAATGTGATGATTCTTTTCAGATGAAAGTTTTGTTTTTATTTTTTGTTCTTTTTGGTAAGCAGTATCTCCATGGTAACCATAAAGGCAAATCTCTCTTTGTATGTGTTATATCAACACTAACAGCTGGGATGGGTTGAACAAAAATGGCCTGGGAGCAGAAGGTGATGGGATTTGGAGAGGAGTGAAGAAAATGGCAGCCCAAACCAGGAGCCATGTACCTTAAGACTTGAGTCATTGATACCGCGTTTGAAGAAGTCAGAATTTCAAACCTTTTGTTTTCTTTTCTTTTTTTAAGAATTCGTCCCCTTTATCCTGTTCAAATCAAAGGTAGAAGACATTATTGTGCCATTTTTTAAAGAAAAATAAGTGACTTTAATTAAATATATTTTTTAAAATTAGGGGGCTTTGACAAATAAGGACATATTTTAAAAACCTATGCCTTTGACAAGAGCCACACAAAGAAGATGAAAAGCAGACTCACATGCCCAGGCTCAGATAACGAATTAATGTAAGAGGAAAGCTGTACCGTCAAGGGACTTCTTTCCACACTTCAGAAAAACACTGTATAATGCATGTCCCCGGAACACAAAGACATCATCTTACTGAGTCACTTGTTAGCAGGGAAAAGCAATGTACCAATGGAGCGTCAGTTGCTTTATATGCTGAATGAAACCTTGTTTTTTTAATTTTACTTTGTGGATAAAAAATATGAATAGGACTTTTTTGGTTCTCTTCTCTTGGGTATGTAACACACAACGCTAACTATGATTAGCCAGTTTGATAAGATTACAATAATTTTTAAATAACTGTTTTATTTTGAGATAATTGTGGATTCATGTAAAGATTTAAGAAATGATATACAGGTTGGTGTGCCTTTTGCCCAGGAGCCCTGGTGGCCCAGTGGTTAAAGTGATCAACTGCTAACCAAAAGGTTGGTGGTTCGAAACCACCAGTGGTTCCGAGGGAGAAAGCTGTGGCAGTCTCTTTCCATAGAGATTTATAGCCTGATTTCGCTTCATATGCATCTGTTCATTCCTTCTTCATGCACTGGAAGAAAACTTGGCTGTGAGACAGTGACAAGAAGACAAAGATTCAAATTTACCACGAAAGAGTCCAGACTTGTGTTTCCAAAATGTTAATCCATAAACTACTTACAGTTGAACTGAAATTGCTTTGAGAAAAGTACAAATTCCTGGGAATTATGAGTCAGTAATCTGGGGCAGAAGTCAAACAATGTATTGCTGGACAATAAATAAGGAAGACCGAAGAATTGATGCCTTTGAATTACAGTGTTGGTGAAGAATATTGAATATACCACGGACTGCCAGAAGAACAAACAAATCTGTCTTGGAAGAAGTGCAACCAGAATGCTCCTTAGAAGCAAGGATGGTGAGACTGCATCTCACATACTTTGGACGTGTTATCAGGAAGGACCAGTCCCTGGAGAAGGACATCATGCTTGGTAAAGTTGAGAGTCAAGGAAAAGGAGGAAGACCCTCAACTGAGATGAATTGACACAGTGGCTGCAACAAAGGGCTGAAGCCTAACCACAGTTGTGAGGATGGTACAGGACCGGGCAGTGTTTTGTTCTATTGTACATGGGTTGCTGTGAGTCGGAATCGACTTGATGGCACCTAACAACAACGGCAACCCATGTGGGGTAGCTATGTGTTGGAATCAACTTGACAGCTGTGGGTTTTTTGTTTTCTGTGTTTTTTTTTTTTTTTCCTTGGTGCCCTTTGCCCTGTTTTCTCCCCAAAATAACATCTTGCAAAACTATCATACAATATCACAAGCAGAATATTGACACTGAACACTGATACAATCCGACAATCTTATTCAGATTCCCCCAGTTCACTTTTGACAGGAACTGACCTACCTGAAGGCAGGAAAAGCAGTGTAAATTTCGATTAACAGCTTAGACCAGTGTATAAAAGTATGAGAGCACCACTTCTACTTCTTCTAAGTAGCCGGCAAGCTTATTACAACATAGATTTTGTATGTCAAAGTCTGACTTCCCTGGTTGTCCATTGGCATGCTAGAGCAGTTGAGAACATTATCATAGCTTAGTTTCTAACTGTCAGATTGTGGCATCAGTGAGGTAGTAAGAAGTTTCAGTTTTCTTGTTGTTTTTACTGTTCTTTCTAGGAAATTTAGCTCCTTTTCTTCTCAATTTAAAGTTCACCAAATATGTATTGTTTCGCCTTTTATCCATATGCCATTTGTTAACTTTAAAAATGCAGAATTACCTCTCTTAGTTCTTAAAAATAAAAGGCTTAGTTTCACGTTAGTTATCTTTTCCAATAGTTTATCAACAAAAATTTCAGGTTACTTATTTTTTATGTTCTACTTATATGTTTTAGTTATGACATTTTTAGGTACAAATAACAGGAAAAAAAATCATCTCTAAATGGCTTTTTAAATGAGGGAGTTTATTGTCCACATAACAAGAATTTCAAGGTAGGGCAGCCTCTGGATGATTAATTTAGTGGCTCAGTAATGTCATAAACGCTTGTCTCCCCAGTTTTCCACTCTGGCATCCTCGATGTGTGAGCTCAGTGCCCTCATAGCCACAAGATGGCTGCAGTCGCTCTAGGCATCACATTTTCACAGAACAATGTTGAGAAGCAGAAAAGGAATGTTTCTTCCTTACATTCCTTTTTATTCAGGTTGAAAAACTTTGCTAAAAGACCTCTCTTTTCTGTCTTGCTTGTCATAAATGTGTTGCATGTCCAAACCTAAACCAATCCCTTGGTCCCAGGCAATGGTACCACAATGACAAGCTTAGATAAGGAGGCTTGTGAAGGTGGGATGGACAACATCAGGCTGTGGTTAACCCACACACATACACATCTGCCAAAGTATTAGTGGCTTTCAGGCCAGAAAACTTGAGTGGTTTTTAGGACTATATAAACTAAACCTCTGAGCTTCAGTTTGTTTGTTTTTACTCATCTAATTGCCTTTAAAAAAAATTACATAAGTTAATGCTCAATTCTGCACGTAGTCATCAGATGAACATGCTATGTGTTAACTGCCTGCCTCTTTCCCTGCAAATGTGCAAAATAAATAAATGAGTAGTTAATACCAAATAAGACAGACTTTAGAGATTAGATATCCTAGATTTTCTGATATTTCATGTTTAAACTCTGCAAGTAACTCCTAACTCGATTTTTAAGACTCTGTGGGAAGGACAATGCTTTAGTGTAAAGAATTCTAACTTTGCTATTTTAAATGGTTTGCACAAATTGCATTATCCTTTTAACAATATAGGTAGATGTAGTACATATGTATAAAAAGATACAGTCTCTGAAGGTCTCTATTTTTTTTTTGGTCTCCATTTATTCACTTTGTTTCAAAAAACTTTCACAAAGTTTCTATAATATGCCAGATGTCCTTCTAGATGCTGGAGATTAAGAAAAAACTGAGAGGCAAAAGTCCTTGACTTCTCCAAATATGCCTTGCTTATTCCAATGAATTTATGTTTCCTTATTAAGTTTCAAACTAATTTGTAGCAAAGCTCTTTAAACAAAATAAAATAAAAAACCTCTTCTAGCTGCTTTTCTCGTTGCAGTCACTAGATGGCACCCAAAGAACCTATTTCCCTTTAATTGACAGAAGAAAAAGTACAGCTAGAACAGCAAGTCTTCATAGGGTAAAAGGAACAAGGCTTCTGTTCTCTGTCCAATTTCCTTTTTATTTATCAGCTACTTGGGCAAAGATGCACAGATGTGTTTCATAATCACGTGGCACTTTTTTTTTTAATAGTCTTTTCAAGTCCACTACACTTTTTTACAGGTCTTTTCCTTCAAAATAAATCAGTTTTCTATCCTTTCTTACACAGCAGTTTTTATCCTGCCCATTTCTTATTCTGATATATGCACCGCTCCACGTCGTTAGAAACACTTGAGTCACTTCCTTCTCTTGAGGATTAGAGTCACCCAATGTCACTGCCTCGCTCCCTGCTCGACAGTCTGCCACAACATGCTGTCAAAACGTGTCCTGGAAAATTCCCCATTGCGCTTCCGCCTTTCAGCTACATTGGCTTTTCCCCACATCTGTATCTCCCCTAGGAGATACCGTGATCAAGTTCGAGCAACCAAAACATGTGCGTTTGCTCTCATGAAAAAGGAATTCATCATTTCCCGAACTCTGCTTGGGGGGAAAACAAAGTGCTGAAAAGAGAAATTAGTTTGGCTGCAAGTCAAATTCCAGCTCAAAAATTGCAACAACTTCTTTTTCCTCTCTGTATTCTGTCCTAAAACTCAAGCAAACTCTTCTATCTATATAAGTCCAAGAGTAACAGACTGAAGATTGATTGAAATTATTTTTGTAAGTGTAATCTTGAAATTGGTGTGAATGTATTGATTTATGTGCGAGCATGTGTATTTATGTATGTGAGTGTACATAAGTATGTATACACTCACACCCACATATATACATGTATGTGTGTTTTTTTAAGGGTTTTGGTACTTCCTGCATAGGAAAATTTAATATAATAAAAGGGTTGAGTTTCAAATTAGTTTGAAACATATTAAGGAAATATATGTGTGTGTGAATATATATACAGTAACACCTGCAAAAACTGGAACCTGCGTAAGGCAGAAACCTGTCAGAGAAGGAAAACTCAAATAATAAAGAGCAATAGGAAAGTGGTCAGACTGCACCCTGTCAAAGGTGGAAAACCTGTTGCCAACAACTCAATTTCAACTCATGGCGACCCCACGTGTTACAGGGTAGATAGAACTGCTGCATAGGGTTATCTTGGCTGTAATCTTTACTGAAGCAGATCACCAGGTCTTTCTTCCCTGGAGCGACCAGGTGGGTTCAAACTGCCAACCTTTAGGTGAGCAGCTGACCACAAACCACTTGTGCCACCTGGGTTCTAAATACATATATTTGTATATATTTCTACATATATACAGTGAAACCTGTGAGAGCCGGAACTCCATGGGGTTGCCTTGTTTTTCTGAATCTTGCACATTTTTCACCTTTGATGGGGTACAGTCTTACCACTTTTCTGTCACTCTCAATTAGGAAATATTTGCATTTTCCTTCTCTGACTGGCTCTGGCTTTCACAGATTTTACTGTGTATGTGTATGTAAAACCTCCCTCTTTGTCTGTCTAAGACCTCCACCCCATTCACAGCCAGTCAGCTTTAGGAACTCCGTGGTACTTGGCTTCACAGAACTTGAATCAGGGCAATCAAGGCCTTTGATCCATTTTCCTAGCCAGTTGTTCTTCTTTCTCAAGGATTATGCCTGGCGCCAGAAGTTCCCCTTATCCTATTGTATATGGACTGTAATTAAAGATGCTTCTCATAGACAAAATCTTCCTGGGACCCAGATGTTGCTCTTCCTGTTCCTTCTAAATAGCATAACCTTGTATGCCTGAGATTTAAAAAAAAAAAAAAAAAAACAGCATTGCCATCAATTCCTACTCATAGCAGCCCTAAAGGACAGAGTAGAATTGCCCTATAGGGTTTCCAAGGAGCAGCTGGTGGATTTGAACTGCTCACCTTTTGGTTAGCAGCCAAGCTCTTAACCACTACACCACCAGAGTTCCACACCTGAGATGGAGGAAGAGTTTCCAGACCCGTTTATTTTATAAACTGATATGCCACCTTTTTTGCTTTTTTTTAGTTATTTATGTTATCCATAATATTTCTTGGAGGCTGAGGGATTGGCTTGCTCTCAGGTTATAAACTTGTTCACTGAGTTTCTTCCTCTTCCTCTTCCACTTATTAGAGAAGGTAACAGGTGACCATGGACGTGATGTCAATGGTCAATTACGACATACCCTTTGGAAGGTCAGTGGGAAGCTTTTCTGTAGAGCAAATGTACAATAGATGCCACTGATTTTATGTATCTTTCTTGTCTTTCTCTAATCGATAAAGCAGAGGAGGTTTCCATGACTATAAGCTGGAAAACTTAAATAGGATCAAACAAGCAAAGATCCCATTTTATTCAGAAAATGTGGAGAATCCTAGAAACCCCTGATTGGAAGACAGAGTCATATATCATTGGTTATCAACCCTGGTTGTGCAAAAGAACCCCTGCAGTTACAAATTTCTATACTCTATCCCCGATTGTTGTTGTTGTTAGGCGTTGTCGAGTCGGTTCCAAGGTTCCGACCCATAGAGACCCTGTGTACGACAGAGCAAGACACTGCCAAGTCTTGCACCATCCTCACAATCATTGCTATGTTTGAATTCATTGTTGCAGCCACTGTGTCAATCCATGTCCTTGGGAGTCTTGCTCTTTTTTCACTCACCCTCTACTTTACCTAGCATGATATCCTTCTCCACAGACTGTTCCCTCCTGATAACATTGCCAAAGTGCGTGAGATGAAGTATCGCCATCCTTGCTTCTAAGGAGCATTCTGGCTGTACTTCTTAAGACAGACTTGTTCATTCTGGCAGTCCATGGTATAGTCAATATTCTTTGCCAACACCATAATTCAAAGGCATCAATTCTTGGTTGGTCTTCCTTATTCCTTGTCCAGCTTTTGCATGCATATGAGGTGACTGAATATACCATGGCTTGGGTCAGGCTGACCTTAGTCTTCAAGGTGACGTCTTTGCTTTTTAACACTTGAAAAAGGTCTTTTGCAGCAGATTTGCCCAATGCAATGCGTCGTTTGATTTCTTGACTGCTGCTTCCACGATTACCCCAGACTACTGACGCATAATTCCCAGTGGTGGGCCCAGGATTTGTAGTTTTCTCAAAGCGATTTGGGTCAATTACAAGCAGTTTATGGATTAGCGTTTGGAAACACAGGTCTGGACTCTTCAGCAAGTCTGAATCTTTGTCTTATTGTCACTGTCTCAAGGCCAAGTGTTCTTTCAGAATTTTTATCCTTGGATATTTCTGACAAATAGCAGTAGCAATAATATATGATGGTGATTTACAAAACAGCTGTTGAGCCACTGTTTGGTTGACTCCTCATTGATGCCAGTCGCTACACTCAGCACTTTGCATACGTTGACGCGTTTAATCATTATAATAACCCTGCATGTTAGATGTTATTTTCCCTATTTATCAGACAGGGAAATTGAGGCTCAGAGTGGTTAAACATCTTGCGAAGCTTATACAACGACTAAGTAGTGGAACACGTATTTAAAACCCACGACTTTCTGATGCCGTAATTTGTGTACTTAACAACTCTCTTGAGCTGCCTCTCGAGGTTTGAAACGTCTTCCTTACAGTGACCCAAGGTCGATATTCTTGTAGACTTCATTCACAGCGTCTGATTTTCCTTAAGATGTTATAGAATAGAAAACTAAGTTCTGTAGTAAATTAACTTCTTGGATATATGGAAAACGACATGTAGCCACCCTAAGTGGCTTGTCCTTTCCAGGTTAAACATCCACATTTCTTCAGCATAGCTAGGTTGCGTCTGTCCCCCATGGCTGGCGACACTTCCTTACACGACCTCGTTTTGAGGCCTTTCCTCACCAAGGTCAATCTCCTCTGAATATACCATCGGCATCTCTGTCACTCTAACAATGGATATTCCGCGTGGTACCAGACTGCCCAAGACAAGGCTGAGTAGCAAGAGGCCAAACCTGATTCCTGCTGCCCACAATGGCTGCTTCTAAAATGGTGGTCTACAAAGAGGACTCATCGTTTTTATGCTGGGGTTGGTTTTGTTTTAACAGCCAACACTTTAAAGAAGTTTTTATTTTGTTTCATTTTTAAACTAGTCCTACCTTTGTGGTCTACAGGTAAGCCTGAAGTAAACCAAAACCAAAAAAATAATGTTTGAAATTTTTTGTGCTAACTAATGTCTTTACATGTAGTATTTTGTTCAACCTTAAGGCTTTAAACTAGCAAAACAAGTGATTTTTAAAAAGGGGGTTGCATTTTCCATTCATGTGGGTTGTTGGTAAACAAAGATATTGCTGGTATATTGGTAGTTGTGTGATAGATCAGAAACCTTTTTCTGCTCTTACCTGGTATCCATCTGTAGGGAAGTGTCAGCATAGCCAATATAAATCTTACTGTTTCAGATGAATTTTATTTAGTTTCCTTTATTTCTTGAAGACAAGTAAATTTAGTGTCTACCTTTCATGGTCTTTATTTCTACAGAATAAGAGGTTGCTGCTCAGGCAATTTCTCCCAGCCCATGTGAATTCTCTCAAAGATGTTTTATTTTATATTGTGAGAAGAAAAATATCTTGATCAAGCATAATAATGTAGTCTTCCTTTTAAAGGTTTCGACGTCATTTTTTTAAATAATTTGAAATTGACTCAAATTGCTTTAGAAATTGTTACTCATGGTGACCGTATATGTATGACACAGTAGAGCTGCCCCATAGGGTTTACTAGGATGTAATCTTTATGGAAGCAGATTTCCAGGTCTTCTCTTCTGCAGAGCTGCTGGGTGGGTTCGAACCACAAACCTTTTGGTTAGCAGGCCAGCACTTAACCATTGGGCCACCAGGGCTCCTAACTAAACACGAATAGAGACATTTTTGGAAATTGATGTGACACCAGGGGAAAAACAATACTGAGTTTGAGTCACTCAGGCTCTTTCTTACTATCCCATTCCAAGCTGATCAAGAGGGTTGAATACGGGGACCAATCTGCCCTGATCACCTTTTCATGGGGATTTCCGCCAAATGACTAGTAAAGAAAATATGTCCAGTAACATGAGCAGTGAGAAAACATACTTAGTGGTACATTGTTTAATCTCTGTGCCTTATCTAGGCCAACTTTAAAATATCACTAAATAAACATCTCTAAACTAGTAATATTAAATCTCTAGAGTTTCTAGAACCTAGTTTGGGAATTAAGGATCAAAAGCCAAAATTCTGGCAATAATCTTTATGTTTATTTGATGTATGAATTTAAAGTTTGTTATAGATTTGTTTTTAAAAGAAGTTTTTTTGTTTGTTTGTTTACTAGAAACTCCAGGCCCTTGGTCATTTTCTAACCTACTGGTAGACTTTTGAGTCACCACCCCAGTATCTAGTCCTTCAAGTTTTTCTTGCCAAGAGTACCCAGCTTCTCCTTCGTGGAACTCAATCCATTTCTAATTTGCCTCTTTGACCCAGAAGCACCAGGAACAGGCCATGGTTTGCTTAAGTGGATCAATATTTCTCAGCATCAACTCACGCCACCACACAGAGTCAGTAGTTCAAGGATAATCACATGACTCAAAAAAAAAGACAGTAAGAGAGAGTGAGTCCCAGGCCTTATGTGGCAACCATGGAAGCAGTGAGGCAGGACGTCCTGAGTAAGACAGCTTAAAGCTTCCGGGAGGCAACAAGTGGTCTAAATCTAAAGCCAACACTTCAGAAAAGACAAATAGAGAGATGCTGGGACCTTAGTGACATGAATTGAAGTCTTGAAGCAAGCTCTACCTCTACTTCTCCCTCTACCCCTGGACTCCTCCGTTACGTTACCCAATACATTCATTTTATTGTTTAAGCCCCCTTGAGTCAGGTTTGGAGTACCTAGCTGGTGCAAATGGTTAATGCACTCGGCTGTTAACCGAAAGGTTGGTGATCTACTCCTGGAAAAATCAGCCATTGGAAAGCCTGTGGAGCACAGGTGGAGTCACGATGAGTCAGAATTAACTGTATGGTAACTGGTGCTGGTGGTGGAGTCAGGTTTTCTGTCACCTGTAAATAGCTTTCCTGAGACCTGGTTTCTCATCGGTAAACTGATGTTAACATTACCATCCTCATCCGGGCTTTGTGGTGATTAAATCAGATAACATTTGTCAAGCACATGGCATGTGGTGAACATTCAACAACTATTAATTCCGCTTCCTTTTCTTTTCCTCTTTTCCTCCTACAAACTTCTGGAGATGGATGAATCAGACCAAAGCTCCAACTCTCCAGGGAGTTTTCAGAGAAGAGAGTGGTATAGGATAAGGGCTGAGGTGGTAACTAAAGAGAATACAATTCCCACTGGCTCCCCTTAGTCCTGCTCTATCCTACTGCCTTTTCCAGGAGGGTCTAGCTGTCAGCCATGTTGGTGTCTGTCTGATAGAAAAACTAACAGTTCTTCAAAGTAAGCAATCAAACAGGGGACTAGACAAACAAGACTTCAATAAGATGCACACCTCAAAGAGGCAGCATTTAAACATCCATGGACATTTTGTTTTCCTGGGAGATAAAGCTTACACAAGATGGTAAATATTGGGTGTAGATGCGTTAAGATGAGTCTGGTTTTAGATGAGAAAAATTTTAGAGAGCTACAGATTAAGAAGATGTCCAATCTGAAATGTTTTAGACAGTTCCATCTAACTGTGAGATCACTTTTTTTTTCATTTGGTTACACAGTTTTGCAACAGGAAAGGGATGACCTTATTCAAACTTGCATTTGAAAGATGAAGGAAGTGAGGTGACTTACTGCAGCCCCACAACAGTTAAAGGCAGAGCCAGGACTGCTGACTCACAGTCTGGTGTTCCTTAAATAGACTGTGCTCCATCCCAGCCCTTGCTAAACAGGCTCCATTTCACTTTCCATTGCAAACCAAATGTCTGGCAGACACAGAAACACCCATCAAGTCTAACAAGGATAGCCAGTTTTCCCAAAGGTAGTTCAATTGTCATCTGTGAGTCAGCGTCAGGTCTCAGGGGCACATCTCCATGTTGCTGCACAGGGAAAAACGAGGCGTGTAGCAGAGCACAGACAACCTCTAGACCAGAGTCTCACAACCTCAGCACTATTGACGTTATGGCTGGATAAGTCTTTGTTGGAGGGTGAGGGCTGTCCTGTGCATGATAGGATATTTAGCAGCATCCCTGGGTGCCAGGAGCACCCCTTTAGTTGTGACAACTAAAAAGTCTCCAAAAAAAACCAAAACTCATTGCTGTTGAGTCGATTCCAACTCATAGTGACCCTATAAGACAGAGAAGAACTGCCTTGCAGGATTTCCAAGGAGAGGTTGGTGGATTTGAACTGCCAACCTTTTGGTTAGCAGCTGAGCTCTAAACCACTGCACCACCAGGGCTCCAAAACATTGTCAAATGTCCCCTGGGGGGTAAAAACATCCTCACTGAGGACTACTGCTCTCAAGGAAAGGCCTTTTTCACTGAGCAGTCCTTAAACCATTTTCTCCCACAGTGCAGTTCTGAATGAGGGTCCTAATGCAGAAAGGGGAAAGATAAGACATAAGGTGTGAGTTACTCTTGGCATTTGGAGTACATTTTTTCAGGCGAATTAAAAAAATCGTCAGGCTTCTAGACTACATTTTTACCTGATTCCAATATGTCGGTTACTGTCAGTAAGTACTTCCATGATCCCTCTGAAGAAAGCATCAGTGAGCTGAAGGCAATGAGAATAGTGAAGGCCAACTAACAATCTCATCTTCATTATTTTGTTTCGATTCCTAAGTATGTTGAGGAAAGCAGACAGTTTTTATTTCTTTACTTGGTAGTATTTTACTTTTATAGCAAAGAAGAAACCTGAAGCACTCTGATACCTTCTCACTACCACAGCAAGGAGAAAGTATACATTAAATTAACAAAAATGGGAAGGTAGCCCCAATAATATAAGAAATGACAATGGAGACTTGTTTTAGTTTCCTTTTTAAAAAAAGAAAATTTTTTATTGTGTGCTAGGTGAAAATTTACAGAGCAAATTAATTTCCCACTTGATAGTTTGTACATAAAGTGTTCCATGGCCTTGGTTTCATTCCCCACAATGTGTCAGCACTTTCCCCATTCCCACATTGGGTTTCCCATTTGCTTTTGTCCTGATTTTCTACTCCTTCCTACCTTCTCATCTTAGCTTTTGGGCAAATGTTGTCCTTTTGATCTTGTATAATTGATTGCTCTAAGGAGCAAGTTCCTCTTGGGTGTTATTGTTTATTTTATGGGCCTGTCAATGGTTTGGCTGAAAGGTGGTCTCCGGGAATGGCTTCAGTTCCAGTTCGGAAGGGTGTCTTAGGGCTATGGTCTTGGGGTTTCCTCCATTCTCTGTCAGACCAGTAAGTCTGGTCTTTTTTGTGAATTTTTTTTTTGTTCTACAATTTTTCTCTTGCTCTGTGGTGCAGTGGATAAGAGCTCAGCTACTAACCAGAAGGTCAGCAGTTCTAATCCACCAGCTGTTCCTTGGAAACCCTATGGGGCACTTCTACTCTGTCCTATAGGGTTGCTGTGAGTTGGAATTAACTCAACAGCAATGGGTTTGGTTTTTGGTTTTCTGTCTAGGACTATCTTAGTTTGCTAGTGCTGCTGTAACAGAAATACCACAAGTGGGTGGTTTTAAAGAACAGAAATTTATTTTCTCACAGTTCAAGAGGCTAGAAGTCCAAATTCAGGGCACCAGATGTAGAGGGAGGTTCTTTCTTTGTCAGCTCTTGGGGAAGATCTTTGTCTCTTTCAGCTTCTGTTCCAGGTTCCTTGGGGATCTCTACATGTGGCATTCCCCTACCCCCTTTGTGCTTCCTTCTCTTTGTGTCTATGCTGCTCTTTATATTTCAAAAGTGTTAGGTTTAAGACACACCCTACATTGGTATGGCCTCCTTAACATAACAAAAACCCTATTCCCAAATGGGATTACATCCACAGGTATAGGAGTTAGGACTCCGGCACATATTTTGGGGGAACACAGTTTAATCCATAATAGGATTCCATGGAAATTAACGGATCAAAACCTGCACACTCAGACTACATACCTGTCAAATTCCCAGCATTCCTTTCTCTTGGATGTCCCTACAGAAGGAGCACACAACATTTTCACTCCTGAGTCCCTGCCAAGCTCCACAGCACTAAGGGTGCCATGGGTGTGGTGAGTGCAGCGTTCTAAGGCAGAAGCTGAGGTAAAGAAGCGAAGAGAAGAAGGATAGCAAAGGGTTGTAGGAATATGGAAAAGAAAAAGAAAAGCAAATGAACGGGAGGTAGATAGGGAGTACAACTAGGCTGAGGACTCTACCCCCAACCCCCTAAAAACCAAACCCGTTGCCGTTGAGTTGATTCCAACTCATAGCGACCCTATAGCACAGAGTAGAACTGCCCCATAGCGTTTCCACGGAGCAGCTGGTGGATTCGAACCACTGACCTTTTGGTTAGCCGCCAAACCCTTAACCACTGTGCCACCAGGGCTCTGACTCTACCCTAGTCCTGGAAAAATCATTTTAAAAAAATTAGATTTTCTCAGCATATATTATTTTTGTGAAATATATTTAAAATATTCTTTTAGAAAGTTTGCATCCAAACACCAGTTGTGTTTCTGCCGCTCTGAATAGTTAACTATGTCCAATTTACGTTATTAAATCTGATACAGTAAGAAATAATACCAAATACTGTATCAACCTTACTTAATCAGCCCTTCTGAATATCATAATGTCTCCACTGCTATTTCAAGCTGTCCTTGGAGATAGTTGCAGCCCGGTAATATACAAAAGATTTCCTTTCTGCCTTCCTAATTGTCTAGGACAACACATTCGTACATTTCATTTTTAATCATCTAAAGCTTTTCAGACACCCCAGAGGTATGTTTTCAATAGTACAATAAATGAGATCCAAGATTTCTAAGAGCCTTATGTTTCTTTCTTCTCGTGGTTGATAACGTTCTGTTTCTACCTTGTATTGGATGCCAGATGTGGGGCAGATAGCATAAGGAGAAAAAAATAAGAAGGCTATTCACAGGAGGGCCAGATTCATATAAGAGTGAAAATGATTTCCCCAAACCAGGAAGCCTCTTTCTTAAAAAAAGAAGTCTCCATTCATTTCAAGTGCTAAGATAAGGCAATTTGGAGTGATTTTCACCTTGGCCCAGAAATCTTTAGTAGACACAGAGCTGTTAGAAGAGGATTGAATGGCATGCATTGGAGTACAGAGAGGGGAACGGACATACCGGAAAAAAAAATCTTCCAACTCAAAAAATTCTCCAGAATTGTAAATCTGATTATGAACATGCTCCCACACTTGGAGAGCTATAAATAAAATGAGTGGTGTTACATTATTTTAAAAGAAAGTTCCTGGTTTTGTTTTTCTGCATGAATAGGGCAGATTTATAATAATGAAGGCAAGACAGGAGAAGGGGAAGCTGTAAGTAAATACTTAGAGTATAACTATGAGTATTTATAAGTAAAGAATTCAAAATCACTTTGATCTTCCCCTATAGCTCTGGATTGAATCATTTTAGAATGAGGTCTGGAACTCCGTGCTTTAAAAAAAAATCTCCCTAAGTGGCTTGAATGCTTTGTCCAGTTTAGAAGCCACTGGAGAACTCAGCTAAAGAGACAGTTTGTAAAACTGTGCTGATTTCAACCATGTCAGAGCTTTACGTGCTCCTGATTTACCCACCTTGCTCTGTTTAGCCTCTGGCTTTCTATGTCTTCATATGTGTTGTTGGCTTTGTGGGGTCCTACGGCTCTCTGTAGATCTAATGAAAACTGTGGACCTCTACCCTTGAAAAAGACACGTGCACAGACAGGTAGAAATTTTACATGCAATGTTAGGGTGCTCACGGATGGCTGAAGTCTATCTAGGGAGCAGAACCCCTGTTTGCATGATTGCCTTTGTGGTTTGTGAGAGTTCATAGTTCATTGCCCCTCAAGATTCAGTGCCTACGTTCTGTTTTGTTTTTTTTAAAGGAAGCTACTATAATTAAGAGACTAGGCGTAAGGAAGAACCAGAAAAGCCGTAGGCAGTGATCCAGACTATTGCTTTAGCCTTTTAAGTGGTCTCTGCCTCTGGTCTTTCTCCCTCTGGGCCATTCTCCACAAATCAGCCAGAGTAATACTGTATTTTTATGCAAATACTGTGCATCTTCTGCGTTTGTTTGCCAGCTGCTTCCTCCCCCCATTGAGAGTCACCCTCACAAGCAAGTGTCACCAAGCCAATTCTCTTCCACATGTTGCTGTAAAAAATAAAAATAAAAAACAAAAAGCATTGCCCGCTTAGGAAGTTATCTCATGAGGGGAAGGGGGACACAGCCAACAAACAAACGCAGAAGGTGCGTGCTATTTGCATAAAAATACAGTATTTCCAAAATGAGTCTCTGACTGTATCCCACCCATGCATACAAACCTTCAAGGTCACCCTATTGCCATAGGGATGACATTCAAGTTAAATTGTGTAGCATTCAAATCCGGTCAGGTCAAGCCTCAATTGTCATTGGTGTCCTGTACTTCAGCATTACATAAGGAAGCTGTATGGATTGAATTGTGTCCCCTCAAATCTGTCAGCTTGGCTAGTCCATGATTCCCAGTGTTGTGTGATTATCCACTATTTTCTCATCTGATGTGATTTTCCTATGTGTTGTAAATACTGTCTCTATGATGTTAATGAGATGAAATTAGCGGCAGTTACGTTAATGAGGCAGGACTCAATCTACAAGATTAGGTTGTGTCTTAAGTCAATCTCTTTTGTGATATAAAAGAGATAAGCTAGCAGAGAGACAGAGGGACCTGGTACCACCAAGAAACAAGAGCCTTCGACCCCAGGGTCCCTGCGCTGAGAAGCTCCTCGATTGCGGAATACTGATGACAAAGCCATTCCCCTAGAACCAACAGAGAGAGAAAGCTGGCTTTTCCCTAGAGCTGGCACCCTAAAATCAGACTACCCAGTGGATTTTAACTGCCGACCTTTTGGTTAGCAGCTTTAACCACTGTGCCACCAGAGCTCCAGGAAGTTAGAAATACTGTAGATTGTTGTCCAGAAAGTATTTGTTATTGAAGTGATTGTATGAGTGAATGGGTTTTAACTCAGTCTGTGAAATGTGGGTCTACAGCCCTACAGCTTATGAACATGTTGTTGTTGTTAGGTACCGTCTAGTTGGTTCTGACTCACAGTGACGCTATGTACAACAGAACCAAACACTGCCCAGTCCTGTGCCATCCTCACAATCGTTGTTATGCTTGAGCCCATTGTTGCAGCCACTGTGTCAATACATCTTGTTGAGGGTCATCCTCTTTTTCACTGACCCCCTACTTTACCAAGCATGATGCCCTTCTCAAGGGACCCATCCCTCCTGATAACACGTCCAAAGTATGTAAGATGTAGTCTCTCCATGCTTGCTTCTAAGGAATATTCTGGTTGTACTTCTTCCAAGACAGATTTGTTTGTTCTTTTGGCAGTCCATGGTATATTCGATATTCTTCGCCAATACCACAATTTAAAGGCATCAATTCTTCTTCGGTCTGCTTTATTCATTGTCCAGCTTTCACATACATATGAGGCAATTGAAAATACCATGGCTTGGGTCAGGCACACCTTAGTCTTCGAGGTGACATCTTTGCTTTTAAACCCTTTAAAGAGGTCTTTTGCAGGAGATTTGCCCAATTCAATGAGTCTTTTGATTTCCTGACCGCTGCTTCCATGGGTGTTGATTGTGGATCCAAGTAAAATGAAATCCTTGACAACTTCAATCTTTTCTCCATTTATCATGATGTTGCTTATTGGTCCAGTTGTGAGGATTTTTGTTTTCTTTATGTTGAGGTGTAATCCATACTGAAGGCTGTGGTCTTTAATCTTCATCAGTAAGCACTTCAAGTCCTCTTCACTTTCAGCAAGCAATGTTGTGTCATCTGCATAACGAAAGTTGTTAATGAGTCTTCCTCCAATCTTGACGCCCTGCTTTTCTTTATAGAGTCCAGCTTCTTGGATTATATGCTCAGTATACAGATTAAATGGGCATGGTGAAAGGATACAACCCTGACATACACCTTTCTTGACTTTAAACCACACAGTATCCCCTTGTTCTGTTTGAACAACTGCCTCTTGATCTATATACAGGTTCCTCATGAGCACAATTAAGTGTTTTGGAATTCCCATTCTTCCCAATGTTATCTGTAATTTGTTGTGATCCACACGTCAAATGCCTTTGTATAGTCAATAAAACTCAGGTAAACATCTTTCTAGTATTCTTTGATTTCAGCCAGGATCCACCTGACATCAGCAATGATATCCCTGGTTCCACGTTCCCTTCTGAATCCAGCCTGAACTTCTGGCAATTCCCTGTCGATATACTGCTGCAGCTGCTTTTGTATGATCTTCAGCAAAATTTTACTTGGGTGTGATATTAATGATATTGTTCGATAATTTCCACATTCAGTTGGATCACCTTTCTTGGGAATAGGCATAAATATGGATCTCTTCCAGTCGGTTGGCCAGGTATGTGATAAAAGCATATACTCCCAATGACATCTGGTCTGAAGTTTCTCTAAAAAGACTACCTGATAGTATTTAGAGTAGGTAATTTTGTACTAATGATATCACTTTGGGCATGCTTGTCTTGGAATAGGTAATAAGAGGTAGCTGTTATTGATCACCCTCTCTGTGCCATGTACTGTCCCAAAGCCTTGATTAACATTAACTCATTTATCCCTCACAACCCTAAAAGTAAGGTTCTATTATCATCCCCATTTTACAGATGAGGAAACTTAGGCACAAAGAGGTTGTGTTACCACTTCCCCAAAGCTACATAGCTATTCAACAGAAGAGTCACAATTCAAACTGTCAGCTGGCTCCAGAGCCCATGTTTTTAACCACTGTACTAGACTGCCTTTTGAAAGAGTAGTGAGGTTACAACACTGTGCATTTTTTTTAATGTATATTTAATCTGAATCCATACCTGTAATTGGATTTCAAACTTATGAAGAAGAAACTAACCTTTTCTACTACCTGGCTAAGTAGACGGTTGGCTCGTGCTTCTGTGTCCTTATTATTAAGTTTTCAGATCGGGAAACTTATTATTTTTTTTAATTTCATTGTGTTTGAGGTGAAAGTTTAGTTTGTAATTCAAAAATTTTTACACGAATTGTTTTGTGACATTGGGTGCAGTCCCTGAAATGTGTCAGCACTCTCCCCCTTTCCCTTCCCACCCCAGGGTCTCAGTGTCCATTCCTCCAGTTTTCGTGTCCCTTCCTGCCTTCTAGAGTTTGATTTTGGGCAGGTGTCTTGGTTATCTAGTGCTGCTGTAACAGAAATACCACAAGTGGATGCCTTTAACCAAGAGAAATTTATTCTCTCACCATCTAGTAGGCTGCAAGTCCAAATTCAGGGCGTCACCTCCAGGGGGAGGATTTCTCTCTCCCTTGACTCTGGAAGAAGGTCCTTCTCATCACTCTTCCCTTAGTCAAGGAGCTTCTCAGGAGCAGGGACCCTGGGTCCAAAGGACGCACTCTGCTCCTGGCACTTCTTTCTTGGTGGTACGAGGCCCCGCATCTCTCTACTTGCTTCTCTGTTTTATATCTCAAAAGAGATTGGCTTAAGACACTATCTAATCTTGTAGATCTCATCAATATAACTGCTGCCAATCCATCTTATTACATCGTAGTGGTAGGTTTTACAACACATAGGGAAATCACATCAGATGACAAAATGGTAGACAATCTTACAATATGGGGAATCATGACCTAGCCAAGTTGACAGATACTTCTGGGGGCCACAATTCAATCCATGACAGCAGGTGTTGCCCATTTGGTCTTGTATACTTGATTGGTCTAAGAAGCATATTCCTCACGTGTGTTATTGTTTGTTTTATAGGCCTGTCTAATCTTTGGCTGAGAGGTGGACTTCGGGAGTGACTTCAATTCTGAGTTAGCAGGGTGTCCTGGGGCCAAAGTCTCAGGGGTCCTCCAGTCTCTGTCAGACCAGTAAGTCTGGTCTTTCTTTGTGAATTTAATTTTTGTTCTACATTTTTCTCCCTCTTTGTCTGGGACCCTCCATTGTGATCCCTGTCAGAGCAGTCGGTGGTGGTAGCCAGGTATCTTCTAGCTCTTCTAGGCTTAAGCTGGTGGAGGCTGTGGTTCATGTGGTCCATTAGTCCTTTGGTCTAATATTTTCCTTGTGTCTTTAGTTTTCTTTCTTCTCCTTTGCTCGGAACGAGGGAACACTTTTGATTTGTTATTAATAATAGAATGTTTCTCCTCCTATTTAACTAGAGACTGAAAGAAGTAAAAACAAAAAGAAAGAAAGAAAACAGACAAGAATGAAATCTATAAAACTTTTAGGAACAAAGATCTAAACAGAATCTCCTACAAATTTTTTTCAGTATTATTTTAATATTATAATATTTTTGAGACCGTCCGTGCCTGTTACGATCCTAAGCACTGGGGATCCAGTAGGAAACACAGCTAACAAGGCCTGAGTTCTGCTGGGGTTCACATTCCAGGTCGATTGCTAAGTAACAAGTGAAGATACGAGCAACAATTTCAGATAATCATGAGCGCTAGGAAGAAAATAAAACAAGGTGTTTTGGTAGAGAGAGTACCTAGATGGTGAGGATATTGGTGGCTCAGTGGCAGAATTCTCACCTTCCATGTTGGACACCCGGTTCAGTTCATGACTAATTCACCTCATGCACAGCCAGCACCCACTTGTCGGTGGAAGCTTGCATGTTGCTACGATGCTGAACAGGTTTCAGCAGAGCTTACAGACTAAGACAGACTGGGAAGAAAGGCCTGGTGATCTGCTTCTGAAAATCAGGCAGTGAAAACTCTGTGGAGTACAACGATCTGATCTCCCGATGCAAACTAATGCAATGTGAGCTCCACTGGAACCTTGGCGACATTTTGTTCCTTTCTGCATGAGGTCACCATGAGTCGGGCTGACTCAATGGCAACCAAGAACAATGACAACAGCCTAGATGGTTGTATTTTAGATTTTAGATTTGTTAATACCAAAGGACTAAAAAAGAAAACAAAAAGTCCTAACATGAGTCATTTGGAGTTGAGATTTAGTTAAGGGTTTTGGTTATAAAAGAAAGCGTATCTCGCTTTCTGTGTTGTCTTTAAGTTTTACATGAAACTAAACTTTTCATCAGTCTTTAAAATTCTCTTTTTGCATTTCATGTTTTATACTTTTAATGCAAGAATGTCAATCAGACCAATTTATTTTTCCCTGTAAATGAATTCAGGCAGGAAATTTGGGGAAATTGTATCTCTGAGATGTTTCCTATCAGCTTGTGAATTTTTCGTGGAAATTTTTCTGAATATTTCCAAACTTATTAATCTAGCTGAAGACCTAGGAGCTACTAACTGGAGCAAAATAAGAGAATGGATATCTCTATGTAGTGGTTTTTTTTTTTTAGTTTTATTTACAGATCTGAACCAACCCTGGAATATCACGGTAAACCTGCTGGAAAATAGAAAATGAGAAAGAAACCAATGATGCCGTATCTTTTTAAGAATAATTCAGGAACTTATAAAGTACGTGATTACCAGACGGAGGAGTAAATATGCACAATTCTATAGTTCAATGAAAAATTTTAAACTATTCATCCTAGAGTTTAAACTTAAAAAATTGACATTTGACGCTGGAGTAATTCCCTGAAATGGAATTCCTTCCTTGGGCTTTCCGGTGTTCACTCCGAAGGGCGTCAGGCAAATTTCTGGTATTCACGACCTTGCCGTTTTCATGCTGTCTTTTTTTGGAAGATTTAGTAGTATACCTATGCCCAGTGGTCAAAATGATGGGAGCAACACTATAAACAACAATGGCCCCCACCACGTCACATCAGGAGGGAATTGTTCTCTCCAGTTCAGTGATTACAGGGCAAGTTTTGTGAGATAACCTTTGCAAATGGCTCTTAATACTTCCATTTTCTCCTTGGACTGCAATATATTGCTGGTCATAAAACTGATGAGTTCTGCCAAAAACAAAATTGCAAATTAAGACAGTCCAGGGACCGCCAGGCAATCTGTCTCTGTTTATAGTTACCACTGTTAATTTCAGTCTGTGACTGAGGCTGGGACTCTATCAAGCTTCTGACAGGCTGAATACATACTTGCTTGGTAATTACACTGTAGGATGTACTACGGTCATGTGGTATTTATATTGAATCTGTATCATTGATAAACAGAGGTAAGTGAAATTGTCTAACATCTGATACATCAAAGGTCTATATAACAGCACCTTTTCAAGGTTCTTCTTTAAGAGTTTAACTAGCATTTACTTACTAAGAATCTGAGATCATAAAATACAACAACAAAGATTAACTTCTATGTAATGCTTTCTAATTTAGAGTTTTCCTATCCATATAATGATTTGAGTCTCTCTCAGTATCCGAAGCCAGAGAAAGAGAAAGCCAAGTCTTAGACCCATGGACCTGGTAGCCAAGTGCAGTATTAGAATATGCCTAGGTCAAGCTGTTCATCCTTTGTTTCCAAAGCTCAGAAATGGCAGTGTCCTGAGGCCTTTGTAGAACTGAAGATCAATCAAGTTAAGCCTGGAAATCAATTTATGACATGCTGGCAGGGAGTTCTGAATAGTTGGTTTAAAATGTATTTTTATTGTCTGTTTAAAAAATAAAAATCAAAGAAAGGTTCTTCCATTGCCTGTAAAATGGTACAAAGTACTGGGCATCTTACGAGCTAAAAGGCATACTCTTGTTTTCAAGACTTCTAGTGAGATTCTGTGTTCCAGTACGGTTTTGCCCCTTATCAACTTGATAAGAGCAGATTGCTAGGTCCTTCTCCTGCGGAGCACCTGGGCTGATTTCAACCAACCTTTTGGTTAATGGCCCAAAGCTTAACTATTGTGCCACCAGGGCTCCTTTTTACAAACACATAGGGTCGCTATGAGTCGGAATCGACTCGACGGCCATGGATTTTGTTTGGTTTGGGCAGCTGATTAATCCCTTTAGAAGGCCTCCCTTATTACTCAATTCGCTCGGTTGTATTTAAATAAGATATGAACAAACAAATCCAAAGCAGCTGGGGGTAGAGGAAGCCTCTCGTGCATCAAAACCTATCTAGGAAATGAACTGTTAGTAAGTTAAATTTTGTGAAGAGATGAGTTATATGGTATTTTTTTTAAATGTATATATATATATATATATATATGTATATGTATATGTATGTATCAGAAGTAAGAACAGCGTTACTCACTTTCTCTTTCTTGGTTTTACCTGACCGCTCCTTAGTAAGAAGGAGAGTGATCTTGTAGCGTGTAAACTAAGTTGTTTCAGAGAGAGGAGGCCTTATTTTTCTGTGTGGTTTCGAGGAAGTTGTAGGATGAGACCAAATCTTCTTTTACACAGATGGATGTAATTATGCTGAGGAATGGAACAGGATATTTGGCGATTCCATAGTAAAGATCTGTTCTTCAGCGGTTTCTTATATCTTAACTCAAAACCCAGGATGATTTACCAGCTGGAAACAAGACCAGCGTGCAGGTTCTCACCCTCAGAAAGATTTTAAAAGGCAAAGGTAAAAACCATCTCTACCGCCATTGACGCTAGAGAAGCTGAGATGGTGCTAACTGCTATACCAAACGTCTAACATAGTTCTTTCCCTTGTCCTATTGGGTTTGTTTTCTTGTCTGTAATTAAGAGTAGCTCTGATCTACCGTAATGGTGAGCAGAAGAATAGTCACATGCCTGCAAAGTGTAGCTGCGAGTGCCACCATATGTTTTCATGATGAGCGCCTCTCTTCAGATTTCAATGTTGTTATCAAAGCAAGCCAGTTGATACTGTAATTTTCATCAGATTCCTCAGTGGAGGATGCCATTCCTTTAGGGAACTCACCGATGATTCCTCTACGGCAGTGGTTCTCAGACTTCAACCAAACCAAACCTGTTGCTGTGGAGTCAATTCTGATTCATGCCGACCCCATTTGTTACAGAGTAGAACTGCTCTCTAGGGTTTCCTTGGCAGTAATCTTGATGGAAGCAGATCAGCAGGCCTCTCCTTCATGGCACCACTGGGTGGGTTTGAAGTTTGAACTGCCAACCTTTAGGTTAGTAGTCAGCACAAACCACGTGCGCCATCCAGGGACCTTCTCAAACTTCAGAGAGCATCAATGTGACTGAAGAGCTTGTTAAAATATAGATTACTGGGCAGCACCTCTAGAGTTTATGGTTCGGTAGATCTGGGGTAGAGAAGCCCTGGTAGTGCAAAGTTAAGTGCTCAGCTCCTAACCAAAAGGTTGGCAGTTAGAACCCATCCAGTCGCTACGTGGGAGAAAGACCTGGTGATCTGCTCCCATAAAGATCGTAGTTGTTGTTACGTGCAGTCAAGTTGGTTCTGACTCATAGTGGCCCTATGTAAAACATTACGAAACACTGCCCAGTCCTGGGTTATCCTCACATCCTTTGCTTGAGCCGATTGTTGCAGCCACTGTGTCAATCCATCTTGTTGGGGGTCTTCTTCTTTTTCGTTGACCTGCTTTACCAAGCATTCTCCAGAGAATGGTCCCTCCTGATAACATGTCCAAAGTGAGACGAAGCCTCACCATCCTCACTTCCAAGGGGCACTGACTGTACTTCTTCCAAGACAGATTTGTTGTTCTTCTGGTAGCCCACGGTATATTCAGCATTCTTTGCCAACACCATAATTCAAAGGCATCAATTCTCCAGTCTTTCTTAGCCACCCATAAAGATTACAGCCTAGGAAACCCTATAAGGCAGTTCTACTCTGTCACATAATTTCAACGTTATGAGTTGAAATTGACTCCAAGGCATCAATAACAACAAGAGGTCTAGGGTGGGGCCCAATAATTTGTATTTCTAGCAAGTTCCCAGTTGATGTTGATGCAGGTCCAAGGAGGGCACTTAGAGAATCACATCTCTAGGGAAATTTACAGATATTCTTACTTGGGTTATTATGATCACCAAGTGATATCTATTTGGGTGGGCCACTGCGTTGAAGGAGTGCTGTCGACATGGCTTTGTCCTCTGGCTAAGTGAATATGGGCAAACAATTCTCAGATACACTATACAGCAAAATAAAAGTGGTAGTTCAAAACAGAATTCATTAGTAAAATATTAAATACATATGGTTACCAAGTCCCTAAATGTCTTAATTATCTAGTGCTGCTATAACAGAAATACCACAAGTGCATGGCTTTAACAAAGGGAAATTTATTCTTCCACCGTTTAGGAAGCTAAAGTCCGAATTCAGGGCACCAGCTCCAGTGGAAAGCTTTCTCTCTCTGTCAGTTCTGGGGGAAGATCCTTGTCATCAATCTTCCCCTTGTCTAGGAGCTTCTCAGGGCAAGAACCCTGGGTCCAAAGGACACGCTCTGCTCCTGGCACTGCTTTTTTGGTGGTATGAAGTCTCCCTGTCTCTCTGCTCTCTTCTCTCTTTTGTATCTCAAAAGAGATTGACTTAAAACACAATCTAATCTTGCAGATTGAGTCCTGCCTCATTAACATAACTGCCTCTAATCCTGCCTTAGTAACATCATAGAAGTGGGATTTACAAAACATAGGAAAATCACATCAGATGATAAAATGGTGGACAACCATACAATACTGGGAATCATGGCCTACCCAAGTTGACACATATTTTGGGGGGACACAATTCAATCCACAACATGAAAGTCAAGCAATAAAGGCCTTAGAATGTAAGTGGGGTGGTGGAGTCAGGGACAGAGAGGAGAAGTTCTAGGTTTAATACTGTTTTAGCTGCTAGCTTTTTAGAACGTATCTCACCAACCCTCAAAGACTGTGCATCTGAAACTAAAGACAACAGACAGTAAGAAGAGACATACAATTCTAACAATAGCTGAGGCAAATATGTTCTCTGGGGTGAAGAACTCATTTTTCTATCTCTCCATGATAGGAGACATTCAGTTGATCATAGGAATTATAAAATTAGTGCTATCATCAGCTTTTAAAAATAATGTGAGTCTGTAAAATTGTTCCATTTTTCTCAAGCTGAAAATAGGTTATTTTCTGCTCATTTTTCTTTATAAAAATATTCTTGTATAAAAGTTTAAAAAAAAAAAAAAAAGTAGTCTTATCCTAAAATCTTCTTAACATCCAGGTGATTTTTAAGGGTAAATTATAAGTTTCACAGAATGTTCGAGTACTATCTATTCCCATATTTTTTCATAAAATGGCCTTGTAATAATACCTTGAACCAGAATCTCTGAAAAGTTCAAAGCTATTCCTAAATCATTATATCACTTATTCTCAAAATACCTCTGCGAAGACGTAGTGAGATATTATTAACCCCGTTCTACAGACACAACAACTCTGAGGTCCAGACTGCTTTGTATTACTCAGTGACTCATGGGACAGAGCAGGTCACTATCTACTTGCTGTAGGGCATTTACATTCTGCCTTCACTTTCAAGCTACATGTCACGTACCTCCAGGATGAAAAGTGTTCTATTTTTGAATCAAGTCTTTATAAAATGTCAAGTTGCTTAATCCTAACTAATTCACTCAATTCTTCTCCAGGTTCCCACTATTAGCATATTCTTAGGAACTTTGCTCTGTATTTTAGCCATTTTACAGATGCTGTTCTTGTTATATAACAAATACTCTAATAACTTTTGCTTCTTACAAAATAATGCGGATTTATTGTAACGATTTTAGAAGATATTCAAAATAGAAAATAGAAATAACAATTTAAAAATTTTCCTATTATCCCATCGCTCAGAGATGTCCACAAATCCCACTTTGGAACATCCATCCACTTATTTTTCTATGATATCCTTTACGACAGAAAATGGGGTATGCTCTGTTATAGTTATTTCCCTTTAATAATATATGCTGAAGATCTCTGTATG
The DNA here is from genome assembly GCA_030035585.1 of Dugong dugon. Taxonomy (NCBI): domain Eukaryota; kingdom Metazoa; phylum Chordata; class Mammalia; order Sirenia; family Dugongidae; genus Dugong; species Dugong dugon. The sequence continues at coordinate 70,871,810 of CM057479.1, forward strand.
CTAATTACTGCTCCCTACGACCTTTTTTCTGGTAAATGTTGTTGAAGTATGGCAGTGCACAGGAAAGTCACTAATCAATCATCAATGTACAGCTTGATAGACATTCACAAACTGAACCTCCTCATGGATCAGCCTGAACCAAGAAACAGAAGAGTTGACAGAACTCCAGGAGCCCATTGTGTGTACCTTCAGTCATGAGGTGCCCCAAGCCTTAACCACCAGTTATTCTGTGCCTGATTTTGAGCTATATAAAAATGATATACAGTATATAATCTTTTGTGTCTGGCTTCTCTCATTCAACATTGTGTTTATTAGATTCATCCTTGACAAACTCTATTGAGGAGCCCCAGTGGCACAATGGTTAAGCACTCAGCTGCTAACCTAAGTGTTGGCTGTTTAACCCCACACAGTGGCTCTGAAGGAGAAAGGCCTGACAATCTGCTCCAGTAAAGATTACAGCCTAGGAAGCCCTACTCTGTCACATGGGGGTGCTATGAGTCAAAAATTGACTCAACTGCACCCAACAACAGTCGTATTTTATTGAATTGATTACAATAATTTGGCAATAAATCCTCTACTGTAAGACATTTAGACTGCTTCTGATTTCTCCTTGTCATAAACACTGTTGCTATGAACATCCCTTTTGCTTTGTTCACATTCTTTTATGTTCAACAGGATAAGTTCCTAGAAATGGAAATTCTAGTTGAAACACAATTTTAAGGTTTTTGATAAGTACTACCAGATTGTTGTTTAGAGTGGTGAAGGTTTGTATTACTACCAGGAGTGTATAAGAGTCCTTGTTTCCCAGGATCTTCTCCATCACTGTGTATTACAATCTTCTCTAATCCTTATAGTTTCTGATGGTTTCTGGTCATACCATATCATAGATATTAATGGTAGTAATTTCTCAGTCATTTTTATTTCAAAGAAAAGAGGACTTTTTTTTAAGTTTATTCTTAAATGATAGTTGTATGAACTAGAATTTGCTTAGTACATTACTCTTCAGTTAATAACTCTTCTTAAATACTAACAGTCCTCATGATATAGGCTTCTTGGATAGATCCAGCCTGACCTAGCTATTTTACTTCTCAGATATGTACTCTTCCAGGGTGTGAAAGGAAATATAAATACTGTGTTTTTATATCTGTATTATAAATGCTTTCTATTCCTTTCAGTCTAGAAATTTATTGGTTGATGTGATAATTATTGCCCCATGTTTTCATAATTTGAATTTGTTCTTCCCATAAGAAGTTTCTAAACAACTTTTTTCTTATTCCAAAAGTAACACACGATTGTTGTTTGAAAATACAGATCAATAAGAAGAACATGAAAACCATCCACAATCCCTCCAGTTAAAATCAGTTATATCTCTTCGTTAGCTCTCACTGTAGCCTTCCCCATGTACATTTATGTAACTGTTTTTCACACAAAAAATGAATTGTGTGAACACACTGTTTTGTAACCTGCCTTTTTCTCTTTCTATGTCATAAACAGTTTTCCATTCCAATCATCTCTTAATTCAAATAGCATTACTGAATCCACTTGTATGTTTATGTGCATAAATACATTCTCTCCAGAGGGTTTTGTAAATACCAAACCCTAAAAAAGGTGGGCGTTCCTTATTCTGATGGAATTTCCTCACAACAATCGCATTTGGTGTGGAAAGAGTCCTTGCAGCCAGGGACCCAGGTGAGAATGCGTTCGTTGATGTCATTCTCCAGACTCCGGCCCCTCTCCTCCCCTAATTTGCTCCTAGCACCTCTGTCCTACCAAATGGAAAGTTTCCATTCCTCCTTCTTGACTTTCATCTACCCTTCACTTCCCAGCCATGAGTCTTGAATGCGCAGGTCTGCGACATTCTTGGTTCATCTCTAGACAAGCCCACTTTTGGGAAGCAGGCAAATGGCTACATTTGTTTCCACGGAGAGTCACTGATGTTAAAACTTCATTTATAGGGATGCCATGCTTATCCATTAGAAGTGACGTTTCCATTCATACAATGTACAAGCTGATGTTGCAATGGTTAGTCAACAACAACAGTAACAATAATGTAATCACTGCACAGAACATACAGTTTAAACTACGAAGTTATGATTTGGAATGGGCCCAGTATTTTTCTAAAAAATGTGGAAGGGGGACAGGGACGTATTACTATAGTTCCACAGCAGCATAATAATATACAAGAATTTTACTTTCTATTTAACTGGCCAGAAAGAGCAATTGTGTTTGGTGTGTGTTGTTGGTACGCTATTATTTTTTTATTGTGTATGCTTTAGGAGGCAAATCCAACGAGAGATAGTAGTTTCCTGCTTTAACATTTTGCCCAGGACAAAAGAGGTAACTCATAAAAGCGTGCCTTCAGCCAGGATCAACTGTGATTTACTAAGCCCAGGCAATTTTTTAGTATCTTAAAGGGTATTAAGAGTGCTAATGTGTGTGAAAAGTTTGTCATCTTCATCCCTTGCCAGAGCTGAATCCACAAATCTTTAGGCTAAAAACTAAACTGAGACAAAAGGTCACTGCTTTTTTTCCACCAAGCCATCTAACTTCTGGTTTAAGCACGAGTGTAAAACCATCTGCTTACCAGGAGGCCGAGAAGCACAAACTCCATTAGCACCATATGTATCAACAGAAGTGTGACTTCAGAGCCTCAAATGTTTTCCATTTTTTTCTTCATTATTATCTGTCAGAAACTTTGTTGGATTGGTTTTCCTTTCCTTAAAATGCATTGACTTTCTGTTCAATTATGCAAGCTCCCCTCTTATTAAGTCATCTCACACATGTCCTCATCCATGTGTCTATACTTCAGAAGTAACTGCTTCGTTTTGTTGGCAAAAACAGGAAATTAACCAAAAAGAGGGCAATAGTATTTTATTTTCAATATCCCTTCTTTCTCCCTAGGGAAACTAACACAGCTTCCAATACATCACGAGATAGAGAAGCTGACTCAGTCCCTGAAGTCATCCCTGGAGTCTACAGAACAGTTGGTGAAAGTTTGCCGTGCGAGAAGTAGTTTTATTAAAAGAGTGAAAAATAATTCTCCCTCCCCTAATTTGTCTTTAGTGAAATAATTCAAATCTAAAACCAAACCCTCCCATACTTATCCCAAAACATCCTATTGCCATCGAGTCAATTCTGACTCATACCAAAAAACCCACCGCCATCCAGTCGATTCCGACTCACAGCGACCCTGCAGAACAGAGCAGAACTGCCCCACAGGGTTTCCAAGGCTGTAATCTTTACGGAAGCAGACTGCCTCATCTTTCTCCTGGAACTGGTGGGTTCCAACCGCTGACCTTTCGGTTATCACATGGAGAACAAACAAAAGAAATTCAGAATGACAAAATTGCTAGTTAGTTGGAAAGTGTACTTTGGAAATCTTACCAAAAATGAGATGTTAACTGTTGTCAACATATGGGAGAAAAAGACTTGCCAAGTGGGAAAAAAAGGACAAATGAACAGACCTTCAGGGGGCAGGTAACTGGAAAAGCTTCAATCTGGTTCATAAGGATTGTGCTTTATTTATATGGACATGGATTTATCTAAATAATAATCTTCTGCATTTGAGGCTTATAACACAAAAACATTTTTACGTAGGTTACTTCATTTGATTCTCACAACAAACCTCAGAATCGGGCAGGGAACACACTACCTCCCCAAATTCCAGATGCAGAATCTGAGGACTGGGAGTATTCAGTGACTGATCCAAGGTTCCATGCGGTTGTTCAGTGGCGAGTCTCCCAACCCTGAACGAGCCCTGCCCTCTGCCTTTCTCATTAACTGTCAGAAAAAGGCCCTGGGAGAACAGCAGGGGCAAGAGGGAAGAAAATAGGGGTTAAGCATTCATTCGGCTGCTAACCCAGAGGTGGGCAGTTCGAATCCACCAGCCCCTCCTTGGAGACCATATGGGGCAGTTCTACTCTGTCCTATAGGGTCGCTATGAGTCGGAATCGACTCGACGGCAGCAGGTATGGGTACAGTATATACTCTGAAAACTGAAAAATAGGGCTTTGATGTTATCGATTGACCATGAAGTCACCTCACCTTGAGGACTAGATGCTGATCTACTAGCTGACTGCAAAATACCCTCCTGACTTGTCCCTTTTTCTCCTCTCTCTCCCCCCATCCTGTATATTGCTGGCAGATTGTTTCAACTATAGTTACCTTGTACGAAACCACCTATGGCTGGCTAAGAAAATATGAATTCTTTACCCTGGGATTTAAGAACCCTGCAATACAAAAAAAAAAACAAAAAACCCTAAACTCATTACCTTCAAGTTGATTCCAACTCATGACAACTCCAGGTGTTACAGAGTAGAACTGTTCTATAGTGCTTTTTGGCTGTAATCTTTATAAGAGCTGATTGCCAGCCCTTTCTTCTGTGGCACTGCAGGGTGGGTTTGAACCAAAAACTTTTAAGTGTGGTACCAAAAATAACCAAATCAGTTCCCGTCAAGTCAATTCCAACTTATAGCAACCCCACGTGTGCAGAGTGGAACTGTGCTCCATAGGGTTTTCAAGGCTGTGACCTTTCAGAAGCAGATTATCAGGTCTTTCTTCCTAGTCACCTCTGGGTGGGTTCAAACCACCAATCTTTCTGTTAGTAGTCTAGCGAAAACCATTTTCATCACCCAGGAACCTTGTAATATGAGAATACCTATTATTTATTAAACAACAGTTACAGAACAGATATCTCAAAAACAATCCGAAGAAACATGTACTTAGCTCTATCTTAGCACTGAGAAAACTTAGGCTAAAACAGATAAATAATCTGACCTGTTGTTGTTGTTGTTGTTGTTAGGGTACTGTCGAGCTGGTTCCAACTCATAGCGACCCTATATACAACAGAACAAAACAATGCCCAGTCCTGCACCATCCTCACAATTGTTATGCTTCAACCCATTGTTGCAGCCACTGTGTCAGTCCGTCTCGTTGAGGGTCTTCCTCTTTTTTGCTGACCCTCTACAACTTGCCCTAGGTTGGGTATTTAGCAAGTGGTGGAGCCAGTGTCCAAACTCAGGCCTGCCTAACTCCAAAGTCCAGCTTGTCTCTCCAGATTTATTTGTGACCACCAAGACATGAATATCCTACGTTGCCTTTGGTCTGGAGTGTTTGCTTGCCAGTCATTCTTGGGTGCTGTTGTGGAGACTATTTTTCAACCTGGAATGCAGTGGCCAACACCACTGCCTGTAGAAATGTTGTTAGTTCTGCAGGACTAAGCTCAAAATCACCTCCTACTTGAAGTCTCTTCTGAATCTAACCTCCAGCCACCTCCAAAACAGGAAAAATATTCACCTTCCTTTGAACACCTTTAGATCTTTGCATTATTCTCACGAGGACTGTCCTACTCTTCTTTCATTTTGGTTATTTTCTCGCGCTCATGACAACTTGCAAGCTCCTTGAAGACAGGAACTGAGATCTATTCATTACTAATGCTCTTTTAGCCTCTAGAAATGATTAAACGCTTCAACAAAGGTTTGTAATGTTGAATAATAAATACCACCTAGGATTTAACACTTCTAAAATGAAACTTCTGTAACTCCCCCAGATCTCCCCCTCCTTCTCTCTTCTCCAGCTCAGTTCAGGGTATTAGCAGCCCCCCATGAGTCAGCAAAGTCCTGGGTGCCGTTTTTGGCCCCTCTTTCATGTCACCCAACTTCCAAGTACAAATTCTGCAAGTTCATATTGTTTCATCAGCCATATCACCCGCGCACTCTGGATAAACATATGATCATGAAGAGAATCAGGAAAAAGTAGGCAGTTTGCCCGATGCATTTCTTTACTAGATCCTTCCCATCAGCTTTTAAACAAGGTGTCATGGATTAAATTGTGTCCCCCAAAAGTATTGGTCAACTTGGCTAAGTCATAATTCCTAGTATTATTATACGATTGTCTACCATTTTATCATCTGACGTGATTTCCCTATGTGTTGTAAACTCTATCGCTATGATGTAATAAGATGGATTAGCAGCAGTTATATGGATGAGGTCTACAAGATTAGGTAGTGTCTTAAGCCAATCTCTTTTGAGATATAAAAGAGAGAAGCCAGCAGAGAGACATGGGGACCTCAAACCACCAAGAAAGCAGTGCCAGGAGCAGAGTGCATCCTTCAGACCTGAGGTTCCTGCGCTGAGACGCTCCCAGACCAAGGGAAGATTGATGGCGCAGACCTTCCTTCAGAGCCGACAGAGAAAGCTTTTCCCTGGAGCTGATGCCCTGAATTTGGACTTATAGCCTCCTAGACTGTGAGAGAATAAATTTCTCTTTGTTAAAGCCATCCACTTGTGGTATTTCTGTTATAGCAGCACTAGACGGCTAAGACACAAGGTCAAGCCTTTCCCAATTTATAAAACAAACTAAAAGTAACTCCCTTAATTTTAGCTCTCCTATGGCTAGCTCCCTATGCTTCTTCTCCTTTTCCAGCCAAAGTCTTCCCTTCTCTACCTCCTACTCACTTCTCACTCACCTTACCTGGCTTTCTCCTTTACCCTTCAGTTTGCTCATCCACCTCCTCAGCTACAATTGACCCCAAGGATTTTGGTCTGAGCAATGGGTAGGATGGAGTAGTCATTTACTTTTGTGCATGAGGTGAGTTTGCTTTCGGGTATGTTAACCTGAAGATGCCCATTAGACGTCGCTGACTAGGCATTTATGTACGCGAGTCTATGGCGTTGTTCTGTCAGTGTGCAGAGGATATGTAAGCCCTGGGCCTGAAAAAATTCATTGAAGACAGTGGTTCTCAAACCAGGCTGCACATTTGAATAGCCTACCAACCTTTAAAAATAACCATAAATCCGAGCCCTACCCTAGACCAGTTGAATCAGGATCTCGGTGGGGCGGGACAGAGGTGAGGGGATGAGCAGATGCCAGTAGTAGTATTTAAAAGATTCCCCAGGTGCTACCAATCTGGATTTTGAGTTTCCAGAATACTTGCATTCCATTCTCCCAAATTCCTCACTGCCTAGAAAACTGCAAAAGTGTGTGGTTCTGTCCAGGCAGATAGGTAGAACAGAGCAGAGAACATTGATTGTTATTCATCCAACTTGCGTATTTCAGGGCTGGGGCACTATGTTAATTTCATGAGACTGAAAGATGTGACACAGGTCCCACCCCAGGGTGCTCACAGTTAAGCCAGGGAAGACAGACTTATAAACAAATAGGTGCAATCAAGTAGGCTACTATGTAAGGGTGTCTGGAGCCTATGAGTCGGAATCGACTCATCAGCCCTGGGTTTTTGTTTTTGGAGCCCTGGTGGTGTTCTGCTGCTAACCAAAAGGTCGGCACTTCGAATCCACCAGGTGCTCCTTGGAAACCCTATGGGGCAGTTCTACTCTGTCCTATAAGGGTCGCTATGAGTTGGAATCCACTAGAGGGCAATGGGTTTGGTTTTGGTTTGGAGTCCTGGTGGCCCAGTGGTTAAAGAGCTTGGCTGCTAACTGAAAGGTCTAGGTTTAAACCCACCAGCCACTCTGCGGGAGAAAGATGTGGCAATCTGCTTCCATAAAGATTTACAGCCTTCGAAACCTTATGGGGCAATTCTACTCTGTGCTATCTTGTCGCTATGAATCCTAATGGACTTGACGGCAATGGGTTTGGTTTTGGTTATATAGGGGTGTAAAGGTAAAATGGTCAATTTTATTGGGAGGGGGATAGTCAGCTTAGGCTTTATAGGTGATGCTTGAACTGAATCTTGAGAGATAAACTGGTTGGTATTTTTGGGAAGATAGGAGGGGTTAGGGAAGATAGCCCCAGGAAGGGAGAGATGTGGAGTGGAGAGTGTGTGTGAGGGTGCATGCGGTGGAGGGGGGGCGAGGAGGGAGTGTGAGTGTGGGCCAAGAGGTGATTAGAGAAATACGTAGTGAGAAGAGGGAGATGAACCCCATAAGCCATGTGAAAGCCTTGAAATTTTCTCCAGTTGACTTCCTCTTATGGCACAGTGTACTTGTAATGTGGGTAACAGGAAGCCGTTGCATGAAAGTTACATGAGCAGATTGTATTTCTCAGTAAACCCCAGAGAGATACCGCCTACCTCATAAATTACCTCTGTAATCACTGGCGACTCTAATCAGTGCCTCGCTATCTCTTTAGATACGCAGTTTCTAAGGTGGGAAAATGGGATAATCTACACAGGAATTCAATGATTTGTCCCTTTTAGGATGTGACTTCCCTCTGCATCCTCCTCCATTTGCTTTCTCTTGTTGAACAACCTCTTGCTCCACATGGTTGATTACCTGGAGCTACTGAGAGATAGTGACTGCCGCTAACTCACTGATGACACCTGTAGAGAGGGCACTCAGCTGGCTTGTAGAGACTATCAGCGTGTTGTGAAATGGAGCCCATTGCTTCACCACCCCTGCAAAACGCCCCCACCTCTCCAAAGCTGCCCAGAGGGAATTGACTCTTTATGTCCATTTGTGATAAACTCAAAAGAGTCCTGGCGGCACAGTGGTTAAACACTTGGCTGCTAACCGAAAGGTCAGCAGTTGGAACCCATCAGCCACTCCATGGGAGAAAGATGTGGCAGTCTGCTCCGGTAAAGATGACAGCCCTGGGAACCCTACGAGGCAGTTCTATTCTGTCCAATAGGGTCGCTATGAGTTGGAATCGACCTGACGGCAGCGAGTTTGGTTTGGTGATAAACTCTACTGCATCACGTTGTTATTGTTAGCTGCCATCGACTAGCCCGAACGCATGGCATCTCGTGTAGAATGGAAAGAAACGCTACCCAGACCTGTGCCATCCCCGTGATTGGCTGCAGTTTGGACCATTGTGATCCATAGGGTTTTCACTGGCTGATTTTCTTAAGTAGATCACCAGGCCTTTCTTCCCCATCCATCTTGGTCTGGAAGCTCTGCTAAAACCTATTCAGCATCATAGTAACATGCAGGCTTCCACTGACAGACAGTGGTGGCTGCACATGAGGTACGTTGGCCAGCAATCAAACCCAGGACTCCCACATGGAAAGCAAGAATTCTACCACCGAATCACCAATGCCTCCTGTTTACTGCCTCACAGAGTACCATTATCTTCAAAGGAAAGGCAGTTGGTGAGCTGTTCACGTGAGCTAGTATTCTGTCCTCAGGGAAAAAGAAGAGCAGCAGAAGGGTCTTGGGTTTCTCCACGTGTCACCTGACCACTGAAGCTTTGAAGACAGCACACACAGAGGCATATAAGCTGCTGTGGGCAACACCTATTCACGATGTAAATCCCAGGACAAATGGTTAAGCACTCGACTACTGGCCAAAAGGTTGGCAGTTTGTCATGGACTGAATTGTGTCCCCCAAAAGTAAGTGTCAACTTGTCTAGGCCATGATTCTCAGTGTTGTGTGGTTGTGTGTTGTAAATCCTAACCTCTATATGTTCGTGAGGCAGGATCACTTTAGGGTGTCACTACCTTACAAGATGTAAGAGTCACACCCTTACTCAAGTCACACCATTACTCAAGTCACATCCTTGCTTGAGTCACACCTTTTATCTTACAAGAGATAAAAGGAGAGAGAAGCAAGCAGAGAGAAGAGGGACCACCAAGAAAGAAGAGCCAGGAGTGGAATGCAACCTTTGGACCCAGGGTACCTGTGCTGAGAACCTCCTAGACGCAGGGGAAGATTGATGCCAAGACATGTGGAGATTTCCAAGGAACACCAGGCCCACAGAGGTTGAAAGGAGATAAGGACTTTCCCCAGAGCTAACAGAGAGGAAAGACTTCCCCTAGAGCTGGCACCCTGAATTCAGACTTCTATCCTCCTAAACTGTGAGAAAATAAATTTCTGTTTGTTGGGTTCACATACACCCAGCGGTGCCTCAGAAGACAGGCCTTGATATCTGCTTCTGAAAGGTCACAGCTTTGAAAACCCTGTGGGGCAGTTCTATTCTGCACACATGTGGTTACCATGAGTCTCAACTGACTCGACAGCAACTAACAACAATAAAACCAAACCCATTGCCATCAAGTCGATTCCAACTGAAACTGACCCTAGAGGATGGAGTAGAGCTGCCCCATAGGGTTTCTGAGGAGCTCCTGGTGGATTCGAACTGCCAACCTTTTGGTTAGTAGTGGAGCTCTTAACCACTGTGCCACCAGGGCTCCAACAACAGCAATAGTCTCGTTTAATTCAGAAATCTGCCTGTACGTCTTCCTAGACAAGGCCTACAAGTTTCAGCTTCCCTGCAGGAAGACCCTGCAGAAAGAAGGCAGGGCCCTTACTCCTGAAGGCTTGTCTCTACCATCCTTTCGTTTAGAAACACCTGATGTCTAGGTCACATGCCAGCTCTGCTGCCATCTGGAAGGCTGGAAGCCTCTAGTTTTGGTCTCAATCCCATTGCTTGACTGAGTGAACTTGGCAAGCTGCTTAACCTCTAAATGTCTTAATAGTTTGTCATTTTTTTTTTTTTTTACCAGGAGTAACACATGCCTCTTCCTAAGCCGCTGAAGTGCTGGATAAACTCCATCTGAGCATTTTGGAGGAAACAGTAAAAAATATATGTACCTGTTATAATCAGTTAATTCATCTCAAATATATATATTTTTAATTTCCTTTTGAAATGGAAAAAAAGTCTTTCCTATGAGAAATGTTTTCTATACTATCTGCTGGAAAGGAACACACCGCAACTATGTAAAGTATTTAAATATTTAACAGTTCCAAATTAAAGACTTCGTAACAAATGGCAACTTTTCAAAATTACACATATTCACCCCTCTTGCAGCTTCCTTAAAAAATAAGGCAAAAGAAAATTCCAGCAAGACTTCTCAGATCCTGACCAAAAGATTTGAGCAATCTCTCTCTATATTTCAAACTCCAACAAAATCATAAAATGCAAAACTCCACTAATGCAATACCGAGAGGTGACTATTACATTTCAGCTCAGATGTGTTCTTTGGTCTATTTCTTCCTGATAAAGATGGATCCATTTTTGAAATTCTCTCCTTTACTTCTCAGAACACTGCCGTTGTGTTGCTAAAATTATACAATTAATCTACTTTTCGCTCAGACCAAACAGAATGTGCTTTTAATGACGAGAAAAAGGCGCGGAGGGGAGTCTGTCGAATAGGATTCTTCAGAGGAAAGAAAGAGCTAAGCGGATCTAAAATTGCAACCTGTCATTGCCTTCTACAAGTCAGATTGGAGGAACTGAGAAGTAAAATAGCATTTTACCCAAAGTATAAAACCTAAGGAGGAGAAATGACTTTTGGTTTAAAAAAAAAAAAAAAAAAGTGTTATGTTAACTGCCATGGTTACTTGGTAGCTTAGATGGCTCAGTGTGAAAGGTCTTACGTAACAACAGTGCGTGTGCGCGCGCGCGCGCGCACGCGGGTGCTCTCCTGCCTCCTGACAGCTCTTCCTCTATCAGGTATTAACGGTCAAGAACAGCTTATCACGGGGGGTGTCTGATGCTCTCAGTTAGATGACTGGTACTTTGTATTTGTCTAGCATTCTTTTCTGAGCACATTCTCAATCATTAGCTGGCATATCTTCAGATAGCAGCATAGATCCAAGGCTTTTCCTCCTGTCATAGTTTAAGAAACTGAAGAAGGACAATTTGTCCTCAGTGTCCCAAAACCACCCTTCTACTGTTTGCACTCTGACCTTGCCCCTAACCATCACCCCCTCATACACACATATACATACACATCCTTGTCCACTGGCTAAGAGCCCAGTAATACAGTATATTGCATATTGAGCCATAGCATGTTATAGCATGTTAGTAGGCTCTTACTGCATTACTTTATTGGCTTTTTAAAAAAGAAAGGCTTAACATAAATAATTTAAGCTCCAATAATAGAACACCAGGAACTGTGGCACTTGTGTGAAAATAATAGTGTCAACCCATTGAGTTGGTTCCAACTCATAGTGACCCTATTGGACAGAGTAGAACTGCCCCATTGGGTTTCCAAGGAGCGGCAGGTGGATTCGAACTGCTGACCCTTTGGTTAGCAGCCGAGCTCTTGACCACTGTGCCACCATGGCACCAAAAATAATACTAGTATCCTCCAAAATTACACTCTAAATATTCATGCTTCTTATAAATATGGGTGGCCTTATTGCCTTAAACGAGCCCTGGTGGCATAGTGGTTAAGTGCTTTCTCCATGGGAGAAAGATGTGGCAGTCTGCTTCCATAAAGGTTACAGCCTTGGAAAGCCTACGGGGCAGTTTTACTCTGTCCTATAGCGTTGCCGTGAGTTGGAATCGACTCGACAGCAATGGGTTTGTTTTTTGTTTTGGTGGTACTGCCTTAAGCCAAGACATGAGTCAACAATAAAACCAGAAATTAAATTTACATCTCCCAACTCCTTATTCTGGGTTCTTGACATCAGACTAATTCATTCGGCCTCCTAAATGATAATTAGCAATGGCAAAAGCAGATAGAATTATCATGGCAGTAAAGCAGAGGAAACGCTAACATCTTCAACAGGTCCCAGGTAGGGTCGCACCTGTAATAAATAGCTGCTACTCTAGACTGTTGGCTACACATTTTGACCCAACTTTTTGAAGTTTGGAGCCCTGGTGGTACAGAGGTTAAGCATTGGGCTGCTAACCAAAAGGTTGGCAGTTCAAATCCCCCAGTCGCTCCTTGGAAACCCTATGGGGCAGTTCTACTCTGTCCTATACGGTCGCTCGCTACGAGTTGGAATGGACCCGACCGCAAAGGGTTTGGTCTTCTTGGTTTTTGAAGTTAGCATTAAAAAGCGCACGCACACGCTGATTACCATGAATCTTGCAAACTTATTTTATAGACTAAGTGATTTAAAAATGACGGTCTTGACAATAACTTAAATCTGACTGTTTCTCAAGCGTTGCGTGTGAAAGCAGCAGCAGAAGTTTAGCTCCAGAAGAGCTGGACAGGAGGGGTGAAGCAGGGGACTTAGGATGCATCCCTGAGGCAGACTGCCACAGAAATTCATTTATCATGGTTTTATAGGGAGAACTAATAAAATCAATTTGAAAACCTAAAAATTAGGAGATGTTGAGGGCTCCATATTATCTCTTTGATGTTGAAATGAGGTTTAGGAAGAGTATAATCTCTACAAAAGTTGAATCAAGGGGACGGGTGGCTTCGGAATTCTGTAGCAGGCATGCAGCCTTTTATTTTCAGGTTGCTGGTTTGCAGGGAGCTGAAATCTTTATTTACTGTTAGTGGTTAGCCTGCTAAGTAGCCAGTCATAAAATGGCGGATGGGTGAGGGGTAGGGAGGTGAGAGGGTGGTATGCTGGGTCATAAAAGCCTTTCTTGTCAGCAGATAGAAATCTGAATGATTCAAACCTCAAAAAAACTAGACTCAAATGTTAGATGACCGTTAAAGCTTTAGCTTTTACAGCTTTTCAATCCCCCACTGAAGATTACAGATAAAAATTAAAATCATGACAGAGAAAAGGAAGACTGTCTGCTCTTTAAAACTGTGGGTGTTAGGGGGGCGGCAATGTGCTGAGAAAACATTGAGCTCCATCGTTCTAAGACATCTGATCATTTTAGCCTCTTCGGTTATCATTTTCAAAGAATACGTTGTCTTAGAACACTGTTTGAGGGTGTGTTGATGGTAGACACTTCTGGCATCAAGCGCTTTTCTGCTGTACCTTGGTGGCATGAAAATAAAAAACCAAACCTGTTGCCGTGGAGTCGATTCCGACTCACAGTGACCCTTTAGGACGGAGTAGAACTGCCCCATAGAGTTTCCAAGGAGCTGCTGGTGGATTTGAATTGCCAACCTTTTGGTTAGCTGCAGAGCTCTTAACCACTGCACCACGAGGGCTCCATGGTGACATGGTTTGGAGCTTATTATCATGACAACCTCTCCAAATTCTTTGCTTTAATTTATAAGAGTGAGAGTGTTTCTTTAATAGTTGATCATACATATTAGTTCATTCATTCATTCGATTGTTCTTCCATTCTTTCATTCCACAAACATCTATACATATGGGCAGGCACTTTCGGTACCTGATACCATTGACAAAAGAAAAAAGAATGAGAGATTCTTTGTCCCCAAGAAGCTCATGGACACAGGCTAAAGTATTCATACCTTATTACAACATAATGAAGTGCATTATAATTTTGTACAAATGCAGTGGACCTCTCCCTGTATGTGTGTATAGTTAGATGTATTTTCAAAATCTTCAGAGAGTAGATGTTCATACAGTGCTTTACTATTGAACATGATACTGAAGTTAGCATAATCAAACTAACCCTCAAGTCCCGACTCCGACACTTACTAGTCCTGTGACCTTGGGATTTTGGTGGAATTAAGCCTCGGTAAGTCACTTAACTCATCTAAGCTCCAATTTCCTCATAATAGCTAACACTTATTGATGGTGCAGTATGAGCCAGGCACCATTACGTGTTTTATGTACATTCACTTACGTAGCCCTCGCAACAAACTTTGAGGAAGTTGCTATTATTATCCTCATTTTACAGACTAGCTAATAGTTAACGAAAGGTTTGTGGCACAGGTTAGTTAAATAATTAACCAAAGGTCATATATCTTGATAAGCTTTGAACAGTAGGTGCAGCATCTGCGTTCTTAACCAGTACTCTCCGCAGCCTCTTCAGATGGAGTGCTAACAGTGAGGTTAAAATTAGATCCTATATGGGAAAGGGTTTTGAAAAGTTTAAGCACACAAAAGAGAAGAGTGTTACTTCTAGAGGCGTTTTAATCCAAAACTGCATTGCAGGAAACCCAACATCCACAGTGATCCTCTGTTGTGTTTACCCGGGACTCATTCCCCCTTCTTCAGATAAGAAAAACCCAAACCAAACCCATTGCCATCGAGTCAATTCCAACTCATAGCAGCCCTACAGGACAGAGTAGAACTGCCCATAGGGTTTCCAAGTAGCAGCTGGTGGATTTGAACTGCCAACCTTTTGGTTAGCAGCCACAGGTCTTAACCACTGCACCACCAGGGGTCCAGAGTAAGATTATGAAGAACTAAAGTCAAAGCCCTGCACATCCCCCAAACTTGAAAGTCCTGGGAATGCCTAGCCATGGAAAACACTACATTATAAGTCGTGAATCAGAAGCCTTTGCTTTTGCTCCTGAAGTCTGCCATGAAACAGTTGCTCAGCCTGTCTGTAATCTATAGTGGCCCACAAGTTTCTGTTTCCTTGATGGCCAGCAACCAACATAACTATAAATTTATAGGTCTGTCTAAAGTCTTTTGGAGCCCTGATGGTGCGATGGTTATAATCGTTCGGCTGCTCACCAAAAGGTCAGCAGTTCGAATCCATCAGCTGCTCCTTGGAAACCCTATGGGGAAGTTCTACTCTGTCATATAGGGTCCCTATGAGTTGAAATCGACTTGACGGCAAGGAGTTTTTTAAGGTCCTTTAACTATAGGGTCGATACAGCGTCGCTGTGAGTCGGAATCGACTCACTAGCAATGGGTCTGCGTTTTTTTTTTTGTTTTTACCTATAGGTTGTGTCCAAAAACAAGAACCACACGGACACGTTCACTTTTAAGCAAGCAGTTTCCCTTCTTACTGCCTGTCCCTTCCCTGGAGCATAGCGGAGAGGAAAGAGGAAGATCCCCAGCTACAAGGCACACCCCACAATATCACCAATCTCATCCCCTCCGAAGCTAGGAGACAGCACTTCTACTAGCCGGCCCGATGAAGGAAACCATGTTCGAACGCCATCGAATCACCGCAGCCAACTCCCTCAGCCTACCTTGGGGGAAGACTCGAATGCCAACCCTTTTTTGGTGCAGTCAGGGCCCTGAGCACAGTCTGGATAGCACAAGACGTTATTCTGTCAGGCTTTCTAGCTAACATTGACATGCACATTTATACAACATAACGGAATCGAGGACCAGTTCAGACCTGCAGATTTCTATCTACTACTTTAAAGATGGAAAGGGATCATCCCTGAAAGAGAGCTTTGAGCCAGGACAAGCCAGATTGAATAGGGATTGCGTCCTTTCAGCTTTATATTTCTCGGATTCAATTACTATTTCCCTCCCCTGCTTGCTCTCACTGCGCTCTTTCTCCCTCTCAGACCTCTTCCTTTTCTTGGTAAACTTCAACTTGAGTAATAGATTTCTGAACCTCTGTGAAAAGAGCAAGTTTAAGGACAGCAGCGAAGTTAAGCACGTGGCACCAAATCGAAAGACACTCTAGACTCCGGGAACCTGTATTCTACAGGGTGTAGCTGATCCTCCGTGGCCATCACTAGCTTGGACATAAAGAGTCCACTGGCACCCATGTAGCTCAGAATCCAGCGAATCTGCGCGTACTGTGTATAAATTTGTTCCTTTTTAAAAAAACAATTTATTGCAGTAAAAGAGATATAACCAAAAAACAACCACCACCACCACCACCATTTTGTCTACAATTCAGCGACGTTCATTACGTTCACAATATTGTACAACCATTACCACTCTGCATGTTCGAGGTTTTCATCACCCCAAACAGAAACTCCGTACCCCTCCAGCAGTAACTCCCCACTGTCCCCTCCCCTCCACCCCCAATCATGCGTGGTTCTTTCTTAAACTGCTTTTGATTCCCCAGATATTCTGCTATATCTCAGTTAGCTGGCTAAAGCAACAATTTTATCACTGCATTTACTAGAATTTCAAGAAGTATGGCCTCGAAAATCTCACACACATTTTCTTTTTTTTTACAGCTGCGAATTCATAAGTTAGATTTCAGTTAACATCCCCCCCCCCGCCCCCCACTATTTAAGGTAAATTTTCTCAAAGTAATTCCTTAACCAATGATGAAGTTTTATTCAGGCCAGGCTTCCCCCGTCCCAGCCCACACGGAACATCTGCAGGCAACCTTCCCATTCTTGGCGCTTCCAGCCTCCCTTCTCAGCTTCTCAAGCTGTCACCATCTGGCCGTCAGCTGTGCACTTCTGAGAACCCACGCACGCGAACGGCATTCTTTTTTCTGGAAGGCTGTGAATTTAGCATTTCTTCAGGATCCCAGCCTCGTGACTACAGTTGAGTGTGAAGTGATTTTTTTCTTCCCTCTCGAGCACCTTCATTCTCCTCATCTGTAAAATAATAGTTCACATCCATCAATAAAAACAATAACATTTTCTTTTCATTAGAGGAAGGATTTTCTATTTGTCATACCACCAGATTGAAGGTGAAATATGTATATATTTTTCCATGTGAGTTGCCAGGCCACATCATGGAAGTATGAATAAATTCTGCCAAGAAATGTGACATATGTACTCGTAAAGCAGTTAATTTCCACTGCCTCTTGAAAAATAAAAATCTGGTAATATTGCTTTAATCAGAACACTTTATTTTCTTCTCTTATTTGCAAAAGAAGGTGCCTGCTGAAAAATATACTTCCGTCGGCAGCTTTATAAAATCACTTTTTAAATTGTACATGGAAATTAAAATGTTATTTCCACAATCTCTTTGTTAATTCAGTGACTAATTCTTTCCTAAATAACAAACATTTTGTTCAATGAATTCGTTAATTTGAGAAGCATTTATCAGTGCTTACATTACATGGGAGCCCTGGTGGCACAGTGATAAAGAGCTCACCTGCTAACCAAAAAGGATGCCAGTTCAAATCTAGCAGCCACTCCTGGGAAACCTTATGGGGCGGTTGTACTTTGCCCTGTAGGGTCACTATGAGTCGGAATCGACTCGACAGCAACAGGTTTGGGTTTTGGGTTTTATATTTGCTTATTTCACATAAGTGGGACTTACAGTATTTGTCCTTTTGTGACTGACTTGTATCACTCCACATATTTTCAAGGTTCATCCATGTTGTGGCGTGTATCAGCACTTCATTTCTCTTTATGACTGAGTAATATTCCATTGGGAGTGTATCCTTTCATCTGTTGATGGACATCCAGGTTACTTCCATCTTTGGGCTATCGTGAAAAGGGCTGCAGTGAACATTGGTGTGCACATTTTGAATTCATATTTAATTTATCAAGACAACAAGAGTCTCTTACCCATAAATAATTTTTTAAAACCCTCTTACTTCCCTGATAAATTTTTTTTTCAAAGAAAAAATTTTTTTTCCATTACAGATGATTTTTCCTCTATGCCGTGGTTCTTAACCTTTTGGGGAGAAGGTGAAGGTTAATGTGTGCCCGAATTAGCATCTCATGCGGAGATGTCTTAGTCTTCACATGATCCCTCCATTCCAGTGTTCTCAAACTTTAATGCGAAGGGTTTGTAAAAACACAGATTGCTGGGCCCCACCACCAGAGTTCCTGATTCAGTGGGTCTGGGCTGGAGCCTAAGAATCTGCATTTCTAACAAGTTCGCAGGTGATCCTGAAGCTGCTTGTCTGGGAACCCCAATTTGAGAACCACTGATGTATCCCAGCGGACTATCACGGAGAGGGTTGCATTTTGTGAAATCTCCCCACGTTGGTGTGATAGCCCACTTAGTAACCACCAACCAACTCTTTTCTCCACCAGCTCACCAGATCCTCTGTAACATTTGGTGTTGGCACTCTTCACATTCAGGGAAATTTGTAGTTACGCCTTTTCTGTTTTTAGGCACCAGATTTTCTGCTGATGCCAGATACAGATTGGCCTTGTCCTTGTACATACTACTGGTGATTTCTCAGTCTCTCTAACTGTAAAGTAGGAGTGAAGTTACTCATCTTTTTATGTCTATCAGGACTGGGAAGGATAAACTAATAATAGCACTAACACTTTCATAGAAGTTAACACGCGCCCAACACAATTCTAAGAGCTTCATATATGTTAACTCATTTAAGTCTTCACTACAACCCAATGAAGTAGGTGCTATTAACATCCCCATTCTACAGAAGTAGAAACTGAGGCCCACGGAGGTTAAGAAACTCGACTGAGCTCATGCAGCTGGTGTGTGGTAGAGCCTAGGCAGTCTGGCTTCAAATCCACACATGTAACTTCTATCTATCCTGCTGTAATCTGGAAAAGTTAAAGCTATTAATGAACATAGTGATGATCTTTTTTTTAAATTATAAAACCCTTCTGAATTTCCACAGTATTTTACACAATTATAATACACGCATATCGCTGAGTCAGAATCGCCTCAACAGCAACACGTTTATACTAAATTTAAACATTATTATCATTAAGCAAGATCCCCTAATCGGCGAGGCAATTCCGACTCATGGCAACCCCATGTGTGTCAGAATGGAACTGTGCTCTGCAGGGTTCGCAATGGCTGACTTTTCAGAAGTAGATTGGCAGGCCTTTCTTCCGAGGCACCTCTTGGGTGGCCTCGAACCTCCAACCTTTCATATAGCAGCCAAGCACGTTAACCACTTACACTACCAAGGGACTCCATGAAGCAAAAAGTAGCTCTCAAATATTCCTAAATTCGACCTCTAATTGACTTCCTTTTCACCAGTGAAAATCAAACTCAAAAACCAAACCCATCGCACTGAGTCGATTCTAACCTCAAAGCAACCCTACAGAACAGAGTAGAACAGCCCCACAGGGTTTCCCCAAGGAGCAGCTGGTGGATTTGAACTGCTGACCTTTTGTTTGGCAGCCTGAGCTCTTAACCACTGCACCACCAGGGCTCTAGAGAAAATCAAGAGGGCTTTATTTCTAAGCTTATCATATGACAGAAGGCTTCATGATTGGTTGAAAGATAGCCTTTCCATTAATTTTGGAAAAGCAAACGGAAACAAAAAAATCCCAGTACTCCTCAGAGGAGGTCATCAAAACTTGGCGACAGACGGCTGAGGAGATGATGCGTTAGACTCTCCTGTGATCTTGTTCAGATGTGACTCAAGACAGAACCAGGTCCTCTTCTCCCCTTTTGTCCGTTCAAATAGCTCTTCAGGGAGGAACATTAGGAAGAACAGCATTAACGTATTTACTATTTGGGAGTAAAATAGTACTCAAAAGATCCAAGAATATTCATTCAAGATATCCAAGAATAAAAAAAGGGTTAGATAATCAATTTATAGGGAAAATGTCCGTAATCTAAAGTGAGTCCAAACTCTGAAGCTAAAAGTGTTGAAGACCAATAACATTGAATTTCACTCAAATTCTAATTCTCAAACTCATCCTTTCTCCCTTGGTTCCAGTGTAGGAGCCCTGAAATCCCTTCCCAGGTATCCATTTTAATAGTTCAACGTACACGGCCTTGTAGTAACAGAGGCCACATGATACCAAATCTTCACAACATTTTGACAAGTTAAATTCTCTTGGTTGGGTTGTACCAAACTGTGCTATTTTGAAGTGCCAGTGTCTTACATTTCACCTTAATTTTGATCTCCATATTATTGATCTAATATATTGTAATACGTTAGATCTAACATATTATAATATTTCATTTTAAATATATATTTTTAAAATGCATGAACAAGGGACAGTTGTTGCTGTTGTTTTCAATACTTAGCGTTTCTATTTAATTGAATTATAATATTTTAGAGCTTAAAAATTAGACATAGTTTCAATTAATAAAATCATAAACAGTTGCAACTACAAAGTATTATTTTAATGTGTCAAACAGAAGTTAAGAACCCAGATTCTAGACCTGCCTTGACCAGCAACTGGCCATGTTGTTGTGAGTGGTCGAGTCGATTGTGACTCATAGTGACCCTATAGGACAGAGTAGAACTGCCCCATGGGGTTTCTTAGGCTGTAATCTTTATGGGAGCAGATTGCCAGCTCTTTTCTGCCACGGAGCAGCTGGTGGGTTTGTACCGCCAACCTTTCAGCTAGCAGTCGAGGGCTTAACCATTGCACAAATTGGCCATGTGACCTCAAGCAAATAACAACCCCTCAGACGCTTAATGTCCACATCAGAAAAAAAGAGAGGGTAACCAAATCTACAGAATATTAGAGACAGAATTATAACAAAAACCTAGTGGTTCCCAATCTGGGGTTCCTAGGCTAGCCAGATTCATGATACTTTTCAGTGGATGATGACAATGAGCTATTTTCCTGACAAGAGTTCTGTAAGTGTCCCCATCAAGGGCATCGGGTTACAAAATGGCAGTGAGGAGAAAGTGATTAATTATGGAAATAAATAAATAAATGAACTGGCCACTTAAACAAAAAATTAGTCCCCACTCCATCCCCTAGTTAACACTAGATCTAGCCCTGCCTTTGCCTTTAACATCTTTGTTCTCCTGTCAGTTGATGCTGGTCACATGCTGTGATCTTTCAACCCCTAACAGCCAAGGCAGTGTAAAAATCAGCTGCAAAGTGAAATCCAAAATCCTGCAAGAGAATGATGGGACTACAAAGGAAAATGATTTGAATATTGAAAGATCTAAGGATATGTTTGGGCCTTGTTTATTTGCCCCTCTTCCTCCTGCCCTCATGTCAAAGGGAAAAAAAAGACCTTCTGGCAAACTTGCAGAGAAAGTTCTCATCATTGTTCGATGATACTTTTAGGTACAGATACACCCTTAGCTTCAAGTATAACCAAAATAAAATAAACTTATTTCCATAATTTTAAATTGCAACCTTCAAAGTAAGTGACCTCTGTTTTACGTGGCTGCACTTTAAATGGCTTTTTTCTGGAACGAATTATTCTCATGTAACCAGCACAGCTTATATATTTTTTCTTTTTCTAAATTTCATTTAGTTTGTTGTTGGTGAGGCTACACACAGCAAAGTGTACACCAATTCAAAACAGTTTCTACCTGTACAATTCAGGGACATTGATTGCATTCTTTGAGTAGTGCAACCATTCACTGCTTATATTTTAAAAGGCCCGATGGAAATAATAAATGTAATCACCATAAATGTGTAAGGTGGAGGGTCAGCGAAAAAGAGCAAGACCCTCAACAATGGGCTCAAGCATAACAATGATTGTGAGGATGGCGGGGAACAGGGCAGCGTTTTGGTCTGTTGTACCTGGGAACCGACTCCACAGCACCTAACAACAACAACAAAATCTGTTCAAGTTAACAAAAACAGCAATATTTTTTGGTCTCAGCCAGCAGTGTGTATCCACCCAGTGTGGTAATCCTGGTTGTTTTACGCTGATCAGAAGCAATGATTAATATCTTTCATTAATAAAAATCTGACTGCTCAGGGACACTGAGCTGTTGAGGGTAATGGAAAACTTTAGGAAGGGCGAACGGTGATGACTGAATATGACAAGCATAAAATCACTGAATTGTACGTAAGATTGTAGAAGGGGTTAATGTTTCACCCGCGTATTTACCACAATCAACGGCACCTAACAACAAAGACTAAACTCGTCCTGACGTACTGCAGGAAAAAGTAAATCAAGGTGCACATCAGAGGAAGTCTACAAGAAAAGAGTAAATGTATGTAAAAAACAAACTGAAAGTCTAAATAATTAAGGAGAGCAAACATTCCTTTTCTGATAACTGCAGTTGTGAGGTGTCATCCAGCGGGTCCCCACTCACAACAACCCTCTGTTTGTGCCGCACCATCCTCACAGTCCTTGCTGTGTTTGACCTCATTGGTAATTAAAGATGGAATGAATCATAAAAAAACGAGTATTTCCTCCAACGTTTATTTTCCCACAAGGTAAACTAAAGCGAAACCCACTCAGGCTGCATCCTCTTCCCTTGTCTCCCCAAAAAAAGAAGAGAAAAACGACCGTCACAGCAAATCTCAGCTGCAAAAAAACATGGCCAAACACCAACTTCCACGCTCAGAACAAAACGCCACGCCTCCTTTTCGCGATTGGGGTGCCTCACACGCTCAAGCAACCCTTCCAGCTGAGACCACAGAGTCTCCGCTAGGTCTATGGAAGCCACGCACATCCCACTGGTGGCAATAAAGTTTCCATTTACAACTGTACCGTGAACGTGTTAGGCAAATAAGTCCTGCAATACATTCCATTATTTTCAAATGTTACTATTCAACAGCGCATTTTTAACGTTTTAAGTGGAAATGTAAAGTGTTTAAAAAGAACATGAAACAGCCAAGCTTAGTTATCATAACCCTGGAAGCACAGCTAATCACAGCCGCCATCTTTCAAGGTGTTTGCGGGCAGTTCCAGAAAAGCGCCCCCTACGGGAGCCAAAGGGAAGGCCGGCTTGGCCTCGGCTGGTGAGATCAGACAGAGCTGGGCCGTTAGGAAGCCTTGGCGTTTACAGGCAACCGCATCAAACCGACAAGACTGAGTGGCTGAGACCTAGGGCTCAAAAACAGAACTACTTTCCCTTTATCCCATATGTGGATGGTTGTCAGGTGCCATCCAGTCGGTTCCGACTCATAGCGACCCCGTGTACAACACAACGAACGCTGTCCTTTAGGGCGCCATCCTCACAATCATGGCTATGTTTGAGCCCATTGTTGCAGCCACTGTGCCGATCCATCTCGTTGAGAGTCTACCTCTCTTTCACTGACCCTCTACTTTACCAAGCATGATGTCCTCCAGGGACTGGTCCCTCCTGATAATGTATCCAAAGTACATGAGAGGAAGTCTCACCATCCTTGCTTCTAATGAGCATGCTGGCTGCACTCCTTCCAAGACAAGATTTGTTCGTTCTTTTGGCAGTCCATGGTATATTCAATATTCTTCACCTACACCATAATTCAAAGGCATCAGTTCTTCTTTGGTCTTTCTTATTCACTGTCCAGCTTTCATATGCATATGAGGCGACTGTGAATGCCATGGCTTGGGTCAGGTGCACCTTGGTCCTTAACTCAAGGTGACATCTTTTGCTTTTTAACACTCTTCAGTTTTACCTTTTGATTTTGTACCGTATGCCCGCACTACCTGTTGACACATTAGATTTTTAAAATAAAGCCAGCTGTTTGGTGAAAAAAAAAACCTGAGAAAGGAATCAGTAGCCATTATAAGGAGCCCTGGTGGCACAGTGGTTAAGAGCTCGGCTATTTACCAAAAGGTCAGCAGTTCGAATCCACCAGCTGCTCCTTGGAAACCCTATGGGGCAGTTCTACTCTGTCCTGTAGGGTCGTGTGAGTCGGAATTGACATGACGGCAAAGGGTTTTTAGATGCGGTTCGGTTAGCAAAATTTTCAAAAGCTGGGGCCCATGGTCAGAGTTCCTGGGTGACACAAACCGTTAAGCCCTTGACTACTAACCGAAAGGTTAGCGATTCAGACCTACCCGAAGGTGTTTCAAGAAGTCCCAGCGGCCTTCTTCCGAAAGGTCCCAACCTTGAAAACCCTATGGAGCAGTTCTGCTCTGCACACATGGGGTCACCGTTGAGTCGGAATCAACTGCAGGGCAACTACACGTATACGAACCCTTACATTTTACAGAAGTGGAAATAATGCCAAATGAGGTTGCAACTTGCCAAATCCCCTTCCAGCTCTGAATTTTACTTGTCTAGTGAATCTATGCTACATTCCTAAACTTCCCTATATTATATGATTTAACAAATCTCCCTGGCAATAAAAATATTCCACCTCAATTCCTTATGATTCAGCTAAAAGCCATTTCCTCTGTAGGTAAATTCCATTCCATCAGATCTTAGGAAAGCGACCGATTACTGAAAACAATCCATGGCTTGTGTTATAACAGGCTAGCATTCGGGCTTGGTTACCTTAGCACAATAATCTCTACTAGTAAAATATACTTAGGAAAGCATTTGTAACTTGTGCATTAAATCCCTCTCACAGAACAGGCTTTAAATAACGAGGACAAGGAGTTTGGCAAAAGCATTTTGTGTTCTGCCAAATCCAGTATGCAGGGCAAAATGGTTTATGAAACTCCTAAGATTAAAGCACTGGTTTGTTCTTTTCTCTCTGATTTCTTTGTCCTCCCTGAGGACAAAGCTCTTCATAATTTATAATATTTAAATTCTCAAGGGTGCTTTTTATCACAACCCTCCCCCCCACCCCGCCCCGGTTTTCTAGAAAATGGAAAAAGATGTTAATTGAAAACTAGGAAATAATAAAACTATGCATTTAAATGATCACATGCTTAGCATTGCTAAGAATCAGTTTGGAGATGCCCGACGAATAAGACTTTTTTTCCCCTATGCGTCACCTTAACATTCTCACAGAAAATTAAAGATTAAAATTAAGGAGAATGCCCTAAAACGCTGCTGTGACCAACCTAAGCCACCTCGATTGCACATAACTCTGCCGACCTACAGACCTTGGGGTGAGAGAAGGTTGGCTCCGTTCTAACAAACTGGCTACCACTGTATAATGAAAGCACATCTCAGATCAAATTGTTGCCAGACAAATTGACATTTATTTAACAAACACTGAGTAACAAGCAGTCTCCAAAACAGTTCTTACAACCTGTTCTTCTAACTTAAAGAAGTGCCAGCTCTCTGTCCTTTAGTTGTTCTGCATGAATGTTCACTCAGATAGACCACACAATAGTCCACAGGTGGGATTCTGTGTCTTGCAGTCAACTTCAGACAGGCAGACATCCTCACAACCAATGAACGGACACACAATCGTGCAGGGATCCAGCCTCAGACCCCTAGTCTATCTATGGGCACAGGTTCTGGGCTTCGCTGGATCCATGCAAGGGTTAAAGGTGCCGCTAAAATATTTTAGCAATCTATGAATACCTTTAATGTTACCAGTGATGGCCTGTCGTGGATTCAATTGTGTTCCCAAAAATATGTGTCAACTTGGCTAGGCCATGATTCCCAGGATTGTGTGGTTGTCCTCCATTTTGTGATCTGATGTAATTGTCCCATGTGTTGTAAATCCTAGTATCTGCCTGTGGTTAATGAGGCAAGACTGAGTTATGTTAAAGAGGATTAGGGTGGGATGCAACACCCTTACTCGGGTCAGAGCCCTGATCTGATGTAAGGAGAGTTTCCTTGGTATGTGGCCTGCATCACGTTTTATCTTACAAGAGATAAAAGGAGAGGGAAGTGAGCAGAGACAGAGGGACCTACAGCCACCAAGCAAGAAGAGCCAGGAGTGGAGCACGTCGTTTGGACCCGGGGTCCCTGCACTGAGAAACTTGGGGACGCAGGGGAAGATTGATGACAAAGACCTTCCCCCAGAACCAACAGAGAGAGAAAGTCTTCCCCTGGAGCCAGCACCCT
The DNA here is from genome assembly GCA_030035585.1 of Dugong dugon. NCBI lineage: Eukaryota > Metazoa > Chordata > Mammalia > Sirenia > Dugongidae > Dugong > Dugong dugon. Next base: position 70,897,697 of record CM057479.1, read on the forward strand.
GAATTCAGACTTCTAGCCTCCTAGACTGTGAGAGAATAAATTTCTGTTTCTTAAAGCCATCCACTTATGGTATTTCTGTTATAGCAGCACTAGATGACTAAGACATGGCCCATATCCAACATTCATCATGCCCATAAATAAAACATGAATTTCCCAGCTAAAAACCATTTCTGACATTAGGTATGCTAATTAGCCAAGTCTCAGGTGTTGAGATACAGATAGCTGAAGTACTTGTACTACTTACCACTGAAAATTTGCATTTTCTGATAAATTGCTGGCTGGCCATCTCTGGAATCTCCATTAAGGCAACCGACCACTCCCTTCAGTTAAAGCTGAAGCTAACAGACACTTACACGTGATAATATATTGTCTGTGCTAGAGCCTTTTAAAATAGATTACAGACTTCATAACCAAGATTTCATTATTATTATTAGACATTTTGAGATAACATTTCTAGAAGTAACCAGTGAAATAACAAAGGATGTTTAGAATCCATTTTGCGTTTCTAAAGCTATGGATGTTTCTTGGTTTGGGGAGTTAATTTTCATTTTACCATACATATTTCATTTTATCACCAATTTTTACCAGTAGGAATCTGTCGATACTATTCTTGGTAAAGATCTTGAATACTTCTTTTACTGCTGTGTTAAACTTGGAAGTCATTATATTCTGTCTTTATTGCTGCGGATTTAAAGCACTCACAGATAAAGATGGTTTTATAAACAAGGCGGTCTTTAAAGGAAAAGAAATGCCACTGTGCTTTGCTTTCCCTGTTTAATGCTAGTTGCTAAGCATTAAAACGGTGAAAACTATTTTTAAATTTAAAAGCATTTGCATTATCTCACTCTTATGAATTCATATGTACACAGAGGCATCTACTGAAATAGTGAACAGGATTTGACACTGAGTCGGGAGAAGTAACCATCACGGCCAGCCTTCTAAGGACACATATCCCAGACTGGCATTCCAGAAAAAAACTGGGAAATGCTAGAAAGAGTGGTTTAAATGCCATTGTCCTTTAAGTCTGTATGTCAAGGAAAGTAAACCGGCAGTTATTTGTTGAGTCCTCATTCTGTGTCAGTCACTGTGCCAAGTACTTTACATCCAGTGTTTTATTACGTATATTCATAATAAGCCTATCAAGGATGGCAGCAGTACGCAGTTATTTAAACAAAAGGCATTGAAACCATGCAGGCCTGGGTTCAGATCCTAGCTGCACCACTCTGTCTCTGGGATCTTTGTCAAATAATTTCACTTCTCTGAGCCTCGGTTTCCTCATAAGTAAAATCTACTATTTACCTTATGGGGCGTGTGTGTGTGTGTGTGTGTGTGTGAATGGTTGGCATAGAGTCACCACTAAAACATAGTGCCATTTTCTTATTGCTAATCAGTTAGTATTTCTAGCAAAAAAATATAAACATAATCATTCATGTATTGGTACTGAGACCAGTTTAAACTTTTTTTTTTTAATGAAATGTTCCATTATCAAATAACCCAAAAGTAGAAGTTAGCATGAAATATCCTGAAAAAAAGAATTGTTTGCAAACAGCAAAACAGCAAGTGAGGAGTCCTTATAAAGTTTATATAAGTAGAAAAGGGGAAAATGAAATTCAGCGTGGGCAGTAGTAATTTATCTATTCCGTATGTATTATCATGAACCTATTATGTATTCTGTGCTGAGCCCAGGCGATAGAAAGATAAATTTAACACATTTTCTACCCTTACAAAGCTTAAAGGCAAATGATAAGTCATATATTTTTATAAAAATAATACAAACGGATCAAAAAAGACAGTAGTTATGAGTTTTCATTTTCTACTCCTACTCCACTGTCCAAGCACCCAGTATAATCTCCTGCCTAAAGAGTAGCTGTTGGCTTCCACACTTCTTGTCGTTAGCTGCTGTGCAGTCCTCTCTGCTGCTTGCTGACCCCACGTGCAACCATCCTTGTTCTGCTCCAGTCTGTTTGTGGCCATGGTGTATTTAGGGTCACTATGAGTCGGAATCGATTCCACAGCAACGGTTTCTTTTTTTTCGGTTTTCCAGCCAAAAAGGAAAAAAAAACCTCATTGCTGTCAAGTCAATTCCAACTCATAGTGACCCTACGGGACAGGGCAGAACTGCCTCATAGGGCTTCCAAGGAGCGGCTGATGGATTTGAACTGCCCATCTTGTGGTTAGCCACTGTAGCTTTTAACCACTACGCCACCAGGGTTTCCACCTTCCAGCCTAGGGGAGCTTATTTTCAGCACTATATCAGACAATATTCTGTTGTGATCCATGGGGTTTTCATTGGTTAAATTTCAGAGGATCTCCAGGCCTTTCTTCCTAGTCTGCCTTAGTCTGGAAGCTCTGCAGAAACCTGTCCACCATGGGTTTTTGAAATACCAGTGGCATAGCGTCCCGCATCATGGCAACATGCAAACCACCACAGTAAACAAACTGAGATGGGTGGTGGTCCCTTCTCATAAGACTTCTCTATTTGCCAGTCCTTCTGCCCAGGAATCCCTATGTTGCTTGTTTAATTTCACTGTGAGAACCTGTGTCCCTTCACTTAAAATGTTGCCTTCTCCCAAAGCAGCTACAGAATCCCCCAACTCCAAAAATAAACCTGGTTTCGGCTAGTGCTTAGGACAAAGGCTACCTAATTAGTTTCATCTTTCTATGACTAAAGTCACACAATAAATTTGTTTAAAGGACATGCCTCAGCCAAATGGAATATCTGCTTGGGGAAGCTTGGGATATTGTCTAAAAATAAAAACCAAAACTTACATAGGGTGCGAAGGAAGGTTATTTTTGGGCCAAGGCCTGCCACTGAGCCCTGCTTGGAGGTGTGTCTCAGGGCTCAACGCCCCAAAGTCACTCCTGCACCTTACGGCGACTGCCCTTTCTCGCTTCCTGCCTGGCAAGTCCTTTGGGAGAGCAGGCTGGCCACTTTTGCACTATTCCCATCATTACTGAGCTCTATTTGAACTGCTAATATTTATCAGATACCCGCTTTGTACAAGGCATTGTTGATAAAGCTATTAGGCATACATAAGCAAGACAAAGTCTTAGCTCTCAGGGAGTTTATAGTTTAATAGGGCTGGATTTTCACCCGATTCTTTATTTAGAGGAATCTGAATTTTGCCTATGTCCTAGTTAAGCCTGCTGTTGTCCAATATACCTACACAAAGCTAGCTGTGACTTTGGGAAAGTCATCATTTTGGGGGGCTTTCGTTTTCTAATCTAGAGAACCCTTTTAGCTCAAGCACTGTGGGCTTAATAATATTGGTTCTGTGTGCTCTTTCTGCCGTCTCCTCCTCACCCAACCTGGCCATCACAACGCTTCTATCCCCATGGACTTAACCTATAGTGTCACCCCCTCCCCCCGGCCCTTTTGTTAGACTCATTTCTTGTTAACCATGGTCTTGTATCAGTACTGTGACGATGATATCTCTAAGATCAAAATCCTGGGAGATTTCAAGTTCAGACTTACTTAATTGGGTCAAAATTTGATGGCCAGATGTGGTCTGATTATGTCCTTTTCTGTCTTTGACCAGTAGAGTATTAACTAACAGAGAGGAAGGCAGAGAAGGGGGAGGAGGAGGAGGGGAGAGAGAAGTAGCAGAAGGGGAATTAGACCACATTTTGGCATTGTCAAATCGACCACACACCTCAAACCCCACTAGTATCTTAAATGTGGCCCCCCTACCTGTTATCTACTGGGCACCTGAAGGCATTTGAATTTCCCATTCTTTTCACTATCTATAGTCTGTAATAGACAGAGTATAAATTAATTTACTCACCCTCTTCCCTGGTAACTTTTTAAAGAATTCCTGACACCTCCTCATGCTGCTGCCATTATCCATATCATGACCATCATTCTCCAGCTGGTGATTTGAGACTTTTATCTAGCAAGAATGTCAACGACAATCATGTTCAATTTCAAAATAGTATGGAAAGGTGGCCTCATGCATCAGAATCATCCCAATGTTTCTCAGGACTGATCTGATCCCAGTGGTTTGAACGTTTTTTCCAATGTGATCCTTCTTCCTCACTCCCACTATCTGTGCCCATAGTGCCAGGAATTATCAAGCTTTATGAGAGTGTATAGGGTGTATGGGGAATTTGTCTCAAATACTTCGGACATGTTATCAGGAGGGATCGGTCCCTGGAGAAGGACATCACGTTTGGTAAATTAGAGGGTCAGCGAAAAAGAGGAAGACCTCAATGAGATGGATTGACACAGTGGCTGCAACAATAGGCTCAAGCACAACAACGATCGTGAGGATGGTGGGCAGTGTTTCATTCTGTTGTACACAGGGTCGCTATGAGTCGGAACCGGCTCAACAGCACCTAACAACGACAACATGGGATGGAGGAGGCGTGCATAAGTATTCCATTTTTTCATTCTAACTAAAGGATTTTATTCCAGTCCCTTTCTTAAAATCTTCACTTCAAAATTACTATAAACATTAAAAATCCTTCAAGCTCACATTTTAAGTGATACAACTGTAAAACAATCTTTTAATAGAGATACTCGTTTTCATTTTGAATATTTATTAGTGTTGAACTCCTTGTAATCATTTCCAGTTCCTTCACGTGTAGAAACGTGTGGGACGTTTCTGGTAGCTCTGAGTGGCCCCTTTGTTGTTCCATACATATATATTTTTTCATTGGTCCTTTTGCAAGTTGCAAATTATTTAATTTTTAAACTTGGATGAAGTGACAGAAATGGCTAGGTTGACATCAAAATGCAGATCAGAAGTACAGATGATTTTACTTCAGTCTAAACAAAGAATGGAAATTGACATAAAGCTCAAAACAAAATTATCATAAAATTGTTCTTCTGACATACTCTGCTGAGATTTTCAGAATGAGATAATTTGGGTTTAAAAAGTCATTGCTTTGTGTGTGTATCAGTGAATGTGGACTAGCTTGTTACAAAGCTAACATTTAGTTTTCAAGGGTGGAAACAATCATTACACTGTGGGCTATTTAAAGTCTATGTTTATCATGTTTTGGGTAAGATAATGCTTGATCCATGAAATACTAAGGAGGTCTGAGATTCATATACCCCTTAAGCATCCTCTTTTGTTCCCTTTTTTTGGGGTGGTGATTTTATTCACTGGTCCTAAATTCCAGCAATTTTCTTTTGTAGAGTTATCGATATAGTTTTGCTCCAATAAATTAATGTTTCTGTTTTGACTAATTGATTTATAGAAACATCAAGTTCACATCCTTTGGAAGGAGTGGACACAGGATAGTGGAAATGAGGCTTTAACAATCCGTTACAGTGAACAGAGAACACGAAGATGTGAACACCAGTACTGCAAGGTTTGCAAAAGCGCTCTGCCTAGGAATAACCCTGCCTTTCCCACTCCGAAAAGCAACCCTCCTATTCTGTTCAATCCTCTTGTTACACCTAGATTATTTGCCTGAGTCACACACATACTATGAAAATTGGTGCTAATATGGAGAAATGTGTGTTCTACAAAGTTTTATGAGAACAAATGGCGCTATGAAAACCTTCCACAGATTTCATACCAGGTAGAATAGTCTGGTTCCTTTTAAACTCTTCTCTATTCATTATATCCACCCGTCTGTCAGTTTATCGTACTGTGGTGGCTTGTGTGTTACTGTGACGCTGGAAGCTATGCCACCAGTATTTCAAATGTCAGCAGGGTCAAACGTGGTGGGCAGGTTTCAGCAGAGCTTCTAGACTAAGACAGAGCAGGAAGAAAGGCCTGGAGATCTACTTCCGAAAATTAGCCAATAAAAGCCTTATGGAGCACAACAGAATATTGTCCAAATTGCTTGCTTTGGACACATCATTAGGAGGGATCAACTGCTGGAGGAGGACGTCATGTTTGGTGAAGCAGAGGGCCGGCGAGGGTGAGGGAGACCCTCGGTGAGATGGATTAGCACAATAGCCGTGACAATGGAATGCAACATGCAGAGATCACAAAGATGGCACAGGACCTGCCAATGTTTTGTGCTGTTGATATAAGGTCGCCAGGAGTTGGAGTCAACTCGAGACAGCTGTCTATCCATCTATTAGTCATACACTGAACAGTAATGACTTGTTCACATGTGTGCTTACCTACTAGGCTGGGAACTTCTTGAGGGCAGGGGCTAGGCTTTGTTCATCTTTGCTGACAGAGCAACTAGCATTAGGGCAGTGCGAGCACACAAAGCAGGTGTCAGGGAAGGAGCTGAGTGAAGCACGTACTAAGACTCCAGCATATGCAGTTATGATAAATGGTTATTGCTGAATAATAAAGAACCATAAGAACCAGCTTTTCTGGTTTGTTTTCATTAGCAACAGCGTTCCTGAGTAACTATCTTGTTTTTGTTTTGTTTATTGGTAAAACAGCTGTTTTGACTTTTAAGGCAAGCCACCTAGTATTGTTAATATACTATCCCTTACTCCGTTCTAACTCCCGAATCTGTTTGTTCTCATTGGGTCAAAATGTGAAAATTTCAAATAGCAACAAGAAATAGTAAAGTAACTATAGCAATTTTCACAGCCATTCTACTATAAACCGCATATCAAAGAGGACAGTAAACTCAATAGTTAATAAAACCTGAGAAGTAGAGAAGGAGAAAAGCTACCCATTTTCTAAATAGTAATTGCCTTGTATCTTCAAATAAGTTCCCGGGTGGTACAAATTATTAAGCACTTGGCTGATAACCAAAAGGATAGTGGTTTGAACCCAACCAGAGGCGCTTTGGAAGAAAGTCCTGTCCATCTGCTTCCAAAAGGACAAAGTCGTGAAAACCCTTTGCTGCACAATTCTACCCTGAAATTCATGGGGCACCATCAGCTGGAATCAAATTGACGGCAACTGATATTTTTGGCTTTTTTTATATCTTCAAAGCATCCTTTCCTCCCCATATTGCATAACTCCAATTTATATTAACTCCATTAACTAAAATAATTCTTCCCATGATAAAGATGGGTAGGAAAAGTTCTCCCTTTTTTTCTGACAGGCCAAGTGTGTGACGACTTCTGTGTAAACATAGAAATGGCAATGTTAATATGCTACTGTACCTGAAATGATATGTTTGATAATAAAATTTGAACACATTCCTTACAAAGGTTTGATATTAAAGTTTTTTTCCCCTAATATAACAACTTCTTTTTCAATTCCATAGTACTTTATAGATTTCATAGAAGATATGAATTGATTTTGCCTGCTCAGTCCCCTCTTTCATTTTAAAAAGGGATAAATGAAACTCTTTATCTATATATTACCAGGGATTTAAAAGGTGCAATTAATAACAATAGTAGCTTATACTTACGAAGAGCTTAGCAGGTGCCAGCACGAATTTCAGTGCTTTACAGATCTCAACTCCTTTATTCCTCAAAACCTCCCTATAAGGTGGGTGTTATCTTCATCTTGCTATTATTAATGAGGACATTGAGATACAGAGAGGTTAAATAACTTCTCCAAAGTTACACCTACTAAGTGGAAGAGCTGGGATTTGAACCCAGGTAATTTCTACTTTACCGAGAATGATGTCCTTCTCCAGGGACTGGCCCCTCCTGATGACGTGTCCAAAGTACGTGAGATGAGGTCTCACCATCCTCACTTCCAAGGAGTGTTCTGGCTGTACTTCTTCCAAGACAGATTTATTCGTTCTTCTGGCAGTCCGGGTATATTCAGTATTCTTGGCCAACACCATAGTTCAAAGGTGTCAGTTCTTCCGTCTTCCTTACTCATTGTCCAGCTTTCACATGCATATGAGGCAATGAAAATGCCATGGCTTGGGTCAGGCGCACCTCAGTCCTCAGAATGACGTCTTTGCTTTTCAACACTTGAAAGAGATCTTTTACAGCAGATTTACCCAAGGTGACGTGTTGTTTGATTTCTTGACTGCTGCTCCCATGGCTGTTGATTGTGGATCCAAGTAAAATGAAATCCTTGACTACTTCAATATTTTCTCTGTTTATCATGATGTTACTTACTGGTCCAGTTGATGGAGTGACACAGTGGCTGCAACAATGGGCTCAAGCATAGCAACTATTGTGAGGATGGTGCAGGACCGGGCAGTGTTTCATTCGTTGTACATAGGGTCGCTATGAGTCGGAACTGACTTGACAGCGCATAACAACAACAACCATTTCGCTGTCTGGTGGTGCAATGGTTAAGTGCTTGACTGCTAACCAAAAGGTTGGTGGTTTGAACCTACCCAGCAGCTTCAAGAGAGAAAGACCTGGCAATCTGCTGCCAGCCTAGGTTTGTTTTTTTTTTTTCCCTAGGCTGAAGACTACATCCTCGAAAACCCTATGGGGCAGTTCTACTCTATTACATGGGGTCACTATGAGTCGAAATTGACTTGATGGCACCTAACAACAATTTGGCTCCAAAATCTGAGTTATTAACAGCTAGGAAATATAAATGTTAAGGTAAGTTATATATTATAAATATTAGTTCCATGCAGGTAAAGACTGTGTATGTTTTGCTTTTATTTGGTTTTGTTTCCTTTTGAATACACAAGTTTTAAACTATGTACACTGACAGGCATGTAGTTTCATAAATAGGTGTAAAATGAATACTAAAATAATACACGTACATAGCAGAACATATAGAAAATGAAAATAAGACAAAAAATTAATATGCAGGCAGTACCTGGGTTACGAATGTCTGACCTACATACAACCTGCAGTTAAGAACCAACCCCCTTAAAACCTATTACATTAAAAATTCGAGGTACGTACAATGGTTAGTAATAACCAATGAGCGCTATTTTGCGACGCACATCAAAACATTATTATTATTGAATTATTGTGGTAAAGATGTTTCAGTGTATCTGGAAGTGTTTCTTTAATATATTTTATGCATAGAAAGGTACACCATATGCTATATACTAAGATAAACATTTGACTAACTAACGTTAGATAGGAACCATACCTAACTGTTCTGACTTACGTACAAATTAAATTTAAAGACAAATTTAGGAATGGAACTCGTTCGTAATCCAGAGACTGCCTCTATAACCCCAGCATGTAAACGAGCCATATTAGTGTTTAGGTATGTGGCTTTTTAGTCATTAATAAACATATATACACATACATACATTTTTGCATACAAAAAAACCAATATCGTTATCATTAATTACTTTTACAGACTTTTTCACTTAGAATTTTTCCACGTCAAAAATATTTCTCTGCACTAATGGGGCAGGAAAGCTGGTGGTGGGGGAGCCCAAGGTTGAGAAGGGACAGTGTTGACATGTCGTGGGGTTGTTAACCATCGTCATAAAACAATATGTGTACTAACTGTTTAATGAGAAACTATTTGTTCTGTAAACCTTCATCTAAAGTACAATAAAAAAAGTGTATTTCTCTGCTGGATGGTGCCTGGCTACGATTACTGAGTATTTTGATCGAAGATTCTATAGAAGAATCCTGATCAAAAGGAAAAACTGCAGAACAGAATTTCAGATTTTCATGGAATCCAGACTTTATGTAGCCATTGAGGCTAGACAAACCCCTGAAACTATTGCCCTGATAGGATCTTCAAACCTTAAACCAAAAATTTTCCCTGAAGTCTTCTTAAAACCAAAAAACAGTTTAGCTTAAGTGATAAAGAATGCCTGCCTTGAGCATTGTGTTCTTTTAACTACTCTCTGTATGGGGTCAAGTTGATTACACAGGAACCTCAGGAGGCAGTGAGTTTATGTTAATGGAGGAGGAACAACTCAGAAAAGGAGGGTGAGAATGGCTGCATAACCTGAAGAATGTGATCAATGTCACTGAACTGTACATGTAGAAATTGTTGAATTGGTGTATGTTCTACTGTGCATCTTCTCAACAACAACAAAAAATAAAATAAATTTTTAAAAATATGACAGAAAAAATATTTTTCTGCAACAGTAACACTTGTACTTCTGTAACATTTAGTTAATAAAGTCCATATTGATGAAAAAGTGCTTCTCTCTATATATATTTGGGACTGTATCATGTTAAAATGTATGCTCATATTTCCCCATTTATAATAGAGAATTTATCACCTGTCATTCTAACAGTCGTAATATTTGTAAAATAATCCGGGTTCTTAACAAATGTTAAGTATGAGTAAATTAAATGAGTATGTATGAGAGCAAGTTTTGTCAAACAGTTACGATGTGATATCTCTTCACCAGCTTTGTTTAGACATTATCTAGAGGGTTTTTCCTGTTTTGTTTTGATTCCTTAGATCTTTTGAGATCTAGATTTTAAAATGGCTGTTAAAAATATGACAGCAAATTTATACTCAACCCAGCACCACGTAATTTCAAAGCTTAGCAATTCTACTCTAGAGCTGGTGGGCGATTTTTGTTAACAAGAGGGGTAAGAAGAAGCTAGAATAGATGTGCCTTTTTAAATTAAATGTTCAGACTTTCAAGCTTCAATACACTCTGCTCTGTCAGACAGAGATGATGGATTTGCAGGCCTTCATTTAATTTAATTAGCTGAAAATGGAAACGTTAATTACAGATAATTATAACTTTGCTTGAGTATAGGACTTCCATAGCATTGACACTAGAAAAAAATGTGGTTCTTTTACTAACAGTTATGTTGATTTAGTCTACGACATCTCCTGACAAGTTTTGTACTAATGTTTTAGATGACATTAACCTAGCTCTATAGACTTGTTGGGGCCCTGGTGGCACAGTGGTTAAGAACTTGGCTGCTAACTAAAAGGTTGGCAGTTCAAATCTACCAGCCACTGCTTGGGGAAACCCCATGGGGCAGTTCTACTCTACACGGTCACTATGAGTCAAAATCGACTAGACAGCAATGATTTTTTTTTTTTAATAGACTTGTTAACCAGAGGACACAAAGACTAACAAAATATGTATTTTTAAACTTAAATACACATTTTTTTCCTCTCTGATTCTAATCTCCTTCTGTGAATGTTTCCTGGTAAACTGAAATCATTACATATTCATGGGTTTTCTCTTTTACAGGCAGCAATATCACAGAAATGTTTAAGAGACGAAGGGATTGTGGATAGACTCTCTTAATACCGCACACATAAGCGAGAGCAAGTAAGAATCATCTAAACAGGGTTAGTATTGGGCACATAGAAAGTCTCTTCCATAAATACACAGGATACTTCCAAAAGTTGTTGTCCAAAAATTCATTAGCTAAGACATTTTCCACATGGAAGCAATGCTATAAATCAGCAAAACCGGTAACTTTTTCTTGCTCTCTACCCTTCCTGATCTGCCTTACATTTGCCCTTATTATTAACCTACATTTTCTTGCATTTCTCCTGTCGTGGAGATTCAATGGTGCAGCACTTTTGGATTCTCCTACTTATTGCTTCCCCTGTCCCTGGGCTGGCCCCTCATCCAGGTCCCTTAGCTGTGGGCCACCCCTAAGGCGGGTCCTCCGGCTTCTCGTTCTCCCAGCGCAATTCCCCTTAGGTAGTCACCCACTCTCTGCCTTCCTGTTATCAACATGTTACTGGTTTCCAAACGTCTCTTTCTTTTGATCAGACCCCTATCACAGCATTCAGTCTCTCACTACCTGGCTACTCAAATATTATCTAAAATTTTAACCAGCCCAGGGTGACACGAGTCCAGACCTGAGCACATCTAGGGGGGAATTGGAGGGAGAGGGGAGAAACTGGATGTATTTGAAGAGCAGCAAATACTTTAGTTTGTCTGAAGTGTGGTGAGAAAGAGGAGGGTTGGAAGGATAGAAGATGGGAGCAGTAATAACCTCACCAAACCCACTGCTGTGGAGTCGATTTCAACTCATGGCGACCCCATAGGGTTTCCAAAGCTGTAATCTTTACGGAAGCTGACTGCCACATCTTTCTCCCTCTTAGCTGCTGGTGGTTTCAAACCACCGACCTTTTGGTTAGTGATGGAGCGTTTTAACCAGTGTGCCACCAGAGCTCCTCAGAGCAGTAATAGAGGCCAAAATATTTAGGGTCTGGTTGAACATAGTCCAAGGCCCTTGTGGTGCAGTGGTAAAGAGCTCGGCTGCTAACCAAAAGGTCGGTAATTCAAATCCACCAGCTGCTGCCTGGAAACCCTACGGAGCAGTTCTCTGTCCTAGAGGGTCGCTCTTGAGTCAGAATCGACTTGACGGCAAAGGGGTTTGGTTTTTGGTTTTTCTGGGTTGTGCAAAGGTCAACACTCTTGCCTGCAAACTGAAAAGTTGGCAGTTCAGAGGAGCCTCAAAAGAAAGACCTGGAAATCTACTTCTGAAATATTAGTTATTGGAAACCCTATGGAATACAGCTCTACTCTGACACACATGGAGTCTCCACAAGTCCATATCAACAACATGAGTCCAACAACAACGAAGGACATAGGCCTTTGGATTTCATTATAAACGTGGTACTTTGAGAGGATTGAGATCACAGGAGTGACAAGTTCTGGTCATATTGTTAAATGACCACTCTGACTGTTGGGTGAAAAATAGCAGGAAAAGAAAAATAGAAGCAGAGAGAACAGCTGGGTTAGAGGCATTGTACACTTTTAGGCAGAAAACAAAAATGATGCATTGTAAGAGTCAAGGCTAGCCCACAATTACCTATTTAAACCATAACATGAGTAAAGTTGTTTAACTTACAATGAAAAGAAAAGGACTATTTCTATAACATTAATTAAATCAAACAGCAAAGCAATAACAGTCAATACGATTTATTGATCCTCAGTCTTGATGCTGGTATTTGGAGGAAAGCTGGTTTTATTAAAGGGAGATTTGGAGTTAGATGGAGATTTGTAGAACATCTGATGGAAACTTCTGGAACATTCAAGAGCTTTAGCAATCAGAGGAAATAGTTCCATATTGTTTTTAATCTTACTTTAAAACTCATGACTTTCTTTTTTCACTGTAAGAGTGTGTGGGGCTTATCATTAAGGGTTAGCATTGTCTTTTAACATACACCAGAAAAGGGGGAAAACGTGAGAGAGAAAAAAATGAGAAGATTCTCCTGAGGTAAAAAAGAAAGAATTGGAATAAAGCTGAGGGAGGAATGGAATCAAAGAAGCTACATTGTACATAATAAACACCAACTACTGTAGGTTAACTGAGTTGTCAAAGGAGGAAGATAGGAAAATGGAAGATACCAACTTGTGCATGACACATCTGAGGAGAAGAGTCAGCCTGAGACAGTGTGAATTTTTTTTTTTTTTTTAATAACTGGATGGTGGGTGATTCATAGCTTCAGAGATGACAGGCGGAGAAGCATGCAATCAAATAATACATAGCAGTTTTGTGAGTTAGAATATTTAATTTAGACAATCCTTATACTTGTGAATTTATTGATTGTCAAGAGATTGCCCTTAATCTCTTAGAGGTAATAAGGAGTAAAAATCCTTTCTGAAAGTTTATCATTGTTGTTAGGTGCTGTCGAGTCGGTTCCAACTCATAACGACCCTATGTACAACAGAGCAAAACACTGCCCCGTCCTGGGCCATCCTCATGATCCTTGTTATGCTTGAGCCCGTTGTTGATCTGAAAGTTTAGGGAACCAAAATTACAAACTGATTGTCTTAGTCATCTAGAGCTGCTACAATAGAAATACCACAAGTGGATGGCTTTAACTGTGGGGATATATGCCATTTAAACATGGCTGCACTATTGACAACTGCAGCCTCCACAGGCCTCTATGCTGCAAAGCATGTTGAGACTTGTCCCCAACATGTTGGGACTTGTCCCCAACATTTTGAGACTTGTCACGACTTGTTTTCCCAAAACTATTGTCCCTTTACGGATTGGCTTGTTTACCTGAATTCCTTCTCCCTTGCCCTCACCCAAGCCCATTGTTCTGTTATTTGCTTCACTGCTTGCTGTATTGACTATAAATAAACTCCTGGGACTGAAGCCGGGGTCGACTCCTCAGGGTGACCCTCCTGGCCCCACTTCTCTGTAAGGGTTGTGTTTGGTTACTGTCTCCACTGTCCCGACATTCGCCACTGCTGCGACATTTAACAAACAGAAATTTATTCTCTCACAGTCTAAGAGGCTAGAAGTCTGAATTTAGGGTGTCAGCTCCAGTGGAAGCCTTTCTCTCTCTGTCAGCTCTGGAGGAAGGTCCTTGTCTTCAATCTTCCCCTGGTCTAGGAGCTTTTCAGCACAAGAACCCTGGGTCCTAAGGACTCACTCTTCTCCTGGTACTACTTTCTTGGTGATATGAGGGCCCCATGTCTTTCTGCTTGCTTCTCTCTTTTATGTCTCAAGTGAGATTGACTCAAGATACAACCTAATCTTGTAGATTGAGTCCTGCCTCATTAATATAACTGCCTCTGATCCTGCCTTATTAACATCATAGAGGTAGGATTTACAACACATAGGAAAATCACATCAGATGACAAAATGGTGGACAATCACACAATATTGGGAATCCTGGCCTAGCCAAGCTGACACACATTTTTGGGGGACACAATTCAATCTATAACACCCCCTAATCCAACATGACTTGTGTCCTTGTAAAAAGAAAAAGAGAAGAGATATAGATAGACAGACACAAAAGGAAGTGCAGTGCAGTGAATTACTTAATATGGCCCTTCTAGCCATCGTCTCTGTAACTCCCACCAAGTGACTGGATGAGACTATGCAGATGAGGTGCTTGTGACCCACCAAGGGGATTGGATGCCTTGCTAATAATGTAAATAAGGTGCATGGCACCCTTGTGGGAGTGGGACCATGCAAATAAGGTGCATGGAACCCTAAAGAGGGGATTTGTCCATTCTGCCATCCTGCTAGGCTTATAAGAGAGCCAATTCCAGAGCAGAGAGGGTACCTCATGACCATCAAGAAAGAAGAGTCAGTAGTGGAACACATCCTTTGGACCCAGGGCCCCTGCGCTGGGAGCCTCCTAGACCCAGGAGACAAAGAGAGGAACTGTAACATGGCAGACAGCAAGAGACAACGGCACAGCAAAAGCAAGATCGATAGTGGTGGGAGATGGTAGGAACCCGGAGAGCTGCAGGAGACAGCATGGTGGGTGTGTCAACACACGGAATGAGCAAGCTGAGCACCTTTGAGCAGGAGGCTTGCTGGCGAAGTGCGGTGCCTCTGGGCACTTACTGGAGAGCTAAAAGAGCTTTGTAACACTTGCCCAAGCAGGCCAGAGAGGCGTGCCTGCGGCACGGCTGAGAATAGGCAGTCCTGATCGAAGAGCTGTATCCTGAGTGTTCCTGAACCTGAACTGCAACCTGTTACTTCCCTAATAAACCCCGTAACTGTGAATATGGCCTGTGAATTCTGTGTGGCCACTGCAACGAATTGTCAAACCCAGCAGAGAAGTAGAGAGGGCCGTGGGAGGGATGGTAGGTGTCAGAATTGGTAAAGATGTTGAAGAAAGGAGGCATGTCTGACCTCCACCTCATAGGAATCAGCCTGGGCTGTTCATCTTGATTCTTCTTCCTCCTTGTGAAGTGAGGTCAGACACCTCCACTGCACCATTCTTACAGGAAGACAGCCATGTGTAGAAGGAAGGAAATGGAGTTAAGCTACCACAAGCCAAGGAACTCCTGGGGTGTGATGGTTAAGATTGTGTCTCAACTTGGCTGGGCCATCAGTGTTTTGGCAGTCACTTAATGTTGTGATCACTTCCTGTTGAGATTTGATATGTGATCACCCCCATGATGGGATCTGCTCTGAGTAGCCAATCAGTTGAAAGGGAGTTTCCTTGGGCATATGGCCTGCATCTAAATATAAGCGGACTTTCTGGCAAGGCTCTAGGGCTTTTGCTTATTCTGGATCCTGCAGCTGGCTCCTGTTCGTCTGACCTCCAGTTCTTGGGACTTGAACTAGCAGCTTACCTGCAGTCTTGCCTGCCAATCTTGGGATTCATCGATTTTGCAGCCTGTGAGCAAGAGCTAGCCCCTGTGGCTACATGAATCAGGAGAAGCCTCTATCCTGATCCACAGACTTGAGACTTGGGACGTTCCATCCAGCCCCTACAACCACATGAGCCATTTCCTTGATATAAATCTCTCTATATATGTATATTTATACACTTTCCTGTTTTTGCTTCTCTAGAGAACCCAGCCTAAGACATAGGGCTCCCAGAAATTGGAAGAACAAGAAAGGGTCTTCCCAGAGAGCCCATAGAGCCTTCAGAGAGAACATGACCCTGCTAACACCCTGAATGTGGACTCCTAGCCTCCAGAACTGTAAGACAATAAATTTCTGTTGTTTTAAGCCATATAATCAAATCGTCAGTTGCTGTCAATTCTGACTCACGGCAACCCCATCTGTGTCAGAGTAGAACTGTGCCCCACAGGTTTTTCAATGGCTGATTTTTCTGAAGTAGATTGCCAGATCTTTCTTCCAAAGCATCCGTGGGTGGAATTGAATCTCCAATCTTTAGGTTAACAGCTGAGTGTGTTAACTGCTGGCGCCACTTGGGGACTCCTTAAGCCAACTAGTTGGTGGTAACTTGTTGCAGCAGCTCTAGGAAGCTACACCGGGTTAGTCAATCTTAATGTTTAGAGTTTAAACTAAGTGAAGTCATTCAAAACAATTACTAATAGTTTTTTGATTTTTTTTTTTTTCTAATAATGTCTTGCTCTGTCTCTGGGAAGTCTGCATGACAGGTTTTGGATTTGTTGCCATTGTTGAAATGAAATGCATGGCCAGTCGGTATTGTGCAGGGTGGGACTACTTTTACCTTTATTCAGCATGATTTTGAAAAACATGACTATACCTACTTGCAAGGTTGAAATACCACCCATGGGGCAAGGATACACTTTTCAAAGTACACAAAATGTGCACTTAAAGATGTACGATGGTATTTCTCCCCATGGACCAGAATGGAATTTTAATTGCCTCCATTGTTCTCTCTGTCACCTCGGAGTGTGAAGGAAGACACGTCCTACAAGCAGACTTTATTGTAAATGTTTTCCCAAAAACCTTATGCTGTAATTAGTTCCTGTTCATATAAACCATGAAGCAACAAGTAAAGGTAATTGTTTATGAGATTCTGCGATTTACCTTAAGTTAAGGGGAGACTGTGAAAAATGAACCTTTGATGATGAAAGTGTGAACCCTTATTACCTTGGAGTGAAGGAGGCTAGTTATTGACTGAGAAGGAGCCTGAGGAAGCGTCTTATTATCTTGTTCTAGGTAGGTGTTTCAGGGGTGGAGTCATGTAAAATTCATTTTCATGTACACTTAAGGTTAAAACCAAAAGCCGGTTGCTGTCGAGTGGATCATGACTCATAGCGACCCTATGAGTAGACAGAGTAGAACTGCCTCATAGGGTTTCCAAGGAGCAGCTGGTGGATTCAAACTGCTGACCTTTTGGTTAGTAGCCAAGCTCTTAACCACTGCACCACCAGGGCTCCAGACACTTAAGTTTAGTGCCCTTTAATATATGTATGTTATATCTCAATAAAAGCATGTATGTGTGTATATGTTTAGATGTATATAATATATATAATATATACATATATATATATATATATATGGAGCCCTGGTGGCACAGCAATTAAGAGCTACAGGGAGCTACGGCTGCTACCCAGCAATGGGTTTGGGTTTTTTTGTGTGATATATATCGATGATATACCCACCCAGCTCAAATCCGTTGCTGTCCAGTAGATTCCAACCCATAGCGACCCCATAGGACAGAGTAGAACTGCCCCGTAGGGTTTCCAAGGAGTGGCTGGTGGATTCGAACTGCCAGCCTTTTGGTTAGCAGCCGTAGCACTTAACCATCGTGCCACCAGGGCTCCCTATATCCATGGTAGTGAAGATTTACCAACAAAGCTTTAGGCTTTTTGATGACAATTAGACCTGATTTGATTGCAGGGACATATTATTCTAACTCAATAGTTAATTAATCAATTCTTATTTAATATCAATAAATAATATTTGACAGAAAGTCTATGTTATGTTTGAATGTAGACTTATTAATCAATAATAAAGTAATATCTTTTAGAGTAAAATCCATTTTCTTAATTTTTCAACTCGTTTTGGAAAAAACCTAGAGACTTACTCTGGACAATATCATACCCTACACTCCTTACCCTCCTTTACACACCTTTTTTTCTCCACTTTCATTCTTTGGCAACAGAAAAGCTACCCTCTTTTCTCAGTGGGGGCAACCATTTGTGCTCTTCTTAGGAAGGACCAAGCTATTGCTGAATCACAGTGCAAATTCTCTATGGTTCTCATTCTGTTCTTCTCTGAGGTAGGTGTCTTAGGACTGTATGAGTTGTGTGTATCTTTTAGTATTGTAAATTATCAGGTTTAGAAAGAGTCCACAGAGATTTTCTTTTTTTCGGTGCAATGAATAGACCAGGTACCAACTAGAAGAAAATAAAATTATCTCCTTTGGACAAATTTTGAAAATCTCTGGGAAACGAATCATCATAAATATTTAAATATTTCTGGTTGCCTAAAAAATTCCTCGTAACCTCTTGTCTTGCTAGGTTGACCTTGTTTTCTTTGTCCACATGTATTTGGGGACCTCACAGCTGCTGAACTGTGTTGAGCATATTTTATAAATGTCATGATCTCTTAGCCCAGAACAAAATGGATGCTGCCATAGCAATGCCAGAAATTCTCCCCGAAGGGTTTTGGAAACTTGATATTAGGAACAGTAAAGGCTTTTGAAGAAAGGGGGGAGGGAGAGGTAAAATTCCTGACTATGGGGAGTGGGTAATGCTCCACTTTTTTTACAAAATTGAGAGACTGAGGTAGAGACAAGCACTGAAAAATAACCCATGTGTGTTTGGAATGGAGTCCCGGGTGGTGCAAATGATTAACACACTCTGCTGCTAACAGAGAGTTTGGAGGGTTGAACCCACCCAGAGGCACCTTGGAAGAAAGGCCTGCTGATTTACTTCCCAGAAGCAGCCATTGAAAACCCTCGGGAGCACAGTTCTACTCTAACAAGCATGGGACCGCCTTGAGTCGGAGTCAGATGGCAATTGGTTTTGTTTGTCTGTAACTATTGGCTGTATTTAATCACATTTAATTTTGCCTGTAAAAATTTTGAGGGGAAGGATGGAATTGCTTTAAACATCACCTCCTTCAAGAACAATATAGTAAAAAAAAGTTACTTCTACTCAGAAACCGTATGTGTAGCCCATTATACATAGACTTGCAGTTCTGCTAGCTTTCTTTCTGTTGGCTGGTAGCTTCTCCCAGATAATGGTCAACGAGAGAAGAATGAAGTTTATTTTTAGTGCTTAGTAGCTCCCTTGAATGAAAGGTACCCAGCTATTAGGCAGTATAGCACGGTGTTTAAGAGACTGGGCTCTGGCATCAGAAACCCCAACCCTGCCAGTTACGGGTTATGTGGCCTTGGGCAGGTCACTGTCACTTACCCAATCCTCACACCTACCAGACTGGGATGATGAGAATGTTAGATGAGATAATGTATGTAAAGCACTCAGCACGCTGTCTGGCCCAGAGTAAGTCTTCTAATTATTTATTATTTTCTGAAATTATGGGAATTATCCGTGCATTTCCCTACTCTTTGGGTCAAAGTTTTTGCATCTGCAAAATTAGGGGCTTGGACTTGATTCCTCAGGTTCTTTTCAGCTCTACCAGCCTACAGCTCTTCCAGCTGATTGCCTACAGAAGTCTCTTTTTCTCATAATAATGACTTGGATTTGCACAGCACCTTTAGCTTCAAAATCCTTTCAGATCTGTAATCTTTCACAATCCTCATCATCTCGCCGTGAGGCACGGGGGCAGAGCAGGCACTATTATCCTCATTTGAGAAGCAAAATGAGCTACTAAGACCTGGAACTTGTCTGAATTAGTCGGTTGCAGAGTCGAGACTAGAGGAACCTGAGGCTTATGAGAATCACCCCGAGGTCTTTCCTCCAGGCAACATGGCCTGTTTTAGCACTCACTCTGCTTTGGAGCCCTGGTGGTGCAGTAGTTAAGAGCTACAGCTGCTAACCAAAAGGTCAGCAGTTGGAATCCACCAGCCGCTCCTTGGAAACCCTGTGGGGCAGTCCTACTCTGTCCTAGATGGTTGCTATGAGTTGGAATCGACTCAACGGCAACGGGTTTGGTTTGGGTTTCTACTTTACTTCAGCCTAGGATACGTGGGAAGTAGTTAATGATGTGTCCGGGGAAAGACTAAAGAAACCGAAGATAAATGACACAGGCAGTTTCGACTGAAACCAATAGGAGGTAAGACGTATATTCTATCTGACTTGCTGACACCAATCTGAAAAGGTCAATCAAGGATGCACCTTGACTCCCTCATGACACAAGATGATGTCGGTATACGGATTGATAGGGTGCTGTCTTTTCCATGAGCTGTGTGTGACTTTTTAACAACAGGATGTGAGTAATTACTCGCTTAGTCAGTTTCTCCCTTTGCTGTTGATTGTTTCCAGTTTCGGCCAAGGTTTTTGCATTAGAATGATTAGCGTCTTTACTGTTTCAATCAGTAGGCCTGTTGGGAAATCAACAAGGAGAAAACCCGTCCAGAGGAAATAAAGGGCATGTAATTGATGAGCTCAGATGGATAATTAAGGAGGGGATTGGGTTAAGTCCGGAGCAGGTAAAGAAAAGGAGCTGGAGGAAGTGTTTTCTGCAGTCCCCTTCTGCCACGTTCCTTCATTGAAGTGGGACTTCTGCAAAACGTATCGCTGAGCCAAAACGTTGGTCAAATATTAACTTTTCATTGGCGAGAATATCTGCCAAAAGAACTGGTACGGTAGGTTAATTAAGCCCCATTACACTTTGTTAAGTCATTTTTTACTTTTTTTTTTTAGTTCCCGAACAAGGTGGCCATACCCGTTTTCACAGTGTTTATTTGGCATGGTCTTCAACTGTTGAATTCCTGTGGGTGATGAGACAGCTTTTTTTTTCTCCTGCTCTTAGAAACATAGTAAATAAAGAACATTCCAGCTGATATATCCTGCTAGCTAGACGATAGTGTGCTGATTCCAAAGGAGAATCTCCGAAGGCTTTAACTATGACTTGGTCGAGTCACCTGAACCTTCCTTCTGGGTTTTTGCCGTTTCAGTCTCAGGAGATCTTTGGGGAATTCTGAGGGCACAAGTTTATATAAACAATAGAAACTACCACAACTTATTATTCTCTCAGGGATCCTCCTGTGTCAAGAAACGAAATGTGGAGGGATGAGACATTTTTAAACACGTTGTTCATTGAAACGTCCTGGCTAAACATTTATTTTAGGTAGTAAACCTCTTTTTAAAGCATTTATGTAGAGTTAAATTCTATTTCTACAAACGCAATGACTTGGTTTTATTATCCCACAGAGAGCTTTGGGCAGACACAACTCTAACATACTTGCCCATCCTCAAAGTCCAAAAAATCAACATTTCCTAAGGCCTCAGTTAAGACAGTAAGTTCATTTTGGAGATCTCTAGTTTCGTTTTGTTTTTTAATGAGGACAAGTTTTAAGTCTTTGGACACATGTATGTATAGATAGTAAAATATCTTTTGTTGAATAAAACCACTGGGAGTGGCAGGGTTTGCTCTCATCTTGATTTTAGCCCATCACTTCCCGCCCGTTTTACACATAGGTTTCTATTAGTGACTTCACCGGGAGTATTCAATAAATGCTACATTATATTCTGCTACTTTAGTGAAGAACAGTCAACCACCCCAAAACAAGCGCTCCCTCAAATGTTTTGGAGATTTCCGCCCAATCCCAATTACCAAGAAGTTATAAGAAGTGAGTTTCCAATTTCCTACCTGGGCTCTTGGCTTGTCTGTAAGCTTGTTGAGGTTATGGCTCATGCTACTTTTTGCTTCTCGAGTAGTTCCTACTGCATGGTCCCGGGGTCCACACAATTGCAGTATAATAAATGCTCATAAAATTAAAGAGCTCACTAGATGGATGAGAGTGGGAGATGAGGTAGTGCCTTATGCACAAACAGGGAAGCCTCAGCATGGACCGGTCTTCATTCTGCTCTGTGACATCACCGATGAGTTTAGGAAAAGTGAAGCTGTCAAGTACTTCAGACGGACAGACCCTTTTATTTCAGTTTTACCCTCGCTCTGGCTTTGCTGTCATTGGGGGCAGCGCTGGAGGCTTCTCTTCCATATTCTTCTCTTCTACGCAGTTCCCGTTATTGCGTGATATCAGAGGTATCCCCACGGTTACCACTTTGCAAAGCGATTGAAACGTGCTAGAAGGAATATTTGATGACTTTTGCTTCTATCTTACATCTGAGATGCAAGTTATAAAATACAAATTCTTTTATTTTTTGCTTAATTGTTATTACCTTTATGTGTGTGTGTGTGTGTGTGTGTGTGTGTGTGTGTGTGCATTTCCAGACTGGTTTTCCCTGAAAAGGAATCACAAAGAAGATTATCTAAATGACAAGTTATCTGGTCTTCACAATTGTGGCATCCTGGCCTCTCTAGAAGCTACTAAATTTGGGGACAATTATTCTCATAAATCTTCTTCACCCTCTTACATATAAATGACAGCCCAGACTACGTAAGGATGACTGTTTTCCATCTTCTGGGCATGTCTCAACATCATTCAGAAATGAATTTCTCTTCCAGCCAGTCGGCACATATGTATGGGGTGCCTTTATATACCATGTCCTTGTAAGTAAATAATGACCAGGACATTTTTCTCTTAACAATGTCTAAAAGATGTTAGAGGCTTGTAGCGACCAAACAAAACGAGTGAAATTGGGGCATTTTATGAGGCACAAACAAAAGCAGTCTCAAATATTGTCATTGCTAATAAAAAGCATATAACTGCAGGTGTGACAATAAGGAAAGCATGTCCGAGTGAGAGAATACAATTTTGCATTGATCTCATCACATCTCATTGACTACCGTATCGTAAAGTTTAAAGGAAAGAATCCTGAGTACTTTCAGATTCCTTTCTGTTTAGTTCTTATTCTATCGGGATTTGGGTAAATTTAAAACTGTAGTTCCATTTCCTGAGACCGCCTATTAGTGGCTTCTTGTTTTGCTTTGATTTGCTTTTGTATTGTCCCAGGAGGGTTTGTATTATTGTCTGGCATTAGATACATGCTTAAAATGCATTTCTCTATTAACCTCAAATATGAAATAACTACAGAAAATTGGTCAGGGGAAATTCTAAGAAAGAAAATATTACATGACCTCACAGTCCTTTAAAAGGCATGGTTGTCAAAAATCTCTTAAAACTAACATCTGGTAACCATTGCATTTTAAATGTATTGAAAATGAAGTCCATCTTCACATATTTCCAGATGCTTCGCTTTGTATTCCTTTTAATAGGCAACGCTAACCTACCAAATGTCGTACAGTGTTTTGAAACATGGTTAGTGTCTATAGCAATATTACTTCACAAAGACAAAACTATGTGAATTTAAAAAGTTGCATTTTTAACACTGATTTAATTAGGTATTTTGTTTTTCTTCCCTTCCCTTGCAAGATGGAAAAATATGACATTCCAATAACCCCTCCTACCTCTATCTTCCCAAATTCTCAGGCAGGGGATTTCTACCCTTAGCATTTACATTAGGAAGGCTGGAACCTGCAGGTTAGTGAGGTCATTATGGGTGTATAATCAACCCAGTTACTCTAGATCTTTGATGATTGCTTGATGAAGTGTGTATTAGTCAGATTTCTCCAAAGAAACAGAACAAATAGGACATAGATACATACGTAGATGCATAGATAGGTAGATAGACAGACAAACAGATTTTAAGGAACTGGCTCTTGTGACTGTGGGGAAGGGCTGGCAAGTCCAAAATCTCTATGTCAGGCAGCAGGCTGGAAACTCCAGCAGGACATCTGTGAGTTAGTCTTCAGGCTGAATTCCTTTTCCCTTGGGAACCTGTTTTTGTTCGTGAGTCCTTCAACTGATTGGATGATGCCCACTCATATTATCAAGGTTAATCTCCTTTACTGAGTCAACTGACTATAAATGTTAATCACATCTGCAAAAATCACAGCAAAGACTAGATACTGTTTGACCAATCAACGAGACA
This sequence comes from Dugong dugon, assembly GCA_030035585.1. Classification (NCBI taxonomy): domain Eukaryota; kingdom Metazoa; phylum Chordata; class Mammalia; order Sirenia; family Dugongidae; genus Dugong; species Dugong dugon. The sequence goes on from CM057479.1 coordinate 70,921,574, forward strand.
TTATAGCTTAACCAAGCTGACCTACAAAATGAGCCGTCACAAAGTGGAAAGAGATTTATGATGCTATCAATTCTCAAAAAGGGCTCATCGGCCAGAAAACTAATTTATTAATTTATAATGAGGGGTTAGATTTTTTTTTTCCTTGTTGAGTATGCAATTAAAAAATTGGATCACTGGACAGAGTTTGGTGGATTATGCCTCTCGTTTCTACTTTTGAATATCAAGGCCCCTCACAGCCCACCTCTTCACCTTAGACACTGATGGGAAAATGATAGCAAGCTATTGGTCTCTAGCTCTGTTTTTCCTAAGTTCCAGGGTGCACACTTCTCTTACGTTATTGGTGTTGTTACTACACCAACAACAGCCGGTATTTTAGAGAACTCTCCTATTAAGTTAGGATCTCCAGGTTCACAGCTCATTCTACATGGACTGCATCCTTATTTTTTTCTTATTGTAATATAATTTCTTTACAGTTATGAGCCTGATCTGAAATGTAAAGCTTGGTGGATTTTACACACGTGTATTAATGAACTCAAACATGCTATGGATCATGAAGATGGCGCGGATCGAGACAGTGTTCTGCTACACATAAGGTCGCCATGAGTCCGAGCTGATTGGATGGCAACCAATACGGCCATGTAACCATCACCCAGATCAAGACGTAGAACATGTCCAGCCCCCACAGGTTTCCTTGTGCCTCTCCCAGGCAATCTAATCCCCCCAAGTGAACCTCTCTTCTTAACTCTGTTTCTCTGGATGATATAATCATATTTTAATTGGATTGTCCTTATCTAAGAACGTGCTATGCCAATCCCATTGTATGATAATAATTCTGACCATACTATGTGAATTCTTTCTAAACTAGAAAAACAAATATGCTTTAAAATTGCCTTTCTAACATTTTCTTGCTATATCTTTATGATTCAAATGTCTATTGACCTGCTTCTTACCTTGTAGCTATCATATCTCTCCTATGGTGTTATCATAAAATCTCAGAGGGGAAGGATCAGGCTTGGTGGCAGAGAGGACAAATCTTGAGGGGGATAAAAATTAAGAACAGTGGGAGGAATGCAGGGAGTGTGAGAACCTGCTTAGAAAAACAATAGTTGATATAGGTGTACTCGGCAGGCAGAGGAGTTGAAGATCTAGAGCAGGCAGAGGAGTTGAAGATCTAGAGAAGAGAGAAATTAGCATAAAGGGAAGTATTGGGGCAGAACTTGATAACTGAAGGGTCTATAGAGTTCACCTGTCACAATGAGCCAGTCGATTCATTGGCCAACACAAATTTAATGAACAACTTTTTGTGGAGTACGTTTTCAAGTTCAGTTCTAAGTGCTGTCATGATTGTGCTGGTGTGAGGCATCAGTTAGCGTTTGTTGTACCTTCTCAAAATGGCCCTTCCACATTGGTTGCATTAGGGCATTTTGCCTCTCAATTCAGAACATACTATTTGGGAGTACTACTAGAAACTGTTTTTTGGCTAATCTGCTGGATGATGCAGGGCTGGTTGATACCAGAAAGCATTTAGTAGTCCTGCAGACTAACGTTTCCTATCAAGGACAATTTAGGGACTTTTCCTCTAAGCAAAAAAATTAAAAAATAGATGATGACAAGCTGTTAAAAGTAATGGTTTAAATGCTTCTTCGTATCGAAATCTACGAGTTAGAATATTCCAACAGACTATGAACACCTTTGCATATGCAGTTAAGGGGAAATATTTTGTAGCTAAAATGTGCAAACCACGTTTGGTGATCAGTTTTTCCCTTTGTGCTACTTCTTCTTTAGAGTGTTATCATTTCTCCTAAGTTCTGCCTTTTCAGTACAAATCATCCCCCTAAATTAAAAGGAAATTAAAGCAGACTTGATACTTTCTCATTATATCACACAGTAGAACTCCCTAACTTCAGAGTTAATTCTGAAACATTCTAGAAGTGCTACAGGTCATATTAATTCCATAGAGTAGATAGATGTAAGATCTATAACCAGATTTTTTTAGTCAGTCATGGGTATCCCAAGGCAATTTTAAGCAAATAATGGATTACAGGTAATTTACTCTGATAATGTCCTCTTTTTTCAATTAGAAGTTGGTTAAAGGAACATTAAGAACAATCTTGGAATGAGAAAACGTCACCAAGACTGAACATAACCCATCAGAGGTCTGTGTGTATGTAGAAAAGATAGAATGCTTTTCTATTTCTTTGACTTAGTGGGAGCCCTTAGTGGTGCAGTGGTTAAGAACTCAGCTACTAACCAAAAGGTGGGCAGTTTGAATCCACCAGCAGCTCCTTGGAAACCGTATGGGGCAGTTCTACTCTGTCCTACAGGGTGTGAGTTAGAATCGACTTGACAATGGGTTTGGTTTTTTTTGACTTAGTGAACGATGTGTACAAGCACCAACTGAACTATTTCTCCACTGTGGTGGCCTCTATAAATACTGCCCAGCCTCCATATACCTGATTCCTATAAAAAACACATTCTCCCCCACTTGCTGGAGCCCTAGTAGCACGGTGGTTAAGTGCTCAGCTGCTAACTGAAAGGTTAGCAGTTTGAACCCACCAGCTGCTCCGAGGGAGAAAGATGTGGCAGTCTGCGTCCATAAAGATTACAGCCTTGGAAACCCTATGGGGCAGTGCTACTCTGCCTTATCAGGGTCTTTATGAATCAGAATCAACTCGACAGCAATGTGTTTGGTTTTTTGGTTTGTCCCCATTCGCCATGAGACGTATCTGTCAGTCTTTCTTTCACCAACAAGGTAAAGAGACTCTGCTGTATGATCTTGGAGTTAATGGGAGTGTGATGAGATTTGATAGGATGTAACAAATGCTCACTTTCTATTCCAGGTGGCAAGGACGTGGAGACAAAAAAGTCCTATACAAAAAAAGAGTGCATAGAAGCCCCAGGGAAAAAAGGAAATATAGATAAAACTAAGGAACTCTTCGTAAGGAAAGATCTTTTAAAGACAGATCGGAAAGCAAACAGGAAGTGATTAAAGAAGATGGGGACTAACAGAACTTTGGGAAAGAACTTGAGAGGTTCTGCAATATAACTCCAAATGCCAGTGGGTGTGAGAATGTGGGAGCAGGTAATGACTGATAGGAGCAATTGTTCCAAGCCTTCCTTCTAAAGCGTGGCTCCTTGCCTGGGCCAGTACATACTTACCGGCTGCCTCTACAGCTCTCACGGGAATCCCTCGGTGGTAAAAATGATAAATGCACTCGGCTGCTAACCAAAAGGTTGGAGGTTCGAGTTCGCCCAGAGGCACTGTCACGTAGGATTTTATCTTAGAAATTAATAGAGAGATACTCAGGTTTATCATGTATAAACTTGTTTAGTTTATTGCAAGGTAGTCATGGCAAGACACACAAGTAAGACCTCACAACATTCATTTAGAATGGGAGAATCAGAACAAACAATTACAATTGCAATGCTAGTTCAGTGGTTAGAGTTCAAACCTTTAGACTTCGGGCTTTTGTCTTTAACTAGAGATCTCGGGAGGAAGGCTTAACCACGGCTCAAACTCAGTGGAGATCCCTCGTAGCTGGGGTCTGAGGTTGGTGGCAGTGAACAGAATCACAGTTCCTTCTCTGTTTTCTGTCCGTGAGTGAGTAGAAATTTAGGGTTTACATGCGAATTTCTCACCTTGGCTCCACACGATAAGAGCCAGTGTGATGTCAAAGACTAGTATGTTATGTCTTTTCTCCAGGGTTAGGGAGTAGTTGAATGATGCATCTTTTCTTTAAGGTTAGAGAGCTTGTTTAGATTTGTGTTATATTTTCTTGTGTCACAGCATGTCAGGTCAAAGTGACCTTACAGGTTGTTTATGTTATTTATATACTTCACATGCTTCTGTGTTTCCATGTCTAAGTTCAGAAATTTTCTAAAAAACTTTCTCATGACTTAAGGGTTTGTAATGACTTCTAGTTAATGTCAGAGGATCTCACAAAGTAGACATATTTGTAAGTTCATATTCGAGCCCAGGTGGTGAAGTGGTTAAGAGCTCAGGCTGCTAACCAAAAGGTCAGCAGTTGGAATCCACTAGCTGCTCCCTGGAAGTCCTATAGTGCAGTTCCACTCTGTCCTATAGGGTCACTATGAATCGGAATCGACTCGACAGCACCCAACAACAAGTTTATATTATCAGTGCTTACACATATGTATTTTCAAAGCACAATAGTGACTTATAACTTATGGCATTTGAGAGCATTATAGAAACATACAGAACAGGCATTGAAAACACTATGGGGCACAGTTCTACTCTGACACACATGGGAGACGCCATGAATCAGAATCGACTCAGGGGTCACCGCTTAGGGCTTTCACCAGGACCTTCGATTCCACAGCTTTCCCTCACACACCCTGCACTCAGTCGGGGGCCAAATAGCCTCCTCCTTCTGTGGTGATAGGAACAGAATAATGGAGGTACAAGTGAGTAAAGGCAGTACACGATTTGAGATAACCTTTTGACACCATGTCATAATTTATGAGACTATTGCCCAAGGATACACTGTATGCAGCTCGTGAAAGCAAACTATTGCAGAGAGCTCTGGTGAAACTGCCCTGCCCATTGCCCACGACACAAAGCACAGCCTGGACAGAAACTGGTGGTTAGGGAAAGCATGACTCGGCATTACCAAGGCAGAAGCCGGAAAGGGTGAAAACCCCTGACGTGTTCTGTCAGGTCAGCAGTCAGTCTGCTATAAACAATAAGATCGCAATGTTGTGAGGTAATTCCAGGCTGACTCAGTCCTTTATCAAAACACCTCATGGGACATTTTCATGAATGTTGGTTGAGCAAATAAAACAGTTTCGCAATGATGCTATATTTAATGTTATTTCTCTGCTTATCCAACCCTCTACTTATCCTTTCCTTTGTTTACTGTTCTTGAAAGGGATCGTCATAACATAAAACAAACAGAAACAAAACAAGGGAGGAAACCGTGAGGGCTTCCTCTCTTTATGTCCTGTGTAATCCTTTAATCTTCATGTCACACACTTTGGACATGTTGTCAGGAGAGATCAGTCCCTGGAGAAGGACCTCATGCTTGGTATAGAGTCAGTGAAAAAGAGAGACCCTCAACGAGATGGACTGACACAGTGGCTGCAACAATGGGCTCAGGCATAACAGTGATTGTGAGGATGGGGCAGTGTTTCGTTCTGTTGTACACAGGGTCGCTGTGAGTCAGAACAGACTAGACAGCACCTAACAACAACAATTCCCTGCATAAGGTCACTTTCTACAGGAACAGATCCTTAGGAAAGTCAGATGAGAGAGAATAGACCCAGCATTTAAAGCAGAAGAACCCTTCAAAATCACTGCATTCAATTCCCTAAATTCATAGATGAGGAAAATGAAGGCTCAAAAAGGAAGAATGACGTTCCAAAGTTACCCAGCAATTCAAATTTAAGTCTTTTTTTTGGTGGTAAAAATATATATAACAAAATATTGGCCAATTCAACGTTTTTTACGTGTATAATTCAGTAACATTGATTATGTTCATCATGGTGGGAAACCATAACCGTCATCCATTTCCAAATTACTCCACCACAATTAACAGACACTCAGTGCCCTGTGCCCCTAAGCAAAGACTCCGCCTTCCTACCCCTGGGAACCACTAATAGACTTGGTTCCTATATATCTGCTTATTTCACGTAAGTGGGATCGTACAATATTTGTCCTTTTGTTCTATTCTGCCACATGGGGTTGCTGTGAGTCGGAATTGACTTGAGGATACCTGACAACTACAAGAACAGTCCCACCCAGCATAATGTTTTCAAGGTTTACTCATGTTATAGCATGAATTCCAGCCTTTTGATTCCTAATCTTAGTTTCCAACCATTTTTAAAGCTAAAAGAGGTCTCAGAAATCATGAGACACAAGAGTTTTCAAACTCTACTAACATTTTGTTCAAAGGAGGTCTTTTCTTAGGATGTAAACCAGCTAAGGAGCCGTGGTGAATAAGGCTTAGGCTGCTAACCAAAAGGTCGGCAGTCAGAATCTACCAAGCTGCTCCTTGGAAATCCTATGGGGCAGTTATACTCTGTCTTATAGGGTCGCAGTGAGTCAGAATTGACTCACTGGCAACGGGTTTGGTTTGGTTTTAAAACTAGCTAAAGTGGCATTATTGTTGCTTTTGAATCGGAGGGGAGGAGCCTATCCCAAAGGGCCTCCCTCCAGAGTTGCTATAGAAGAAGCCGTTGAGGTGCTGCTCCAAGGCAGTTTGACAACCCCTCATGTTTTCTAATGCTTTCATTTTATTGATGAGGACCTGAGGCCTGAAGAGAAGAAATGATCTGCCTACTTTCTAGAATACAAACCCCAAAACCCGTTGCCACCAGTTCGATTCCGATTTATAGTCGGACACTGCCCCATAGGATTTCCAAGGAGCAGCCGGTGGATTCAGACTGCTGACCTTTTGGTTAGCAGCCGTAGCTCTTAACCATTGTGCCACCAGGGCTCCACCCTCTAGGATACATAAGGGGAAAAGTTAAACCCCAGATAGGCAGGCCTCCGAGTTTTAAACAGTTACTGAAATTGAGTTCTGAATTTAACTCCTGGAGACCAAAGCAAAAGGAGAAGGGCGATTCACATTGTCCACAAGGAGAAAACATACCAACTCCTCAAAGGGCAGTGACAGAGTACAAAGCTGTCAGCCCTCACCAGCCTACAGTCAAACCCAGAGTTTTCAGTACTGTATGTCTCATAAATCTCTCATAAATCCTACACTCACCTAAAATGTGAACATCTGAAGTGAAGTTATAGAAATTACCACACTCACCCTTGAGGGCACATACATGTCTTTTTTTGATGGGTTTTAGGTTATAAAACTCTAAGGTCATGGAATATGTATGAACAAATCAAAGATCCTCTCAGTCACCCATCATTCAACAATGACTGCACTGATTTCTTTTATGAAATTTGAACACTACACTTGGAAGAGTCTGCTTTCTATTATATGCATACCTGAAATTCACTTCAGGGGGTGCTGAGGGTTATTCAGATTTACAGCCAGTCACCTTCTTGGAGAGGCCAATTGGCAAATGCCTTCCCCTTGTTCCCACCCCCCTTCCTACTGAACACTGGAGACAGACAGGCCCTTTGCATTAAAATGCTGCTCTGGCAGAGAAAACAAACAATGGTTTTACAAGCATGCAGCAAATTTCCATAGAAGGCACAGGGATTCATTCATTAAGCCATGGCCAATGAGTCACCTAACAGCACAAGAATATTGTGCTAATAGCTGCTGATATGCCATATACTTAATGAATTTAAATAAGCCTCTCATGTTTATTAGACTTTTGCTTTCCATTTGAGTCCCTGGGTGGTACAAATGGTTAATGCACTCAGGTCCTAAGCTAAAGTTTGAAGGTTCGAATGGTCTTAGTGAACATCTAGCTCAATTGGCATAACATAGTTTATAAAGAAAATGTTCTACATTCTACTTTGGTGAGTAGCATCTGAGGTCTTAAAAGCTTATGAGCAGCCTTCTAAGATACTCCACTGGTCTCACCCCATCTGGAGCAAGGGAGAAAGAAGAAAACCAAGGACACAAGGGAAAGATTGGTCCAAAGGCCTAATGGACCACAACTACCACAGCATCCACCAGACTGAGTCCCGCACAACTAACCAGATGGTGCCCGGCTACAACCATCAACTATTCTGACAGGGATCACAATAGAGGGTCCTGGACAAAGCTGGAGAAAAATGTAGAACAAAATTCTAACTCACAAAAAAAAAAAAAAAAAAAAGACCAGACTTACTGGTCTGACACAGACTGGAGAAACCCCAAGACTATGGCACCTGGACACCCTTATAGCTCAGTACTGAAATCACTCCTGAGGCTTACCCTTCAACCAAAGATTAGACAGGCCCGTAAAACAAAATGAGACTCTGTGGGCACATCAGCCCAGGGGCAAGGCTGAGAAGGCAGGAGGGGACAGGAAAGCTGGTAATGGGGAACCCAATGTCTAGAAGGGGAGAGTGTTGACATGTCTTGGGGTTGGCAACCAATGTCACAAAACAATATGCGTATTAATTGTTTAATGATAAACTTGTCTGTTCAGTAAACCTTCATCTAAAGTATAGTAAGATTTAAAAAATAAAATAAAGCTTGAAGTTTCAAATCCATTGAGAGGTGCTTCGAAAGAAAGGCCTTGCAATCTACTTCCGAAAAATCAGCCATTGACAACCCTTTGGAGCACAGTTCTACTCTGACCCACATGGGGTCACATGAGTAGGAGTTGACTTGACAGCAACTAGTTTTAGCCTTCCTCTAGCATGATCTGCTCCCCAACATAGCTCCAGAGCAAAGAGAACATTCCATTAGCCAGATTTCACAAGAACGGGGTAAACGCCATATTCATCTTATTTCAGTGACAGCATAGCTTTTTTCTGACAAAATAGTGAGTCACAGCTGTGATGCTGAGACACTGTTCTGTGATTCTTGAATAGCAAGTTCCCTTGTGTCTTAGTTATCCGGTACTGCTATACCAGAAATACCACAGATGGATGGCTTTAACAAAGAGAAATTTATTCTCTTACAGTCTAGGAAGCTAGAAGTTGGAATTCAGGGCACCAGCTTCAGGAAAGGCTTTCTGTCTCTGTCGGCTCTGAGGGAAGGTCCTTGTCATCAATCTTCTCCTGGTCTAGGAGCTTCTCAGCGCAGGGACCCTGGGTCCAAAGACATGCTCCGCTCCTGGCTCTTCTTTCTTGGTGGTGTGAGGCCCTTCTTCTCTCTGCTCCGTTCTCTTTTATATCTCAAAAGAGACTAACTCAAAATACAACTAATCCTGTAGATTGAGTCCTGCCTCATTAACATAACTGCCTCTAATCCTGCCTCATTAAAATCATAGAGGTTAGGATTTACAACACATAGGATAATCCCATCAGATCACAAAATGGAGGACAACCACACAATACAGGGAATCATGGCCTTGCCAAGTTGATACACATTTTTGGGGGCACAATCCAATCCATAACACCTTGTCTCTCAGTGTCATTCTTCTCTCTGGACTCTGTAGCTTGATAAAGCACCAGTCAGTGTGCAAGCCCAGTGTGGGGGATGGAAAGGTACCGGGTATACTCTCCTTAGCACAGGTGACACTCATCCCCACTTACAACTGAGAGAAAAGGTGCTCTGGAGACTTAGATCCATGTAGGAAATCCCTGGATCTTAATTCAGGTTAAAAGACACATACACGTACCACTGACTATGGTAAATTCTTAGTGCTTAAGTGAACATAAGTAAGAATTCAAGATCTCTGACACTGCTAGGAGACAGATTAGCTTCAAATAATAGAAAGTGAAGAAGTCAGGCCCCCAAGTGAACAGAAGAGTATAATCAATGAAAGTAATTGCTAGAGGGGAAGGAATTGAGCCGGGACTGGAGCCTGAGGAGATATGCTGTTCCCTGCGAGTTTGTATCTGAACCAGAAGTAAAACCACAGTGGAATCAGGGGCAGATTACTCAATGGTGAAACCCACGTGAAATTGTTCCCTACGGATTCGGAAGTAAGCACAAGGAAGTCTGTGCTTATCTTGTTTACTGGGTCATCCATCCCTGTCAGGGATTGTAAATTTGAAAAGAGGCTTTGATTCTGTAGAAAGGCACTATGGGGTTGGGAGAGAGACAGATGTCAGCCATACCTGGAAGCAGAATCTTTGAAGTGGTGAAAAAATGTGAAATTGTTCACTACAGATGATCTGGTAAGCAAGGTAATCACCATGCTTGCTTTGCCTATTGGATAATCCGCCCCTGAGTGGAATCACCACACTTTCTGTATGGGGCTGGCATCAGTCATACTACAGAGTCTAGTCAGAGCCATGCAGAACTTAGAGAGCTGAGCTCATGACAAAAAATCAGTGTCCACAGAACAAAGTTTAGGTTCCATGGGAGGGAGAGAGCAAAGAGGAGTCATTGTTTAGGAAGCAAGGAGTTTCTGTTTATGGCGAAGGGATATTTGGCAATGATTATGGGTGATGGTTGCACATGATGAATGTAAATGATATCACTAAATTGTACACCTAAAAAATATTGAATTGGTAAAAGTCAAGTTACAAAAATCAATGTCCATAAATAGTGCTGTTCCTATTTTACGAATATGCCTTTCTGTGTGTGGCTTGTAAGTTTGTAAATTGTTGCTCTCAATTATAGTAAGAAATGGGTGTTGCCCATTCTGTCTCACCTGTGAAGAGGGATATGGGAAAAAGCTAAGGGGTTTCATCCCAGAGGCTGTAGTCCCATTCATTTATTTTATAGTCATTCAACAAGTATTTGTTAAGCTCCTCCCAGTACACTGAGGTAATTACCAGTCTGGGTGCTGAGGGGATAGACAATACCCCAGACTAATTAATAAACACATAATTATAAATTTGTGTATAAGTACAGGGAAACAAACAGAATGGTGAAATAGCCTAATCAGAGGGTGATGAACTTTTTCTGTGAAGGGCCAGATAGCACATATTTTTTGTCAAGGGCCAGATAGACTGCAGGTGGGCCATTGGGTTCCCATTGGAACTACTCAGCTCTGCCTTTGTAGCATGAAAGCAGCCACAGACACTGTATAGATGAATAGGCGTGGTTGTGTTCCAATAAAGTTTTATTTGTGGACACTAAAATTTGAATTTCATATAATTTCTATATATTAAGAAATATGCTTTGTCTTTCTTTTGTAACTATTGTAAAAATGTCAAAGGCCTTCTTCTCTCTGGGCCATACCACAAGCGTAGGGCCAGATGTGGTCTGCCGACATGCCATGCTCTTTGCATTAACTCCCTGCTGATGGTTCAGAGAGAAGGGAGTACAGTTAACTTAGGTAGGGAGTTGGTATTTGAGCGAAGGCCTGAACAATGAGAGGAAGCCAGCTGTGGGAAGAGCTGGAAGAAGAGTGCACCAGGCCAAGGAAAGAACAAATGAAGAGGCCGTGAGGCAGTAAGAGCCTCCAGAAGCACATATTGTCCATAGAAGTTGTCTTAGTTTTTAGTGCTGCTGTAACGGAAATAAGGAACCCTTGTGGTGCACTGGTTAAGTGCTCGGCTGCTAACCGTAAGGTTGGTGGTTCAAACTCATCAGCCTCTCCATGGGAGAAAATGTAGCAGTCTGCTTCCATAAAGATTTACAGCCTTGGAAACCCTATGGGGCAGTTCTACTCTGTCCTACAGGGTTGCTATGAGTTGAAATTGACTCCACAGCAATGGGTTTGGTTTCGTTTTGGTAACAGAAATACCACGAGGGAGTGGAGGTAGAAAGTCGTTTAGGAGGCTAGAAGTCCAAATTCAGGGCACTGGCTTTGGGGGAAGGCTTTCTCTCTCGGTAGGGTCTGGGGAAAGAACCTTGTCTCAGCTTCTGTAGCCCCGGCATTCCTCAGTACCTTGGCATCTATTCCCCAGCCCACCCCCATTTGTACTTCCTTGTCTCTGTGTCTGTGCCGTTCCTTGTAACTCAGCAGTGATTAGGTTAGGACACACCCTGCACTAACATGGCCTCATCACCATAACAAAGAATGTCTATTCCCAAACAGGATCACATCCACAGGCATAGGAGTTAGGATTCCAACACATACTTTGGGGGGACTCAATTCAATCCATAACAGAGGTTTATTCAGGAATAAGGTGATTAATCAGAAAACCTTAAAAAATATAGGGAGCCCTGGTGGTGCAGCAATTAAGCTTTTGGCTGCTCACCAAAAGGTCGGCAGTTTGAATCCACCAGCCACTCCTTGGAAACCCTATGGGGCAGTTCTACTCTGTCCTAGAGGGTCGCTATGAGTCAGAATCAACTCAACAGCAACGGGTTTGGTTTGGTTTGTCGGTAGTGCAACGCTGAAAGTGGTTGGTGGTTTTAGCTCACCCAACAGCTCTGCAGGAGAAAGACCTGGCGATCTGCTCCCATAAAGACTACAGCCTAGAAACCCAGTGGGGCAATTCCACTCTGCCACATGGGGTTGCTATGAGTAGGAATCAATTTGACGGCACACAGCAACAACAACAATAACATCGCATTTGTGGGCGTTGATCATCAGTCATCAGCTGATAACTGCTATAGAAAGGGATGGCATAAATATGTGGAAAATAATCCTTTAGTGAAATTTCATGTTCCCCTACTGTCATTATCAATGGCAAAGAATGACGGGTTCTTTCCCTTGTGTATGATTGCTTGGCAGAGTAAAAGAAGATTCCTTTAAGATCTTTCTGTAGATTAAAATGAATTATCCTGTAGGAACAGTAGACATTTTCCATTGAATGATTTTGCTGTATGTCAGTGTCATATAAGCATATGTTTGCCAGCCAAATGTTATAATTCACTTGGGTAGGCTTTGTACAGTGAAATTATATGTAAAGATGAATACAAATATACTTGTTTGTATATACATTTAGAAGTCTATTCATCAGCCTTTTACTTGTATATGAAGAACTTCTTTGTTACTCCAGATTTGTAACCTGGCCATCTGGGTAGGATGCTTGGAGGACATCCATAAAAACGAATGATGAAAAGAAATGTCCAAATACTGCTTTATAGAGTGGTTTTTCTGAACCCGTACTTCATTTGTGATTTCAAAGCTTGGCATAGGTAAAAACGAAATAGAAAAAAAAAAAAAAATTACTTGCAGAGTCACCTTATGTGAGAGAGAGAGATGATTGTTTCTGTCTATATTTTAAATCTGTGACAGAACTCCAAATCTTACCCAGATGCTGGTAAAGGGGAACATTTTCTCCATTTTAGAAATAATACCCAGAGAACACACCCATCTGTCTGTTGTAAGGAAATGTCCAAGTCATGTGTTTATAAAAAGAACTCAAAGTGTTAGTGAGAGCTAAAATATGCCAAGAACAAAAAAAATCAAAGATAATTGTGGGCCATGGTGTTTCAAAATGTGTTTCTGGTGAGAATGGTTTCTAGGGTGCCTGTTACATAGAAAGCACCTCACAGCTTATTCAATTGATGTTTAAACAACACTCTTAAGAAAGACGTGAAACAGAATAAAGTTGAGTGATATTATGAAACCCTTGGGACTATTTCAAATTTTCACCAGAATGACAATGGTTATCTTCTACAACGTGTTTTGTTTTTAGGCAAACAAACACATCTTAGTTTACAGAAGAACTTATACCTTTGTTATCTTATATCATTGCATTACAGCCCTGGTGGCTCAGTGTAAGAACTCGACTGTTAACCAAAAGGTCGGCAGTTCTACTCTGTCTCGTAGGGTCGCTGTGAGTCAGTATTGACTTGACGGCAACAAGTTTGTTTTTCGTTTGTTTGTTTGATCATTGCATTAAGGACCTGCAATAAGTAGGAATATTGAATGTTTTAGGTTTTTATAATGGATTTTGCTGAGGAATTATGGCAATCTTTGGGTACAACTTCAGTTAAATTCAACCCCACTCATCTAATGCCCTTATTGTTGTTATTAGCTGCCATCAAGTTGGCCCCTGACTCATGGTGACCCCACGCACTACAAAACGAGATGCTGTACTTTTCATGGGTTGATTTTGGGAAGTAGATAGACAGGGCTTTCTTTCTAGTCCGTCTTAGTCTGGAAGCTACATTGAAATCTGTTCAGCAACATAGCCACAGGCAAGCAGCCACTGACAGATGGGGGGTGGCTGTGCGTGACCTGCATTGGCGAGGAATCGAAGCTGGGTCTTCTGCATAGAAGGCGAGAATTCTACCACTGAGCCACCATAAGGGCAATGGGTTTAGTTTTGTTTTTTTCTATAGAGTCCTAAATGTGAAGATGAAAAAGACTGAAATATTTCTCCAAGATTTCATGCTCATTAGAAAATAAAAAGAATAATTCTCAAGGAGCTCTGATTTTAGCGAAAATAAATGCTATAACTGAGGGACAGAGTGCCAGGGGAGTTGCTGTCCAGTCAATCCCACTCATGGTGACCCCATGTGTGTAAAGTAGAACTGCTCCATAGGGTTTCCAAGGCTGTGACCTTTGGAAGTAAATCTCCAGGCCTGTCTTCCAAGGTTCTTCTGGCTGGGCTTGAACTGCCAACCTTTTGATGTCCAACACTTAACCGTTTGTGCCACCCAAGGAACCATGCCAACTGAACAGAGGGAAGGACATAGTTACTTTGTAAAAAAAATTTTTTGATGGTGAAAATATACACAGCGAAACACAGAGCAATTTAACAATTTCTACATGTACTCTTCGGTAACACTGATTACATTCTTCAAGTTGTGCAACCGTTCTCACTAGAAACGGTTACTTTTGATGGAAGAAATCTAGGATGTCTCATAGACGAGCCGGCATTTGAGTAGGGACTGCAACAAATGAAGATGTAGCGGGAGCCCATCCAACTATAGACCTTTTAACCCATGGGAAACCATTTTATAGGTTTTTGGAGCAGGAAGCACGTGACCAGTTTCCATTTTTTGTTTTTCATGTTTTTGCCTTTGTTTTTGTAAAATATAATAAGCTTACAGAAAAGTACATAAATCATAAATGTTCAACTTCAGGATGTTTTTCTGAAACAAGTACAAGCATGACTTCCCTCTTTACAAGTAAAAAAAAATAAATAATAAGCAGAACCCCAAAAGTTCCCAAATCAGGGCCAGCTTCATTGGGGTGTATGTAGCCTGTGTAGTTGCTCAGAGCCTGGCACTCAGAAGAGCCCCAGGCTTGGTTTAGATTCTGCCATTGCTGTCTTGAAATTCTTAATAAATTTGAGTAAGGGGCCCACATTTTCCTTTGGCAATGGGCCCCACAAATTACATAGCCGCTCTCACCCCAAGACATTCAAATCTGAGTTCTTCCCCCAGTGCCAATTGTTATTCTTTGATTATCTTTATAGTCTAAGCTAATATACATACCTGTACAAAACAGTTTAATTTTTCCTTGTATGGACCTTATAGATACAAAATCACACAGTATATATTCTGTTGTGTTTGGGTTTTTTCACTTATGTCTTTAATAGTTACCCTTTGTCTCAGTCCCGTAGTGCTCCTGTAACAGAAATACCACAGGTGGATGGCTTTAACCAAGAGAAATTTATTCTCTCACAGTGTAGAAGGCTACAAATCTGAATTCAGGGCACCAGCTCCAGGGGAAGGCTTTCTCTCTCTGTTGAATCTGGGGGAAGATCCTTGTCATCAATCTTCCCCTGGTCTAGGAGCTTCTCAGTGCAGGGACACTGGATCCAAAGGATGCACTCTGCTCCTGGTGCTTCATTCTTGGTGGTATGAGGTCCCTTTCCTCTCTGCTAGATTCTCTCTTTTATATCTCAAAAGAGATTAACTCAAGATACAACCTAATCCTGTAGATTGAGTCCTGCCTCGTTAACATAACTGCCTCTAATCCTACCTCATTAACATCATAGAGGTAGGATTTACAACACATAGGAAAATTACATCAGATCATAAAACGTAGGACAACCACACAATACTGGGAATCATGGCCTAGCCAAGTTGACACACATTTTTGAGGGACACATATTGTAGTTTATTCATTTTCTTAGGTTTTTTTTTTTTTTTAAGTGAGCTCTATTTTCTAGAATTAGAATCCCTGGGTGCTGCAAATAGTTAAAGCACTAGGCTGCTATCAAAAAGGTTGGAAGTTCGAGTCCACCCAGAGGCATATCAGAAGAAATGGCTGGTGAGCTACATCCAAAAAATCAGCCATTGAAAATGCTGTGGAGCACAGTTCTACTCTGACACACATCGGGTCTCCATGAGTCAACTTGAACTCAATGGCAAGTGGTCTATCTTTTAGCATTACATAGGATTGACTGGTTATGGGGGAGAAAGAGGCAAGCTTGGAAGCAAAGAGACCAGTTAGTGCACAACGACAATGTGGAGTGCCAGGGCCCATATATAATATCACAGGAAAATCTGTGCTCTCTGGAAATCAGAACCCTCCAACTTTTGGAACTACTGCCACCTCAGAGGAAACTTCAAAATCCAAAACAATAGCAACAATAACAACAACACCCTGCTATGGGGCAAAGACATAGGCCCTGAGCATCCAGCAACAGACGAATGTGAAGACAGTTCAATAAGCCAAAAACTATTCCCAGCATGTTGGCCAAGAAAAATAAGGAATATTCTAATTGGACAGAACACACACATACATATGCATATATGCACACATACACATGGGTGTATATACATGTATACACACACCTATATGTACATACACACATATGCATCCGTTTTGGACATAAAAACACTGAGGTATTGAAGAAGCATGAAACCAAAGACCAAACCAAAACCGTTGTCATCGAGTCAATTCCGACTTACAGTGACCTGGAGGACAGGGTAGAACTGCTCCATAGGGTTTCCAAAGCTGTAATCTTTACGGAGGCAGACAGCCACATCTTTCTCCCGTAGGGCAGCTGGTGGGTTCAATCCACCAACCTTCCAGCAAGCAGCCGAGTGCTTAACCACTGTGCCACCAAGAACTAAGAAATCAAGTAATTAAAAAAAAAAAAAAATAACAGACATGATCTGATGGTGTGTAGCAAATTTGGCAGCAACCATGGTCATGGTGTCTGTGATTAGAAATGGATGGGGCAGTGGAAAGGGGGGAAGAGTTAGGGAAAAGGCACATAAGACGGGAAAGTCTGCAGAGTGTGGGGCAGACAGTCATCTTCACTATATACCCCCGACATCAGTGATTCAGCAATGGGGGTGCATTCCCTTAGTGGCCCATCTTCCTGTCACAAAAGAGGACATGAATTCTGAGACAGCATTTCTCTTCGCTGAGCTACTGAACAACCAGAGCACTCCAACTCCAGGCTTCTTGCAATGTGAGAAATAAACCTTTATGTTTAGCCCTGCCGCCCCTTAGCTGGAGTTCCTGTGAAGTGCAGCCATAAGCGTTTCTAATTCTTTCAGTGCGAGGCAACTTTAGAAGACACTGGGGGAAAAAAAAAGTCAGCAAATCCTAGGAGATTGGGAGGGGGGTGGGGAGCGTTAGAAAACTTTTGTGGCTGTTGAGAAAACTGATTTCTAAACAGTTTCCCATGTAACCTAATTTCCTACATGGACTGGGTTGGATTGTGTTCCCCAAAAAGATATGTTCCAGCCCTAACCCCTAGAACTTGCGAATTTCAAGCTTACTTGGAAATAAGGTCTTTGCAGATGTCATCAAGTTAAGACGAGGTCATGCTGGGTTAGGGTGGGCCCTAAATCCAGTATCACCAGTGTCCTTATAAAAGGAAACTTTGGACACACAGACACATACAGAGGAAAGACAGCCATGTGAAGATGAAGGCAGAGACTGACGTCAATACAGCCATGAGCCAAGGAACGCCAAGGATTGCAAACCACCGCCAGGAGCTGGAAGAGGCAAAGGAGGATCCTCCCTTAGAGCTTTCAGGGACAGCACAGCCCTGCCAACACTCTAATTTTGGAGTTTTAGGTTCCAGAACTGTGAGACAACCAATTTAGGCTGTTTTAAGCCATCCAAGTGTGCGGTAATTTTTCACAGCAACTCTAACAAGCGAATACACTACATTATACCAGCTGAGAGGTAAGACAACCACAATATTGTGTATTATATTATTATTATCATTTGTACTACTATTATTTTGCCTTAGTCTCTAATAACAGAGCAGGAAGTCCAAACCTTTTCAATTCCTTGCAAAGCGCCCTCAGAGTCCTTAGGGGCTTCTCCCTTGCCCTTTCTCTGACTAGTATCCCTGACTGCTGTATGGATTGGACCATTGCCCTCTGCTCCTGCATCAGCTCACTATATCCAGTGCTTTGCTATGGCTGCTGTCATGGATTGAATTGTGTCCACCCAAATATCTGTCCACTTGGCTGTGTCATGATTCCCAGTATTGTATGATTGTGTACCATTTTGTAATCTGATTTCCTTATGTGTTGTAAATTCAATCACTATGATCTAATAAGATGGATTAGCAGCTGTTATATGGATGAGGTATACAGGATTGGATAGTGTCTTAAGCCAATCTCTTCTGAGATATAAAAGAGAGAAGCGAGCAGACACACACGGGAACCTCATACCACCAAGAGAGCAGTGCCGGGAGCAGAGTGCATCCTTTGGACCTGAGGCTCCTGCGCTGCGATGCTCCCAGACCAAGGGAAGACTGATGCATCACAAGGATCTTCCTGCAGAGCCGATAGAGACAGCCAGCCTTCCCCTGGAGCTGACGCCCTGAATTTGGACTTGTAGCCTACTGGACTGTGAGAGAATAAACTTCTCTTTGTTAAAGCCATCCACTTGTGGTATTTCTGTTAGAGCAGCACTAGATGTCTAAGACAGCTGCCAATGTCCAACATGACTGTTTCACTACGGGTATCCACTGGAGGAGCCCTGGAGGCACAATGGTTAAGCTCTTGGCTGCTAACCGGAAGGCGGGCATTTCGAACCCACCCAGTGGCTTTGGAGGAGAAAGACCTGGCCATCTGCCCCCATAAAGATTAAGGACTAGAAAACCCTATGGGGCAGTTCCACTCTGTCTCATGGGGTCCCTGGGAATCGGAATCAACTTGACGACCCCTAACAACATCATCTGAAGAGGTTGCTTGCTACTAAGGAAGTCTATCCCAGGACCTCCTGTAGCTGGTGCAACCAACAACACTGCAGGCCCTGGCCTCCATTTTTGCAGAAGCTGCAGGCCCCAAAGATCCTGGCACCTTGCAATCTCGATGGCCCAAAGAACTTGCTATTCTATCACAGTCTCTTTCTCCTAGGGAGTCTCGTTGGGGCAGCCCCAGTCATCTAAGAGGCAAAATCTACTTTGGACACGTATCTTGCTTCCACGTTGATGATTTCTGTTGACCCTGAATCGTATTTATGAATGTCAGCTGTCTATCTCCCCTCTTACCTCCCAGGTGTTAACTCGGTCCTTTACACAACAGTGCATTTACTGGCTTCATTTCCCAGTCCTGGACCTTCCTTTCCTGGCGTCCCCGCATCTGAGAATGAAATAAGCTTAAGCTCGGGCTATAATTCTTGATACATAAAAGTCACAGAAAGTTGGTCTAATTTAGCTTGTAGTTGTACACCCTAATCAAAATTTACCTGAATTAAATAGAGTAAGAATGGGCTGACAGTTTAATATTTGGGAGATTACATGGCCCTAGAGCATCTAGAGAGTTGGTTACTATTGCTTACAGAGTGCGATTAATTCTCAAAAAGTCAAAGTTAGTCTCCCTAACACCTCCCATCACCATTTTTATTTACATTTAATCTTTTCGGAACCACAGGCTTACCTAAGGATAACAAAACTATTCTGTTTTTACACAATTATTCAGCTTATCCAAAGGAAATACCCGTGAGCATTACTTCTATCCTCCAGCCACCAAATATTAAGTCCCTGGATCAGGCTATGGAGAAAGTGTTATTCAAGACAGGAAATTTTACTATATACGAGGTTTAATGAGAAAGTACATTTATCAGGCATGTAATACTAAGGAGTTTCCATTCCATTATTAACTCGAACATACAATTTTAAATATTGCTTACGCCTTATTCAAATCAAACACGGAGAACAGTTTAGAGAAAATTCTGGCCTGAAACCGTGTCAGCAAAAGTATCTTTTTTTTTTTTTTTTCCCTGATAAAGAATCTGTAGCGGTCAGAGTAAGTCATTTCCCAAACAGGCTAGAACACATTTTGGAAAGAGCAGATTTCAGGAGAAAACTTAGGGCAAAGGAGATAGAAGCCTGGGTGCAAACCGACAAAGAAACCACAGACGTGCTCGTGATGAGGAAGTCGCGCTGGTGCTTTGAGTGAGGCTGACACATCAAAGCATGCTGTTTGCAACAAAGAGTAAGTCATTTGGGAAATGCAGCTGAAGTCCTCGATTCACTAGCTAATTGTGCAGACACAGCCATGATCTGCTACCCAAGAGGTCATGAACCCAAGCATGCTTCATCCCACCTTCATGAAAAACAGGCAAACCACCCCAAACCGTCCTTACAGCCACTTTGCCTTCAGCTGAAAAGCAAGTCAAAATCATCAGGGACTCTGCTAAGAAAGCAACTTCCTGGGCAACTTTTGGGGTCGGGAGTAAGGCAACAACTTTAGCATAAAAGATACACGTGTTTCCAACGAAAAACATCAAGTAAGAGAGGAAAATTCTTCCCTAAATAGTTACTTATCTCTGTTAGTCGAAAGTTCATTTTTTTTACCAGTAGGTTACAGAACAAATGAGGACTAAATTGAGCTGTAAATTAAAATAGTCTCAAGAAAGCTAGACGTATGGAGTATTTAAAATAATTCTATGATAAAAATGGTGGCACAGTGGGTGAGCGCTATGGCTACTAACCAAAAGGTCAGCAGTTCAAATCCACCAGCCACTCCTTGTAAACTCGCTGGGGCAGCTCTTACTCTGTCCAGTAGGGTTGCTATGAGTGGGAATTGAATCCATGGCAGTGGGTTTCTTTCTTTCTTTTTTTTTTTTTTAACGATAAAATGACAAGAAGGCTATTAATCAAAATATAAAGTTTTTATTTTGGGGTAATCAGTTATTTTTATTTTATTCTTTCTGCTTTTCTGTACATTCCAAATATACTACAGTAAACATATACTACTTACCTCATGAATAAAAAAAATAAACATTTTTCTATTGTGACAGAAGATCCTACCCAACAACCAACTTTTCTAGATAAATATTCAACTACTCCGAATAACTCACTTCCTGAGAGCTGAGGTAGTCAAGGGTCTGCTGTAATTCCAGCATGCAATAAAAAGACACTCCAGAGACTCCATAGGCAAGACATTTTTATTGAGTTCATTTAATTTCTATTAGTAATGGAATTTTTAATTACATGAGTCACAGGTTTTTGCGTGTGTTTTCAATAATGGTACGGGCATATGGGAGATATAAAGTTCATTTTGTAATTACTTACTTGTAGGTGTTGAGAGAAAAACCTTCAGAAATTTTAACAGAAACTGATTTGACAGACTTAAGGGAAATTATCAATATCTTTCTTAATTAAAAACAAAAAAAAGGAAGCAGCTGAACTGGCCTCTTCACAAATTCATGCAACCCAAATTTAGCAAAAGAGCAAGATGAAGCTGAGCGCTGCACAATCACTATCAGAAAAAGCTTCATTTCTAATCAGATTCCCAAACCCACACCTGGCCTCCCTTCTATCAGGGAGGTGCCTCGCTATCTCTGTTTACGGAGAGAAGGTTATTAGCAGCTGCCTCTCTCAACTTTTCAACTTCTTGGCTCAGGTTTTTAGGGTCCTTGGCTCTTGTTCCCCCACACCCCACTCAGCCTTTCCACCAGAGTTCACAGACACCTCTGCCCTCTCCTCAGAAACTTCTCTTCAGCTGATATCCTACTACTTGGATTTCAATCTCTCTCCTTACAGAGGACACCCTGGTGGTGCAATGGTTAAGTGCTACGGTTATTAACCAAAAGGTTGGTAGTTCAAATCCACCAGCTGCTCCTTGGAAATCCTATGGGGCAATTCTACCCTGTCTTATAGGGTTGCCATGACTTGGAGTCAACTTGATGGCATTGGTTTTGGCGTTTTTGTTTTTTTTTTTTTGGATCTTTACGGATGCTTTCCCTTCAGCTGAAAAGCAAGTCAAAACACATATAAAGAAAATGAAAACAAAAAATGCTAGAAGAAAACACTGGTTACATAAAATCTCTCCGTGTGCGAGGCATCTTTCTATTCATGGCATGAAACCTAGATGTCATAAGATAAAGGATCAATATATTCAAAATATGAATATTTTTAAAATCTCAATAAAAAAAAGAAAGCACAGACGAAACCAAAGACTAGTAACAAACTGATAAAATTATTTGCAACACTGATGATTGACAGAAGGCCAATAGTCTTAAATCGATAAGAGATGAGCAAGCCAATTAAAACACAGTCAATACTTTAACTGTTGAGAGCAAATTCTATATTGTTTGTGTAAAAGTAATCATTCTGAACATTTCATAAACTATATATAGAATTGAGGAGCCCTGGTGGTGCAGTGATTAAGCACTCAGCTGCTAACCAAAACATAGGCAGTTTGAACCCAACAGCAGCTCTGGGGGAGAAAAGACCCGGCAATCTGCTCCTGTAAAGATTACAGCCTAGGAAACCCTATAAGGCTCTTCTACTCTGTCCTATTGGGTCACTATGAGTCAGAATCAACTCAACAGCACACAACAATAACATCTAGAATTACAGTCCTAGTTGTTGATACAAATCCACTATTTGAATGTCCTTTTAACATAGTTTATGGCCAAGAGTTATGGTTATATGTAATGACAGATTAGCAGTTCATTGTGATTATAAGAACTTTCTGACCTCCAGCAATAAATGAGGATCATTTCTCAAAACATGACTGCTAATAGGAATGAGCAAACAATGGGCATAGGGGCCAAATACAGCCCTCCACCCCTTTCTGTAAAGACGGTTATATTGGAAGACAGCCACACCCGTTCATTTACAAGGTGCCTACGGCTGCTTACATGCCAGTGAGGGCAGAGTTGAGTCGCTCTGCTAGAGACTGGAAGGTCCTCAAAGTCTAAAACATTTACATTCTGGCCCTCTACAGAAAAAAAAAAGTTTGCCAACCTCTGGTTTACCAGAGTATCCCCTTCACAGGCCAGAGCAGGCCTGGTTACATTTTCAGCCTCTGGGGTTTGATGGGAAGCAGCCTTCCCACTCACAGTGCGTGCTGCAGCAAGGTGGGGGCCTTTGTGACTGTTTGAAACCGAAGAAAGGGGCGTGTGCCACAAATTACTGTTTTTACAGGGTACTGTATGAGGTGGGAAAACCCCGGTGGTGTAGTAGGTAAGTGTTACGGCTGCTAACCAAAAGGTTGGCAGTTTGAATCCACCAGGCACTCCATGGAAACCCTGTGGGGCAGTTCTACTTTGTCCTGTAGAGTTGCTGTGAGTCGGAATCAACTCGACAGCAAGGGGTTTGGTCTTTTGGTTTGGGATGAGGTGTCTGAATTTTTGGTAGGAAAAATAGAAATTCTGAAAATTTTTATTTGGGACACATATGTCCCAGTTGACTCTGTGAAGAATCTGGGGGGTAAAATGAGTGGGCCAATTTATGTCCTACTAGACTCTTGTGAGAGGGGGAGGAAATAAAAGACTCCTACCACCAACCAGAAATCCAGACACTGATGCTGATGTTCCCACTAATGAAAACACGTGGTGTTAACAAAAAAAATGCAAAAAAAAAAATTAGGCCACGAAAGGGATATTTAGCGCAGATGAAACACACAAACATTTTCTCAGTTTCCCAAGATCTCTCCTGTTTCATTTCAAAAAACATATTCTGCAATGCAATAAGGTTTTTTAAAGGTTATAAATTCCTTAACAGTAAGGAAAGACTTCGTTTTTATATTTTGAGATAATATGATCACATTCAAACCAAACCCGTCACCCTTGAGGCAATTCCAATTCATAACGACCCTACAGGACAGAGTAGAACTGCCCCCCAGGGTTTCCAAGGAGTGGCTCTTGGATTCGAACTGTGTGTGGCCTTTTGAATAGCAGCCGAGCTCTTAACCACTGTGCCACCAGGGCTCCATGTTCACATTACAACAGTTAAATAATAATAATAATAATAATAATAATAATAATAATAATAATCTTCCTTTTTATAGCCCCGGGTGGTATAAACAGTTAAGGAGCTAGGCTGCTAACAAAAATGTTGGAGGTTTGAGTCTACCCAGAGGTGCCTTGAAAGAAAGGGCTGGTGATCTACTTCCAGAAATTCAGCCACTGAAAACCTCATGGAGCAGAGTTCCGCTCTGACACAGATGGGGTCGCCATGAGTTGGAGTCTGGAGGGCAATGGTTTTAATTTTCCTTTTAATGTAAGTTTTAAAACACATAAAAACCTCCAAAGAGTTACAAACACTGATAACGGAATTAAGTACAGCAATCATAACACTACTTAAATAAATTGAATTCTACAATTTGGGTTATGTACTTAAGCCACCACACAGATCCCGTTCTGTATCTCCTGACTGCTAGATGTGTAACTGCCAGTAAAATAGAACCCCCTAAGGCAGATTCCTTAAGCCAGGCCCCACTGGTGATAATTTACAGAGGAAACTTCCTTTGCCCCAGTATAGACTCTCATTGTCTCCATCAAAACCACAACGTCGGGAAGACTCATTAGAACTACTGCAGCAGAAATGGTGATAGGCTTCTACTGTGCATCGGGGGACATGGTGATTTAGCATCACTGCAGGAGAAAAGGGGGCTCCTTTAATCTAGTGGTTGGTGGGAAGAAAGAAATGGAGAGGAAGATTCTTCTTGACGCAGCTAAGAAATTTCTCTCCTTCTTGCTGTTTGGTTCTCTGGAACATAAGGCTCTGAAGAGACAAATCTTAAGCAGACTGAGATTTGAAATTGAGCTTTAAACTAAGAAAAACAGTATCAATAAAACCTCTTCAAATTTTCCCTTGAGAGAATACATTCATCATATAAAAGTGGTGCTATAATCAAGGCCTGCTCTTCTCTCTACAGATCAAGATCTGAGACCTGATAAAGGTCAGATCGTTTATCTTAGATAGGAGGGGCTTTTAATTTTTCTTCTTTTTCTAAAATCAAGTAAAAGAATGAAAATATACAAACTATTAGTAAGATGTTATGACAGAACTCAAACTCAATGAATAAAAAACCACTTGCCATAGAGGCAATTCCGACTCACGGCGATTCCATGGGTGTAGAGTAGAACAGTGCTCCAGAGGGTTTTCAGTGGCTGATTTTTTTGGAAGTAGATCACCAGGCCCTTCTTCCAAGAGACCTCGGGTGGAATCCAGCTGCCACTCTTTCGGTTAACAGCAACCTTTGTTAACTGTTTGCACCACCCAGGGAGTAGTTGTGTGGTATCAGCCCCAGGTCTGTCTGACACTTCGGCCAAGGGTAGAGACATGGGTGGCTTTCATTATAAAACATTACACAGTATATTAATCAATTTATATGTTGAGATCGTTATTTCATACTAAACTGATAAACAGCCTTGAGAGCACAGCTATTTTGATGCTCCCTTGAGTGTTTCTGTTTTGGCTTATTAAAAGTTTATAGAAAGCATGAATGATTTGAAGAGGTTATTTAATCTAAAGCTTAAGACTCTCCTACACTATTTCCTTTGAAGATTAAAATAGGGGAAAAAGAGCCCAGTCAGAATACAAGAGATATATGCAGACATTAAATTATAAAGACTACACAGACCTTTGTCTCTCTTTAGTCGCCATGCTTGGATTTTAGGACTTTTCTATTTTTATTTTTAAAGATATAAATAAAAAATCAACAAAATCTTATCACAAGTAGGATAAGTCATTGGTCTTGTAAGTTGACTCCCCAAAGTGTAGTATGAATAGTATGAACGATATCAAACAATGATGAGGGTATGGTTGACTTACAAAATATTTTAGAGGCATTACCGGAGACTATTAAAAAAGGATCTCTGATAAAGTAAAATACTGTAAGCCTGCTAGCAGATAGTAGTTATAACACGTTCAGTAAGTAAGAAATGTTTATCGAGAGCTCTACTAGGCACAGTTAATCCTACACTTCCACTTCCACTTTAAAATAACGATACATGGTCCACTATCAACTTGCCCTTGGTATTTTCAGAATTAGAAGAACTTGTTTAGAATTATGTGCTCACCTACAGGTAGCACCAGCTAAAACTACCAACATTATGAAGCTAACCTCTACTTCCTTTGTATGGGGTTCTGATGGCCCAGTGGTTAAGAGCTCGGCTGCTAACGAAAAGGTCAACAGTTTGAATCCACCAGCTGCTCTTGGAAACCCTATGGGGCAGTTCTACCCTGACCTATAGGGTCGCTGTGAGTTGGAATCAACTCAACACGAACGGGTTTGATTTTTGGTTTTGGTACTTTTTATAAATGAAGACGGCAAGGAGGCTCTTATTTTCTTGAGGACCTGAAAGATTCATGTTTGAACAAACCTTCTAATTCTTTGAAGGCCCAACCTTGGTGTCACACCCGTGTCAGCAAAAGTCACAGATAGCACGCCTGTGTACGCAACATTCATTTCCAAAGGTTAAGCAGTCCTTACCAGGTAGCTTTTATTTTCCACTGTCTTCCAGAAAGGCCTTTTCATATTACTGTGGGTGTTCAGTCCTCCTTAGCAAAAGGGCTTCTTCACTGGGTGCTTTGCTGTCTTTCCCCAGATAACACTAATTTAGTGTTTTCACCCAAACAAGAATAAACTGTGGTCACTCCAGCATCTTCATGAAATCTGGGAGACTGAAGCACTGGTACACATTTTTCTAAAGATCCAGGAAATGTTATGTTTTGCCAAGGATTAATATGGTTAATGAAGTCTTTTACCACAAGCGGAGCTTGGAAAAGGAAGAAAACACCATCCATGTAGCCATCAATAAGTATTTAGTTGAGGACCTCCTCTGTATGGCACTGTAAATCCGTAGGTGGTGTGAGGAGCAACTATGAGCCCTGGTGGTGCAGTGGTTAAAAGCACTTGGCTGCTAACCGAAAGGTCAGCAGTTCAAACCCACCAGCCGCTCCTCAGGAGAAAGATGTGACAGTCTGCTTCCCTAAAGATTTATAGCCTTGGAAACCCTACGGAGCAGTTCTGCTCTGTCCTATGGAGTCACTATGAGTCAGAATCAACTAGATGGCAGTGGGTGTGCTTTTTTTGGTATGAGGAACAAAGGCAGCTCCAAAGACAAACTGGCCATGGACCTTAACCTCAGGGAATTCACACAGTGTGTACCGTGCCAAGACATAATCATGTCTACGGTACAGGGTGGACAATGACTGGTGCCGTCCTAACACATTTCACAGGAGGAAGTGACCAACCTTAAAAATCTGTGAATCAGCAATTTTCATGCTTCATTTTGAATCTCAGAGTTTCAACACAAAACTTTCTGTGGGAGACCACCTGAGTGTAATAAAAATTACTACTGAAGGATCCCTACTAGAAATTCTAAGGCATGGATCATATTGTTTACTCAAACTGTGGCCTCATCCTGGTACCAGAGATGCCACCAAGGTTCAGTAATATCCATCCACGTGGCCACCAGCGCTTTGGGGATGGTCTCTTCCAGACGGGGCTATAAGGCTCCCTGAGTGTTGGGAGTAACTGCCATGCATTTATGGGGCTCCACTCGATAGGGCCCTGGTGGTGAAGTGCTTAAAAGCTCAGGCTGCTAACCAAAAAGGTCAGCAGTTCAAATTCACCAGTCACTCCTTAGAAACCCTATGGGGCAGTTCTACTCTGTCCTACAGAGTTGACTACTATGAGTCAGAATCGACTTGAGGGCACGCACCAACAACTCAATGGCAAATAACAACAACACAGCTTTGAAAGCACATTTCCATCCCTTATCTCATTGGTTATCATCTCTGAGGATGGCCTGACTCCATGGAAAAGGCATTTCGGACACCAGGGTTCCAGTTCTGGCTCTCCACCTAATTTGCCTGTTCACCTGATCTACCTAGATCTCAGTTCTCTCTGCTGTAAATGAGGGGTATGGTCACTAGATCCTCTCCACGGTTACTGTATAGCTAGGTGGGTGGGGCAAATTTTATTATTGCTATTTTATACACAGGGAAACTAAGGTCAGGAGAGCTTAAGGGACTTGCCCAAGGCCCTAGAGATTATAATTCACATCCAAAACTCAAGATGAGACATCAGGCCTCTAAGGACAAAGCATTTTCTACTATATTATCAAGCTCAGAACCACGCCTACCATCTGTGGGCAAGAGTACAAATGGAGGCCCACATAACATTATTCTAAGCATTTAAGTTATAAATCAAGCTAACAAACTGTTAAACAAAATATGCTCTATTCTCTCACCTTGACAAGTACCCTACACAAAGATGAGAAGGCCAGGTGTGAATTAAGGACTCTTGGACTCCGCCTATGTCCACTCTGGAAGGTGGGAAGGTCAGGGAAGGGAAACCTGACCCCCGCTGACCCCCCCGCCTGCACTAGAAGGCCCCAGAGTGCCTGTGAAGGTACATCCCAGCCCATGGGTCCAAGGCCGCCTCACACCCCAACAAACAGCTATTCCTTAGGCACATGGGGTCAGTACAGAGGCCCAAGCAGCCCCACAAGTGGTTTGGCACCATTTGTTCACAGGATTCCAGCGTTCACAGCTACCTGGAGTGTGGTTTGGAAGCAGTTCCCAAATGGGCCATCACTGCCATGTATGGAGGGGGACAGCCAGATGAGGGCCAGAGGGTGGCCCCGGGAAGAGGCCCCTCTTGTTGGCTTTTAGGGGTTGGTCTGACTACACTACCTCTAGGCTCAGCCTAAGAAAGAAGAAAATCCAGAAACTTTCTTGTGAGAAGGCAGTACTGTCCCATGCTTAGAGACTTGGCTGTCTAGCCAAGCAGATGGTTAGAATCCTAGCTCAGCCACTCACTAGTGGTGAAACCTCAGGCAAGTTACTGAACATCTGAGAGCCTCAGTTTCCTCATCCTTAAAATGGGTAATCATTATTATAAAAAGTAAACGAGATCGCACATGTAAAAAGCTCGGCAGACATTAATAGCTGGATAAATGTTGTAGGGGGTGGGTTCTTTCAGACTGTATTAGTCGAATTTTCATCGCAGAGGTTTTTCTGGAGAATTATATAAGCATAATTATATCTAAGCACTTCGAAACTGTCAAGGTTCAGCTCTCCTCTTCACGGAATGGCAGAGCCGGGGGTGGGAACGGGCACCGGCACCCCCCACCCAAGGCGTCCGCTGCTGCCCACGTCCTGCCTGGCCTGTGCCCAAAGACTTCACGATGCAGACAAGCTGTTGTTGTTAGGTGCCATCGAGTCGGTTCCAACCCATAGCCACCCCATGCACAACAGAAAGAAACACTGCCCGGTCCTGCGCCATCCTCACAACTGTGGTTCTGCTTCAGCCCATTGTTGCAGCCACTGTGTCACTCCACCTCTTGAGGGTCTTCCTCTTTTCGCTGACCCTCTACCTTACCAAGCATGATGTCCTCCTCCCGAGACTGGTACCTCCTGATCACATGTCCAAAGTGCGTGCATACAAGCTACAGCCAGGGATTTGCAGGTTAACTCGCAAACGTGGCCCTGAGTCACGGCGGGGGGATTAGGAACCGAAACGAAGTGTAAGCACACCGCCTGGTTCAACCCTCCAGTGCCGATGGACAAACCGGTGAGAAGAGGCACTGGATAAAAACAGCAGGGCACCGAGCCAGCCCGGGTTTACATCCGCTCCCCGCCCCCTTCGCCCTCGGGCTCACGCTGCCATCGCTGCGCCTGGAAACAGGCGTTGACATCTCTCGCCCGCCAGGAACGACGGAGACTCGGAGCAAGCCGGGGCATCTCCCTGCACCTCCCCGAAGTGTGAGCCTAGCCAAGTCTAGCGACTGCCCGCCCCAAAGCCAAGACGTTTTTAAAAGGCAAGCCCGGGCATCCCCCCCACCCCCTCCGGGCGAAACGAATTCAAAGCGGCCTATTTCTTCATCCCAGCCCCCTCCTCCTTCCTGCAAACAACTTTGAAACTTGTGTCCTGTTTTGTTCCTTCTGGACCAAGAACTTCAATCATCCCTTTCTGCTCCCTGGAAGGGACAGTCATGAGTGGGCACCAGAAACCACACTTTTCTCTAAAACACCACAAGGGACTATATTTAGTTCGGAGCTCTCCGCCTAAATTCCTCCTATTTTTTCACGCTTAGCTTCCAAACGACTGGGTTCGGGAAGTGGGAGGAAGAGAGCGGGGGAGCAGCGGAGAAAGAACAGCTGCGCCCCCGCCTCTCAACTCCAGCGCTATAAATACCCAATCACCAGCGGGAGGCTACTTTTTACCCAATGAAGCATCCCAAACTGATAAAGCCTTGGCGGTAGCCAATGGCGCAAAAGTCGGGGGTGCGAGACGTGCGCCCTGGAACCAATGGGGAGCGAGACTGGGAGAAGCAATTCGAGTCGGAGTGTGGGTGTGTGGTGCAAGAAGCTTCCTACTCCCAAACCCGAAAACCTGTTCTGCCGACTGAGCATGCCCCGGCGGGCCGCGAGCGCCGCCGTGACTCACGGATCGGGGCTCGGCCTGAGTCCCCGGGTTTTGCCCGCAGCCGAGTGGGGCAGGCGGTGGGTGGGATCAGCGAAGTCCCAGCCCGGAGAGGGTCACGGGAGGCTACCCCTTCCCCATCGGGACGGGGTCCCGGGCCCAGCCTTCTCGTTCTCTTCTTTGTCCGGGGGACGAACTGCGGGAAGGGTCAGCCGGAACGGGGAGTCACGTTTCTGTGGCCAACGGTTCAGAGAGAGCTGTGCCGGGTGGAGGAGGTCGCCGCAGCATGATCTCCGCCGCCCTCACATGGGCAGCCGAGCTCCACACTCCCCGCGCGGGCGTGGGACTGCACCGGCCCTGGATGGTGGGAGTTGCCAACAGCCTAGCCCCGGGGCGCCTCGCCGCTCCCGCGCGCTCCTCGCAGCGCTGCCGCTCTTGTGCGCGAGCCCCGGAGCCGTGAGAGACGGTGGCTTCCGTGCTGCCACCAAACCTTTCCTAAGTCCTTCTACTCCTAAAGCACACTTTCCAACCACTTACAACCACACCCCGCTCCCCAACTCGCGTCTCCGCCCCCAGCCCCGCCCCGCCCGGCCCCGGAAAAACCCGGATTGCGGACGACGCGGGCGCGGCCGGCGGCGCACTGGGCATGCTCGCCCGGGCGGGGAGGGCGGGGCTGCGCGCGGCGAGTAGGAAGCCCCTGCCCCGCCGAGGCTGCGGGGTAGAGCGCGATGGGCCGCTGCGGTGGGCGCACGCTCCGCGGGAACTCATGCCACGCGCGCCCCGGCCCGGCGCGCAATTAGCAGCCGCCTCCGCAGCCCGCCGCCTCCCCGCCCTGTGGGGCTGCCGCGGCGAGGAGCTCCAGCCGTCGCCTCGCGCAGCCTGCTGGCATTGTCCTCCCGCTCCGCCGCCTGCGCTGCCGCTGCCGCCGCGGGCTGCTGCGGGGCCCCGGACCCGCGCCCCCAGGACGCGGCGCGGCCGCCGGCCGGCCCGCCCGCGCCCGGCCCCCGCCTGGTGCCTTCGGAGCCCTGCGCTCCCCGGCCACCCTCTGCGGGCTTTCCTTTGGAGCTGAGGAAGGGGAGTAGTGCAGCCGCCCAGCCCCAGCTCTCCCCGGGCGCAGCCCCGACGGGGCCGCGGCAGGCGCGGCGCGAGCCGACGGAGCCATGAGAGAGTACAAAGTGGTGGTGCTGGGCTCGGGCGGCGTGGGCAAGTCCGCGCTCACCGTGCAGTTCGTGACGGGCTCCTTCATCGAGAAGTACGACCCCACCATCGAGGACTTCTACCGCAAAGAGATCGAAGTGGACTCCTCGCCGTCGGTGCTGGAGATCCTGGACACGGCGGGCACCGAGCAGTTCGCGTCCATGCGGGACCTGTACATCAAGAACGGCCAGGGCTTCATTCTCGTCTACAGCCTTGTCAACCAGCAGAGCTTCCAGGACATCAAGCCCATGCGGGACCAGATCATCCGCGTGAAGCGGTACGAGCGCGTGCCCATGATCCTGGTGGGCAACAAGGTGGACCTGGAGGGCGAGCGCGAGGTCTCGTACGGCGAGGGCAAGGCTCTGGCCGAGGAATGGAGCTGCCCCTTCATGGAGACGTCAGCCAAAAACAAAGCCTCGGTGGACGAGCTGTTCGCCGAGATCGTGCGGCAGATGAACTACGCGGCGCAGCCCAACGGGGACGAGGGCTGCTGCTCGGCCTGCGTGATCCTCTGAGGCGGCCGCGGTGGCCGCGCGCCGGCCGCGCTCTGCGCACAAAAGCCAAACGCACCCGACTCTCTAATGTGATTTCTCTTCTTGCTTTGAGATTGGAGACGACTTTGCATTGGCCAAGGTGTCCCGGGAGCCCGGCTGGCCTCCGCGGCCGGCGCCCCCTGCCTCCTCCCCTTGTCCGAGAGGTGTCCGGTTCTGACCATCCGACCCCCCGGTGGAAATGTAACCCTTTGCAGCGTGGACGTTTCTCATTGATTTTGGTCCCCGTTTAAGGCTTTGTTAGGGCGCTGCATTGGCAGCAAAAGTTCAGCCTGGAAAAAAAAAATGGGGGTGGGGTGGAGGAAGAGGATGGGGAGAATGGAGGAAAGGGAGGTCTTTTTTTTTTTTTTTTGTCAACAACCGTTTTGTAGTTCCAACTCTTAAATACATGGAAGGAAGTCCGGGAGAACCATATGAAGGAGCAGAAGAGGAAGAAACTTGTTTTGGTTTTTTTCCCTTGTTTTCCAAGGAGGAGCTGGAAATTAAGATCGGGTTCCTTTTCTCCCAGCTTGGAAGGGCAACCCGGTGACTGGTTGTGATTCTGAGGATGTCTATGCAAAGTTGGATTCTTGTTACAGTGTGTCCAATCTGAAGTATTGCACATCTGAACTGGGACTGTTAGCACTGATACCAATACAGTGTGGGGTGCCAGAAAGTGTCTGCTGATATTTGTGGAAAAAAAATCTATTTTGTTTACCTACTGTATCAAAGGAGAGTCTGGGGGGAGAATGGTAGTATTTTTTTTTTTTATCAGCTGTGAAAAAAATGTTAAGATCTGCACATTTTTGTGTACTATTGTGTGTATGTGCTTTTTTATTTTTTAGTTTCTTTTTGCTGTTTTTTGGTTGGCGATAACAGATTTTGATGACTAGTTCTTTAAACTACAGTACAAAGACTTCCTAAGTGTGATTCAGGGCCCCCAGCACCCCTGTGTCTGCAGAGTGCCTTCAAAACTCAGCTGTTCCAGCCGGTGCCAACCTGTGAACCTCCCACCGTCACCCAGTATCTGCTCTTCCCCACTCCACTTCCCAGTTTCCTTCCAGCAATCTTCCTGAGGGAGCGGGACAATAGGGCCTGTTGTTCTCTGTTGTTCAGTGAATTTCTTGATTATTTCCAGCCTTTAAAATGTAATTTTCATGGCTTGCAAATTTGATTTTTGTTTTGCTTTGTTTTGTTTAAATTTTCAGGTATTAGCTCCCTTTCTGTATTGTTTTATAATTTTTTTTTTTGGTTTTCTGTTCTAGAGTGTTCCTCCAGAAGCCAAGAGCAAAATTTACTGTTGTGATGTACCAAGAGGATTCTAATTGTAATTTTTAATTCCAGACATGCATTTCATTGTTGTCTTTTCCTTTTAAGACTTTTAATACACGTGTCATTTTTAAGAAACAAACTCAAAACTATTGTTTGCGTTGCTTTGTGTCATGTTCAGTGACTTAATAATACAGTATCCTGGTTGAGGTAGACAGAGGCAGGCGAACGACATTTCCAGGAGGTGTCCAATTTTGGAGTCAAAAGTGTCTCAGTGATGGGTGACATTGTGCCCAACTCCTAAAATTTGGAGACAATCATCAGATTCTAGAAAGCCCTGGGGTTGGGCCATCCCATCTGACCACACGATGGGCAGGTATATTGAATCTTCAGCTGACATGGAGCCATCTACCTCCTTGAAGGTAGGGAAGCAGAGAAACCCAACTGCTAATATTGCCTGAGGTCTGGGAAAGTAACCATCCATCTGGCAGGCTACCCATTCATTTATTTTTCTTTTCTTTTTGGTGGTTGTTTTTTTTTTTTTTTTTGTTTGTTTGTTTGTTTAAGTTATATCATACATCAAGTCAAAGTATGTGTGGAAAAGCTGGTTTCCAATTTACAAATGAAGTCAAATCTTACAGTGTCTTCTGCAGTACATGTGTCTGAGTTGTAGACTGGTGTATCAGCGTTTCTGTGGGTTTTCATTTGGAAATACATCTTTAGGTTAAAAAAAAAAAAGGCAGACTAAGACAATTCTCTTGCTGTCATTTTATTCTGTGAATTTTGTGAAGCACGTTTGACCTCTTAAGTTTTTCTTTCTAGCAGCAGGAGGCAGTGTGAGCTTTTTGTTTTTTATTTTATTTTCCCTAAAGGGGTTTAATTTGTAATATAACGGCTGTAGAATAAAAGAGAGGTGTCTGAGAATTTTATATATATATATATATATATCAGAAGCACATGATATGTACCTATCTGTGAAATGTAGATCAAGTCTTCTGAAGGGTCTTTTGACAAAAGGATGTGTTCCATTGACAAAGCCAAAATAAATTACAGGCCACAGGTTTCTTTAAAGCTGGATTAACGTACCATACCTTGCCTTAAAACGTTACGTTCTTGGCTGAGTATTCTTAGCGTGAGGAGGACTATAGAATTTTGCCTGCGGTAGTCCTACAGCCACTTTTTTTTACCCCACTCTATCTCACTTATTTAATAGTGAACTTAACTGGAAGGCAATGTTACAAATATTCTAAATGTAGAAATGAGAAACTGCTCAAATTTATCCTTTGTGGCACTCATTCTTGAATTTAAGTAAATTTAGTTGCTTAAGTAGATCTAAAGTACTGAAAATTCTGAAGATGTGTATCAAGCATTCCCTGAAGGATTTTTTCTTTTTTTTAAGGCATTCGGTGACTTTCTTAGGCTGTGTTTTTGGAAGCCTTTTGACATAAAATGCTGTCAAGTGTCTAACTTAAGAAATGTATATATTCCTGATGGAATGTTTGCAAATGGAAAATTGGAAATGAAATAGGTTGCTGGATGCATTCATCACGTTCGCCCAGAATTTAGTCACTTGGCTGACTAAATTCTTCATAGCTCTGGGATGGTAGGGCAGAAGATTTTAATATGCTTTGACTGAGCACTGTGAAATAAATGCTTTTTGGATTCTCAATGGAAGCGATTTTGCATGTGTGCCTGGGGCAGGAAAATAGTTCAGAGTTCCGCAGCATTCTCCATTATCTTCATGACATCATTGAGAGACATCAGTGATATTCCTTTTTTGTTTTCCTTAAAAAAATGTTTTTAAGAATATGTCAGTTTGTTTGGCTAGTAAGAACCCTTCTAGTCTTATAATGTGAAGCGATAAGAGCATTTGTTTCAAGGAAAAAGTTGAGCTGACTTAAGTGTTACAGGAAGTCAGTGAGGTGGGGAGGGCTTTGTTGTAAGGCAATCACCTGTCAAAACAAACAGTGGGAAAGGAGACTTTATCTTGGGGAGCAAAAGCTGACTTTTAGACTTGACCCCTGCTGTCTGCTATCAGCTTTTCCTTTTGGTCCCTGACTGCCATCCAGGTTTTGTAACACACCAAAGTTTTTTTTTTTTTTTTTTTTTTTGGTAACAGGGTCAGAATGTCCAAATCTTGGGTGTCTTAACATTTGGTTGGGAATTTGGATTCTTACGTAAAGCAATTTCCACCTTGTTAGCTGCTGAAATATACTTCATTGAAGCATATTTTGAGATCACATCTATCTGGGGATAGAATTCTTTAAGCATGTGAGACTTCATGCTTCCCAATTAGTTAATATTTTATCCTGCAGGTGAGAATCCTAGAGTGCTTCATCTATTTTGACTGTTCAGGTATTTTTAGAAATGTTTTCACAGCATGCGATTGCCCTTTTGAGTTATATTCTAATATTTCTCACAGATGGGATGGGAAGGTGAAAGGAAGCTCTATGTAGCCGCTGGTCTTGAGAAATAGATGCAAAATGCTTGCACCTTAAGTTTCATAAGAGCATATATTTTCACAACATCTGGAATAAACCCTGACATTGTAAATAGGAAAGAAACATTTTATTTGGATGTTACCACTGTTAATTAAAATGATACCAAGCATTTGTCACAATGCCTGCTTAACTGGGAAAAGCTTGCTAATATGAATTTTGTCTTGGTGAAAATGTAGGAAAATTGTAAATGCTACTAATAGAATGTGGTATTCTTGATTATAGTATTTTACTCAGACTACTAGGTGTGATTAATTACACTTAACTGATGATGGGCAGTTCTAGAAGATATATTTGATCCAATAACAATAGGAGTGCGATGGTTGGAGAAGGCCTTATTTAGGGTTCATCTAGGCCAGTGGTTCTCAAACTTGACCACATATCAAATTCACCTAGAGGTTCAAACAAATTGCTGGGCCCCTCCGCCAGAGTTTCCAGTGCAGAAGGTCTCGGGTAGGGTCTCTTTAATTTTCATCTCTAACAGCTTCCCAGGTGATGTTGATGTTACTGTTCCAGGTACCACACTTTTGAGAACCGCTGATTCAGTCCAAACTCCAAATGAGTAGTAGTACACTGAGAGCCAGCTAGATATTTAGGAACAGAAACTTAAGACCCACGTGACGTATTTAGAGTGCTATCTATCACACAGTCCAGATAATCTGATCTTGATTAGAATCTACTGTTGAAGAGGACATGTTCCATTTATACAAAGACTATTAGACGGTAAAGTGTGACGTGGGATAGACACGTTGCAGATTGTTTTTGACCATTTTCACATTATATCACGTGAACAATTTTGGCTGTGGCTTCAGTGTTAATTCAGAAGTTAACTGAGAAAATGATTAGAACAGGTATGGCCTAAATAATCAAAATCAACACCACCACCCGCGCAAAAATTTTGAAATGTAAATCTTTGTTAAAAGAACACTTTTATGTATGTGTGTCTTCTCTTTACTTCCAGATTAAAAGGTAAGCGTTTTAACTTTTCATGCTTCCTAGCAAGGATTTTAGGAGCCCTGGTGGTGCAGTGGTTAACAGCTCAGCTGCTAAGCAAAAGGTTGGCAGTTTGAATCCTTCAGCCGCTCATTGGAAACCCTATGGGGCTGTTCTTCTCTGTCCTATAGTGTCACTGTGAGTCAGAACTGACTTGACAGCAGTGGGTTTAGTTTTGTTTTTTTGTGTGAGAGAATTTAAACTTTAGGTCATGGTAGACACGTGTATGACATTTTGGTTAGCAAGCAGTGCTTAACCACTCTACCCCCAGGGCTCCTGTGTGTATGTGTGTGTATGTAAATATACTGAACAGTTTCTTAGCCAGACGTCCAGGTGTTAGTCAATTCCGTCTCACATGGTTCTACTGCTTTTCTGGGCAAATGTACACCACGAAACTGCCATGCGTCACGTTTTGTTGTGTGGCTTCATTCCACGGGAAGTTCCCAGAACTCAAGGCTAAAGATCTGCATTTTAAAGGTAGTCTGGATCTGAAGGCTTCTAAATAAACAGAGTAGTGATTTAATTACAAACAGTGGAGTAGCATGTTTCAAAATTCTCTTGCAGTTCAGAGAGCTGAGTACCAGTTTATAGGCTGAGGAGTAACAGGTATTAGTTGGGTGTCAAGAATAACCTGACTATGTGGGGGGCTTTACTGGTTTTTAATATTTTCTGGACTTGGGTTATTATGTTTACATTTACCCCAATAATAATAATGATAATACAATAAATATTCTTGGTGAAAGTATTTTCTTTTCCCAACTGATTATTGCCACAGTTGTCATTTTCATAGTACCAGTCTGTAGCTCACTTTAGTAGCTTAATAACTATTTGCTGAAGGAATGAAACATGGATTGGTAAATAAGTCTGAAAGTATCCTCAGACAACCTGAAGGATGTTGATTGAGAGTAGTCTGTTCTGTCACCCCAACCCATGATACGTTTATTAAGATGGTCTTTGGGATGATGTCTTTCATTCATATTACACCAAAAACAAAGGACATTGGTCTTTTTTTTCCTCTTAAATTTAATTTTCCCATCTGGTAAAAGAACATTGCTATGTCTGAGTCTAAGGTTCAATTTAAAAAGCTATGAACATTTGTGACTGATACTTGAGATCTATGGTAGTCTTATGGGGCTCCTTATTAAAAAAGCTATTGCTCGTGAGAGTATAATGGAACTCACTTAGGTATAACATTTTTACCTTGGCTTGGTTTTATGATTATTTCTGCTACTGTTAGTTTGGATGTCTACTTGATTTTAAGCTATTTGAATTTTAGGATTATATTTATTTTGGAATAATATATTTTAAAAGTGTCTTACATTTTGAAGTTACTTGTCTAACACAATTGGGCACAGTGAACAGTTCATTCTACTACTGGTTAAGATTCATTGGAACGGAACTAGTTTGCATTAAGAAAATGAAAGAATAATGGAATGACAGTTTACAGCCTTAAGCAGTAGAGTTGTTTGTCTTGAGAAGCAGAAGTAGCTAACTAATATAGACAAAAAGAACAAAATGGCCTTATGGTTCTTGGAACTGTGAGTGTTGATCTTTTCGTATATTGGAGGGAAGCAAGCTATTTGTGTTCTTCCTTTGGAAGTAAACAGAAGTCTTTGAAGAAATGTTTTTTCTTAGAATAATTGGGTAGGAATTATATGCTTTTTTGTCCAATTAACTAAACTTCCTGGTTTTTAAGGTGAATTATCTTGCAAAATTCTGTGAGGCTAAGTTTTTCAGAGGCTTGAAAATCCGTGGTTGGTTGATTTGTGGCAGCTGTGAAACATTTCAAGTGTTGCTAAAATGTTTTAAAAAGTAGAAAAGAGAGAGATTTTTGATGCATTGGGAATACAGGTACATAAAAAATGCCTGAGATTGTTCCCTGATTGTTAAGAATATGGTTACAGTTGAAGTGAGTAAACATAGCTGATGCTCATTCTTTCATTATTCAGCAAACATTTCTTGAGCGTATACTAGGAGCTATGGTGTTAGGGCTGGGGCTTAAATGAGGGAATCAAGCAAATAGCAAGAAGTCTGCACTTTCTTCACCGTAACTAAGACAATGGCATATATTAAAACAATAGATACATATGAAAGACCACATCTACATCTGTCCTTTGTTGTATCGCTGGGGTCTGTCTGGCAAGCAACAGAGTAGATAAATTTGTTGAAAAACTGGGCCTTTTCTTTGAAAGGTATAAGGAATATTGTAAATAAAAATGGATCCTGTGGGGTTCAAAAGGAGCCCTGGTGGCGCAGTGGTTAAGTGCTCAGCTGCTAACCAAAAGGTCAGTGGTTCAAACCCACCAGCTGCTCCACAAGAGAAAGATGTGGCAGGCTGCTCCCATAAAGATGACAGCCTTGGAAACCCTATGGGGCAATTCTACTCTCCTGTAGGGTTGCTATGAGTTGAAATCAACTTGACAGCAACAAGTCTGGGTTTTTTTAAATTTTTTATGAGATTCAGGTAGCTAATATACTTTTTGTTCCACGTGGAGCTGTGTAAAGGTCAGACTGTTGTCATTTCATTTAAGTTTGTGTTTCCAAAAAAAAAAAAAATCTGTTGCCGTCGAGTCAATTCCGACTCATAGTGACCCTATAGTTTACGATTAGCTAAAATTAAGTGCTTACAAATAGAAGATTAGTTTGCCCCCATGTTTTCCTGTCAAGGGGAAAGATGGGGAAAAAGACTCATTAAACTTACACACTGAGTCATATATACAGACATTTATTCATGATAAATATAGATATTTGATCAAGAAGCAAAAGGGAAAGGAAAATTTATATTCCCAAAGAAAGAATTGGTATACAGTCTTTTGGGGCTCCTCATGTAAAGAGGATTCAGAGCAGGATGTTTTTAAAAAGATAATCTTCTGAAAATGAATGTACCAAAGAATAAGCTGATGTTTTAAGTTTGCTAAGTGTATAGTTATTTTATACAAAGACTCTTGCTCTCAGAACCTTTAGTACTTACTGGAAGAAGGCAACCAGCTCAGAAAGCAATGCTGAGTAACAAGCTTTAAGAAATAACAATAGTAGCAATTATTGTAAAACCATTTGAACTGAAAGGTGGAGTTGTGATTATTAACCTCTTGTGGTTTACAAAATGATTTGTCGTGACCATTTTGTGTCAACTATCTCATGAATTTAACAGCATACCTTTTACATGTGGAGAGTTACAGAATTACAGACGTAGCAAAATTGTTCCTGTGAAGGTGCTTTACTAATTGTTGTTTGTTTTTTAATTTGATTACTATAAAACCATTGATAAGATGCACATTTATTACAGTTTTATAGCTTCAGTAAAGGTTTTATTATATCTGTTATTTGACCATTTACAAAAGTTTTCAAAGTAAAATATCCATGACCTCAGGATATTTTCATAGTATAGTGAAACCTGTGAGAGCCGAAACTCGAAACTCGCAGGGACTGCCTTGTTTTTCTGGGTCTCACAAGCTTTCCGCCTTTGACAGGGTGCGGTCTTACCACTTCTCTGCCGCTCTCAAGTAGTGGAAAATATTAGAGTTTTTCTCGTGTGACCAGTTTCTGCCTTAGACAGTTTCTGGCTTTCACAGGTTTTACTGTATTTATATTACACACATTAATATATATTAATATTAATCTGATATTCTCTTAATTTTTTATAGGTTAACATTATGGGCTGATATCTCATTCAAGAAAATAGCCTTTACAGAGATCTGTATTACCATAATTCTGCAAGAATATATATTGTAGTAAAATATATTTTAAAGTTTAGAATTTTATATTTTAAGTAGGTAATAAAGTTACAAGTATATTACAGAGTTTGATTCCAATGTTACCCGTTATCCGGTAGAAAAAGGCTTGAGTTCAGAGTTCTTTGCTCTGAGTTCAGTTATCTTAGCTTTACTGAGTCATATTACCTGTTATTTTTCCTTCTGCATATCATAACATCTAGTTTATGCAGATAGTTTTATCTGTCACAAATGTAATCCATATTAATTGACACATAACTAAGAAGTGCTTAGCTGATGACTGTATAAAGTATGTTTCCAGTGTAATAGTGTAAGGGAAGAAGTAGTTTTCACGCTGTATTTGAGGTTCAGACTGAAACAGATCCGATTAGTTGCAGAATATTGCCCACTAAACTGATATCCCCACTAAGTTTAGACGTAACCTCCCTGTTTTGTTTTTAAAAGTGATAAATGTTTTTTAATAAATTCGATTATAGAAATATTCATTTGAAGATACTTAGAGCAGCTTAAAAATATTTCTAGACCTTCTCTTCTTCCTCACTGACCTTGTGCTGAGGTCAAAAAAGGAGAAATAACTCAACTGCATTCCCTTTCTTTACGAGAATTCTTGCATTGTGAAAAGCAGGACCAACAAAAACCTAACTCCGAAAGCAAAACTGCTTTCCTGTAAAACCAAAAAACCAGACTCCCTGAGGCTGAGTCGATTTCGACTCAGCGACTCCACAGGACAGAGTAGAACTGCCCCGTAGGGTTTCCAAGGAGCGGCTGGTGAATTCTGACACTTAACCAGTGTACCAACCAGCTTTTATCTCGTGAAGAAAAAGCATAGATGGTGGTAAGGGTAATAGGACATTTTTCTTAATCGCTTTGTTAGTGTTCAGCAAGTGATCTCACTGCTGCAGCAGGAGGATGTGACAGAGCTGAGAGTGGTGTCATGAGGGTTGGTCACCCAGGTGGTAACTGATGGTGTCATCCCCCTCCATGGACCTCCTCCTGTACCAGACCATACAGAATCCTTAGTAATTTTTTTGTACTGATGTTACTTACAAATCATAATTCCCGTATATCACTCCTTCTCTTTAATTACTACTTCATTCTCAAAAAAGTTATTGCTATAGGCTCACAAATACTATTTACCAGAATATTGTAGCTAAAACACCAGAAAATTTGACAAAATCAGCAACTACAAAAACGCCAGCAGCAAAGAAAACAGTGCGTGCTTCTAGCGCGGCGCAGATGAAACCACGTGATTGGAAGCGTCATTGTAACTGGGTAATAATGACACCTCTGAGCTGAGTGCATTAGAAGTTTCAAAAAGTAAATTAACATAGAGTTTTAGCCTTGTAGGTGTATTGATACATGTAAGCGGGCTTGCGAAAAATGTTTTTGTTGTTGTAACTAACTAAAGGGTATTTATATAGATAGTCATTTTGGTATCACCCCCTCCGACATGTCATCTGGTGTGGTCTGTACCCCTTACACCCCCCTCGTGATGCTGCTGGAGCTGAGAAGGGGAAGGAACTGTGGGCTGTGGTGGAATTGTTCTGCCCACACCTCCACTCCAGTGTTCCTCCACTGCCAGATGACTTCCCTATCTGAGAATGTGGTTCACTGTAACTCAGGATTTACTGAGGCTAAGAGCTTCTGCTGATCGAAGGTGAAGAAGTCTGAGATGGAGTGATATGCTGCTGTGATAGATTTGACTTTAACCACAGCATTATTAGCATGTTAGGTTGGGTGATTCTTGGTTGTGGAGGACTGTCCCCATGCCTTGTAGGATGTTTAGTAGCATCCCTAGCTTCTACCTGATAGGCACCATTAGTGAGCACACACACACACACCAGTGGTGACAATAAAAAATGTTTCCAGATGGCCAAATGGCCCCTGGGGGGGAAAATTGCCCCTGGTTGAGAACCACTGCTGGGAACTTGACCATGTGGGATGGAAGAGGCATGACCCAGAGAGGGAGGTTGAACCTGAAGTAACAGTAGTTAGGGCTTTCTCTGGGAAGCCCTGGCAGCGCAGTGGTTCAATGCTTGACTGCTAACTGAAAGAGGGCAGGTTTGAGCCCCACAGCAGAAAGATGTGGCAGTCTGCTCCCATAAAGATGACAGCCCTGGAAATCCTCTGGGGCAGTTCTACTCTGCCCTGTAGGGCTGCTATGACTCAGAATCAGTTCGACGGCAACAGGTTGGATTTTTGGTTTTAAGGCTTTTCCTACTCAAAAAAGTTTCCCCGTATTGCAGAAATTAGAAAATTGGTTACAATGAATGCATCTCGTTTAAAATACCCGTGTTGTCTACTATGCTCAGGACAACGTTACTTTGATCAGATAATTAAATTCACGCCTACAAGAAAGACACAGTATTCAGGGACTGAGATTTATTGGCAATTTTGGTTACCTGGAGGAAAAGGAAATGTTGCAAAGGAGGTGGTGCTCTGGTGGGTGTTGAACCCTGGATGGCCAGAGAGTGCCTCAGGGCATTCTGATGACTAAGAAGAGACC
The DNA here is from genome assembly GCA_030035585.1 of Dugong dugon. Classification (NCBI taxonomy): domain Eukaryota; kingdom Metazoa; phylum Chordata; class Mammalia; order Sirenia; family Dugongidae; genus Dugong; species Dugong dugon. Next base: position 70,964,222 of record CM057479.1, read on the forward strand.
TAGAAGCGCTCCTGAGAAATCCTGAGTGGAGGAAGCAACAGTGTTGTAGTTTTCTTTGCTCCCTTCCCTCCCCTCCCCCAACCTCCATTGTGAACCAGCTGGAAGGTCTTCTGCCTTGACTCAGCTTCCTTCCGTTCACCTCACAGTCTCCTTCCAGCCTCCTCTACACTCCTATTCAGCACTGAGCTCGTCACTTTGTGGTAGAAAGGGTACACCATATGCATCCCATCTCTCTTTCACTTTTACAAAGCACTTTCCATTCCTCCTTCTCCCTGTCTCCCTCCCCTTCCTCCCTTTCCTCCCTTTCTTTCCTTGCTTCTTCTTTGCCACTTTTAGAGCAAACAGCTCTGAGTGGGTCCAGGGTGGCTGGGCTCCTGCTGCTTCATTGCACACCCCTACCTGTGCCCAAACCTGTTAGTGAGCCAGTCAGGAAGCCGCAGCAGAGCAAGGCTGACTGCCTTGTGATTCAGTGTGTCTGCAGTCTGCCAGCCTCTAGCTACCAAGTGTGCTATGGCTGCCAAGCCCTGGAATACAGCAGTAAGTATCCTGTCAGCAAGTTCATTAATGTGGAATTAACTCCATGACCATGGACCTTTAATTCGCTCTCAACCAGGCGTGGTTGTTTTTGTTCTTAACTTTTAAATGAAATGGATATTTCAAAAACCTGTGCAGTATACTTCTAAAAATTTTAAGCAACTAGACTACGAGGCACCCTGTCTGGTGGGGCAATTACATTTCTACACTTCGCAGTGGGAGCTTTTGGAAATAGAACATTCCTAGTAAAGTAGGTGATATAACCATTTTGTAAATGAAGGAGAACAATCTCCAAGCCCACCAAAAGGTTCTGACCATCTAGAAGAGACCCTGTAAGCAAGATTGTTGTTGTTGTTTTTGTTAGGCCACATTGAGTCAGTTCCGACTCGTAGCGACCCTATTTACAACAGGATGAAACACTGCCCCGTCCTGCGCCATCCTCACAATCGTTATGCTTGAGTCCATTGTTGCAGCCACTGTGTCAATCCATCTCATTGAGGGCCTTCCTCTTTTTCGCTGACCTTCTACTTTACCAAGCATGTCCTTCTCCAGGGACTGATTCCTCCTGATAACATGTCCAAAGTATGTGAGACAAAGTCTCGCCATCACAGCAAGATTGGTAGCAAATAATTCGTGACAATAAACAAAAAGCACCGTTCAATGAGTGTGGGTAAGTGATTTGGGTATCTGAAACTTTCTTCTCAAGTTTAAGAACAATCTTGTATCAGAATGGATGGCGTGGATCCAAAGAGTTTATTTTCTGTAGTATCATTGTATTAAATTGAAAATGTAAACATCAGATTTAATGGGTGATGTGATCACAGTTAAGACGGAGAGAACAGATCTGATATATCTGAATTTCCTGTTTTTCTTATAGTCTGTTTTCCTCTTTTACAATCATCTGTGCTGTTCTGCAACATTTTTTTCCCGTATCTCTAGATTTTATTGGCTTTAGGGAGTGTTATGTTTTCTTTCTGATTAGAAAGTCTATAACAAGGGAAAATATTCAGTTATGAATCACTGTAGCCAGTAGCCAAAAAAATACATGTATCCATGAATTTAAACAAATAGATGAATTGTGCAGGATGTTTTGCAGTGTCGTATTTACGTTTACTTTTCTATCTTGGAAATGATTCTGAATGCAACATTTCCAGTGGAAATGAAACTCATCCTTTTCTTTAATTATCATTTGATTATTATTTGAAAAAAAGTAATTATTTTTTAAAGTACCATCATGAACTCTCTCTAGTTTATTTTTTGCAGCAAAAATTACTAGTAATTTCCCTTCTTTAAACTGTTTTCCTCAGGAGAGTAGCGCTTTACGAATAGAAAAGAGCGTATGTGTGAATTACCCAAAAGTCACAGAGTAGTTGTTTGGGTTTGTCACGATGGTGGTGGTTTTGGCAAAATATCTACCTCTTAGTTACAAGTATTATAAATGATTTGTTAGCACATAAGAAAGCATAAAAAATGCATGCAGAGTTGGACTGTAGTGATATTTTTGGTCTTAACAATTGTGGATAATGAACAGAACAGACAATACACCAGAAAGAAAACAAAAAGTTGGCCTTCTAGAAAGTATGTTAATTTAGTCATTTTTGATACACAGTTTTTAAAAACATTAAATGATGAAAATTATTAGCTGTGGTAGTACACTGCCATTCAATGAGAATTATCAATTTTGACATGTTATAAAATTTTTCCAATCACTTAAATTATCTTCTTTTTCTATTTCCCAGGGCTGGCCCATTGTGCTTATTGAAAACATAGTCTTTCATTTTGCAGAGAATGTGAGCGGATTTTGTTGTCAGCAATGAATTCCAAAGTGAGTTTAAAGCGTTTCATATCAGAGCTTAAACAGATCGCAGGAACCTAATTTTTACATTTTTAGTTACAGAATAAAAACATTGTATAGATTGTGGCCTCATTAGTCAGTAGACCATTTTATAAAAACAAAAAAAAAATCCGGTATTGAATATAATATCCATAGTGACTTAGTGAATTTTTCGTTCACTGTCTATCTCAATGCCACTGAAATTTCAGTTTGTGAAGCAGGGGTTTTCTTGACTACGCTGTATATGCATGTAGACCCAAAAATGAAATTTATGTGCAATTTGTTATTTCAAAAATTGATCTTTCAGAGTATTTTTCTTTTGGTATTCTTCATTAAAAAAATATATACTTGACCTGAATACTGTTGAAGCCCTTGCCCAAAATATTAAATTATTGTTCTCATAGCAGCCATAATTTACTCATGCCATGGTGAATATATGCAAGATTGCTGTAATTGCCTTTTCTCTGTTCCTGGACTAAGTGTGTAGTTTCCTGGACTAGAAGGTGGGGGAAGTGGAGTGTTTGTAGAATCTGCAGATTGAAAATGGCAGGATTGCTATGTAATAGAAGAAGGATTTGCTTGGGATTTTAGCAATAATATTGTACTGTTTCGACCCAGAAAAAAAAGTTATATTAAAACGCACATTTAAATTAATGATGTATAGTATACTTGAATGAGGTTTCCTAAGTCATTAATACCAATAAACATTACAGATCCTGAATTAGACTCTCAGAAAATAAGTATCAGAAAATGAGTTAACTTATTTTGTTAGAATACTATGCTATGTTACTATGAGTTCAAATATATGTTTGAGCCACTGTTATGGATCGAGTTGTGTCTCCCCAAAATGTGTGTTAACTTGGCTAGGCCATGATTCCCAGTATTATGTGATCGTCCACCATTTTCTCATCTGATGTGATTTTCCTATGTGTCGTAAATCCTCCCACTATGATGTTAATGAGGCAGGACTCAATCTACAAGATTGGGTTGTGTTTTGAGTCCACCTCTTTTGAGATATAAAAGAGGGAAGTGAGCAGAGAGACAAGGGACCTCATACCACCAAGAAACAAGAGCCGGGAGAGAGTGCGTCCTTTGTACCCGGGGTGCCTGTGCTGAGAAGCTCCTAGACCAGGGGAGACTGATGACAAGGACCGTTCCCCAGGGCAAACAGAGAAAGAAAGGCTTCCCCTGGAGCTGTTGCCCTGAATTTGGACTTCTAGCCTACTAGACTGTGAGAGAATAAACTTCTGTTTGTTAAAGCCATCCACTTGTGGTATTTCTGTTATAGCAGCACTAGATAACTAACAGCCATTTACCGTTATTTTATTTCAAGGGCATGAGTATCATCTGCAAATTTAAAGACTGCATTCATGTATTCAATTAAATATTTAGCACCAAATACATGCTAAGCACTATACCAAGAACAGGATGCCCTCTGTGCTGTCAATACATTTCATATGTTTAAACATTGATTTTTGTTATCAATTTATTGATATTGAATATTTATTTATTATTGATATGCTATTTAATTTTTATCTATTGTTCATTAGAAGGTAAGCCTGTAAGAGCAAGGGCTTCAATACACCCCTTTATTCTCAGTGCCTAGAACAGAGCCTGCCACATAATCAGCGCTCATTATTAGTTAATGAATAAACGAACGAGTCAGTCATAGGGAAAAGGAAGTAAGCTTGGCTGCAACACTAAAAAATATGCTACAATTACCAAAAAAAAAGTAACATTTCAAAGTTCTGCATTAACTGCTGGCAAATACTATTACAGAATAAAAGCTGGGGGATATTCTTCTACTTGTCAGTTCCAAAAATTGGTAGCTTGGAATTGAAATGCTATTAGAGCATCAATGGAACTTAAGTTTTCTGTAAAGTTGTAAAAAGTGAAATTGATATAGCTTCAGAGCTTTGGGAGAAATTCATACAGTGAAACCTGTGAGAGCCAGAACTTGAAGAGACGGCCTTGTTTTTCCAGGTCTCACAAGTTTTCTGCCTTTGGCAGGGTGCAGTCTTACCACTCTCTCTCTATTAAACCAAAAACCAAACCAAACTCCTTGCCATCAAATCCATTCTGACTCATAGTGACTCTATAGGATAGAGTAGAACTGCCCCATAGGGTTTCCAAGGAGCTGCTGGTGCGTTCAAATTGCTGACCTTCTGGTTAGCAGCTGTGACTCTTAACCACTGCGCCACCAGGGCTCCTCTCTCTATTAGTGGAAAATATTTGAATTTTCCTTCTCTGACTGGCTTCTGCGTCACACAGTTTCCAGCTTTTGCAGGTTTTACTGTATATTGTGTTACAAACCTGTGCCTTGCTCTTCGCTGGTTTTCTAAATTACAGGTATTGTTTTAGTTACCCAGTGCTACTATAACAGAATTACCACAAGTGGATGGCTTTTAACAAAGAGAAATTTATTTTCTCACAGTCTGGCAGGCCAGAAGTCCAAATTCAGGCCATCAGCTCCAGAGGAAGGCTTTCTCTCTCTGTCGGCTCTGGTGGAAGGTCCTTCTCATCAATCTTCCCCTGGACTAGGAGTTTCTCAGTGCAGGAGCCTCAGGTCCAAAGGATGCGCTCTGCTCTTGAGGCTGCTTTCTTGGTGGTCTGAGGTCCCCAACTCTCTGCTTGCTTCCCGTTCCTTTTTTCTCCTGTAAGATAAAAGGTGATGCAGGCCACACCCCAGGGAAACTCCCCTTACATCGTGTCTTAGGCTGGGTTCTCTAGAGAAGCAAAACCAGTAAAGCATATAAATATATATAGAGAGAGATTTATTTCGAGGAAATAGCTCACACAATTGTAGAGGCTAAAACATCCCAAGCCCACAGATCAGGGTAGAGGCCTCTCCCAGTTCCTGTAGCCACAGAAGCTGGTGAACCCAAGGTCGGCAAGTCGGAGGGGGCTCCCGCTCACAGGCTGTGAAGGTCAGTGAATTCCAAGATCAGCAGACAAGACAATCAAGTTTCTCCTGATTCACGTAGCTGCAGGGGCTGGTGAACCCAAGGTCGGCAGTTCGGGGAACCAGACTCTTGCTTGCAGGCTGAGAAGTTAGATGAATTCCGAGATCAACAAGTAAGGTGCTAGCTCAAGTCCCACGAACTGGAGATGAGACAACAAGAGGCAGCTGCTGAGTCTGAAACAAGCCAAAAACCTTGGCAAGGTGAGCAGGCAGAAGGTAACCTGCAGAAGGCAGAGAGATGAAACTGAGAGGGCGGTGAGCTGCCACAGGTCCCGCCTCCGCCAGTACCACTCGGCAGATTCCATCATGGGGGGTGATCACAACATTATACAATTGCTAAAACACTGAGAGTAATGGTCTAGCCAAGTTGACATACAATCTTAACCATCACAGTCCACCCCTTGTCAACTTGGCACCTGTACACATCTCCTGAAACCATACATAATCTCTGAATAAAGATGATTACAAAGTCACACTTGCACCTAACATGATACAACTAACACGTGTACAATCGGAAACGCACTAGCCCTGTGTACATCTTATATTTTATAAGTGAAGGAAACAAAAATATTAGATGTACACATACAAAACAGAAATACTCATAGCAATTACAGTCCCTGTTTCTGCAACTGGTCACATGGCAGTAACTGGTATTTAGAACCACCTTCTTCCACCACCCATTCTGTATTCCCTTTGCCCTCAGCAAGCACCTCAGCTGGTCGTGGTTCTTTGCCTGGTGGGGTGACCCAAACCTTCATTCCTGAAGGGTCTGGGTCATTAGTAGTCATGCTGGAATTAGGTTGCTGTAGTTTTCCATTGACTTTAATTACAGGGCACGGTAGTACTAAGAGACGCCCTAAGGAATCTCCTGCATTCCAGACATAACCTTCTTTATCTCCATTATGTAATATCAATCTGATTTCCTCTTGGTAATCAGGATCAATCATACCGTGCAGTATGGTAACTCCCTTCTTTGCCTGTTGATCCAGAGGCATAAGGAGCCCAAAGTGGCCAGGTGGCATTCTTAACTTCCAGTTCAACGGAATCAGTGATGTGTCTCCAGGGGGGCGCATTCCTCCCTTTGGAACTAAGACCTTTAGGTCTGCAGAGCATAAAGTCAAGGGGACAGGAAGCAAACATCTTGCAAGTGGGTCACTAGGGGTAATAGTGAGTGGTGCCACTCCCATTTCCACCCCTTGATTCCTGGACCTGTGAATCCTGGCTATGGGAGAAACAGCACCATACATTGGATGCTGGTTTAAAGCATATATAGCCTCCTGGGGAACATTGCCCTAACCCTGCAAGGTATTGCCACCTAGCTGGCACTGTAATTGTGTCTTTAGAAGGCCATTGTGTAAATTGCCTAGGAGAACAGAAGATTATTTTCAAAGCCTTGAGGGCTAATGTAATGTGTTCTGCTGACTTGCTTGGTGCCTGTTATCACTTCTTTTCCTCTAGTTTCTCCCATTTGTAATGGAAATGTCTAGCTTGTGCCCGTTCTGCCATTGTACCTTTGGAAGCAGATAACTTGTATTCTAGATTTCACAGATGAAGAGGAATCTTTGGATTTTGGACTTGAAGTTAAGACTTTTGCTATGATATGATGGGGTGAATATGTTTTCCATGTTGCAAGGATTTGATTTTTGGGGGGCCAAAGGGTGGAATGTCATGGTTTGAGTTATTTCCCCCAAAAAATGTGTGTATTAATTTGGCTGGGCCATGATTCCCGGAATTGTGTGGTTGGCCTCTATTTTGTGATTGTAATTTTATGTTAAAGAGGATTAGGGTGGGATTGTAACACCACTCTTACCCAGGTCGTATCCGATCCAATGTAAAGGGAGTTTCCCTAGGGTGCGGCCTGCACCACCTTTTACCTTACAAGAGATAAAAGGAAAGGGAAGCAAGCAGAGAGGTGGGACCTCATACCATCAAGAAAGCAGTGCCGGGAGCAGAGCGCGTCCTTTGGACCGGGGTCCCTGTGCCGAGAAGCTCCTAGTCCAGGGGAACACTGATGAGAAGGCAGAGAGAGAGAAAGCCTTCCCCTGAAGCTGGCACCCTGAATTTGGACTTTTAACCTATTTTACTGTAAGGAAATAAACTTCTCTTTGTTAAAACCATCCACTTGTGGTATTTCTGTTATAGCAGCTCTAGATGACTAAGACACATTGGATCAGGGATGTGACCTGAGTAAGGGTGTTACATCCCACCCTAATCCTCTTTAACATAATCTAATCTTGCCCCATTAACCACAAGCAGAGATTAGGATTTACAACACATGAAAAATTACATCAATCACAAAATGGAGGACAACCACACAATACTGGAATCATGGCCTAACCAAGTTGACACATATTTTTGGGGGATACAATTCAATCCATGACAGGTATACCTTGGTTTATGCAGTGGGTATGATTCTGAAAAGCAAATAATGTTTAAAATACAATTAAAGAACTTGATATTTAATGGACCCACTTTTAAATCATTTTGAAAGCAGATCAATTATTTTATGATACAAATAACTAGTTAATCATTTGAATTTGTATGGTCAGATGCTATATATATATATTTTTAATTAGGCATTTGTTTTTTAAATTTATCTTTTTAATTTCAATACCAGGAATTTTATTTTATTGAATGGCAGATTCCTATTAGATTTAGTAGTATTCACCCTACCCATGTTTGTCTAGATTGTTTTTAAGCTATGGCTTTACTTCTCACCTCTGTGTCTTCTCAGTCTGTTGATCAAAACTCAGGTCTATCTGGACTCAAAAGTATTTTAGAATAACTAGTACTGATTTGGAGCTCTGGTGGCGCAGTGGTTAAGAGCTATGGCTGCTAACCAAGGGGTCAGCAGTTCAAATCAACCAGCCACTCCTTGGAAACCCTATGGGGCATTCTACTCTGTCCTATATGGTTGCTATGAGTCAGAATTGACTTGACTGCAATGGGTTGGTTGGTTGGTGGCACTAAATTAGCATTGTTTTCTAAGCGGTAGTTTCAACTTTTCACAAAATCTATGAAATAATTAGTTTGAGAGAGACTTAAAACTAATAGAAACAAATTATGTTTTCATAATATTATATTTTTAAAATAATGTAATTTTTTCAGTATCTTAAGATTTTTAGAACATTTCTTTGTAAATGGGGAAAGAGAGGTGCCATTCAGAAAAAGCATAAAAAAGGTAAATTGAACAACGCCTGTCAAAGGCTGTTGGTCATGTTGTTAGGTGCTGTCGAGTTGATGCCAACTCATCGTGACCCAGTGTAGCCAAACGCTTAACCTTTTTGCCAACAGGGCTCCTAGGTAATAAATGTCCCTATTTAGAAAAACAGGCTACATACAAATATTATATATGTTATAAACATATAAATATATCTACTCTATCCTTGGAACCCTGGTGGCACAGTGGTTAAGAGCTCAGCTTCTAAACAAAAGGATGGCAGTTCAAATCCACCAGCTGCTCCTTGGAAACCCTATGGGGCTGTTCTACTCTGTCCTACAGAATTGCAATGAGTTGCAATTGACTCAAAGGCAACGGGTTTGGTTTTTTTTAATCCATGTTTCAGGCTTCTTGTTAAATTAAAACAAAACAGAAACCTCATAGCCTATTCCAATTCCTTATTCTCTGCAAACACAGCAAGATTTTTAGCACTACGAGCAGTCAGTCCTGTGCCCAGTGGGGTATGCTCTGTGCCAGTGGCTCTCTAAGTGAAATCGCCAGACCAGCAGCATCAGCATCACCTGGAAACGTGTTCAAACCCACAGAATCAGAAACTGGCGGTGTGGTCAAGCAATCTGTGTTTTAACAAGACCTTCAGATGATTTTATCCATGGTGAAGTCTGAGAACCATTGCTCTATGGGATATAAGAAAGAAAGCCTGTTATGGGTGATGCCTGTTCTGTAGAAGACTTAAGACATACTTACAAATGACAGCAATAACAGGGTGACAGTAATAAAAAGGGTGATTTATCATAAAGTAAAAAAAACAAACCCATTGCCGTCAAGTCAATTCCAACTCACAGTGACCCTATAGGACAGAGTAGAACTGCCCAATAGGGTTTCCAACGAGTAGCTGCTGGATTCGAAATGCTGACCTTTTGGTTAGCAGTGGAACACTTGACCACTGCGCCACCAGGAAAAACATAATTGGAATTTACTGGAGAAGAGATTAGTATGAATATGACATCTCAGTCATTCGTTTATTCATTGAGGCAGTCAGCTACTAGGTGCTGGACTAAGCAGGACACAGTTCTTGATTTACAAGCACATAATCAGGTGGTTCTATTTGCTAATTGTCTCATAGCTAGAAGACGCTTTAGAGATCAAATAATCCAATGGTCTCCAAACGTGAGCATGCATCAGAAGCACTGGTCCATCTTATTAAAACACATATTGCTGAGCCCCACCTCCAGAGTTTTTGATTCAGTTAAGTATGAGGTGAGACCTGAGCGGTAGTATTTCTAACAAATTCTCAGATGGAGCTGATGCTACTTGTTCAGGGGCCACATCTGAGAATCACTGATATAGGCAATAAATTCAGGTTAAAGATGGTAGGACTGATGCCCAGAAAGGTGACTTGTCCAACGAAGTTAGTTGAAATGGCTAAACCAAAACTAAAACCTGGTTGTCAGACTTCCAGCTCAACACACCTCCACTGCAGATTGCCTTGGGGACACCCTGAAAAGACAACGCCTGCTTGATCTCCCACTGCTTTTAAGAATACCTATGATCACGCAGTGGTGAGGAGCTACGGCTGCTAACCAAAAGGTTAGCAGTTCAAATCCACCAGCCGCTCCTTGGAAATGCTGTAAGACAGTTCTACTCTGTCCTATAGGGTCACTATGAGTCGGAATCGACTCATCGGCAAAGAGTTTTGGATTTACGGGTCGGAATCGACTCGATGGCAATGGGTTTGGTTTGGTTTTATGGGAGTAAAGAATTGATACCTTGATAATACTTCATCTGGCTCTTGTTTATGTTATATTTTGGTTTATTATTCCAGATTCAGCCATGTTCCCGAGAACTACAATCCCAGTTCTGAATCACCAAGCATTCCATTTTTGTGTATGTAGGCCTGATTCGTATATCAAAATAACATTTGAATTACAATATTGTTTTAAAAGGCTATTCTAAAACTTCCTAATATTATCTTCCTGACATACCTTACAGGGGGTTCTCAGGGCAAAGATCCTCTTTTACAAACACACTTTTCTCTGTAGTATCTCTCTGTTAGATGGCTGATTATGGAGCTAACGCAAATCTTACAGTCTTTGTTGAGAATGAATTTTGTACTGAGAATTAAAATATGTACTGGAAGACAATTAAAGGAGATAATATGTTGTGAGTTCTTCGACTGCCCATTGTTCATTTCTGTTTCAGAAGTGTGCGTGCTTTATCCATAAATCCACAATTAAGTTCTCAAATTCAGTGAATTAGAGAAAATATATTACTCTACTTTTGCATGGTGATAAAGATAGATTTCCCCAAAATTTAAGAATTGCATTCTTAAGTGATTACATGACAAACCCAGGCCCTACAGCACAGATCATGTAATTGCATTTTGAATGGTAATGTAGAAAAATTGGGCATGGATGAAAATAATGTACTGTATTCTGGATTGTATTATGATGTCCTCTGAAAATTTCACAATGCATTTTTAATTGATTCCATTTTAAATCAAGTCTTGCAAGAAAACTATTTTGATTATCTGGAGGTTAGAAGTGAGGAAGAACTAGAAATGAGGAAGAGGAGTAGCAGCCAGATGGTGTTTTAGCTTCTGTGGATGAATTCTGGTAGACACGGGAGGGATGATTTGCTTAACCCCATTGTGTTTAATGGCCTATCAAAGGATGAGAGCACGTGTTAGACGCTTATTTCCTAGGGGGCATGCCGTAGTTATCTAGTGCAGCTATAACAGAACTACCACAAGTGGTTGGCTTTAACAAACAGAAATTTATGTTCTCACAGTTTAGGAGGCTAGAAGTCCGAATTCAGAGTGACAGCTCTAGGGGAAGACTTTCCCTCTCTGGCGGCTCTGGAGGAAGGTCCTTGTCTCTCAGGAGCTTCCGCTCCTGGGCGGTCTTCACGTGGTCTGGCGTCTCTCTTCCCCCATCTCTGCTTCCTTAATCTCCTCCTTGTATATTTTGTAAGAGATGGAACAAAGACACACCCCACACTAATCCCGTCTCATTAACATGACAAAGACAACCCATTTCCAGATGGGGTTAGAACCACAGGCATAGAGGTTAGGATTGACAACACATATTTTTCGGGGACACAATTCAGTCCATAACAGGGTATATGCTAATTTCCTACCAGTGAATCAATGTTATCACCTAAAGGATAGGTGAAATATCTTTGTCTCCAGGTCTCTCTTTTTTCTTGAAGTTAATCTGTTCTTTCTCCCATTTTGTTAAAAAAATTTTCAGACTCCAACACAGTTACATTTTAGACAGTTTTGCTTGTCACAGTCATCATCCAGTCTCCCAAATTAAAGAGCAGCTGTTCAGATTCTCTTGGGTAAGATATGATGAGCCTTATTTCCTACTTCCTGTGAAGCTCGGCTTGAACTATTTCTGATTCTGTACAACTTCAAGTAATCATCCAGGCTTTAAAAGAAGACAAAAACTTAATATTACTTTCTTGAGTAATTTGGATGACCACTTATTGCTTTCATCTTGAAGAAAACAACTGGTTTATTTTGTCCTTAGAGTTACATGAAAAAAAGTGTATTTTCTATACCTACAGTGTGTGGTTAGAAATAGCACTAAGTTGTTTTCCTCCTGTGAAATAAAGCCAAACCATTACATGATCTTTTTTCTTAAAATAGAGCTGTTATGGCTTAAATAACCCCACTTTGATGGAAAACTGAAGCTTCCTAACGTTTTCATTTTGACTCAGTACCCTGAAATTGGCTTCTTGGGCTCTAAAAAGAATAAAAGTGACGATTGGGTGAGAGGGAATAGTTTAAGGATAACACTGTCTTGGAAGAAGTACAACCAGAATGCTCCTTAGAAGCAAAGATGACGAGTCTACGTCTTACATACTTCGGACATGTTGTCAGGAGGGACCAGTCCCCGAAGAAGGACATCATGCTTGGTAAAGTACAGGGTCATTGAAAAAGAGGAAGACACTCAATGAGATGTATTGACACAGTGGCTGCAACAATGAGTTCAAGCATAACAATTGTGAGCGTGGCACAGGACTGAGCAGTGTTTCGTTCTGTGGTACATAGGGTCGCTATGCGTCGGAACTGACTTGAGGGCACCTAACAACAACAACAACAAGGACAACATGGGTTCCTAATAGATGTTTTTCCTCCTCTCTACTTATCCTGGGGGTGGGGGTTTAGGAAAATTTACAGCTGTGAAGTATCTTTCAGCCCAGATTTCCTAGCTTTTAAGTATATAGAGTAATTTAGTCACTGATTCACCTTAATTTCAATGTTGATAAAATACAAGATTCAGATGTTTCCAATACCAGCATATCAGATTGTTTTACTATTGTAGCTCAAACTTCCACGTGTATGTGAATCACCTGGGGATCTTGCTAAAATGCAGATTCTGACTGAGTGGGTCTGGGATGAGGCTTCAGGTTCTTCTGTTTTCACAAGCTCCATGATGATGCTGATGATGCTGGTCATGGGTGAAATTTTGAATAGCAGGGGTGTGTGCAATCTAACCCATAAATAAATTTTAGAACTAAGTATCTTTGCTATCTTTTTTGATTCATGTGGAGGCAACTTCTCAAGTTTAAATGAGGTCTCTGGAATCCAAGGGTACTCATGGTAGAAAAAAAAAAAAGACTATGAAAAAGAGCATAAACAGTTGTTCCTCCAGGTGAAGAATTCCATCTTAGGAAGAGGCGTGCATTTTTTTTAAATCACTGAAAGAAAATACTAAAGTTTAAACCTTGACATCTCTTTTAAATTAAGAACTTTGAAAAGACATTTAATTTCTAATGATCCCTTTTGACTACCCTGAATGCTTTCATTCTCATTTTGAAATAAATGTCAGCGCTTAGAAACTTAGCGTCACTCAAAATCAGGTTCCATTTTCTGAGTATCAGTGATTCTCAGACTAAATTTAATTCTATAATGTTATGTTTTAGGAGTATGGATATCAATCAAACATGTCTTGGTACAATGCCAGCTCAAGTGTTTAATATTTATTTTCTCTCTTAATAAAATATACATTTTGAGAAATGTTATTAAATTTGCATAATAGGAGCTCAGGAATTTTGGAGTGCCGGTGTATGGATGAACTATTCTACAACCACTTAATAATTAAATTGTAGGCCAAGGAGCCTTATAGATAAGATTAAATCATTTAACATAGATAATTCACATCTATGTGGTACGTTATATAAAGATAGTAAGTATTAATGAAATCCTATAGTACTCAAAACCATAAAACCAAACCTGTTGCCATTGAGTCAATTCCGACTCATAGCAACCCTGCAGGACAGAGCAGAACTGCTCCATAAGGTGTCCAAGGCTGTGAATCTTTACGGAAGCAGACTGCCACTTCTTTCTCCCACAGAGCAGCTGATGGATTGGAACCGATGACCTTTCTGTTAGCAGCTGACTGCTTTAACCACTGCGCCACCAGGATTCCTTAGTACTAAAGCAGCAAAGTGTTCTGATCATTGTCAACATAACACAGTTTAAACCAGTTAAGGTCATTGAATCTCTGCCTTGGGGAGCTGTGGTGGTTTTCATTAATAATTTACATAAACTCTAACATCTAAGGTGTAAATGTTAAATCCTTTTGTAGCTGAGAAAGTTATATTTTAAAAATAACTATTTCCCATAATAACTTATTCTTGTTTGGCCCAAGCAACACACTGCTCATTATGTTCTCATGAAAAAATGGGAGGTTTTTGATTGAGTACTAAAATGTAAATCTCATTCATGCGTAGCATAGTTTTGCATTCAATTTGAATGTAAATTTATAAAGATTTTGATTATTCCAATGTTTAGAGTCTAGTTACTTTAATGTTTGTAATTGAATTATATCTCTCTAAATAGCATAGGTGTATTAAAAGAAAGTAAAACAACAAAAAGGAAACAATCCAATCAAAAAATGGGCAAAAGTCTTGAACAGACATTTCACCAAAGAGGATATTCAAATGGCCAACAAGCACGTGAAAAGATGCTCAATGTCATCAGCCATTAAGCAAATCTGTTGCTGTCAAGTCGATTCTGACTCATAGGGACCGTAAAGGACAGAATGGAACTACCCAATAGGGTTTCCAAGGAGGGGCTGGTGGATTTGAACCGTGAACCTCTCTCTCGGTTACCAGCTGAGTTCTTAACCACTGCGCCACCAGGGCTCCCATTAGCCATTAGGGAGGTGCAGATTAAAACCACAGTGCAATAACACCTCACCCCCATTAGAAAGGCAATGATCAAAAAATGGAAAACTCCAGGTGTTAGTGAGGTGGAGAAACTGGAACCCTCATCCATTGCTGGTGGGGATGGAAAACGGTAGAGCCTCTGTGGAAAACTGTGCAGTGGTTTCTCAAATTTGAACACAGAACTACCATAATACCCAGCAATCCCAATCCTAAATGTATATCCAGAAGAAGTGAAAGCAGTAATGCAAACAGAAACCTGTACACCAATTTCATTGCAGCACTTTTCACAATAACCAAAAAGTGGAAACAACCGAAATGTCCATCAACAGATGAATGGATAAACACTACGTGGTCTATATATGTAATGGAATACTACTCAGCCATAAAGAGAAATGACGTCCTGATACATATGCTACAACATGGCTGAGCCTTGAAAACATTATGCTGAGCCAAATAAGTCTATTGCAAAAGGACAAATACTGTATGAGCTCACATGAAATAAGTAAATATACAGAAAGTAAAGATTATTTGTGGTTACCTGGAGTGGGAAGAAGGGGGAAAGGGGAATTTTTGTTCCATGGGGCATTGAGTTTATATTTTTTTATAGCCATCAGCTGAATTAGCTAATATATTTCTTTAAATTTTGTTTTAATAAATATACTTAGCTTAGTGTTTTTCCTTGAGCTTAATTGTTATCCTTCACCATGGTAACATTACATCAAGTAGGTTCATCTATTATTCTTTTTTTAATTGTACTTTAGATGAAGGTTTACAGAACAAACTAGCTTCTCATTAAACAATTAGTACACATACTGTTTTGTGACATTGGTTACCAAACCCATGACGTGTCAACACTCTCCCCTTCTCAACCTTAGGTTCCCCATTTCCAGCTTTCCTGTCCCCTCCTGCCTTCTAGTCCTGGTCCCTGGGCTGGTGTGCCCCTTTAGTCTCATTTTGTTTTATGGGCCTGTCTAATCTTTGGCTGAAGGGTGAGCCTCGGGAGTGGCATGGAGTTTATATTAATGGTGGTGGAATAGTTTTTTAAAAGATAACAATAATGGTTGTACAACATGAAGAATATAATCCATGTCACTGAATTATACATGCGGAAATCATTAAATTGGCAAACGTTTTGTTGTGTACATTTCCACCACCATAAAATAAAGGAAAGAAAATGAGCTATGTAGATTCTGTGTCCACTCCTGACCTATGTAATTTTCAGGTTTTTATTCATTGAGAAGTGGTTTAGGTATCAGCTACATTCTGGGTGCCCCCTTGTGCTGGCCCTCTTGACATCCAGGCAGTCTCCGTCTTGTTTCTAGGATGACTCACTGCCACCACCATCTGTCAACTGTAATGATCAATTGCAAAGGCATATTTAACACTTACTAAAAAATAACTATCTAGTCAGGTACTTTACACATATAATCTCACATAATCCTCAGAACAACTCTGTACACAGATGACACTGCCTACTTTTCAAGCCCAGAGAAGTTGAGTAATTTAGGAGTTGGCCCAGATAAAATGAGACTGAGGTGGATTTCCAATGTGTCTTCTCTCCAGCTTCAGAGATCATGCGATTACTTTCACAAGCCCCCATACCGCTGCTCCTCAATGCCAACTAGTTTTGAATATTTGTCTACAAAGAATACAACAGTGATTCACATGTTGTTACTCTTGCTAAAACAAACAAACAATGACATATAATACCAAATAGTTGGTATGTTGTGATGGTTGTATTCACGAGTTTCCCATTCTATTGTTTTACTCTGTTAATTAAGGGCAGTTAACTTTTTTTTTCCAAATTAGGAGACCATCATAATAATTGCTTAAAAACTGCTAATCTATAGTTCATTAGAGACAACCACGACAGCTGTCTCTGAGTCTCTGCCCTGGATATACTTACTGGCAATTATTCATGATTTTATTACCTAGTTCTTTTTTTATTATAAGAGAAATAAATGTTTATGGTATAAATAACTCAAACATTACTGAAGAGCGTACTCAGTTTTATTCCCCAGAAGCAGTCATTGTTCTCTGCTTCTTTTCTATCTTTCTAAAACATTTCTAAGCATCCAAAAAAGCAGATACAGCCTCTCACTCGCCACCCTCACCCCAACTAATATACCTTAGGCATCTCTTCATTTTAGTATACTCAGACCCCCCCCCCCCTTTTTTTTAACACTGAATGTATTACCATAAGCGGATAGATCATAATCAATTCAACTATTTTCTGCTATTACAAAAAATGCTGGCAGGGTTTTACAGAAGGTTTGTTCACTGAGGCAGTGTGTAACAAGTCAGAGGGAGATTTTAAAAGGAGATGAACAGAATGTAGGAATCCACAGGAAAAAAACGTAAGTCGCTTCACCAAAACATAATCTGTGTTCTTCTTTCTCCCTGCCACTCTGCGCTTCCCCTTGGTTTTATAAATGAACACAACAAAACACTCTATTCTTTGGAAGTATTACGGAGGAAACTGGAGGAAAAACTACTATGAGAAAGCTTAGTTGTAACATAATAGTTTTATTTGAGAAATTGGACTTTATATGAATCTATTTACTGGTAAATTTATCTATAAATAATAATCTTAACTCTGATTTTGAAGCAAACAAATCACTCGTCCAGGAAGGCATTTCTCGCTCTTTTTTTTTTTTTCCAGAAAACTTTTCCACACATTCCTAGAACTCTTACTGAAATAATTGTGTCTCAAGGTGTGGCTAGAATATTTCCCCAGAGTTAGGTCTGCTTTGCAAGTATTAAAAAAAAAACACAAAACCATTGCCTTCGAGCCGATTCTGACTCATAGCGACCCCTATAGGACAGAGTAGAACTGCCCCATAGGGTTTCCAAGGAGCGACCGGTGGATTTGAACTGCTGACCGTTTGGTTAGCAGCCACCTCTTAACCACTGCACCACCAGGGCTCCTGCAAGTCTAGAACAGGTCACCTGTCTTCACGTGGCCGTGAAGGAAGGAAAGCGGAATGCGCTGTAGCCAACTCCGGTGAGTAAGCTGCATTTGTTTACTCACGATCAGACTCATTCAGCTGGTGCGCTTTTATTCCTTATCCCTGTTTGTCTGTTAGACGATCCATCGGTGGCACTATCCTCGTTGAAGGCAAACAATGTTAATCATGTGTTCACTGAGGCAAGGTGTTCACATTCTAGCTCCAAGTCTAACATGGCTTCACTGCTTAAGGACTTCTTTTGCATTTGTATCCAGGGTTTTTTTATTATTACTTTTGGTACTTTCTCCTGTATAATTGATGGAGTTGCTTTAATTTGCAGCAATGAGTTCAGTGCAATAGAGGTTTTCAGTTGTTAATACTACAAACAAAAATTCTTTCTAAAAATGAAATTTTGTTGGTTAAGCACTCGACTGCTAAACAAAAGATCGGCAGTTCGAATCCACCAGCCTCTCCTTGGAAACCCTCTGGGGCAGTTCTACTTTGTACTATAGGGTCACTATGAGTTGGAATAGACTCAACGGGAATGGGTTTTGGTTTTTAGCCATCATTACTAAAACTACTTCCTTAGCTAGAGCAAAAAACAATAGTAATAATAATAAAATTCTTATTTTTTTTTGAAAATAAAATCCTGGGTAGATCCTTATAAGTGTGACCAAGACTTCTTATTTTATTGATGAAATCTTTTCATCTATTCTACTGTTGAATCAGATCGTAATGTGCAGTGTTTTAATTAGAATATAGCATCAGCCAGTTATGCTCTGGATTTAAAGGAGTAACAGGAAGTATAGAATATTAAGCTTAAGAACTCAATCCATTCAAGCATTCCATATTTGAAATAATTGGTGTGAGACTCAGATAATTCTAAAAAAGAATACTATGCATAGGAAAGACATCTTGGAGGACAAAGAGATGAAAGTTGCAACCTAGAATTTTGAGATGGTGTTTTCCGAGTCTTCGCATGGGAAAGAGATTTTTTAGTAGCCCTAAAAAAAGTCTGAAAATACAGGTATATTTTATAGGAACCCAAAAAACCAAAACCAAAACCATTGCCATCGAGTGGATTCTGACTCATACATGGCAACCCTATAGTGGGACATGATTTTTTAAATTGAGCATACACACAAATTTCTAAATAAAAATTTCTAAATACTGAAGGGTGGCAACACATCAGTGTATCATAAGAATTCACCAATAGTAATTCTATTATGGAAGTTTAAGGAATGCTTACTGTACTTTATTTTTTTTACAAAGCAGAATAGATTCGAAGTTAGCACTTTTATGATGCCATTCTTATTCTTATTCTTTTGCATTCTGATGGACTCTCCTGAGAGGAAAACAAAAGGAACGGAGTTAGAGCAAGGGCTCTGGGGATTGTGCTTGGGAGCATGTCTGCAGTAAAAGCATTGTCAGCACTGAGAGTTTCTGCAGAAAAAATGGAAAAGCTGAGCGCGGCTCCTACAGGACATACAGTTTCCATACCTACATTGCAAGTTGTTTTTTGACTTAAAATGTCCTATTGTGCAGAAAACAATGGGAAGTGGGACGAGTTTTCTATGGAGAAGGTAACTGCTTATCTTTTCCTTTTGATTTATTTTAGTTAGCCAAAATAGGCTTGAACCTTCCCCATCTGGCTTCAGATGAATAAGAATGGACCTCGAATAAAAGAAAGACCTCAAATTTCTACATGCTTCTTAGGTAAAAATCAGCTAAATTCCAGAAGCTGAAGGATTAAGTCATTTCAAAATGTGCTGTGAGCATGCTCCTTAAATGGAAAAGGAAGTGATATCCTTAGCTCTGAATTCCTTCCTTTCACATACATTTTAGAATTTGAAAATCTGGGGGGAACTGGATTACAAAAATAGAAAAAAAAATTATCTGGAGCAAAAGAGACAGAAATGGGGCTTTGTATTATTAGGGTGTGTGTCCATGCATGCTCCCACAAATACTTTTTGCAATGTGTAGCATCTGAATTAGATTTCTGGAAAATGCTTTGTTGTGAGAGGGGTTTATAATAGGATTCTGATATTACCTGTTGCTTTCTTTTGGGAGAAAAAAAATCTAAGGAGTAATTCCAGTCTAATTTAGGGAGTTAAGAGAATTATCTTGAGCCGTTTTCCTGCTGGAGTCTTTATTAGCTTCTCTTTTCCCCACTCAAATAGATTCAATAAGTGCCCAAGGATTCAGCGTACCGCTTTGTCTCCGTAGGGAGCTTCGCAGCAGATATAGATCAAATCTGGAATAGACAAACCAAACCTACCGACTGATAGTAGGCTTTTCAGAAAAGCAGCACGCGTCACTTAATTACAGAAGATGATTTATTCATAAGCATTAAGAATATGAAATAAATTTAATTTATGAAGATTGGTTTCTTACACTGTGCCGTGACATGCAATAAGGTATAAGGTTAAGTGGCTTATCTTCAGTGACCTGACCTTTCTTTTTATTTTCATTATCTTAACGATTTGATTTCATTAAAGAAACATTAAACAAGGCATTTTATGGTGACTAACTCAGGCCTGGCACTTCAGAATTCATCTCTGTGGCTATTAGTTGCAAATAGGTTAAACTATACATCAATAACTTCTATAGCATTTAAGATATTCCTTCAAAATATCTTAAAGCCTTGTTTCATATCAAAGTTACTTGTGCTTTAGAAATTATGGTGTTCTATAAAATTTCCTTGCAGTAAAAGAGGGTAAAGTAAATCTGATTTATTGTCTATATCTTACATTAATCACTAAAAGCAAACAAATTTATAACAGATGATCTTCGTTCTTTAATGCTAAGGGAAAAATGATGTATTAAGCGAGCAGGTGGTACTACAGCTTGTTTTTGTTTTAAAATGGTTTCCTAACATATAACTTATTTGAGCATATTTATCCAACATTTATCTAAGCAAATTTATCTAACCCTGGATGAACCCTATTCTAAATTTTATCATATCTACTTTGATTTTTTTTTTTTCCTCTAAATATTTTTCTTTTTTTGTTATTGTAAGTGTTTAAAAATTAAGTCTGGTTAAAATCTGACATTAATATCTATAAACCTTAACATTTTATCGATAACTTGCGTTCCATGAATTCCTGGTCTGCATTGGTACCAACCCATCTGCAAAGTGGCAGATGCTAATAGCAAGATGAAAACGTTGATTCAGGGCTATAACAGAATGATGTTAATTAAAAAAAAAAAACAAAAACCTAAAATATTTCGGAAGCCGACCTTATTTTTTAAATTGAATTAATGACCTGATTATCATCAAGTTTAAGTATTGCATTTTTTTAAGTTTTATTAATTTTTAGGTTACTATTTTTTAAATTAGCTTAAAAAAAATCATTTAATTTCATCTTTTTTTTTTTTTTTTCCCAGTCTCTTTATTGTTCCTTGGTACCTGGCCAGGTCTTCACTGACAGTTTGCAACTGAGCTCTCTTTTTAAAAAATACTGTTTTCTCTAGGTGGAATGGATAAACAATAATAGAAAGATTCATTTATCTATAATGCTATTTTTCTCCATTATGGTTAAGCTGTGCCTTGGGATACTGTTATATTTAAGTTGAGGAAAACCTCTTTTTATATGGGTTTAGCTATCAATGACTGAATTTTTTACTCATTATACTATAATTGATAATTATGATAGAGTTCATATATTTAAGTATCAATAATTTCCCCAAATTTACAGAAAAATCTTTTAGAAAAAGATTATGGGGCATATCTAGGACCAGAGAACAACTAAGACTCACAATGAAAATTGTGATTTCAAGGTTTAAATAACATAATTTCCTTGTTTATTCTTTTTACATGGCCATCCAGAGTGACAGGAAGAATTCCAAACTTAGATTTATGTTCTAAGCCAACGTAAGAGACATTGAGAAGGAGTGTGAACTGTAAATTTATAGTGCGGCTGTTAGCTGCCCTCCAGTCAATTCCGACTCAAGAAGACCCCATGTGTAATCCAGCCAAAACGCAGATAAAAATTAGAGGCTGAGGCTGATGTAATGATAATAAAATAATCACTAACAGGTACTGTGTGACATCATCCCCAGACCCTGCTCTGCTGTGCCTTAACTGTGCTGCTACAGGGCTAATCTGCAACGCATGCCCAGGTTGTACTGGCTCTCTAGGTAGCCAGGGAGATGTTAGACAAAAGGCATCGATAATTAACGTGGATTGTTCCATTTCTATCACGTCCTTCCGATCCAAGCCTTAACACACATTGTTGCTGTTGTTAGGTGCTGTCGGGTCAGTTCCGACTCAAAGCAACCCTGTCTATTTACGACAGAACACAACACTGCCCGGTCCTGCGCCATCCTCACAATCGTTGGTATGTTCGAGCCCATTGTTGCAGCCACTGTGTCAATCCATCTCCTTGAGGGTCTTCCTCTTTTTCACTGACCCTTTACCAAGCATGATGTCCTTCTCCAGGGACTGATCCCTCCTCATAACATGTTCAAACTCTTGTCGTCCTTGTTTCTACATTAGCACATGAAAAGTAGCTTTTATGTTATTTACAATACGAAGCAGACCATATACAACAGTCCCCGCTGGCACAAAAGCTGTCTGGGTGGAGACGAAAGCTTCCATGTACACACCACTTTGTGTTGTGGGTAGTCACAGGAGACACCATCCTCCCCAGCTTTTGGAAGCTGTCCTGGTGGGTACAGATTCTTCCATGCCTTCCTTCCACCTGGCATCGTGGCTGAGGGACACAGTGGGAACCTACCTACTGCCGGTCTCCCATGGGCCGGGTAGGTCCACTTACGTGGCTGTAAGCGTAATGCTATGTGTGCCCTGCTAGCAGCGTAGGTGAGGAGATGGAGAAAGCTTCCTTCTCCCAATATTTGATGCTCCCAGCCTGCATGACTAATTGTGTCTTTTTAACTCTGCTGACCAACATCCTGCCATCATGCCCCCTGACTTCCTGAGGAGGGAGTGTAGTTAGCCCAGAACTGTATCTTTTTAACCGTGCTGACATTAAGAAAAACCATTAGGCTTTAGGAAGCAGGGACATGATGGTTTTTCCCTGGAGCCCAAAGATGCTGGTGGGGGGAGAAATGGGGAAGACATAGCTGCCAAGCTTGTCCAGAAGACTGGCTCCTCACACCTACCTAATCTTTGTAATGCCCCAGGCACTGTTCTGGATAGTTTACATGTATCACGTCCTTTAATCATCACAACTCTGTGAGGTCTGGGCACTATCATCATCTCCATTTTACAGATGAGGAAACTGAGGCCAAAGATGTTAAAGGACTTGCCTGAGACCATACAATTAGCAAGGCACAAAACAGGATTTGAGTCCAGATGGTCTAATTCCACGGTCTGTGCTGGAAACCCCCAGCGGCTCCGAGGGAGAAAGATGTTGCAGCCGGCTTCTGTAAAGATTTATAGCCTTGGAAACCCTGTGTAGTCACTATGAGTCAGAACTGACTTGACGGCAGTGGGTGGGTATGCTCTTAACCAGTATGAAATATTGGAACCATTATGAATAACCTTTGGTGTCTAAGATTCCTACTGACTGTCCTGTCCATTACACCCTGGGAGCTACATTGAGGGCCATAACAGAAGGCAATGGAACTATCAAGGAGGACATCTATCCTGTGGCATATGTGTGCCTCTGTCGGAGAAGACTCAGTCAAGTCTGTGTCCTCAAAGAAGGGTGTGAAGGTGACGGCTGGAACAAATGGTACCATCCTTTGGTACTAGGGGGCTTGGGAAAGATTCCACTGGAGGGGAGCAACAATCATATTTACTTATGAGTGTGGATTTACAGTGGATTTGAAGAGGACACACCTCAGGGAGGTGAGTAAGGAAGCTGTTAAAGTGGCTCGGCCTAAAGAAGGAGTCACCAAAATTAGAAGCAATGGTACTGAGGGCTGCTGAGGATGGCTTCCAAGCTGGCCAGAAAGGACTTCCAATTTTAATCCTTCCTATTCCTACCGTAAAGTAGAGGATTGGCAAAAGAGAGGAAGACCCACAACGAGATGGATTGACACAGTGGCTGCAACAATGGGCTTAAGCATAACAATAATTGTGAGGATGGCACAGGACGGGGTAGTGTTTCATTCTGTTGGACATAGGGTCACTATGAATCATAACCCACTTGACACCTAACAACAACAACAACAACAACAACATTCCTACCATAGTTGATTGAACTATCTGCCTCCTCTTATTTAAAGTGAGTTTGAAAAGTTAAGGCTTCTCCAAAATCAGACAAAATATTTGAAACGAGAAGGGGAAAAAAAAGAGAGAGCAACTCTATGTCTTTCAGTGAACATATTTGCTGGGGTTAATTTGGCTGTAAATTATTTTTTATCAAATATTTATTTATGATACCTTATTTTTCTAGTTGCCGTTGAGTAGATTCTGACTCATGGTGACCCCATGTGTGTCAGAATAGAACTTTTGTTCCATTGGGTTTTCAATGGTTGATTTTTTCAGAAGTAGATCATCAGAACTTTCTTCCAAGGTAACTCTGGGTGAACTTGAACCTATATGCTTTCAGTTAGCGGACATATGCGTTAACTATTTGCACCACCCAGGGACCCCAATGATACCATATAGCATAAATTAGTGTCAGGTATTTGTCATTTTTTCATATAAAGGAATGAAAATTATAGGTCCCGAATGAATGACTCCTCTAAATTCTGAAGCAGTGTCAGAAGAGCCTTGTGGCTTAAATCAGAGCATGTACAAAAAACAAAACAAAACACCCTTGATTCATTGATTTCTTATTCATTTAATGATTCCACAGATATCTATTAACCACCTACTGTGTGCCAGGCACTGTTTCAAAGCCTGGGTCTGGATATTTTACATATATCAAGTCATTTAATCATCACAGCAACTCTAGGAGGTAGATTCTGACTCATAGAGACCCTATAGGACAGAGTAGAAATGCCCCCATAGGGTTTCCAAGGAGTGGCTGGTGGATTAGAACTCCCGAACTTTTGGTTAGCAGCCAAATGCTTAACCACTGTGCCACCAGAGCCCCCTAGGAGATCCAGGCATTATAATTATCTTTATTTTAAGCTACTACTTTTTAAATTAACTCAAAAAAAAATCAAAATGGATCCAGTCCCTGTGTTTATGGAGATTACGGGAAGACAGACAATATGCAGAAACGTGCATAATGGCAGGCAGTGATAAGTGTTAGGAGGAAAAATTAAGCATCTTAAAGGGCTAGAGTGAGGTAGGGAGGAGCAAGGGGAGGTGCTCTTTTCAATAGGTGGTGGAAGAAATCCTCTCTGCAGAGATGACATTTGGGAGTCACTGGAGTGAAGTGTGAGGGGTGAGCCAGGAGGAGACGGGAGGTTTGTATATTTTACGTAGAGGGCTCATCAAGCACACAGGCCCGGAGGCTGGGGCATGCGAGTGGTCTAAGGAACAGCCTGGAGGCCTATGAGCCTGGGGCTTGGTGAGCTGTAAGAGAGGAAGATGGGGAGTCAGCCAGAGACCAGATCAGGCACAGCCTCATCAGCCATGGTGATGATATCAGTTTATTTTTAAGACAGAGGTCCCCAGGCAGCTTGCTTGACGCACCATAGCTTTACATTAACATCCTGGTTCTTCTTTCCTTAACTGCTGCCTAGAACTAGAGGAAATCAGCAAATCAGCAGAAACTGGTTGAGGCGCCTTGTTGACATTTTGGATAACCTTTTAGCTCACTAAGTACCTCAAACTCCGCCTCTGGGTGGAGTTTAACTGTCATTTTCCGAACGAGTGCTGCATGAAGTTATATGGAAACCCCATTGTGCTTGCATAGTACGGTTAAGAATGTTGCTGATGTAACTTGTATGAACTTCCTGCTTGTAAACCCCATAAAAGTAACTTTCCCTCTCTCCTTGCTGGGCAGTCTTGGAGGCAGCAGCCCTAACTGTTCCTTTCCTTGTGCGACAAAATAAAGGCACCTTTCTGTTCTCCCACCTTGGTCTCTCGTTTATTGACTGAGACGAGTCACGCTGAGCAGAACCTGGGGTTTCCAGCAACTTTCCCGTTGTTACAGAAAACCACTGGAGGAATTTACTCTGGGGAAAGACATGATCTGACTTAATTCAGACAATGGGGGCACAAAAGCGAAATCAGAGAGGCTACGAGAAGGCTGTTACAGTCTTCCTCAAGATGTGATGGCTGAAAATAAGTCAGTGCTTTGAAGGAGGGGGGAAGTGAGTTGAGGCCAGGATGTATTTTTAAGATGCAGCCAATGGGATTTGCTGATCCATTGGCTCTGGTATGACATTGAGGGTCAAGGATGATACTGAGGTTTGTTTCAGACACTTGGGTGAATGGTGGCATCATTTACTGACATGGGGAACACTGCGGGGTTGGGGGGGTATATCTGGGTGCAAAAAGTAAAAGTATAGTTTTGGTCAAGGCCAAGATGCCTATTCAAGGGGGAGATGTTGAGGAGGTAGTTGGATTTATTGCTTTGGAGTTCAGGCTCAGGACAGGAGCTAGATAATTAAGAGCCATATTTGCACAGATCACACAGGCACTGTGTGTGTGTGCAGAGATGAGGACTGAGCTCTGGGTCACTGAGATGGAGGCGTAAGTGAAGCAGGAGGAAAAGCATCTATTTCCACATGAATTACACTGCTACTACCCTCTAGAAACAACTGAAGGTTCCAATGTAATATCAGAATTATTGAAACAACTAAACCAAGACAGTGAAAAAAATGTTAATTGCACCATTATATATGACCTCAAAAAATTAAATGCAAGCTAAGTCTTAGCTACATGACAATGGCTAAATATATGATAAGAGTCTGTTATGGATTGAACTGTATCCCCCCCAGATATCTGTCAATTTAGCTGGGCCATTATTCCCAGTATTGTGTGATTGTCCACCTTTTTGTCATCTGATGTGCTTTCCCTATGTGTTGTAAATCCTACCTCTATGATGTTGATAAAATGAGATTAGCAACAGTTATGTTAATGAGGTAGGACTCAATCTACAAGATTGGGTTGTGTCTTGAGCCAATCTCTTTTGAGATATAAAAGAGAGAAGCCAGCAGAGAGACATGGGGACCTCATACCACCAAGAAAGTAGCACTGGGAAAAAAGTGCATCCTTTGGGACTGGGATTCCTACTTGGAGAAGCTCCTAGACCAGGGGAAGATTGAGGACAAGAACCTTCCCCCAGAGCCAACAGAGAGAGAAAGCCTTCCTCTGGAGCTGGTGCCCTGAATTTGGACTTTAAGTCTACTAAAACTGTGAGAGAATGAATTTCTGTTTGTTAAAGCTATCCACTTGTGGTATTTCTGTTATAGCAGCACTTGATAACAAAGACAAAAACCGAAAAAAACCAAACCCATTGCCACTGAGTCAATTCTGACTCATAGCGACTCTATAGGACAGAGTAGAACTGCCCCATAGGGTTTCCAAGGAGCGGCTGGTGGATTTGACCTGCTGACCTTTTTGGTTAGCGGTTGTAGCTCTTAACCACTGCACCACTGTCTTAGTCGTCTCGTGCTGCTATAACAGAAATACCACAAATGGATGGTTTTAACAAAGAGAAGTTTATTTCCTTACAGTCAAAGTAGGCTGAAAGTCCAAATTCAGGGTGTCAGTTCCAGGGAAAGTCTTTCTCTGTAGGCCTTCGCATCAGTGTTCCCCCAGACTAGGAGCTTCTCGGCGCAGGGACCCCTGTCCAAAGGATGTGCTCTGCTCCTGGCACTGATTTCTTGATGGTATGAGGTCCCCCTGTCTCACTGCTCACTTCTGTCTTTTATATCTCAAGAGATTGTCTCAGGACACAGTCCAGTCTTGTAGATCAGGTCCAACCTTACTAACACAACTGCCACCCATCCTCCCTCATTAACATCATAGAGGCAGGTTTACAACATACAGGAAAATCACACAGTACCAGGAATCAGGGCCTAGCCAAACTGATGCACACATTTTTTGAGGGACATAATTCAAACCATGACATTCCACCCTTTGGCCCCCCAAAAATCACACCCTTGCAACATGGAAAACATATTCACCCCATCATATCATAGCAAAAGTCTTAACTCCAAGTCCAAAATCCAAAAATTCCTCTTCATCTGTGAAATCTAGAATACAAGTTATCTGTTTCCAAAGGTACAATGGCAGAACACGCATAAGCTAGACATTTCCATTACAAATGGGAGAAATTGCAGGGAAAGAAGTGATAACAGGCACCAAGCAAGTCAGCAGAACACATTACATTAGCCCTCAAGGCTTTGAAAACAATCCTCTGTTCTCTGAGACAATTTACACAATAGCCCTGCCCTCCAGACTCTAGGTATAGGCCACAGTCTCTGGATTTTGAGTGGAGGCCCCTTGGCCCTGGGCTTCAGCTCCACCTTCCAGGCCCCCTGGGACAGCAACTCTGCTCCCTTGGCTTTAGGTGCACCATTCTCCTAGTCCATCGTAGTAACAACTCCACCCTTAGAAACACCAGAGGCCATGGCTCCACCCTTTGAGACCCCTGAGGTCATCGCCATACCTTTTGAGACTGAAAGAGCTCGACTTCTTATGTCCCTTGTCTCTTCAGCTTCTGCTTCCTATGGCCTCTCCGCCCTCGGGCCTCACGCCCACATCTGCCCTGCTGGGGCAAGTGTTCCAAAGCTCAGTAGCTCCACCAGTAAGTGCCCGGAGGCACCCCACTTCGCCGGAAAGCCTCGTGCACAGAGACACTCAGCTCTCTCACTCTGTGGGTCGGCAAGCCTAGCTCCACCGATAAGTGCCCAGAGGCACCCCACTCCACCAGGAAGCCTCCTGCTCACAGGCCCTCAGCTCTCTCGCTCTGTGGGTCAGCTCCAGCGCCGTCTTTCACTGGTCTCCTGGTTCTGCTGCTGTTGGTTCTCTGTCGCTGCCACTTCTCTGCCGCTGTAGGTTCTCTGCTGCTGCCGGTCCTCTGTCACTGCCGCACGTCTATCCATTCACAGTTTTAAAACCGCTTCCACATTTTAGGTATGTGTTAGAGCAGCACCCCACTCTCTCGATACCAAATTCTGTCTTAGTCATCTGGTGCTGCTACAACAGAAATACCACAAATGGATGGTTTTAACGAAGAGAAGTTGATTTCCTCACAGTCAAAGTAGGCTAAAAGTCCAAATTCAGGGCATCAGCTCCAGGGAAAATCTTTCTCTGTTGGCCTTCGTATCAGTGTCCCCCCAGACTAGGAGCTTCTCGGTGCAGAGACCCCTGTCCAAAGGACGCGCTTTGCTCCTGGCACTGATTTCTTGATGATATGAGGTCCCCCTGTCTCACTGCTCACTTCTGTCTTTCATATCTCAAGAGATTGCCTCAGGACACAATCCAGTCTTGTAGACCAGGTCCTGCCTTACTAACACAACTGCCACCCATCCTCCCTCCTTAACATCATAGAGGCAGGTTTACAACATACAGGAAAATCACACAGTACCAGGAATCAGGGCCTAGCCAAACTGATACACACATTTTTTGGGGGACATAATTCAAACCATGACAGCCACCATGGCTCCTATCAATATTATATGATGCAAATCTCAAATGATAAAGACTGTATACAAACAGGAACTATTTATGATATAATTTTAAGTGGAAAACTCAAGACAATATTGCATTTATTATAATAATTACAGCTATATAAAATGATATATACTGGAGACAAGGGATGTGGTGTATCCACAAACTAATTTATACCTGAAAGGAAAACCACACAATCCTCACTGTCCCCTCTGTTCTATTCTAGAGCACAATTAAACTACCATCTTGTTTTGGCTTCCATAGAAACTATCAAAACCTGAACATTTTGAGGTTTAACCATGGATGAGGAATGCCAGCACAAACAAGAACTTGTCAATATGCCAAATAAGAGGGCATTGGAATATGTGAAATATGCCAAGTCATGAATATGTAAAAACAAGCTATTTCTTGATTTATTGTGAGGGGCTGATATTTTTTTTTCACATTCTAAAGTTTTGTTAACAGTTCAACATCAGAATTACGTGGGGAGCTATAGAAGAATACTAATACCTGAGCGGTACCCTAGACCAATTAAATCAGAATTTCTGAGGCATGGGCATTTTTTACCTATTTTGCAATGCTCCCCAGCAGATTCTAATGTGAGCCCAGGGTGGAGAATCACTTGTCTCCACATGTATATTATTTTATACAGCAGCAATTATTATAATAAATGCAATATTGTTCTGAGTTTTTTCACTTAGAGTTATATCATGAATAGTTCTTGTTCGTATATAGTCTATAGTTTGAGATTTGCATGATATAACATTGATATACTATCATATATATGAACCCACCAGCGGCTCCACTGGAGGAAAGGCCTGGTGATTTCTCCCATAAAGATTTCGGCCTAGGAGACCCTATGGAGCAGTTCTCCTCTGTCATATACAAGGTCTCTAGGAATCAGAATCAACTCGACGGCACATAATCACAACACCAGTAGCGCCCTAGAGAGACGCCAGGCAGTGTTCCAATGTTGTTTTAGTACAAGGTTTAGGATGTTGATACACGTAATACATACCATGTCATTTAAAAATTATATTTATTTACGCAAAGTGTAAAAATAGCGACGTGGCAACCACAGACCGCCTCGTCTAACTTATAGAAGGGAGGAGAGAGAATCAAGATCAACATCAGCCCAAGGTTGATTCCTGTGAGGTGGTGGTCAAACATACCTCTGCCCTCCAACCTTTTTACCAGTTCTGACACTAGTTGTCCCTCCCACAGCATGCTCTACTGTGCTGGATTCGACAATTCATTGCAATGGCCACACAGAACTCACAGACCATACTCACAGTTATGGGGTTTATTAGGGAAATAACAGGTTATAACACATCAGGATCAACAGGCTACAACTCAGGATCAGGATCAGGAAGTCTCCCTTCAGTGCAGGACAGCTCTCTCAGCTCCTCTCAGCCATGCAGGCCTCCTCTCAGCCCCCTCAGGACAGGCTCCTCTCAGCCCCCTCAGGACAAGCCTCCTCTCTCGGCCCTCAGCCCTTGACCTGGCCTCTGCCCTGCTCAGGCAAGTGTTACAAAATTCATTTAGCTCCACAGAAAAGTGCCCAGAGGCACCCCACTATGCTAGCAAGCCTCCTGCCCAAAGGCACTCAGCTCTCTTTCTCCATGGGTCAGCGAGCCTACCTCTGCCAGCAAGTGCCCGGAGGCACCCAATTCCTCCAGCAAGTTCAGCTCTCTCGCTCTGTGGGTTGGCATGCCCACGGTAGCTGCCTCGCTCGGTGGGTTGGGAAGCCCCCTGCAGCCATCTCCCGCAAGTGTCCTGGTTCTGCTGCTACCGTTTCTCTGCCATCGGACTCTCATGCTTGCTGATGCTTCTTGCTGTCTCTGATGTTACTGCTCCCTCTGCCTCCTGGGTCTGGGAGGCTCTCAGCACAGATACCCTGGAGTACAAAGGTCTCACTCCACTCTTGCTCTTTCTTGATGTTAGTGAGGTCTCCCTTCTCACCTCTGGGATAAGCTCATTTTAAGCCTAATGGGATGGCAAAATTGAGCAATTCCCTCGTTAGAGCTACACACACCTTTTTGCATGGTCCCACCCCCAGCAAGGGTTCCATACACCTTATTTGCATTATTAGCAGGCTGTCCAATGTTCTTGGTGGGCCACAAGCACCTTATTTGCATAGTCTTACCCAGTCATTCTGTGGGAGTTGCAAGACCATGAGTGGCTAGAAGGGCCATATTAATTCACTGCACCACACAAGGTATCTCATAGAATATTTATGAAAAGAAAAATGAGATTTTAAGAATAAGACTTTTGTTTTTTTAAGAATTCTACGTATACATTTCTTTTCTTGACATCAGTAGGTCAAAGTTTGACTCAAATTCCTATTTATAAAATTAGGAACGTAGAATGCCCCGTTGTGCATGAGGGGATCTGTGTGATAGTTAATCTGAACATACTGCACTCCTATAAGTCATATCTGTTGAATTTTCGAAGTGAGGGAATATTTGTCTGTTCCTAAGAGTGTTCCTTTTCATCTGTTGGTGGTTTATTACAAAGATAAATGATAACTTTAACCAGTTCTGTTCACCACCATAATCTGGAAGTTTGCAAACCACACCAGCAGTCACCTGTAACTGAAGTTGTCTTAGCAGTGTTGAAAAATTAGTAATCATTTCCTCAAGGTGACGGAGCATAAACTCATTGCCATCAAGTTGATTCCAACTCACAGGGACTCTATAGAACAGAGAACTACCCCATAGGGTTTCCAAGGAGAGGCTGGTGGATTTGAACTGCAGACTTTTTGGTTAGGAGCCAGGCTCTTAACTGCCGTGCCACCAGGGCTCCACTGATGGAGCTTAACACCCTAAAATACTCCCATTCTGAAGACAGAATCAGGAAGCAATATAACAATCCCGCCAGAGAGCCAGCTTATCATTTGTAAGTACAAGGTATAGGAGCAAAAAGATAGAGTGCTTATGTTTATTTCTGAAAACAGCACTGATACATTTATACATTAGAATCTAAAATGCGGCAATGTCAAGATTATATCAAATTTTGCCTACCATAATACTGGAACATTTTGTTATATGAGGAAAGTGTTGTATGCTGTTTTGTCTCTGCTTCTTTTTGTTTTTGTCTATTAAAATTAATGTGATTTCCAGTAGCAGTATGCCACATTCCTATGACACATAAGGCATATTGCAGTGTGCTGTATTAGCAAGACAACTGCCTAGGAAAAGCGTTTTTAAAAAATTTTTCTCTAGTGTTGACAAATTGAGGTCATTTGGCAAGAGAAACAGTGAAGCAGCAAGGTCGAAAACATTTATAACCATGACAATGTCTAACATTCTCAGACTTGATGAATCTGTGTTTTTTTTTTTTTTCACATAGGCTGAAAATAACTGATAAAATTTATCTGGTTACATATAAATATGCAATAAAATGAAATTGTACAGATTGATATTTCTAAATTTAGATGTCCTTAGTAATTCGCCTTCTAACTTTTCTTATTCCTATTGAATGCATGAAGTTTATATTCATTCATGTATAAAAATAATCCAGAGACAAAAATGTACTGAAATAATATTGATAATAATTTCCCTAAGAATGAAGAGATTCTTCTCACATTAATAAAATTGTTTTCTTTCACCTATGGATTAGACACAGATGATTTTCCCATTATATGTGAATTTCTAGATCTTCAGGTTTGTCAAACTACTAGGCCCTACCACACATTCAGTCCTTATAAATGTCCCAGTAATGGAACAGCATATTTATAGATGATCCCTACATTTCTATGATTCTAATTTGGGTACATTCTTGCAAGTTGAGTTTTATTTATTCTTAAAATAAGAACTAACATTTACTCAGTGTTTCTATATGCTAATTATTCTTCTAAACACTTTACCTGGAGGTTGGTTGTATTTTACAAATGGGGAAACTGAGTCAAGGGAAGTTAAGTAACTTTTAAAGACGCATAGCTAGTAAATGAAGGTATTCTGATGGTGTTCAACACTATATGACTTCTCATGAAGCCTTAGTGTTAGGATGATTGAAGTTCTCATTTGAGAGAGCTCAAGTATCTACCTACAGTGATATCACTAGAAGTTAAAGATTTAAAGATGTAATTGAAGCTTCTTTCTAGGACACCAATTGATGTTTGAAACCTGTAGGAGATGCTTGTTGTTGTTGCTAGTTGCCGTTGAGTCGGCTTCGACTCACAGAGACCTTATGTATAACAGAAGGAAACGTTGCCCGGTAATGTGCCACCTTCATGATAGTTGGTATGTTTGAGTTCATTGCTGTAGCTATTATGTCAATCCGTCTCATTGAGGGTTTCCCTCATTCTCGTTGACCCTCTGCTTTACCAAACATGATGTCCTTTTCTAGTGATTTGTCTTTCCTGATGATGTGTCCAAAGTAAGCAAGTTAAAGTCTTGCTATCCTCGCTTCTGAGGAGCATTCTGGTTGTATTTCTTCTAAGACTGATTTGTTCATTCTTCTAGCATTTCACAGTATATTCAATATTCTTCTTCAACACCACAGTTTAACTACATCAATTCTTCAGTCTTACTTTTTCGTTGTACAACTTTCTCATGAGTATGAGGTGATTAAAAAGACCCTGGCTTGGCTCAGGTGCACCATAGTCATCAAAGCGATATCTTTGTTTTAACCAATTTCTAAATTTTGGCTAAAGCAAATCTCAGAAATTCCTCTGTTTTGGATTTGATCTGTTGTCATGTATTTTTTTTTGATGGAAGTATAAAAAGAAAATTTGGCCTCACTGATATATGTAGTTGGAAAGAGACTTTTAAAGATAATTGTGGATAGTCCTCTATGCCTAAACTTGTCACGTGGTAGTTTCTTGTAAGTTGGTTGCAACGTGGATCTGAAACCATATCAATGAACTTTTCATTTCTGTTACATTAAAATACATTGGGTATCTTGCACTTGGAACAGTTTGTTACTCATACATAATTCTGTATCTTGCACTGGTCATTGGGAAAATACTGGTTCATTGTTTTATGCAGGTCTTTGTCAGTTTGTCCTGCTGTGGTGTCTTGCATGTTGCTGTGATGCTGAAGGCTATGCCACCAGGATCACCTGTGGTGGACAGGTTTCAGCAGAACTTCCAGACTAAGACAGACTAGGAAGAAGGTCTGGTGATCTACTTTTGAAAATAAGTCAATAAAAAACCCTACGGATTACAACAGAACTTTATTTGACTCACTTGCTTTGGATACATCATCAGGAGGGATCAATTACTAGAGGAGGACAACCCATTTGGTGAACTCGAGAGCTAGTGAGGGTGAGGAAGACACTGGAGGAGATGGACTGGCACAACAGCTGCAACAATGAACTTGAACATGCCGGCAGTCATTGAGGATGATGCAGGACTGGGCAATGTTTCATTCTGTTATATATAAGGTCACCATGAGTCACAGCTGATAAGATGGCAGTCATCTATCTCTTCTTTTTATCCGTCGGTCTCTCTGTTTGTCTGTCTATATATCTATCTACCTGTCTGTCTTTCCATCCATTTCATTATATAATATTAAAAAATCACATCTGTTAATATTACCACCAACCTCATCAGAAAAGTCTTTAGATATTTTGGAAACTGAAAAGCTCATGGTAGAAGATCCAAGTTTTCCAAAATTCTAGATTTTGCTTGAAGGCTTGAAATTTATCATTGGCAATATGTACTGCCAGTTGTTTTCTTGAAGTGACAGTAGAATGACAAACTCACCCCACTTTGCCCAAGACCTTACTGGTTTTAGTATTGAAAGTCTCGTATTCCCAGAACCCTTCAGTCTCAATTACCATCATTTATCCCTCAGTCTTTCAAGTACAAATGGTGCTCTGTTAAGAAAGTGGTAATTCAGACTTGAATATTTAGCAATATTTTCTTGAAAATGTATGAAGTAAGGCTGTCACTTAGGGTGATCAGCTGTCCTGATTTGCCTGGGGCTGAAATGTTCTCTAATTTGTTCTTATTATTATAGAAATAGTTTTGATCTTGTGGACACCCTGAAAGAGTCTTAGAGACCCCCAGAGTTTTACAGACCTCACTTTTAGAACCACTAGTCTAACAGAATGTTATACATAGAACATTCAGCACAAATACTCGATATTGATTGCTTTAAATAAATATTATAACAAAGCCTACTTTTCTGCCTTTTCACTTGGTGCCATGAAAGTCAAAGTCTCTGTTCAAAACCATATTCATCTCTGGAAAAAGCGCCTCAAATAACCGAGTGTCTGACTGTGAATCAACAGTCCTCTCTGGATGTGAAGAAGGGTGCATTTAAGAAATACTCGTTAACTGTATAGTTTTGCGGAAGTTATCCATTGCTCTATGTCTCAGTTTTCTTGGTATTAAATGAGGGAGTTGGCTTAAATTAGTGATTGACAGTCACGGAAATCTTGCCTCCCTAGGGGTCGATGGAAATATGTAGGGTGGTATTTTGTTTTGTTTGAATTTGTTGTTGGCAGTGATGGGGAGGGGGTGGTCACTGGCATTCAGTACCCCAAGATCAGGGATGTTGAAAGACTTCCTAGCCAGTAAGTCCTACCCCAAATGCCAATAACAACACTTTTAAGAAACACTGTGCGTGTTCTCTGGCTTTCTATAGTCAGATGACAAATGCCAAGTACCTCTAGGAGGAATACATTTTAAGGAACAATAAGTGCTATGTGGAAGGAGAAGAGGAGAAACGACAACATACTGCTGGAGGGTGTGTGTGAAAGAGAAAGAGGCTGAGATGTCTGGTCTTGTTGGTGGGATTGCTAAGGATAAAAGGAGAGATTGATGATGGAGTGGATGACAGCATCAGGTCTTCTTTGTTACTTATCTTCTCTAACTCACACTCACCCAGTTCTTGTTATTATATCATCATACCAAAGTCAGTTTTTAATTTTTAATTATATATGATTACGTTGTTGTTATTGCTGCTGTCAATTCGCCCTCGACTCCTGGTGACCTCATGCACAATGGAAAAAAACACTGCTCAGTCCTGTGTCATAACCATGATTGGACCCTTGTGATCCATAGGGTTTTCATTGGCTGATTTTCAAGAGTAGATCACCGGGCCTTTCTTCTTAGTCCATCTTAGTTTGAAAGCTCCACTGAAACCTGTTCAGCATCATGGCAACACGCAAG
This sequence comes from Dugong dugon, assembly GCA_030035585.1. Taxonomy (NCBI): domain Eukaryota; kingdom Metazoa; phylum Chordata; class Mammalia; order Sirenia; family Dugongidae; genus Dugong; species Dugong dugon. The sequence goes on from CM057479.1 coordinate 71,000,472, forward strand.
CTCCCATTGACAGATTGGGTGGTGACTGTGCACGTCCTGAACTAGTTGGTAGTTGAACCTGGGTCTCTCACATGGAAGGCGAAAATTCTACCGTTGAGCCACCAATGACCTCACAAAATTAAAAAAAAAACAAACAAACCCAAGCCTGTTGTCGTCGAGTCGATTCTGACTCATAGCAACTCTATAGCACAGAGTAAAATTGCTCCATAGGGCTTCCAAGGGGTGGCTGGTGGATTCGAACTGCTGACCTTTTGCTTAGCAGCCAAGCTCTTAACCACTGCACCACAAGGTCTTCTCGTAAGATTAGATATTTCTCTCTATATATGTATATATATTTGTATAATACATCTATGTTACATGTTTGAAATGATATTTCACCTATATATATTTTTATCATGCAATAGGATACAGCATGAACAAAATTTTGAAGCAGAAGTGAAATTCTTATTTGTTCATACAGCCTACATAGGAAATCCGAATAAAACTGATAGAGTGGCTGTTTTCAGAATCATTGAATTTTTATCCACCCTAATCCCCATGGTTTTAAAATAGGAAACCTGGACCCAGAAAAAGGAATAGATTTAGTTAAAATCATACAATTAGTGCCAAAATGAAACTGACTCCAGTAAGTGGAGATAACTAGAGTTCAAAATATTATTGCCAGGCCAGGTATTTGGGATTTATTTGCATTTTAAAATTCTAATCACGTAACACTTTTTAATTATTGCAAACCTGTATGGATGAAGGTCCAATTTTGTTTTTTCTTTTTAAGTTGCAGTTGATATCAGAAGGAATTATTAATTGAAACAAGGGGTCTTAATAATTTTTCATGCAGTTTCACCATAGCGCACTCACTCTCAATTTTCATGGGCTTAGTTTTTCATTTATGAGTTCACTGGGTGCTTTGATGGCCTTTGTCTTTGGTGTTTTAACATTTAACTTTTCAAAGCTCCTAAGACTTTATCTGCCAATTGGCAGAGAAAGGCCAGTACTAATTCTCCTTTATTTTCCATTTCTTTGACTGCCTTGGTAAAATATGTGATTGAGGAAAAAGAATTTTAAACAAGAAACTGGTACCTAATGAACTAACTACCCGTTGTACTTATTGAGTATTTGGTACTCCAGGTCCTGCCTCTCACCCCCATTTTAATGGTTATAAAAAATTAATAGATTCAAAATGTCTTTGAAATCAGAACAACTGGATTCAAGTCCTAGCCCTGATTTCATCAGCTGAGTGACCTGGGCAAGTTTCTTCACCTCTCTGGGATTCAGTTTCTTTATCTGAAACATAAAGAATGCTATTTATTATGCAGTTATTGTGAGGACTAATTCAGTTTACAAATGATGATGTTTGCCTGGCATTAAGAGCTGGTAATAAAAATTATTCTCCTTTCTTTAGTCCTTTCTTAAAAAAATAAAATTAATAGACAAACAACTATTCACTTCATTTAAATTACATGTCACTTTGCTTTTATCTTATTTATAATTTCTTCAAGCCTATACTATTACTATTTACTGAACTATCATTTTAATGAATTATGTTGCCTAATACTTTGTGCCTATGCCTAATACATTGAGCCTGGGATTAGATTCAATTTTCAATTATTTCTAAGTTTACCTGAAGTCTAGGTTTCTTCCTCCACAGAAAGGAAACACAAGTAATGGAGGGAGACAGCAAGCCTTCACTTGCCTGGCTCCAAGCTTTTAGCACAAAATTGCTGTCCACACTAAGGGTGTCAACCATTCCTTACACCTGCCTGCAAATGCGAAGATAGGGCCATGACAGGTCAGTCTGGTTTTTGACTTCAGGCATCTCACTTCAAAGGTAATTCGATTTCATCAACTGTCCCAGGGTAGTGTGAAAACTTTGGTCTAAGGGACGCTGTGGTTAGTAACAGGTTCATTTGGGAGCATTGCTTTGATCGCATATTAAGACTTCCTGGGGCAACAAAGAAGAGTAAGAGTTGAGAATCTAGCTTCCTCAATTAGCAGGTGTGGCCAGTCTTTAAAATTCTATTGTCAAATTTTAAATGCCACATTTTGGTTTTTCAAGAAACGGTCAATTATAAGAAGAAAACTCTTGCTTAGACTTTTAAATCATCAAATATTTGCCTCAAAAATTCTGAATTTGCTTCCACCATGGTAAAGTATACTTGGTTGAATTAGCTGAAAACTTGTGTTTCTTCACGTACTGAATTCTAGGAAACTGGAGTGCTTTTTGAGAATACTTGCCTGGAGACATACAAGATTTAGAGAAGAGGTAAAAGTCCAGTTAGCCATTATTGTGCTAATTTTGTGATTTAAAATTAGCTTGGGAGATAGTTGCCATATAATTGGTAGCCCAGCCTATTTAAAAAAAAAAAAAAAAACAGACAGGTTCATAAGTCTTGTGTACTAGGCTTAGCATTTCATTTTTATTGCTTTCTCTTGCCACTACATATCAATATGTTTGTAACTAAATTGAGTTTTTACTTATAATGCAACCCAGGCAATCAGCAACTTTACCCTTCTCTGCTCTGTAGAAGAGTAATTATTTCATGAAGCTATTTTTAAAAGCTGAAATTCACTCCTCAGCCTGTTCATATTTTGTGGAAATGTGTACAGAAGTGAATAATGCCATAAAGAATTGAGGATTATAATTATAGAGATATTGGCCCATGGGATCATATTTTTTAAATGATCGTTTTTTAGCTTTGTTTTACAGTTAGATTCAAATAGAGAAGACCACTTCTGGTGTTGGCCTTCAGCTCATCAACACAAAGAGGCTCAGAAGAGTTGCTCTGGCCCATCCTGTTTGTAAAAACAACTTTCCCAGAGGAACCATGGAAAATTATTGTTCTTCCCTGTTCCTGCCAGTAACTGATTCAGGAAGCTTCCTTGAAGAAGAGGTTTTTCTGCTTTATGATTACTACCTGCCGAATGTGTTACACATGCATTGTCCAAAAATGTGAATGCAGTAACATGAATAACAATACATCTATAATAAGTACAATTTCATCCTGCAGGATGCAGAATTGGCAGCTGTACTGACCTGCGTCATGAACCTCAGTAATAATTATGTTGCAGCTATAGAAAATATAGGAAATGGACCAAAACAGCCTTCATCCCGTGATACTCTGCAAGTCACTTGAAAAAAATTCTTCCTATCACTTATTTACTTGTCTCTTTCTTTTATGGGGGAGACTGAGGTGGGGGATGGGAGATAATGAGAGTAGGCTGGATGACTGTGTGGGATGTAGTTCTTTAGATTATTTTATAAATGCATTAGGTAAGAAATAGAGAGGCTAGCCAGTGTGTACAAGGATCCACCATAAATGCAGTTAGAGGCAGGGACAGAAAGCAGGACACCTGAGACAAGCCACGTGCTCTCAGGGATGGACAACGCTCACCTTGTTCTCTTCTTTGCTAGGGAGCTCAAATCCAACAGTCAGTGAAGGCTCTCAAGCTTAGTCACCCAGGTCATGACTGGAAGGTCAATTTGATCTCTCTCTACAATTCCTTCCACCCCACAGGGAGTCCTCGGCCTCCCTTCGAACTCTATGTCTGTCAGATTGAGGAAAGATAGACACATTTCAGGGCTACCATCTGGGGCCTCACCGTCATCCTGAGTCACCCCCGGCTTCCCCTCAGGCCTGCTGATTCCTCTCTTAGGAATGTGGTAGGTGGTGATCCAATGTGGCAAGATGGTTTCCCTCCTCCACATAACCAGGCATGGAGGAGACACCAGCTCTGCAGCTACAGCCCCGTTTTCCTCTCCTCAGGGTGAATAACTCCTCATTCTGTTTCAAAACATAATTAGAGTTTATCCACTATGTTCCCAGGATTACCACTTTTTGGAGCAGGTAAATCAGGTAATTCTTCTCTAAGGCTGCAGCTTCCTGCTGGGGTGACTCCTCTGTCTTCCCGGTGAATGGCTGATGAAAGGTGCAGCTCACAGTGAGCCCAGTCAACACACAGGCCCTCCGCTGAGAACATTTGTCTCAGGTATATTTCCATCAGTTACGATTGGATCCTGAAGTATTTGCAGTATAGCATACTGCAATCTCCTTGAGCACTAGAAGAAAAAGAAAGAAAAAAAATTTTAACTCTGCAGTTTCACCAACAGAAGAAGGCTTCCCTCTAAATGAGCAAGACCCAGCAGGTCTGGCCTAGCTTCCCTTGACCCTTCCTAGCGGTGTCTTATTGCTGCTTCACGCCCAGCCGAGCCTCCTTTCTGTTTTCACTTATGTCATTACTTGAGAGAAAACAGCAAGACCTGGAAACCCTGGTCCAGTCATGCTCCTGGACTCCTGTCTTGCCCTGCAGTCTCTTTTGGTCTAAATTTCTTTCTCACCATTACAAATGTGGCAACTGAGAAGCCTGAGGAATCAGAACTAAACCAAGGGATTGCATGAGGAGGTGTGTGTATGTCAGTGTGTGAAGCAAGGTACCTCTTCCACCCTCCTGTCCGATCTCAAACTGGCTAGAGTTGCAGATGTCGCAGCCTACGTCCTCAGACACAGGCTCTATGGCCGCACAGAAGTGTGAATTCCTACATTTCATTACAACATATGGTGAGTTACAACATGCTAGGGTGCTGATTTTAACAACTGAGGAGCAATTGGAGGATTGTCTGTTCTTACATATTAAATTGCCTCACGGCTGGAGAAGAGGGATTGCCACGAGCAGGTTTCCTAGTGAAAGGTCCCTGCCTAGGTGATTAGCTGGCCTGCTTTTCTTGGGCAAAGCCAACACGATCTCCAGCCTGCCTTTGTAATACCATGTTCTCTATACTGCTCTTAAATCTGTATTTTCTACTTTCTCAGCTGGCTCTTAAAAAAAAAAAAAAAAAAAAAAAAGTCAAATTTTAAAAGAAGTGGTACTTAAATTGGAAATTGGCCTAACATCATTCAGTTAGGTAGGGCATATATGTCATTATGTTAGTGACAACCATATACATACATATATATTTGAATTCTTTTGAGTGGCTACCTTTTCCTTGAATCTCCTTAATTCATTCTTTAAAAATTTTAGTACCTACCCTATGCTAGACGCTAAGGGTTTTAAAGTCAGTTAGTATATATTTTAACTGTGCATTAATATGATATTTTGAGTTTGTGTTTCTATGCTGTCTTCAAGCTGAGCCAAGTTTAAGACACAGCTTGTATCTTCATTTGCTCTAAGGGAATACTTTTCAACTTACTTAAAATACTAGGCTTTTAATAGAGTTGCTTTGTTTTAGGGAATAATTTGAGGTAGCAGTTAAAAGGTTTCTTTTGTAATATACTTCGGTACATTTTGTTGCTGTGGATTTGTTTCTCACATCTACTTCCTAGTCCTGGGAAAACAATTAAGAATTAAATACAAAGTATTTCCATGCTGGTTGAGATCGAGGGTCTTTTCAGTTCTGGATTGTGTTTCCTACCCACACCAGGAGATGTGTTTAGAAGGGCAGGACAGACCCCCAGGAGGCTGGCTTCAAACATCAATCTGCCTAAATGCCGTTCCTCACTAAAAGGAATCAGGGCTTCCTGGCGAACTGCTGATTCCAGGACTGCAGCCGGAAAGGTACACACTGAGCCTGGGATATTTTTTTGTGCCAGAAAGTAAGGAAGTGCTCAAAAAATGACGAGGACATGTCAAAAGGACTCAGAAGCCAGCTTGGATGAGTTCCCACTGGCCACATTTGAGCAGAAAGAGAGAGACAAAGAGACATAGAGACAGATGTTAATCGATTATAATAGAGAAAATAAGAATTCATGGGTTCAAACTGATAATAAATACATAAGGAAGAAAGGCAAGCTATTTCTTACAGTAAGATGCTGATTGATAGATAGAGAAGCCTAATAGATAAAATAAAACCAAAAAAACCAAACCCATTTCCATCAAGTGGATGCTGGCTCCCAGCAAACCTACAGGACAGAGTACAACTGACCCTAGGGTTTCCAAGGAGCGGCTGGTGGATTTGAACTGCCGACCTGTTGGTTAGCAGCCATAGTACCTAACCACTGTGCCACCAGGGCTCCATAGAGACAGAAAATCACCATTTTTACAAGTATCACAGTAAAAATTGATTCAGGCTATAATCATCAATCAATGCTTAATCTTAAGGAGCGAAGTTTGGTGAGGAGTGGAATATCTACATACTCAAAATCTCTCTGCACAGATTACACAATAATTAAAAAAGAGAAAAGAACGTGTAGTGGAGAAATGGGATAACATCTTAATCAAGTTCATCAACATTGGCATCACCAACAAGGGATGAAGGAGCACTGAGAGCCTCCAAATGGGACCTGGTGAGAAAGACACAGTATCACTCAGGCAGTGATCCAAGCTCAAGTGAATAATTTGTGAAGAAGCCAAATCTCAGTAGGTGTACTCATGAAACGATTGGCCTGGACTGGTCAGAGGTGGCAGCAGCATGAAAGACAAAGAAAGGCTGGGGAACTGTCCAAACTACACGAGATTAAAGAAACGTGGCAACTAAATACAACGTGTGATCCTAAACAGTATCCTGAACCAGGAAAAATTTCTATAAAGGATATTATTGGCACAACTGTTCAGATTGAAATATGGGCTATAACATGTTGTATCAGTATTAAATGTTCTGAATTTGATCATTGCATTGTGGTAGTGTAAAAGAAAAATCTTGTCCTTAGGAAATATGAACAAATATTACTGGGTAATGGGGCATGATATGTGCAACCTACTGTCATATGGTTCAGAAAAAATATATATATTTTAAAAATGTATAATATATATAATAGAGGAAGACCTTATCTAGCAATCTATCAATCAATCAATCAATCAATCTATCTATCTATCCATTATAGATAGAGGAAGACTTAGCGAGGTGGATTGACACAGTGGCTGCAACAATGAGCTCAAACATAGCAATGATTGTGGACGTGATGAGGACTAGTCAGTGTTTCGTTCTGTGGTACATAGGGTTGCTATGAGTCAGAACCAACTCAATGGCACCTAACAACAACAACATAGACAGACAGACAGACAGATAGATAGATAGAGGAAAGAGATAAAGCAGATGTTAAAATTTGGTGAATCTATGTAAAGGCAATCAGTAGTTTATTTTTTTTAATTTTATTGTGCTTTAGATGAAAGTTTACAGGGCAAATTAGTTTCTCATTCAAAAATTTACACACAAATTGTTTTATGACATTGGTTGCAATCCTTGCATTGTGTCAGCACTCACCCCTTTCCCTTTCCACTCTGAGTTCCCTGTGTCCACTCGTCCAGTTTTCCTGTTCCTTCCTTTCTTCTTGGCTTGGCTTTTGGGCAGGACCTGCCCATTTGGACTCGTAGACTTGACTGAACTAAGAAGTACGTTCCTCACGTGTGTTATCGTTTGTTTGATAGACCTGTCTAATCTTTGGCTGAAAGGTGGACTTCAGGAGTAGCTTCAGTTCTGAGTTGGCAGGGAATTTTTCGTACTGTTCTTGCAACTCTTCTCTAAGTTTTAAATTACTGTAAACTAAAGCTTAAAATAAACAAAAAACAAAAGAAAAATAATCAGCCAATTCATTTTTATTGAATGCTTACAAACCCCCATTGCCGTCAAGTCGATTCTAACTCATAGCAACCCTATAGGAGAGGGTAGAACTGCCTCCTGGGGTTTCGAAGGCTGTCAGTCTTCATGGAAGTAGACTGCCACATCTTTCTCCCTTGGAGCAGCTTGTGGGTTCGAACATCTGATCTTTTGGTTAGCAGCCGAGCACTTTAATGATTGCACCACCATGGTTCCTTATTGAATGTTTACTATAACCCTATTACTCTAAAACACAAAAAGGAAATAAGAGACAGAACTACCTATTAGAATTTTAAAATCTATTTGAGAAGACTACATTAGTATATTAACAATTAAATGAATGAATCTTACATAATAAAATAGTTAAAACTGCATACAAGTTATGGAATAAACCTACATAAGTTAAACCCTTTACCGTCTAGTCGATTCCAACTCATAGCGACCCTATAGGAATGCACATGTATTAATCTCATGACACTTTCCCTGATCATGTGAAACTATAGGATTCTAACTTTTTTTCCGAAGTCGTATGAAGACACAATTTATTATCTGGATTTTTTTTCTTCCTTCTCTTCTTCCTTCCTTCCTTTCTTCCTTTTCTTTCTTTCCTTCCTTCCCTCTTTCTTTCCTTTATCCCATTTATCTGTGTAGTAGAAGAACTACAAATGCAAGAACAATAGAAAACAAATTAGATAACCGGGACCTCCTAAAAGTCAAATACTTACGTTCATCAAAAAACTTTATCAAAATAGTAAAAAGAGAACCTACAAAGTGGGAAAAAGTCTTTGGGAATGACATATCTGATAAGGATATAATCTCTAAAATATATAGAAAACTCCAACAACTCAACAACAAAAAGACAAACAATCCAGTGTAAAAATGGGCAAAGGACATGAACAGGCGCTTCACCAAAGAGGACATTCAAGCGGCCAACAAACATATGAAAAGATGCTCAAGATCATTAGCCTTTAAAAACCAAAACAAAACCCATTGCTGTTGAGTCGATTCTGACTCATAGCAACCCTACAGGATAGAGTAGAACTGCTAGAGTGTATCCAAGGCTGTAAATATATACCGAAGCAGGCTACCACATCTCCTGTGGAGTGGCTGATGGGTTTGAGCCACCAACCTTTCAGTTAGCAGCTGAACGCTTAAACACTGTGCCACAAGGGCTCCTTTTCTAGATAGTAGACTATTTTTGGTGATAGGAAGGACAATACTGAATGTGGGTGATGACATTAAGAAGTATACAAGAATAAGGGACTTTTTTAGTAAATGCTATAACATATATATTTGCAACAACAGCAATAAGAACCAAGAAATATCTATGTGGTTACGTAGATAGACATGTATGCATATATGTGTATCACAAGATATATGTGTGTACATATGGGTGCACGTATAGTTGTATCTGTAGGTATATGTGCATACGTGTATGTGTGTGCTGCATATATATTCATATATATAACAAAGCGCATAGGAGGCGGAGTTCCAGATACTTCCTAGACATAACCAAACATCTTGTGGGGTTGGTTTACTGGATTTGAAGGACCATAGTCTCATGGGACAATTGGCATAACATAGTATGTAAAGTTTATGTTCTACATCCTAGTTTGGTGAGTAGTGTCTGGGGTCTTAAAAGCTTGTGAGCAGCCAAGCTAAGATACAACTACTGATCTCTAGTTATTTGGAGCAAAAGAGAAAGAAGGAAACCAAAGACTCAAGGAAGAAAGTAGTCTACAGGACTAATAACCTACATGAACCACAGCCTCATCTATCCTAAGATCAGAAAAACTAGATGGTGCCTAGCTACCACTACTGACCATTCTGATGGGTGCCACAATAGATGGTTCTGGATAAAATGGGAGAAAAATGTAGAACAAAACTCAGATTCTTAAAAAGGCCAGACTTACTGGACTAGCAGAGACTAGAGGAACCCTTGAAACTAACGCCCTGAGATGTCTTTTAAACTTTGTACTAAAACCACACCCAGAGGTCACCTTTCAGCTAAATAACAGACTGGCTCATAAAATAAACAATATCACCCATGAGTACTGTGCTCCTTTAAAAAATCATATGGTTGGGACCAAACGATCAACATTTACCCTAAAGCAAAGATGACAAGGTTAAGGGTAGGGAATTCTAAATATGCTAACAGTGCTGTGCAAATCGGGATATAGGCAATTGCTTAGGCTGTGAGTTTATGGGGTACCCCAAAGGCAGACAATGAGTAGCAAGAGGTTTAATTTTAGAGATCTGAGATCTTAGGAAGCGGTCATCTTTCCCATCACTTTAACTGCCTTCTACTGCTGTGGCTGAAACAGCCTCTTGCTGACAGAACCTAAAGATGGAGCTTTGTCCCCTCTACTCCTTGTCCTGCTATTATGGATTGAATTGTGTCCTCCAGAAATGTGTGTCAACTTGGCTAGGCCATGATTCCCAGCATTGTGTGGTTGTCCACCATTTTGTGATCTAATGTGATTATGCTATGTGTTATAAATGCTACCTCTATGATGTTACTGAAGCAGGATCAGAGGCAGTTATGTTAATGAGGCAGGACTCAATCTACAAGATTAGGTTATATCCTGAGTCAATCTCTTTTGAGATATAAGGAGAGAAGTGAGCAGAGAGACAGAAGGACCTCCTAGTATCAAGAATAAAGAATCAGGAGAGGAGTGCATCCTTTAGACCCGGGTCCCTGAGCTGAGAAACTACTAGACCAGGGGAAGATTGATGAAAAGGACTTTCCCCCAGAGCTGACAGAGAGAAAAAGCCTTCCCCTGGAGCTGGCAACCTGAACTCGGACTTCTAGCCTCCTAGTCTTCAAGAAAATAAATGTCAGTTTATTAAAGCCATCCACTTGTGGTATTTCTGTTACAGCAGCACTACTTAACTAAGATACGGGCCTGTCTAGTGTCTGGGAGGTGAAAACAGGCAGACCACCAAGAGAAAGCAGCAGTTGGGATGGAGGAAGCAAGGAGTGATGCACGGAGTTTGTGTGGGAGGCTAGGCTTGACTTCATTCCCTGGTAATCACTGAACGTCTGTAGTATGTCAGGTGTTATTCTAGCTGTATGGATATCATTCTATTTAATTTTCGTAGTGACCCTGTAGCAAAAGTATTATTATGCCCGTTTTGCCAAGGCTCAGTGAGGCTAAGTAATCTGCCCAAGATTACACAGGTAGTAATGTTCGTCTGACTTCAAGGCCCATGTCAATTCTACACTATGGCAAAGTGTACAATTGACATAGGCCTTTCCCACTTGGGGAAGAAGAAAGCAGTGTAGCAAAGCAAAAGGACGGAGTACCCAAAAAACCATTTCCATTGAGTTGATTCCAACTCCTAGTGACCCCACAGGTTTCAGAGTAGAACTGCACTCCCTAGGATTTTCAATGTTTGTAATCTTATGGAAGTAGATTGTCAGGTCTCTCTACCATGGGGCAGCTGGGTGGAGTCAAACTGCCAACATTTCAGTTACTCGTTGAACACAAACTATTTGTGCTACCCATTGACCTAAGGCCTTGACAAACATTTGTGCAATTTAAGGGCCCTGGATGTATGGGTAGAGCAGGGGAACCCCTAACAAGAGAGAAGTACAGAAAAGGACGAAAGGAGGACACTAAAAATAAGCTCCACTCTTTCCTTGTAACTGACTTTTTATAGCTTCAAGAAGAAACATTTTAGAAAAAACCCCATTGCGAGGGTTTTGCTGTAATCTGAACCATCTAAAAGTGATCTGACACTCTTGTTTACTTCTTATTTCGTAGTCCAAAAGAGATAAATAATTTCTCAATAGATTCATTGGAGTTTCATCTTGACCTAGAACTCTGAGTCTAAATACAACCATTATCTGTAACTGTGAAACATCAGAAGGTAAGGTTGTCTCACTTTGTTCTCTGCCAAGCCTGCCAGCTTGTTTTAGCATCCTTGTTAAAGAACACCAGACCCTCAAGTTCTGATTCAGTGTCACATCATCAGTAGGGTAAAGTGCCTTCTCCCTCCTCTGCTCTTGCATACAATGCTTTCTATCTCTTCTGCAATGCAAATAGTCTACTCTGCAATCTGTGTATTTGAACGGATGTCTATGTCTTCAGAGATTAAGTTTTCTGAGGGTCAAGACTTTGTTTTATTCTTTCGTTAATTTGTTCATGCTGGAAATGTTTACTGCATAATGATGGTTCATCCCTGCTCTCAGGGATCTCACTATGTAAGGGAAAAAAACAGTTAAAAAAAAGTGTTAATGTTAATACTGAGTATTTACAAAATGTGTAAACACAGAGAAGAAAGTAAAGAACTGCCTCTACTCATGCACCTGTATCCTAACTCATCTTCCTGCTTGACCTGTCTCAGTCATCTAGCGCCGCTGTAACAGAAATATCACAAATGGATGGCTTTAACGAAGAGAAATTTATTTCTTCACAGGAAGTAGGCTAAAAGTCCAAATTCAGGGCATCAGCTCCGGAGGAAGCCTTTCTCTCTCTCTCTCTCTCTCTCTTTCTCTCTCTCTGTTGGCCTTCTCATCAACCTCCTCCTGGACTAGGAGCTTCTCCAAGGAGGGAACCTAGGTCCAAAGGACGCACTCTGCTCCAGGAACTGCTTTCTTGGTGAAAAGAAAACCTATAGCGACCTTATAGGACAGAGTAGAACTGCCCCATAGGGTTTCCAAGGAGCGGTTGGTGGGGGTTGCCATGAGTCAGGATCAACTTGACGGGCACACAGTAACAACAGCACTTTGAACCAGTGGTTCCTGCTGCCTGAAATGCCTTTCCCCCTATTTACGTCTGCATGGTTGGCTCTTGGTCATTCAGAGTTCAGCTTAGGCAGTCAGCTCTCTGGTATCTGATGAAGTAAGCACTCAGTCACTTCATGTCACATGACTGCAGCACACTAATCATGATGTGTTGATTTCTCTCTTAACCTTATCCCTCTGCACTGGAATGCAGGCTCCATCAGAATGGGGACCCTATCTCCATCCCCCTCCCAGCTCCAACTGCTGTATCAGGTGCACTTATAACAACGTCTGGCCCATCACAGGTGTTCAGTAAGTAGTCGTTGAGAGCACAAACAGATGAATAGAAGGATTCGGAATGCTGGAGGAGCTGCAGGTACTTGCTGGGTAGAACAGAAGGGGAAACGGCTTTTCCAACAGAGGAAATTCCATCCTATCCAGAGTACCTAGAAGTATTTTGATGTGACCCAAACACAGGGTGTGAGTTGAATTTAGGAAAACAGGAAAATAAAAGGAGGTGGCACCTAAAGGGTAAGATATATATATATATATATATATATATATATATATATATATGTATATATATATATATATATATATATATATATATGTTAGAAGCCCTGGTGGCACAGTGGTTACGCGCTCAGCTGCTAACCAAAAAGTCAGTGGCTTGAACCCACCAGTTGCTCCGCAGGAGAAAGTCGCTTCCGTAAAGATCACAGCCTTGGAAACCATATGAGGTAGTTCTACTCTGTCCTATAGGGTCACTATGAGCTCGAATTGACTCGACAGCATTGGGTATATATATGTATATATAATTTTACCCCAACCTGAGATGTGGGGTTTCTCCATGGACACACAGGAACACGGGAATGCGGTCTTCTGCCCCTTTCTGGCGTTGCTCCCTTACAGGAAGAGAATACGTAGTCTTGACAAAAGACACTCACACATCTGTTCTGTTGTCATAAATCATTTCAGAGTCCTGACTTTTAGTAGGGATGATTTTCTTTTTTTCACAGTTTTTTGCGTGAACTGGAATTATATTACCATCTTGGCCAAGAGTGGGACACAGGTGAATCATCACATGGTATTATTTGTTCATTTGACTGTTACAGAAAATCACTGCAAACAGCGTAGTCATTTATGATTTGTTTGCTGTTTGGGCTTTGTTTGCTTATTCGTGAGTTTTCAAGGCAATTTTGGGGAGACAGAGAGAGGTTTTCATTCATTTGATAGCCTCCTCAAAGGGTGCTTGAAAGACTTACGTGACTTGTTAAGTGCCGTCCAGTCGGTTCCGACTCATAGTGACCCTATGTACAACAGAATGAAACACTGCCTGGTCCTGTACCATCCTCATATTTGTTGCTATGTGTCTTAGTCATCTAGTGCTGCTATAACAGAAATACCACAAGTGGATGGCTTTAACAAAGAGAAGTTTATTCTCTCACAGTCCAGTAGGCTACAAGTCCAAATTCAGGGCGTCAGCTCCAGGGGAAGGCTCTCTCTATCTATCGGCTCTGGAGGAAGGTCCTTGTCATTAGTCTTCCCTGGGTCTGGGAGCATCTCAGCACAGGAACCTCAGGTCCAAAGGACGTGCTCTGCTCCTGGCGTTGCTTTCTTGGTGGTATGAAGTCCTCTTGTCTCTCTACTTGCTTCTCTCTTTTATATCTCAAAAGAGATTGGCTTAAGACACTTCCTAATCTTGTAGACCTCATCAATATAACCGCCACTAATCCATCTTATTAACATCACAGTGATAGGATTTACAACACATAGGAAAATCTCATCAAATGACAAAACGGTAGACAATCACACAATACTGGGAATAACCAAGTTGACACATATTTTCGGGGGACACAATTCAATCCATGACACTGTTTCAGCCCATTGTTACAGCACTGTGTCAGTCCATCTCCTTGAGGGTCTTCCTCTTTTTTGCTGACCCTTTGCTCTACCAAGCCATTCTCGCTTCTCAGGAGCGTTCTGGTCGTACTTCTTCCAAGACGGATTTGTTTGTTCTTCTGGCAGTCCATGGTATATTCAGTATTCTTCGCCAACACCTTAATTCAAAGGCATCGATTTTTCTTCTGTCTTCCTTATTCATTGTTCAGGTTTCATATGCATATGAGGCGATTGAAAAGATCAAGACTTGGGTCCAGCACACCTTAGTCCTCAAGATGACATCTTTGCTTTTTAACACTTTAAAGAGGTAGCAGATTTGCCCAGTACAATGTCTTTTGATTTCTTGACTGCTGCTTCCATGTGCATTAATTGTGGATCTAAGTAAAATGAGATCCTTGACAACCTCAATATTACATTACTTAAAACAGGTTAAGTGCTTAGAAGAGTCCTCGGTGTGACAATTGTTAGCCTTCATCATCCTCATCCTCATTATTGTGATGCTGCTCTTACTGAAGAGAAACATAACTATCGAAAACAAAATTTTACACTGGGCTCAAATTTGTTCTGTAAATGTGCTTACATTTTGTGTAGAGCCACTTTCTGCCCTCTTGCCACTGGGGAGGCAATACTTCATAATGATAATGATGTCATTTCTTTGCATGCTTTTTCAACACTGTGTGAATTGTGTCAAGCTGACTATTTTTACGTTGAAAAGTAACACAAAGGCCAGAAGCTACTGGGAGATCCTGGGTAAAGGAGAAGAGAGAAATTCCAGCTTACAAACTACTGTCTAGGATAAAGAGCGGCAGGGAAGGGAAGTTAGAATCCATGTAGAGAGCCAGCTGCAGCTGCCAGGTCCCTGCGTGTCTGGGCTTCAGCCCTTCTCACCAAGACTCAGAGGCTAGTTGCGGCCTGTGGTTCTGCAACTTGGCTTGTTGGAAGGGCAGGAAGGAAGGGCGGACCTGCCTGAGATTTCCTGTCTTGCTGTGAGTCAGTGATACTGAACACTTTTCTTGCACTTCGCTGCCTGCTATCCGGAAAGCAGGAATGCGGCCACGAAACTCAAACCGGAACCGTCTCTTTGCGTCAAGATAACTGTTATCACCACCGTAAACGTGCCTGGCTTCTTCAGGGGCCCATCCTCGCCTTGTGGAAGCAAGAAACGGAAAGCAGGGCGCGCAGCTACCTATCAGAAGAAGGTGTGAAGCTGATGAGGAAGAACACCCTTGCGCATCATTTTGGTGCAGCGAAAAGGTGACTAGTTTTAGAGACAGGAGGCAAACCCTCCAGTTCTGACGTGGCTGGGCAAGATTGCAAGCT
The DNA here is from genome assembly GCA_030035585.1 of Dugong dugon. NCBI lineage: Eukaryota > Metazoa > Chordata > Mammalia > Sirenia > Dugongidae > Dugong > Dugong dugon. The sequence continues at coordinate 71,015,948 of CM057479.1, forward strand.
TCCCTCAGTATCTGCTTGCCTTCCATTCCCTGCCTGCCTGCAGTACAAACTGAAGTTGGATATGAGTTTTGAGATTCCTGTGAGTAAATGCCTTGTAAATAAAACTTTTAAAATAATCCTTGTTTGTTGAGTATAACGTGAAACGGATTCATCTTTATAGAGGAAGTCTATCGAGAAGGACTGATAACAGCTGTACTACCTAACTTCTAAGCCTGCTGGGGGATTAATAACCATAATAATGAGAGCTATTGAACACTTGTTTTATACTAGACATTATATTTTATATGCTAATCCTCACAATAACCCCCACAAAGCCTCACTGTACCAGCTGCCTCAAAATGGGATGATGTATGTGACTATGCTTTGAAAATACTAACTGTTCAATAAATGCAAGGAGTATAACTAAATTATGGATAAATGTTCCAAGAATAATATTTTGTTTAGTTTAGAAAGAGCATGGGCTTTGGAGTTACCCAGAACTGGGTTCAAATACTATTCCTGCCCCTTTTTATCTGTTGGACTGTTGCTAAGTTGCTTAACTTCTTTGGTGCTTGATTTCCTGGCATGTAAAACAGGTGTGGTAACAGCTAGCTCTCCCTCAGGACTGCGGCCCTCACAAGCATGTGCGTGAAAAGCACCGAGTAGGCTCACCACAAATACGTACTACCTTTTCTTTTCCATTTCTCCTAGCGTGAATAGAACTGAAGCAAATTTCTTAAGAATCATTAATTAGCTGTTTGCTCAGTTTTCAGAATGCCTGCAGGAATGCTGAGGCCAAAGAATGAGGAATCACAATATTATACATGCCATCTGCTGCCCGTGAGGACAATAATCTGCCTGCTAAAGTGTGTTTAAAAGGAGATTTGAAAATCATGCTCTGACGCTGTGAAGGAATAGGAATGATTAAAAATGCAACCTCCCGCCCCTTAGTATCGTTTGATTGCAATAACATAACTTGATTCTAGGGGAAAGGTAGGGAAGTTACTGTGAATTCAGCTGTGATATGAATGAATGGAAATTGCCAGGCATTAAGGGGCTCCCTCAGATAACCAGAAACAAGGCCCCTCATACCATGTACTCATTAAAATAAAAAAATTAAAAAAAAAAAACCCGTTGCCGTTCAGTTGATTCTGACTCATAGTGATCCTATAGGACAGAGTAGAACTGCCTCATACGGTTTCCAAGGAGCAGCTAGTGGATTCAAACTGTTGTCCTTTTGGTTAGCGCTTAGCTCTTAACCACTATGCCAGAACAGTTTCCGTGTACTCATTAGAGGAGAGAAATTAAGCTCTAAAATGGTCATTGCAGTGCATTAGAGAACTAAATATTTTCATTTCCTTCACAAATTAAACTGTCCATTTATCCGTGAGAGCTGGGTCAGCTCTCAGAATACTAACGATTTTCTTAAGCAAATAGCTTTTCTTCTTAATCCCTCCCTAACATCACACTTTAGGGTAGAAAATCATCCTAGTACCTTTCTGTATCAGTACAGGTTATCTTCAATACGCTTCTCGGCTTTCTCTACTTCTCATGGAAAATTTGATAAACGCAGGGTTTGTTAGCACATTTAAAAGACCGCATAGGCTGAAAAAAAAAAAAAAAATGTCCTGAGAATTATCTGAGTAAATGCATTAGTGCCCCCTTGGTGTATATGCCGGAAGCCTTAGAGTCTTCTGTTCAGGCAAATTTTTATCCACTTGAGCACCATGTTATTGTGCTACACGTAAAGTAAATAAGGAGCATTGTTGTCCACAGGGTTGGAAACTTAAAACCCTGGGGTTCTACTTATGTTTGCACAACTATAAATCCAGTATGTGTTGCAAAGGAAAGACACAAAGTCCAGACTGAACATTCTTAAATAATAATGAACTTTGTACGACAAGGTCTTCACTTTGCTTTGTGGCATCACCTCACAACATTCTTGCCCTGTCGGTGCCCACAACCTTTCCTGCTGGAATGGCTCGAGTTGTGGGTAGCCAATAGAAAATCATCTGACAAGTTGACTACATGGCCCCGATAATTATCTTGAGTAGTAAGGGTTTCAGGGGCTGAGAGAGTTGTATTTCCCTCTGGTAGTTGACATTTACTGAGTAAATATTTGATAAAATTTCAAAGACATTATCCAGTAATTGAAGTCCCTATGTTTAAATAATGGATTACACCTCAACATAAAGAAAACACAAATTCTCACAACTGGACCAATAGGCAACATCATGATAAATGGAGAAAAGATTGAAGTTATCAAGGATTTCATTTTACTTGGATCCACAGTCAACACCAATGGAAGCAGCAGTCAAGAAATCAAACCAGAATGCTCCTTAGAAGCAAAGATGGCGAGACTACATCTCACATACTTTGGACATGTTATCAGGGGGGATCAGTCCCTGAAGGAGGACATCATGCTTGGTAAAGTACAGGGTCAGCAAAAAAGAGGAAGACCATCGACGAGATGGATTGGCACAGCGGCTGCAACAATGGGCTCAGGCATAATAATGATTGTGAGGATTGTGCAGGACCGGGCAGTGTTTTGTTCTGTTGTTCATAGGGTCACTATGAGTCGGAACCAACTTGACAGTACCTAACAACAACAACGTGTTTAAATAGGAGCCCTGGTGGTGCAGCAGTTAAGAGCTCGGCTGCTCACCGAAAGGTCCGCCATCTGAATCCACTAGCCGCTCCTTGGAAACCTTATGGGGCAGTTCTGCTCTGTTCTGTAGGGTCGCTATGAGTCGGAATGGACTCGACAGCAATGCGTTGTTATTGGTTATGTTTAAATAGAGAGGGATAAAAGGAAATAACAGTGATATTTAGTGTCTTCGTCTTTTAGGTTTCAGGAGTGGTTCATAAGATCTTTGCATTAATCAGGCTTTACCAGTGGTAACAATGGTTGTTGCACCTTTTATTCTTCGTGGATATCTTGGGGGGATGTAACACGAAAGTATTTTAGTGCTACTAATATCGCTAAGCTTAGCATAAGTTTTTCAATCAGGAATGGGAATTTTCTGCTTGCTTATTTCCATATGATAGAATTATTCCTAGACTAAAATGTAAGCTGTGCATGTTTTTTTCCCATGCTTTGGTTATTTGATATCCCTGGTCCACATAATGGAGTACCCACATCTAAGGAACAAAAACATGCTAGTGAGTCAAATGGAAAATAAACTGGAGTGTGTTTCAAGACAAAGGAATTTAACAGGGATGATGTAAAATAGGCCAATCCAACCTTCTCTCATCAACAAGAAATGCTGTTTTCTTTCTTTTTTTTGTCCTCCCTCTTAATTATCTACATATTATATAAACTAAATCTAGAGAAGTTTGCCATTTTCAAAATAATTATGTTTTAACACAAGAAGCAACAAAGGGAAATTTTGAAAAGTTATTTTTTTCTTTCTCTGGTTTCCATTATACAATTAAAAATACTTCCTTTAAGTTGTCAAATATGCAGAGCTGAAATTTCATTGAAGGAGTTAAGATGGCAGAAAAGCCTACGCTACAACAGACCTGGTAGTCCTTAGGGAATCGTACTTCCCACCTAGATCATGAACTTGGAACCTTCCTCTATTATTAGTCACAGTTATGGATTGAATAGTGTCCCCCCAAAACGTGTGTCAACTTGACTAGGCCATGATTCTCAGTATTATGTGGTTGTCCTCCATTTTGTGATTGATGTAATTTTCCTCAGAGTTGTAAATCCCAATCTCTGCCTTTGGTTAATGAGGCAAGATTAGGTTATGTTAAAGAGGATTGGGGTGAGATGCAACACCTTACTCAGGTCACAGACTTTATCTCATGTAAGGGGGGTTTCCCTGGGGTGTGGCCTGCATTACGTTTTATAAGAGATAAAAGGAGAGACAAGCTAGCAGAGACAAGGGGACCTACTACCACCAAGAAAGAAGAGCCAGGAGCAGAGTGGGTCCTTTAAACCCAGTGTCCCTGCTCTGAGAAGCTCCTAGACTAGGGGAAGATTGATGACAAGGACTTTCCCCCAGGGCCAACAGAGAAAGACAGTCTTCTCCTGGAGCTGGCACCCTGAATTCAGATTTCTAGCCTCCTAAACTGTGAGAGAATAAATTCCTGTTAGTTAGTGCCATCCAGTTGTGGAATTTCTGTTATAACAGCACTAGATAACTAGGACCATCACCTTAACCAAAAGTCCATCTCCCCCATTACAGTGACCCTTCACTCCATGGACAAGCACTGGATCTTGGTGCTTTCCTTTATGACTGCACGGGCACAGTCTTGATCCAGTCCGGCCTCTGCAGCCTTACAAAGCAGAGCAGCCTGGGCTTTAGTGGCTCGCAAACTTTTATTTCATCACGTCAGAACCACCTGGAAACCAAAAACATCAAACCCATTTCCACAGAGCCAATTCCGAATCATGACTACCCCATGTGCTACAGAGTAGAACTGCTCCACAGGGTTTTCTTGGTTGTAATCTTCACAGAAGATGATGGCCAGGCCTTTCTTTTGAGGTGCTCTGGGTGGGTTCCAACAGCCAACCTTTAGATTAGTAGTTGAGCGCAAACCACTTGCACCACCCAGGAACCAACTAGAGACTTGTTAAAACACAGCTTGTGGGCCCCACCCCGGCTTCTGATTCAGTTTCTGTTAGCATTTCTAAATTCTCAGCTGATGCTGATGCTGCCACACTGGTGTGGTGTGAAGAGGCTGGGATTGGAAGTTAAGAAATCCTGCCTTTGTCTCCCTTCATAACCTCCTGCCCCTAAAATACTATGCGTGCCCTCTCTGTCTTGTTTCTTCCTTTGTAAGACAAAAAGGGGTTGAGGTGGTAAGCTTTTGCTCAGTATTTCCCAGTGATTTTTCTGTTCATTTTATCTGAGGATGTGTTGCATAATCCCATCAGTAAACATGACTCATTCCAAAAGCCATTCCAACTCGTTCCAGCAGGGAGTGGTTAGGAAAAAGACCCCAAGTATTTCTGAGTATGTGTTATGGATTGAATTGTTCTTCCAAAAATGTGTGTCAACTTGGCTAGGCCATGAGTCCCAGTGTTATGTGATTGTCCACCATTTTGTCATCTGATGTGATTTTCCTATGTGTTGTAAATCCTATCTCTATGATGTTAATGAGGCAGGATTAGAGGCAGTTATGTTAGTGAGGTAGGACTCAATCTATAAGTTTGGATTGTGTTTACAGCCAATCTCTTTTGAAATATAAAAGACAGAAATGGGCAGAGAGACATGGGGACCTCATACCACCAAGAAAGTAGTGCCAAGAGCAGAGCTCGTCTTTTGGCCCCAGGATCCCTGCACTGAGAAGCTTCTAGACCAGGGAAAGATTGATGACAAGAATCTTCCTCCAGAGCTGACAGGAAGAGAAAGCCTTCCCCTGGAGCTGATGCCCTGAACTTGGACTTCTAGCCTCCTAGATGGTGAGAGAATAAACTTCTGTTTGTTAAAGCCATCCACTTGCGGTATTTCTGTTATAGCAACACTAGATAACTAAGACAGTATGAAATAAAATACTTTACAAATTCTTAGAACTTTCCAAATAACGTGTATGAATGGGTTACAGGTATGCCATAGTATTGATTCCCTTTAGACGGAAATATCCAGAGGCCCCAGGCAGTCCATCTATAGAAGTGTTCCTTTACCCTGGTTGCCATACAAATCTTGTGATCTTCTGTGTACCATGATATGACAAAGTTTGGGAAGCACTGTTAGGTTAAGTAAAATATCTTTATTCCTTCCCGCGTTCTGTAGGTCTGTCATTCATCATATCAAATTTATTTAGGAACGAGGGCAGTTTTATGAAAAAGTCTGATTGTGGGACGATAATTTATTTTTGTTATCAGGAGGGGTGAGTCCCCAGAGAAGGACATCATGCTTGGTAAAGTAGAGGGTCAGCAAAAAAGAGGAAGATCCTAAATGAGATGGATTGACACAGTGGCTGCAACAGTGGGCTCAAGCATAACAGTGATTGTGAGGATGGCGCAGGACCAGGTGGTGTTTTATTCTATAGGGTTGCTATGAGTTGGAACCACCCGATGGCACCTAACAACAACAACAACAATTTATTTTTAAAAATGTTAGCCAAACTACTATCACTATTGGGAGAGGCTGCGTAGGCCCGGCTCGCTATTATTACTCCCCACTGCTAACCGCCACATTGTCTCATGATCTTGTTTTTCCTCCAGTTCCAGTCTCTACAAAAGGTTTAAGATTAACCAATGTTCTCCTTGGAGGGTGGAAAACAAGTGATAAGGGTCTAAGGATGAAAAACCAAACAAAGCCCCCGTTTTGTGACGAGAAAACCAGGATGTCGTCAGATAACCCCCAAGAATATCAGTAAAAGATTAACTCATCTGAGACATGACCACCTCAAGGGGGAACTAACACAAACTTCTAAGACCCATAATCCTGTCCCTATAAAAGCCTTCAGCCGATCCTCAGTGGGGGAGACAGGTTTTTTTTGGAGGAATCTATTCCCCTCTGTCTCCTATATATCGATATATAATAAAACTCTTGCTGCTCACCTCACCCCTGTCTCAGACTTGGCTATTGCGGCAGGCGGCTCCAATCCGTGTTGTTGCGGTAACACTATTCTTGATGCTTCTTACTTTGATACAGGAATTTGATAGCAAACGGAAGAGATGGTTTGACTTGCCTGAAGCCACCTGTGAGAGCTCTCCAGTCTAGCACTGAGCGTTTTTGTTGTATCCTCCAGCCTCATACTGGGCTTTACACAGTATAATAACGGAAGGAAAACTGATGATTGACAAAAGGTGCCTCTGTGTGTGCGGGGGGAGCCTGGTGGTGTAGTGGTTAAGAGCTTGGCTGCTAACCAAAAGGTTGGCAGTTCGAATCCACCAACTGCTCCTTGGAAACCCTATAGGGCAGTTCTGCTCTCTCTGTCCTATAGGCTACAGGTTTGTTTGGGTTTTTTTTGGTTTGTGTGTGTGTGTGTGTGGGTGGGGGCTGTAGTTTGGGGGTGGAGAGTAGAGTGTGGGGAAAGACGAAAAATGGTGCTGAGATCCTTGGGTGGAACATTCAAATTCCCGGAAAGTTTAGGCATTGCTACCATCTAGATCTGCCTCTTCAATGGAAATCCCATGAAATTCTGGGCAGGGGCTGAATGTATCCCATGGTGTCCCCAGGGCTGAGTACAATTCTTGTACAAGATGAGTGCTCAGAACATGGCTTCAAATTGCTTGGCGAAGACTTGACAATGGTAAGTAGGTCACCGTCTACTGTCTGGGAACCTATATTATTTACACTTGTGTCTATGAGGAGCCCTAAAATGGAACTGGTATGGAAGAGGAGGAAACATTTTACTCTGAAAACTAAGCGGACTTATTCTAACCAGTTCTCCTGCCTCATCAACTCATTACAACTCATTTTCTAGGTGGCTGAATCCCAAACATTTTTGGGAAAAATTTTGTTATCTCTATTACTAGTTGATCTTCAAATGTGTCACCCTTTTTTATACAGCAAACCTCCACAACCTTTTTGCTGGCTACAGCGTTGTCTGATTTATCACTTACGAAACAGTTTAAGCTGACCCAAGAGCTGGTAAGAGAACAGCTCCCTGCCACCACTTGCCTCCTCCACCATGAAAAACTTAGACCAAAGCTCTGCAGCATTTTATATTGGAGCTAAAATGACTCTTAAATAACACTTAATCAAATTAATTCATCAAAGTCTATCATTTTTGTGATAATAACTAAAAAAATAAAGGCACTGTATACATATATTATACATAGAAGCAAGGATGGTGAGACTTTGTCTCACATACTTTGGACATGTTATCAGGCAGGATCAGTCCCTGGAGAAGGACATCATGCTTGGTAAAGTAGAGGGTCAGTGAAAAAGAGAAAGATTCTCAATGAAATGGATCGACACAGTGGCTGCAACAATGGGCTCAAACATACAAGGATTGTGAGGATGTCACACAACTAGGCAGCTTTCGCTCTGTCATACGTAGGGTCTCTATGAGTCGGAACGGACTGCACGGCACCGAATAACAACAGCAACACTTGCATTATACCAAACTGACTGTTTCTTCCATTAATTCAGTCATGTTTGACAGAGTTTCAGAAAGCAGTTGACAACAATGTGGCTAGTCCTTGCGAAACAGCAAAGTCCAGAAGGGATATGAGGCTGCCCTACCTCCCAGCTGGGCAAAAAATCTCCTCCTTCAATTCCATTTTATACTTCTCCTTCAGACTTCATTTCTCAGTTTATTACTTGTTATTGATAATTCTGTGTGTGAGTATTGGGCAGAATTTTGAAACGATCAACCAGGTATTTTCATTTAAAGTTGCTTCAGACTTAAAAGATTCTTGGGATCACTGTTCTTTGATAGGAGAACCTTCCAGATGTGCATCCCAACAGACGTGGAGTTCCTTTCCTTTATTGTCCACCTCTCAGGGACCACTGAGAGAGACAACCATCCATTCTCTTTTGCACGTTTCCGTTCTGTAGAATACTGTCCTGGTTTTTATTAGCAATATTCCTCTGTTATTCTCTTGAGTATTTGAGTCAAGGGTAATGTACACCAGACAGCGCCCTCCTAAGAAACACCACCACCATCAACACCACCATCTCCAAAAGCTTCCCTTGTTATCTCATAGTGCTTCATCTAGTTCGTGTGTATCTTGTCTTTCAACAGGACCTCCAGCTGTTAGAGTACAGAGGTCATATTTATGCATCTTTTGTATCCTTCCCAATGTCTAATGGAATGCTGAGCATCGTGTGGTTATTTAATAAACAATTGTCGAATACTATGGAATTGAATTAAAAGATTCCCTGCCCTCAACATCTAAGATCAAAAGTATGAATTATCAGATAAACTAAGATGAAACTAGTTGCTGCAGAGCTTCGACTCTGACTCATAGAGACCCCACATGTGTCAGAATAGAACTGTGCTTCCTAGGGTTTTCAATGGCTGATTTTTTGGAAATAGACTGCCAGGCCTTTCTTCCGAGACACCTCCGGGTGGACTTGAACCTTCAGCCTTTTGGTTAGCAGCCAAGCACATTAACCATTTACACAACCCAGGAACTAAACTAAGATTACTGGGAAGGAAAAACCCAAGATGTTGGCAAAATAATAGGAAGAAAAGTTAGGAGAACAATGGTTCCCCTTTAACCTAATCCTGTTTCTGCCGCAGCAAGAGGATGTCTGGTAAGTGTTATGACAGACGTGGTCAGTTGTTATGATTTGTCACATGTGCAGCATAGAGCAAGGTGGTTTTTTATTTTGTTCAAGTCTGAAGTTCTAATACAAAGCATTGTGTTTATTTCATGCCATTCCTTTGATTTGCTTTAATAGTAAGCTTGCGTATGAATTATGGAAGTTACTTCTTCAAGTCCATGGCTAATTTTTAAACACTCATTCAGTTCTTGACACTGGCTTTTACTGCGCTTCCCAGCCCCTGCTGTGGACCTCGTGAGTGTCATGTGCAGGAAGCAGACAGAGAGAACAACCGTCTTCTGTTCATTTCAGAGAATCACATGGCTTCCTTGAGGTCTGTGTGGTTGGGCCCAATAGTCTACAACTGTGACCACACGTACCTCTATGTGATGCCTTTCCTAGATTGTGAGTTTTAAAATTTACGTTTTAATCTATCCTTTTTAAAAAATTATGTTATCAAACCTTTCACTTTGTGTTTTTTTGCATCCTTCCTTGTGTCTAGTGGCATAAAGAGTTTCTTGTGGGTGAATATTCAGTAAACAACTGTTGAATCATGTTGCATTGAATTTAAAATTTAAAAAGGGAATTGAAATAGCATTCTTTGTTTCTAGGATGAAGTTTGCATGGGATTTATTGAATAATCTTGTAATCGAATAATATTATTAAAATTTAAGTAAAATAGCAGTTTAACCAAAACTGAGCATCACATACAAATACATCCAGGCCTTGGCTATTTCCTAGAACATGTTTGTCTTATAGCTTTTATATAAAGGTATGTCTCTCTAAACACCAACCATGTTAAAAAAGAAAAAGAATGGATGAAATTCTTCGTTGTTTAAGAACACGTAGGGTAGGACTATATGGAATCCTTTTATTCTTTGTGACCTTGACTTTTGCGAAAGCCACTCAATTCTTTATATGTTTGGAAACATTATGTGGTATGTTATATATTGGTCAGAGAGATAACCTTACCTGCAGAAATGGTCTGGTGACATATTAAAGTCTTGGCACCACCCCATCTCCATTTTAAGGGGGACACTGTAATAACAAATTTTCAACCCTTATGATAGAGCATACAAATGGTGGCATTTTGAACGGAACACAAATATATACCAAGAACCAATAGGGAACAAAATTATACCCATATAAAAGCTGCTCTTATCTAAGTTACAGAAAGTGGATTATAAAATCAAAAATGGTGCTTTTCGTTTTCTAATGCTAAATTCTCCCTCATTGGCCCTTGTTCAACAAATGAAAATTCAAACCAGTCTTTGTTCTATTATGCAGAAGTATATCGTACAACTAAATAGGTCACCACTGTCTTTGAGAAAGCTAGGACATTTTCTGAAACAGTCATTGTGGCTAGAAGTTTGGGACTGTTGAGAAAAACTGAGCTGGGAGCACGCAGTTTCGCTGAGCTGATTAGCTGATTAGCTGCCATTTTACGGTACAGTACAGCCTCCAGCAGCCTTTCCCAAAGTGTGTTCTGCGAATCATCGAACTACCAGGGAAACTGAGAAAACATGCACGTCCCCCGGCCACACACAGACCAGCCAGTTTAGAACCTCTGGGAGAAGGGCCTGGGAATCTACATACAAACAAGCATCTCAGACGGTAATTACGCTCATCAAAGTCACTGACCGCAGGCTCACACTTACAACTTAAAAAATATACACAGAGCTGTGGAGGAGGAGGGGACGGCAGCTACTGGTAAAAACCCATTGCTGTCGAGTTGATTCCGACTCATAGCCATCCTATGGGTCCTAAGTTTCTGTTCGAAGGGACGTAAAACGTTTGGAAATGGTAGTGGTGACAGCACAAACATGGTGAGTATGATCAACGTCACTGGATTCTACACTTAAAAATGGTTAAAATGGCAAGCTTTTTGTTATATATATAAAGGGAAACTCTGTCTTATGACTCGGAATCAGCTTGATGGCAATGGGCAATGGGGTTATGTCACTTTATTCAAATTTCAAATTACATTTAAAAAGGATAGGGTTTTCCCAGCGTGGTCTTGTGCCCATATCTTGGCCAGGCGAAGGGTGATATTTAGCTGGCACGCTCCAGAACTATATCCAGTAATGGAAGGGTAGATCACCAAAGCAAAACAGCAGACCTGTTACAAGAAGAATGGGGAAGGATTTCTGCAGAGTCAATAGCAACAGAAAACTTTAGAACCCTCAAATCCAAACTACTCATTTTGTTAAAAAACCAACTAAATCCCAAGAGTTGGTAAACAAGTATTTGTAACATGCCCAGCACTCCAAGTCACCACCACCCATCTACCAGTTTGTTGTACAGTGGTGATTTGCATGTTGCTATGGTGCTGGAAGCTATGCCATCAGTATTTTAAATACCAGCAGGTTCACCCAGACCCCGAGCTTCCAGACTAAGTCAGACTAGGAAGAAAGACCTGGCGATCCACTTCTGAAATTCAGCCAATGAATCACAACAGAATATTGTCTGATATAGCGACTCATAGTGACCCTATAGGACAGAGCAGAATTGCCCCATAGGGTTTCCAAGGAGCAGCTGGTGAATTCGAACTGTCGACCTTTTGGTTAGCAGCCAAGCTTCAACCAAGGGTATCCCTAGTCTCGATGGCCTCATATGCATGTGAAAGCTGGACAATGAATAAGGAAGACCAAAGAAGAATTGATGCCTTTGAATTATGGTGTTGGGGTAAAATTTTGAATATACTGTGAACTGCCAGAAGAATGAACAGATCTGTCTTGGAAGAAGTACAGCCCAGAATAAAATGTTCCTTAGAAGTGAGGATGGTGAGACTTTGTCTCACGTACTTTGGACATGTTATCAGGAGGGACCAATCCCTGGAGAAGGACATCATCCTTGGTAAAGTAGAGGGTCAGCAGAAAAGAGGAAGACCCTCAAGGCGATGGCTTGACACAGTGGCTGCAACAATAGGCTCAAACATAGCAATAGTTGTGAGGATGGGGGCAGGACCAGGCAGTGTTTCATTCTGCTGTACATAGGGTTGCTATGAATTGGAACCGACTCGATGGCACCTAACATCAACAACCCCTCGTCTGGAGCCCTATTGGCACAATGGTTAAAGCACTTGGCTGCTAATGGAAAAGTTGGCAGCTGGAACCCACCCAGGTCTTTTCTCCTGAAAAAGCCAGAACAACTGGTGTTGGTAGTGGCACCCTTAGCCTAGCTTCTTCTAATCCATTTTCCAAAGAGATAGCAGGAGTGGATTTAAAACAATTAAATTTGTTTCTCCTACTCCTTTCTTAAGACATTTCAAAAGCTCCCTGTAAGGAAAGTTCAAATTCCTTTGCTTAGCATAAAAATCTCTTCATTATCTACCCTTTCTTACTGGAATCTAGCTTCTAGCTATGCCCAATGTGGCAGGTACTGTTGATGCTCTCAGTGCCTGGACCCCAGCTGACTTCTAACTGCTGGTCAAATTGATTCCAGCTCATAGCGACCCTATAAGACAGAGTAGAGCTGCCCTATAGGGTTTCCAAGGAACAGCTGGTGGATTCAAACTGCTGACCTTTCGGTTAGCAGCCGAGCTCTTAACCACCGCACCATCAGGGCTCCTTATTATATTATATGATATTATATTATATTATGTTATGTTATACTATATCATATTATATTATATTACATTATATTATGAGGAGCCCTGGTGGCACAATGGTTAAATGCTCAGCTGCTAGCAAACAGGTTGGTGATTCGAACCCACCAGCGGCCCCACAGGAGAACCGACCTGACAATCTGCTCCCCTAAAGATCATAGCCTAGGAAACCCTATGGGCAGTTCTATTCTGTCATATAGAATCGCTGTGAGTAGGCATCCACTCAACAGCACGCAATAAAAATAAATATTGTTTATTATTATACCTATTATTATATTAAGTAGAATTTATGATGGTTATTATTATTGTTATTTTAAAGGTAGAAAATAACACAAAGATGCTGGATATTTTAAAACAGTTGCTTTCACAAGCCCAAGTCTCAACGAGTCCCATTATGTTGACTGAGATGGTGCAGGATAATAAATTCAAGTCCTGGGTTGGGTTTGGAGACTTCCCTCCTTTGCCTTGCTTTTCAATAAGAATTGCCAGGGGCAAGCCTCTTGCCTCCCAATGTTCTGTGACTCAGTGTAGCCAAAATACTACCGTTTTGACTCTGGACTAGAATTTCCTAAAACCAGTTTCAGAGTTATATTTTCCAAATACATTCAAAATTTGGGTTGACCAAAAAGTAGCGACATTCATTTCTTCAATAAACGTATGGAGCCCTTTTTGTACATACTGCATCTTGTTAATTCTGGGGTAGAGATTTAACTAAGTTAGAATTCCAATGATTAGCAGGTGGTAGCTTGCCTTGAATAACAACTGCCCTGGTAACTTTAAGATCAATGACCAAAATGTGCCATCTAAGTCTTTTCTACTGTGTCTGGAATTAAAAATGGAGATTGGCTTGCTCTTTGATAATTTTGTATCTGTTTAGAGCCTTTCTGTTAAGAAAACTGCAGATGCTTTATAGATATTAACATATTTCTCTTGAAACGACTACTTCTTTTCTGTCATAAGTGAACAGTGCTTTCATTTTATCTGTGAATTCTTGGTTACCTTTTTTTGTTTGTTTATGTGTATGGTTTTCTCCCTTTAAGAGTAAATTATTTGAGGAAAGGGACTATATCTTGCTTATTTTTGAATCACTGCATCTAACATGGGGCTGACACCTCATAAGCACTTGATAATTGTTTCTGCAGTGGATAAAAAAAAGAGAGATCTTATAAAACATTTAATATAGTACTTTTAAGGCTGAAACACTAGAAATGTTTTTGCAGGGTGGTTCTATGTGAATGATATCATTAAATGCATATTAGTTGAAGTCCTGTGAACTAATCCGGACCTTCTTGAATTCCCACCCCAATATCTTTTCTTCCAGACATAATTTAAGTCAGTCATAAAAATTCCTATTCATAAAACTAAGTACCTCTAGTGTTACATCCTGTCTGCCTCACTCACTAGCTTTCCAAGGACAATCTGAAGGAGTCTGTGTGTCGTAATCAGGAAACCTTCACTGGCGTGCCTCCAAGCTCTAGTCATCTTTTATGAGCCTTAACAGTGTTAAGTCACATCGACTTAAGCTGGACCACATGAATGAAAACTCCACAATACCTTAAGCCAGTGTAGGCACGTGCACAATTTACAAAGAAGCTATTTTTAAAAATTCATTTTCACACCACTGTCTGCAATTTGGAGAGAATTTTCCCCAAGTCCCCAACGTAGCCCACCAAATCCTTTTTTTAAACTCTAATATAGCTGAGTCGTAACTCTAGCAGTTAAAGTCCTGGATCCTGGGTCCTGGACCTCTGGTACAGGAGACAAAGGTGTAGTACCAGGGTTGTCAGAGAGGGCATGTATATATTCCAGAGTACCTGTGCCTGAATAGAGGGGGAGTCCCTGAATGATGCAAACAGCTACTGCCCTTGGCTGCTAACCAAAAGATTGGAGGTTAGAGTTCACCCAGAGATGCCTCAGAAGAAAGGTCTGGTGATCTACTTCTGAAAAACCAGCCCTTGAAAAAGCCCTGTGGAGCCCAGTTCTACTCTGACACACATGGGGTTGCCATGAGTCGGAACTGACTGGAAGGCAGTAAGCTTGTTTCCAGTTTATATGGTGCATGTAAGACACAAACATTTACGTGGCTTCAGGTCCCACATACCTTCACTGACCTGCTGGCAAGAGGAAGGAAGAGTGTTTGCTTTTTTATTTCTAAACTCATGGCTTTCTTTGAACAGCCCTGCAAACTTTTTTTGTAAAGGGGCCAGATAGTAAATATTTCAGGCATTGTGGGCCACACAGTCTTCGTCACAAGTATTCACCTCTGCCATTACAGCATGAAAGCAATCACAGGTGATACATAAACAGATGAGCATGGCTGTGTTACAATAAAACGTTATTCAAAGCCAAAAAACCCCAGCTTTTGCCGTCGAGTCGATTCTGACTCATAGAGACCCTATACGACAGAGTAGAACTGCCCCATAGGGTTTCCAAGTATCCGCTGGTGGATTCAAACTGCCAAGCTTTTGATTAGCAGCTGAGCTCTTAACCACTGTGCCACCAGGACTCCAAAAACTTTATTAATGGACACTAAAATTTGAAATTTATATCATTTTCACTTGTCAAAAAACGTTCTTCTTCTGATTTGATTTCAACCATTTAAAGATGTAAAAATGGTCTTAACTCATACACTGTAAAAACAAGAAAAAAGTGGTCAGCTGGAGTTGGCACACAGGCCATAATTTGCCAACTCCTGCTCTGAAATAACCCACATTTAACTTCAAATTTGCCAATATCTCTTTCAGCCTCCGCGTTGTTTCCCTTGTGTGCCCCAGGTACTCCAGCTCGGTCTCCTTTAGAGTATGTCTTACAAGATGACAGTAGCCCAGAGTATCCCATGCCCTGACCTTTCCAACCTTGCCTGCACTCCTTCCCACGTGCTGAGTGTGACGTTCCAGCTAGTTCTTAAAAAAGGCAAATACGGTTCAGTAAGAAGTGCTGCTGCCAGAATTACCTTTTGAAAATACAAGTCTCCACCTGTCCTGCCCAGTTCCAACATTTGCCTGCCTTTCTTCTGTCTAATCTCTTAAGAATAGCTCATTAGGCCCCCTGCAGCCTGGCTATCAACTGCTTCCTTAACAGCTCAGTGATTCTGCCTCACTCCACACCCGATGGCTAGACCAGGTGTTTCCTCCTTGCCAAACCCATTGCCGTCCAGTTGACTTCAACTCATAGTGACCCTATAAGACAGAGGAGAACTGCCCTATAGGGTTTCCAAGGAGAGACTGGTGGATTTGAACTGCTGACCTTTTGGTTAGCAGGTGAACTCTTAACCACCGCGCCACCAGGGCTCCAGTGCCCAGCACAGGGTTAGCAATATACTATATTCCTGTTAAAGGCATTGATAAATGTTACCCTTCTAAAGGTGTTTTCCCTTTTAGAAGAATGTATTTGTTGACTCAAGTGAACTTCTAATCGGTAGAGTTTCAGGCTATAGTGAAACGAAGTGAAGGAATTCAAGGAAGGCAAAAAGAAAAGATTCTATTTTGGAGCAAAAGGGCCCATCACCAGGGCTGGGCAGCTGCCCCCATGCCCCACCCCATCTGTCCTCAGGGCCAGCTTCCCTAAGGGGTTCCCATGTTTCACAGTTCTTGCTTCTTTCTGGCCCCACAGGCTCACTATCTCATTCTAAGTTCCCATGGTCACCCTATACAAGGCTTCAGGTCTGAGGAGGAAAGTGGGGGGGAAGAGACCCACCCTTAGAACTAGAAGTCAGTCGTAAATTGCTCTTTGAAAATTGTTGTCTAAGAGACAGTCCCCGGTCCTCCCTTGTTTCTTTATCTGCTATCATCTAGGAGGAGTGTTTTGGTGGGATGACACAGTCTCTCCTGGAACGTGTTACTTAGAACTTAAGGATTTCATAAAATGCACAGGAGTTAGAGAAGGAAAGACACAGATTTTAGTCCACAAGAAAGGCCCACGATTCAATGATGTCCTGTCAGGAAGATCAAATTTTTAAAATTCTCTCATTTCTCCTTGGAAGCCTCTCAATCCATTAGACCCAACTGATTTTCAAAGAAGACTTAAAACTACAAACAGCAAGAGGAAATCTCATTAGGTATTTTAAAAGGAGTATTCACTTGTAATTAATAATCCATTAATGTATATGGTTTTTTTTTTTCCTGGTTAGAAGAGTAGTTTCACTTTGATTACTATTTTGACTTATTTTTTTTTACTCTATCGTAACTCATCCCTTTAATCCCTCCTTTAAGTCTACCCTCAGCTTTCTTATTACTCTCTCCCTCTGTCTCAACCCTCACAGATAACAAAGCACAAGTGCACATTTTATGTGCCAACCACTGTTGTAAGCGCTTCACACCTATCAGTCCAACAACAGCCTATGAGGATGTGGTAGAATACATGATACCGATGCAGTCAGGCCAGGAGAGGGGTGGCGGAAGCGTGCAAAAGATCCCACCCAAACGTCCTCGGTTTTTCACTAAATAGGAAACAAGGCTGTAAGCATTTTACAGATGAGGAACCCAAAGCACAAAAAAGATAAGCAGCTTGTTCAAGACCATGCCACTAAGTGGCAGAAAAATCAAAAACCAGCTGCTATCAGGTCAACTTCGACTCACAGAGACTCCATGTGTGTCGGAATAGAACTATGCTCTGTAGGGTTTTCTTTCTTTAAATAATATTTGATTGTGTTTCCAGGGAAGGTTTACACAGCAGTTTAGGTACACATTCAACAATTTCTACACAAGTTGTTCAGTAACATTGGTTACATTCATCCCTCACAATGTTTGAACGTTCTCATTATTTCTGTTCTGTTTCCATTAATCGAGCTTTCCTGCCTCCTTATGTTCTTATCTTTGTATTAAAGTAATTGTTGACCATTTGGTCTCACAGAGGTGATTTTTCAAAGGAGCACAGTACTTAGGGGTGAAATTCATTGCTGTTAGTTCCCAGGTGACCTCAGGAGTTAGTTTCAGTCCAAGATCTGAAGAGTATCTCAGGACAATAGTCTCGGGGATACTTCAGTCTAAACCAGTCCAGGGGGCCTGTTTGTTTGTTTTTTTAAGAAATTTGAGGTTCTGTTCCACATTTTCTCCCATTCGATCAGGGTCCATCTATTGTGGCCTTGATTAGAATGGTTGGTAGAGGTAGCCGGTCACCATTTAGTTCTTCTGGTTCCATAGGGTTTACAGCGACTAATTTTTCAGAAGTAGATTGCCAGACCATTCTTCTGAGGTGCCTCTGGGTGGGCTTGAACCTCCAACATTTCGGTCAGCAGCAGGGTGCATTAACTGTTTGTGCCAGCGAGAGACGCCTCATACTCTGCTCTATTTGTATATTGACACTTGCATTGTGCTGGCTTCTCAATACGTGTTGGCTGAATGTTAACGGGGGAAGAAGACCAAGAGCTTTAAGATGCTGGGGAAAAAATAAATACTAAATGTAGGTGGTCACCAGTGAACTCAAAATGAATCACTCATTGACTACCAGTATAGGGAAGTTCTTCTTTGAGGAAACGTTTGGATTCAATAGCACAGGGGCAAAGATTCTGTTTACTAACAGGCCAGTTGAATTCATATTTCTTGGACCCCTTCAGTTATCAGCATAGATTCATTTATTAGGCAGGCTAGTCAGATGTCTCAAGGCTGGGAAGCTTAGATACGGCAAATAGGGAAAGAAAAGACGCCCAGGACAGTAATAGATTTGCAAGAGAAATAGCAGAAAAGAGTAAAATTTGTGGAAGAAAAATTGCTGATAAAATTTCCCCGCTTGATAAGCTTGCCTAACTAAAAGGTAAAGCATTCTAAACCCCAAGATCTTTGGAACATGGAAACAAAATCTTTCTTTTATTCTCTTTTTGATGTAATAAACGCTATTGAGTTAATACATAAAGAAAAAAATAGTTCTTGTGATATGAGGTGCGTTTGAAAACTTTTGGGGAGAGAAAAAATCCTGAAACAAATTTTGATTCATACCTGAGATTCTGCCTTGGTTCTCCTTTGAGGTGACTTCACAAAAGCAAAAGCAAAACGCACTTTGTGTCATGTTGGCTTAGAAACTGTGCTAACACATACTATTCTAAAAGAATACAGGTCTGAATGAAATTAGAACTGTAACAGGATCTTGGGTATTATCAGCAACATTTGAATAGCTTTTTTTCAGCAGACCTGCCACATAGTTTAAATAAATTCCTGCAGAAGGTGTTGCAGGATCTTCTGGTTACGTGTTCTAAAATCCAGTGAAGTATTCCATGCTGATACTTTAAAACAAAACAAACCAAATAGAAGCAGACATGCCAGATTCCAGCACTGGCGGCCATAGCCCACTTTTGAATTCCTGGCAACTGAACATTGTATGATAAGAATCTTCACCCCAAGTTACAAATTCAAAGGTTTTCTTCAACGAGGGTGGAAAACAGGCACAAGGGTTTATCTTCTACCAGATGGTGTAGCGCTATCTTCAGGGCTGGTGGAGTCAATGGAGATTAGAAGAAAGGCAGGTATTTAGATAAAGAAGAGCTTATCAGAACATGAGTCTTGCCATTGGACATTCAATCTAGCTTTAAAAAAATCCAAAAAGAACCTGTTAAATCCCCAGCATTACTATGTGGTTTGTTTAGAGTGGTGTATACGATAATGACGTACTGCAATGTTCTGTGCGTCCAAATCATGAGGAAAACTGAAATTAATTCATGAGGATAATGAAATTTCTTTTGATTACTGCCCCCCCCCCTCCCCCACTTAAAATAAATCCTTATTCCTGGTCTTTATGTCTTTAGATGGTAGTTAGAATGTAACTCTGTTACATTCTAAAAGTGATAGACTCATTTTCAGTCACAATTTTTTGTGGCTGTCTAAGGAGTGGAGGTGGCCCTGGTGGCACAGTGGTTAAGAGCTCAGCTGCTAACCAAAAGGTCGGCAGTTCAAATCCACCAGTTGCTCCTTGGAAATCGTATCAGGCAGTTCTACTCTGTCCTATAAGGTTGCTATGAGTTGGAATCGACTCAATGGGAATGGGTTTTAAGGAGTAATCATAAAAACAATAGACCCTGTACTTAAAAATACAAACGATTGAATATATTTTCTGGCTCTTTTTTTTTCTGTAATAATGTACCTATATCATTTTTACATGATAATCAATAAAATTGTGTTGATTTTAATTAATTAATTTAATTTAATTAATTAAATAATGCGCACCTTCTTCATTTGTTTGCCAACTGGGCTCTCACACCTCGAGGTATTTTCATAATTGTGCTATGCTAATTTTTTTTTACAGCAACATGAAAAAAAAACTGGCATAGTGGCACTTATGAAAATACCTCCGCCGTGGGAAGAGAGGTTACAGTTGGCAAACAAAGGTACAAGGCACGCGTTATTTGCATAAAAATACAGTGTGTAACATTATTTCATATATCTAAATCGTCTTCATATTTGTTATTTTGATAGTTACACTATTATCCAGGGAAACAATATAATTAGTTCTTTAGAATGTTTCCAACTGCAGGTTCAGTTTTTCCAAAAACTGATAAGTGAGTAGAACTAAGAATAAGGGTGATTCTGTATATATTATATTATCAAGGAGTCTGTATAACTGGATACCGTCTTAGAAAACATTATTATCTCTTGTTTTTTCTTTGTAAGGAGGTAGCTCCGAAGCACAGGACCTAAAAAGCCTGTTGCTGTCAAGTTGATTCCGACTCATAGCAATCCTATAGCACAGGGTAGAACTGCCCCATAGGGTTTCCAAGGAGCAGCTGGTGGATTTGAACTGCTGACCTTTTGGTTAGCAGCCGAGCTCTTAGCCACTGCGCCACCAGGACTCCCAGATGCACAGGAGATGGTGCAATTATGCCATTGTTTTGATTAATTCTCTTGACTTCTCTGCTAACTAACTCATAAGTTTTAAGAGTGTACAATGAAAACAGGAAGGTATAACTAGTGACAGATCTTCAATTCATCAACAATTGTAAGTAGGTCACTGGAGATAAGCTATAATGGGCCTTCACTTCATTTTTTTCCAGAAATTATGTCTGGCAGGCTGCTCTGACCCTATGCCCTTTGCCAATGTCTTTTCTTAATGTCCGGTAGCTTATTCTGCAGTAGTGTTCACCTCTCTGTGTCTAAATCAGGTGGACTGATATCTTCCAACTAATGCTATGAGGTTCATATATATTAAGTGGACAGTGTTGTCTTACATAAAAACTAATTATTTACATTTCTGTGTTGGGGGGGTGGGAGATAGAGACAATCCATGGCAACTAATAGAGTGAGATTTCTGAAGTCTTCATTTTTAAATTTTCCCTGAAAGTCCGGTAGTAATGCTTCCTCCAGGGATTTGGGTGTGCCACTTCCTCATTCTTGTACATATATAATAACAGACAGTTAAATAGAAAGTTCTACAGGCAAAGTGCTGTGCGAGGCACTTTACTTGTATTAATTATTTAATCCTTCCGACAACCCTATGAGACAGGTTGACTATTAATAGCTCATTTTACTTGAGGAGAAGAAGGAGAGAGAGGTTAAGGAGCTTCCCCAGGTTGCAGCCACCTCACAAAGGCAGGACCGGCATCCCAGCTCGGACAGTCTGTAGCCCATGCTCTCCATGACCCCGCTTTTCCCCACATGCCTTACAGCCACAGCAGGATGTAGTATATCCAAAATAGCCTTGCTGTCTTCTATTAGACTGGGTGATGCAAACGGTTAACACCTAGGCTGCTAACCAAAAGGTTGGTTGCAGTTTGCACAGGGGCACCTCAGAAGAAAGGGCTGGTGACGTACTTGCAAAAAACTAGCCATTGCAAACCCCGTGGAGTACAGCTCTACTCTGACACACATGGGATCACCATGAGTTGGAATTGACCCCATGACAACTGGTTTGGTTTACTATTAAGTAAGGAAGAAAATATTACAAGATTAACACTAACCATCTTGAAATGGAAAAGCAGACAAAAATTTCAGGGGGGTGGAATTAGTCCTAGGTGGTCATTTATTTATCTGTAGCCCCTTCCCTTTGAAATTAAAGCTTACATTGGCAATGCACTGAATTGCATTATATCATTCTTCAAATTTTTTTTCTGAAAACATGCTTGTCTTTTTCATATTCTTCATAGGAATATTATGTTTACCTTGTACTTGAAAACTTGCATGCTTGTTTGTGGTACTATGTTTATAATTTTGCAATTCCTTATACCATTTTCGACATTTTGACAAGGGGGATCATCAGTCTTAAGGATGCTTCAAAAACAACCATCTGTCAAGTCCTTGGGTATGAAGGAATGAGGGTTGGTTATCTACAGCAGGGCAAGGTAAATGGAGAGAGAGAGAGATTTGGAGCTAGAGGCCCCCATGGGGTTGGTACAGGCTGGAAGGAAGTTCTGTCTGACCAGCAGATTCCAGGAACGAAAGTGCATGCAATGCTGTGAAGTGAGGAGGGCGTTGGACTTAGAGCCAGGAAGTGGATCTGAGTGCTGGCGCCCACATGCTCACTCCGTAAACTGTGTAAGTTATTGAGTCTCTGATTTCTGGCTTTCCTTAAAGCTCTTAGGATTAAATGAGAATACAGATGTACATATGCTCTGTGAACTGTAACTTGTGAAACACATTTGAGCTAATTAAAAAAAAAGGACAGCCGGCACAGGATTAGATAAGCAATCTGAGTTTGGGTCCCTGATGTGGTATAACAGTAGTGTCTTAGCAGGTAGGCAGAATCCCTGGGTGGTGCAGATGGTTAATGTACTCAGCCACTAACTGAAAGGTTGGAGGTTTGAGTTCACCCAGAGATGCCTTGGAAGAAAGGCCTGGCAACCTATGACTGAAAAAATCAGTCATCGAAAAATCTATGGTGCACAGTTCTACTCTGACAAACAGGAGGTTGCCACAAGTTAGAATCATACTGATGGCAACTGGTTTGGTTTTTTAAGCAGGTGGTCAAGTGCCATGATGGGCAATCCAGAACTGAGCAAGAGTTGGAATCTTCTAGCTCAAAAATGTCTGTGAGCAGTTATTAGGACTCTAGCCCCTGGTCAAGGGTTCAGGGAGAAAGCCCCAGTTTTAAGTGTATCTTGATGCTAGGCAAAAGTTAGGCTATTCAATAGAGCAAAACAAGGTCAGTGGCCAGATTCTGGCTCAGAATATCAGCAGGGAAAGCTGCGAGGGCTCCTTGATTCTGTGTCCCATAATTTAAGCTAAAGTTCCTTCAATCTTTTTTGACTAATAAGTAGAGTTGAACCTGTAGATGGGGCTCCAGCCATAGGATAAAAGGGGTGCCAAGTCTGGGGACCTGAGACTAGTCTCCCAAACTAATGGATTACACATGATTCTTGGATTACGGTTATGGAGACAGCTTCAAGGGTAAGGAGAACAAGGATTCAAAGGTGGCTTTGTGGTTTCCAGCCTGAGTGGGTGGGGTCACAAATATCTCATTTACAAAGGAGGTTTAGGATTGTAGGGTGGGAGCTAGAGATGAGAAAGAAGGGAGATGCGGGGAGAGTAATGTTCTGGAAAGGCAAGGTGATATGGTTGAGTAGCCACACGATGCTCTTGGAGTTGTATGCATAGAGCTCAGAAGGAAAATTAGGACTAGAGGTGTGAGTTTTAGGAACTGTCCATAGAGTAGTTGGCTCTCAGCTCTTGGAGAAGTTGAGGTAGACCTGGAGAGTGTAGAACAAGCAAAGAGGGAGGGTGAACTTTAAGTGGGAAGAATGAAGGGAGGCACAGAAGCGTGAAGAAGGAGATGGAAGTCTTTCATTGGAGTAGGAAGAAAACCAGAGGAGCTTCACAGAGAAGGAAGTCATAATTCTAAATGCTGGAGACAGAGCCAGGCAATGGGACAAGGACTGAGAAGATAATTGGGCTTTATAAAAGTGTTTCAGACAATAGAACCTGAAGACAAACTTCATGGGTTCAAATCTAAGCTCAGATATTACCAGTTATGTTGGCACATTACTTAATCCCTTTGTGTCTCAGTTTCCTCATCTGTAAAATGGGGGGGGGGGGGGAGATGATAACAATAGTAACTCACCGTCTAGGGTTGTTATGAGGATGAAATAAATTGTGATCAAGATAGCGTCATGTAAGTGTTCCTGTTATCTTATGTAAGCCAGGTTACATACAGAGTGTTTACGAAGTAAATGACAGACAAGGAAGTAGAAGTGGTGAGTGAAATCTACTGCTCAGAAAAGTGTATCGGGAAGGAATGTAGGATAACAGTGTGTGTCTTACTCAGTCTCCTAGCGCTGTTGTAACAGAAATACCACAAGAGGGTGGCTTTAAAGAACAGACATGTATTTTCTCAAGGTTTAGGAGGCTGGAAGTCCAATTCAGGGAACCTGTTATAGGGGAAGGCTCTCTCTCTGTCCACTCTGGGGGAAGGTCCTTGCCTCTTCCAGCGTTCTTCGAGTGGCATTTATCGACCTTCATTTGTGCTTGCTTGTCGCTGCATCTAATAAGAAGTGGTTAGGTTTAGGACGCACCCTACGCTGATGTGACCCCAGTAACATAACAAAGGCAAGCCTACTCACAAAAGGGATTACATCCTGGGGTATTAAAAAACAACAACAACAAAAAAAACCTCCTTGCCCTCCAGTGGATTCTGACTCATGGAGACCCTATAAGGACAGAGTAGGGCTGCCTCATAGAGCTTCCAAGGCTGTGAACTTTACAGAGGAGCCCTGGTGGTGCATTGGTTAAGTGCTTGACTGCTAACCAGAAGGTTGGTGGTTCAAACCCACCAGCCAGTCTGTGGGACAAAGATGTGGCAGTCTGCTTCTGTAAAGATTATAGCCTTGGACAACCTACGGGGGCAGTTCTACCCTGTCCTTTAGGGTAGCTATGCTATGTCAGAATCCACTCCATGGCAATGGGTTTGTCTGTATTTTTTATATGTTTACAGAAGCAGACTGCCACATCTTTTCCCGCAGAGCTGCTGGCGCTATGGAACCACCAACCTTTCGGTTAGCACGCAAGTGCTTAACCATTGTGCAACCAGGGCTCCTTATCCACAGGCATAGGGGTTAGGACTCCAATACCTATTTTGGGGGACACAATTCCATCCATAACAGTGTGACAAAGCAGGGAGGGATGAGGCAATTTTTTTTCATGTAATCACAGGAAGTATAGAATGTACATATAGACGGGTAGGAAGGGCCGGGTCAGAGGAAGCTATTAAGGTCATGAAGAGAGACGGCTAGCTGAAGTAGATTTGGAGCCTGGAAGAGAGCAAGGCTTCTAAAGAGAAAACAGAGATGAGAAGGAGTTTAGGTATAAAGCTATATTAAGTTTTATGGCCTGTTACCACTCAGAGGCTCTGAAAAATTCTTTTTGAAACTTTTAATTCTTGTCCCTTTAATTCATAAAGAACAAATATTAAATTCACCTTTTTTATGCATTAAAAAAAAAAAAACCTATTGCCATTGAATTGATTCCAACTCATAGTGACCCCATAAGGGTGGAACTGCCTTATAGGGTATCCAAGGAGCAGCTGGTGGATTTGAGCTGTCAACCTTTCGGTTAGCAGCTGAGCTCTTAACCACTGTGCCACCAGGGTTCCTTTTAATGCAGAATTTAACCCATTTGTGTCTAACTGAAAGAGAGAGACATAAGCCTAGTTTTGTACTAAGGCTGTCTTGTGCCAAGGGCATCAGATTTTTCTGTTAGGTGGAATAAGCGCCCATAATCTTCACTGCAATAAAGTTGAATTGTGACTAGCCTAATTTAAGGGATAACTGCATTGATTTGTTTAAAGTCCAGTGTGTAGCTTTCTTAATATTGGCTTTGAAAATAATTGGAGTCTGTTTTACTAATTAATTTAATCTAAATGAGAAGCATTAAAGATTCTTAAACTCCAAGTTCAAATATAGTCCAAGCAATACATAAATTAATAGTTAGAAATGTTACTGGCACAAAACATAGAAATGTAAAAACAGTTATCGTATGTAACCACCCCCAAATCCAAGCCTTTGACAGGGTTCTTCTGAAATTAAAAGTGAAGCTTCAAACTAACCCAATGCAGAAAAGAAATAAAAGCTCTAGCATTTCAATTATTTGTGTACACTCATAATTTTGCTAAAATATCTTCTAATTTGAGAGTTAATGAAAATATTGGCAGCTTCTTAGTCAACTCACGTAAATAAGTACCATCCTACATTTTTAGTAATTTCATAGTCTTATGTTTACTGTGCTGTTGAGGTTAAATCCTCAAATCAATTTTCAGGACACTCCATCATTGTTGAAATATGATAAACCAATGTTAAACTTTCTATTTTTAAATATAAGGACATTATGTATGCAAATTTGATATTTAAAAAAAAAAACAAAAAACTTGATGCTTTCAAGTCCATTCCAACTCATAGTGACCCTGTAGGACAGAGTAGAACTGTCCCATAGGGTTTCCAAGGAGCGGCTGGTGGATTCCAACTCCTGACCTTTTGATTAGCAGTCAAGCCCTTAACCACTGTGCCACTAGGGTGAAACTAATTTTACTGGGCCAATTCACAGTTAAAAAAATTTTGTTTACATTCATGTGTTTAAAAAAATTAGTTTCTCTGAAGTTTACCACTGCATGCTTTTTTCATTTAGCAGGAGCTATAAGAGGTCTTTTCTCACACTATACCTTCCTAGGATTATGATTCTGGATAATCCCACCAGATTTTAAAGCTTTAGCTAGGTATGAGCCCTGAGGCGCAGAGGTTAAGAGCTTGGCTGCTAACCAAGAGGGTGGCAGTTTGAATCCACCAGCCACTCCTTGCAAACCCTGTGGGCAGTTGTACTTTGTCCTATAGGGTCACAATGAGTCGTAATCTACTCAATGGCAACAAGGTTGGTTTTTGAAGGTATGAATGGAAATTCAAAATTTCAGATGAGATTCTACTTAGAATTATATTACCTTTTATTATATTGTAGTAGGCTGAATAGTGGCCCCCCAAAATATCAAATCCTAATCCCTGGAATTTGTAAACGTTACCTTAATTGAAAAAAAGAGTCTGTGTAAGTGTGATTAAATGAAGAATCTTGAGCTGGGGAGATTATCCTGGATTGTGTGGGTGGGCCCTAAAGGCAATCGTTGTGCATCCTTACAAGAAAGAGCCAGAGGGAGCCCTGCCCACAGCCAGAAGAGGAGAAGGCAATGTGAAGATAGAGGCAGAGATTCGAGTGATGAGGCCACAAGCCAAGGAAAGCCAGCGGCCATCAGGAGTGAGCGGAGGCAAGGAGCAGATTCTCCCAAGGATCCTCCAAACTGAGTGAGGTCCTGAGGGCACTTTGCTTTCTCTCCGGTGATGCTGATTTTGGACTTCTGGTCTTCAGGACCATAGGAGAATAATTTGCTGTTGTTCTAAGCCACCCAGTTGGGGTAACTTTTTACAGTAGTCACAGGAAGTGAATACAAATATAAGCCTTTGCAATAGCAATTTTTCACACAACCACCTTAATATTGAAAGTAATTCCAATCCTTTCAAAAAACCCTGGAGAGAAATGATCTTTTGAATTGAAAAATAAGAAATACATATTTAGGGAGGTATAAGGAGCTAGAAAAGGAACGTTGCTGCCATGTTGACATAATGAATCAATATGAATAGTATTCATTTGTATAAAATATTTCATTGGCCTGTATAGTGATTTTGTAAGTCTAAGAAGAAACTTAATAGACTTCAGAGTGCGGTGTAATGCATTGCTTAATATGGCCCTACCAGCTGCAGTCTTTGTGACTTGCCTCACACACAATGACCAAGTGGGACTATGCCAATATGGTGTATGGAACCTGTGATGGTTGGGCTTATGTGTCAACTTGGCTGGGCCATGACTTTCAGTATTTTATGGTTGCCCTCTATTTTGTGATCTGATGTAATTATCCTCCATTTTATGTGTTGTAAATCCTAACCTCTATATGTTAATGAGGCAGGATTACTGCGAGGTCTGTATTGAGCCACAGCCTTGCAGGGGGGCATGACTTAAGTCCCACCCTTACTCAAGTCACACCCTTCCTTAGCGTGTGGCCTGCATCCAATGCATATGTGTAGGTGCTCTGGAGAGGCTCACTGTCTCTCTCACTTTGGATCCCACATCTGGTTCATGATTGTCTAATCTCTGGTTCTTGGAACTTGAGCAAGTGGCCTGCTGTCTGACCTGGAGATTCTGGCATTCCCTGGCTTCTGCAGTCCCGGGGGCCAGCAGCCTATCATCTGACCTTATTCACTAGCTTCCACAGCCTTGTGAGCCAGCAGCCTGTAGTCTGAGATGCTGATTTGGGTTCATCAGCCCCTGAAGCCACGTGGGTTGAAAGAAACCTATGCTTGACTCATGGACTCATGGACTCCTTCACAACCATGTGAGCCATTTCCTTGATACTGTTCATGAGTTCTGTGAGACATTGCAGTGAGTTATGGACCCCAAAGATGGGAGGAGAGTACTGAGGGGAGGAGTAGTTGATGTTAGAGATGATGGAGTGGTACAGCAATTTGAAAAAGTTGGACATTTGGGACGTGTTTAACCTCCGCCTCATACGAACCAGCTTTGTGCTGATCTTTATAAAAGACATTATTCATTTGCAGAGAAATAAACACCAAATGAGGATTCTAATATCTTTCTTCCCATCTATTAATTTAAAAATTAGTTTTCAAATTATAAAAATAACACAGTCACATTGAATGATCTTTGCAAAATGGAGAGGAAGGATTCATATGAAATCTTCAACACAACTATCCTCACTTTGGTATCATCACTTACATTTGCTTTCTTTTTATAATGGCGATAATCATTCAATACCTATGCTTTTGCATATTGATTTTTTTTCACTTAATAAAGATGTAACTTTTGCTACTGTTACTTAGTCTCTGTAACTATCATTTTAAAAGACAGCTTAAATTGCCATTGAGTGGATACAGTATAATTCAACTGTTCTGTGGTTGGGAATATTTTTGGAAGGAATCATAAATGTCATCTCTCAAAAATTCCCTCATTTAATGTTGAAGAAATTGAGACACAAAGACTACAGTTTATAATTCTCAGCATTATTTTTAACAGCTTTATTGATACACAATTTGCCTACTGTACAATTCACCCATTTCAAGTGCACTAGTCAATGTTTTTTAGTATATTCACAGATACGTGCAACCAATCACCACAGTCAATTTTAGAACATTTTCATCATCTCAAAAAGAAACCCTGTATCCTTTAGCTGGGGTCCCTGGATGGTGCAATAGCTAATGTACTCAGCTGCTAACCAAAAGGTTAGAAGTTCAAGTCCACCCAGAGGTGCTTGGAAGAAAGGTTTGGCAAACAACTTCCGAAAACTTAGCTGTTGAAAACCCTAGGGAGCACAGTTTTACCCTGACGCACATGTGGTCGCCATGAGTTAGGTCAACTTGATGACTACTTTCATCTTCTATTTCTTTTTTCTTGCCTCGTCACCCTGGCCAGAACTTCCAGTACAATTTTGAAAGAAGTGAAAAGAGTGGACATCGTTGCCTTGTTTCTGATCTTAGGGGGGAAGCATCTAGCCTTTCACTATTAAGTATGATGTTATCTATGGTTCCTGAGTGAATCCAGATCTGTTGTTGTTAGGTGCCATTGAGTCAGTTCCGACTCCCAGCAACGTTATGTATAGCAGAACGAAATGTTGCCTGGTGCTGTGTCATCCTCAAAATATTTGCTGTATTTTAGCCCATTGTTGGAGCCACTGTGTCAATCTGTCTTGTTGAGGGTCTTCCTCTTTTTCTCTGACCTTCTACTTTACCAAGCATGATGTTCTTCACTGGTGATTGGTCCCTCCTAATAACATGTCCAAAATACGCCATCCTCGCTTCTAAGGAGCATTTTGACTGTACTTCTTCTGACACAGATTTGTTCTTTCTTCTGGCAGTCCATGGCATATTCTGTATTCTTTGCCAACACCATAATTCAAATGTATCACTTCTTCTTCGGTCTTCCTTTTTCATTGTCCAGCTTTCATACGCATATGAGGCGATTAAAAATACTATGGTTTGGGTCAGGTGCGGTTTAATCATTAAAGTGATATCTTTGCTTTTTAACGCTTTAAAGAGATCTTTTGCAGCACTTTTGCCCAGTTCAATACGTCGTTTGATTTCTTGACTGCTGCTTCCATGGGTGTTGAACATGAATCCAAGTAAAATGAAATCCTTGATAATTTCAGTGTTTTCTCTGTTTATCATGATGCTGCTTATTGATCCAGTTGTGATCAGTTTGTTTATAAAGGGAGCAAAAAATCCAAATATATTGCTCCTTTTATTCCACCTTCAATGGTCTTGCTCTACCATTCTTATTGAGGATTTTAAACTTATGGTGATAAGATGGCTGCTGCACCTCCAGCCCTCACATATACATTCCTGGTGGGAAGGTGGAAGATAGGTGAATATGAGAGGCAAGAACACTATTCAAAGAGGCTGTCTTTTTGTTTGAGAAGAGATACCCTCCCCAGTGACTTCTGCCTACATATTATTGGCCAGAATTATGTCACATGACTAACCCTAGTCAACAGAGAGATTGGAAGTTCAACCTTTTAGTGTTTATAGTCTCTAAAATAGAGTTAGGCAAGGGAGAAGGGAGGGGCTGTGAATTGGCTTTGAAAGCCCATCCACAATACTTGCTACATTTCCAAGCCTACTTCAGCCACTTCTCTGTGGCAGGTGGGAAGGGCAGGAAGTTAAAAACTGTTTGAAATATTTGGCCATCTATATGTGAAGTCTCAGTGTGCTATAATTTATAATCTGTAAAGTGTTTCATGAAATCTTTTCCAGCTGACTGATGTGGTGATTTCTTTATTCAGTTTTCTCTGCATCAGTAGAGCATCTTCATGTTCAAGCGGTGTCACTGAAGAGAACCGGTTGATTTCATCAGAAAGGTCACCGTGCCAAGGCAGCAGTGCTTTTACCAGTCGCAAATGCCTATCAATTCATATCATCCACAGGCCAACACTTAGAAGACTCAAATTGTTTTCATGTCATTTCCCATCCAGCAATATTCAGTAGTGACCCAAAGTGCTAAATGCCAGCTTCATCTGAAGACGAGAGGACACAGATACACATCAGATGTACAATGAGGACACGGTACAAGCAGCAGCACAATTCACTGGTTAATAAAGGTAGAGCTGTTTGTCTCCTCATCTACCAAGTCACTGAGAAATTTTGTTTAATTATGCAGCTTGCCTTTGTCCATTTAAAGAAACACGGCTATAACCAAGTATGGAAGAACAGTAACTGCCTACTGACTGAAAAATCAGTAGTACCTTCTCTTAGGCTCTTCCAGAGACAATTTTAGATAACCATCTTGTCTTAGTTATCTAGTGTTGCTCCAACAGACATACTACAAGTTATGTCTTTAACAAACAGAAATGTATTCTCTTACAGTCTAGGAGGATAGTAGTCTGACTTCAGGGTGCCAGCGCCAGGGGAAGGCTTTCTCTCTGTTGGTTCTGGGGGAAGGTCCTTGTCATCAATCTTCCCCTGATCTAGGAGCTTCTCAGCACAGGGACACCGGGTCCAAAAGATATGCTCCCCTCCTGGTTCTTCATTCTTGGTGACATGAGGTCCCCCTTCTCTCTGTATCTTCTCTCTTTTATATCTGAAGAGATTGACTCAAGATACAACCTAATCCGGTAGATTAAATCTTGCCTCATTAGCATAACTGCCTCTAATCCTGCCTCATTAATATCGTAGAGGTTAGGATTTACAACACAGGAAAATCACATCAGATCACAAAATGGTAGACAATCACACAATACTGGGAATCATGGCCCAGCTAAGTTGACACACATTTTGGGGAGACGCAATTAAATCCATAACACATCTCTTATTCTGCCTCTATATTCACTTTCCTTTTATTTGGGTGGTCAATTTCCAAGTGTTAATTTCCATTCTTTTGTATTTATCAAATAACAAAATCTTTTCCAAACTCAACCCCATTCATGAGGAAGGGCAGATGTGAGCCTGGCATTCAATACCAGGAGAAGGTAACACTGGGAGGTGGAGAATCTTTCCCTCTTTGTGTGGTTGCTGAGAGCTGGGACCGTTGTGACAGAGCTAGACTTCTCTGAAAAGCTCAACAGAATGGACACAGAATGAACTGCGTCATAGCTGAGTATCTGTGTTGTTTGGGGTCCTCCAAGAAGCAGACACCAAGCTAAAATTAGACATGCGAGAAACTTATTGGAGAAAACACCCGAGAAGGATAAAGGGGAGGGGCCTGAAGAGGGCAGGGAGAGCCTTCACACCACAGTGTTGATCCAACACTTGTGAAGGAGACAGAAAAAGAAGATGGTAGGAAGAGCTTCAGGATATTGCACAGTTCCAAGAAAGGTCCGGGTAGGCAAATGGGAAATCCTCACTCCGAAGTTGCCACCAGAGAGTTACACATCCCAGGAATGATACCCTCACCATGCTCAATCATTGATAGGAATGCTCATGGGAAGCAAGGCCTCAGCATGATATAGTGGTGGATCCAGACGGGCAGCACCTGGGCTGTCAGTCAACTCTGGGCAACTGTGATAATGGCATGGGAGTGGTGTCTGACCTCCTCCAACCCCACAAGAGGGAAGGAGAATCAAGATCAACAGGGCAAGGCTGACTCTCATGAGGTGGAGGCCAGACAAGCCTCCTCTCTCTGCCATCTTTACCAATTCTGATGCCAACCGTTCCCCCCACTGCACTCTCTACTTCTCTGCTGGGTTTGATGATTCTTTGCAATGGCCACATAGAACTCACAGACCATACTCACGATTATGAGGTTTATTAGGGAAGTACCAGGTTACATTTCAGGCTCAGAAACACTCAAGGATACAGTTCTGCCATCAGGACAGCCTCTACCCACCAGTGCTCACAGGCACACCTCCCCCTGGCCCTTGGTCTCTGCCCAAAGGCACTCACTTTCTTGCTTCGTGGGCCAGGAAGCCCGCTGAGCCATCTCCTGCCGGTCTCTGCTGCCTGAGTGGTGATGGTATCTTCTCTTTTCCGCCTCTGTTGTTGTTAGGGGCCGTCGAGTCAGTTCCGATTCAAATTGACCCTATGTACACTCTCTGGGGTGGCTCATTTCAAGCCCAGAGGGATGGGACAACTGACCAGTCCCTTTGGTGGGCCATAATTACCCTATCACGCTGTCTCACCAAACACCTGAGTGGGAGTTACAAGACCATGGCTAGAAAGACCACACAAAAGTAACCAACAGCACTTCAGGGACTCTGGGCATCTATGGGGGTCGCCAGGAGATCACAAGAGTGATAAGGTGACTTCAGCCTAAACCATTTGCTGGTCCTTGTGATGACAGTTCCCGTTGGTAATGGTCTGTCAGAGGTCGTTTTCTTATACGGCTTGCCTGCTAGCTCCAGGTCTTGTCGGTGGCTTCCAGCAGTGCTTCGTGGTGGCAGCTCTTGCCTGAGGCACCTCCCGTTGACAAGGATTCTTTGTGAACTCACGTCCATAGTGAGCCCTGACCTGGGCCACAGAGTTGCCTAAAAGTGACTGGCCCCAACTACAGCAACTTGAATTATTTCTCCCAGCCAGAGGAGTGGTCTGCTCCTGGCAGACGTTCCTGGTACCTCCAATGAGCCTTTGCTCACACTGTCCCCTGCTCAGGGCACTCCTTCCTTCTCTGTCCCATCAGTGCTACCCAGACTTCAAAGCTCTTCTTTCCTAGAATTCACAAACACGTTGCCTGTGTAACCTGTTTAGCATTCAATCAAGTTATTTCCTCGTTCCTTAACTTTTCATGTGGTGCATATCTCATTTCTTCAACTATATGATAAAGTCTTCATTTGTGATATGTCCTATTCTGTGGAATGACCATGGTATACACTCTTCTGTGGGGCTGAAAAATCAGAAAACCACCGACACCATCACTATTATTTAATAAATATTAAACAAATGAAAATCTGCAGCAACAGCGGGTCCGGTCACTCAGTCACTGTCCCTGGCTCGCTAACTGCTGACCTCATATTCCATATTTGCAGACGCTGATGATTCACTGAGTTGGTATTGGAGTAGTCAGGATGCTAAAAAGTATTCCCTAGTATTTTCTAGTTAAAACAATTTAAAAAATACTGGATTAAACAACGATAAAAATGTTTTCTCCCCTCTGCAATATAGTCTAGAACTTTTAAAAAATATGTTCTTTGTGAATATTAAGTGTTATATTTTAGTTGGATCCGCAACCGACACCCACAGAAGCAGCAGTTGAGAAATCAAACGAACGGGAAAGCTGGACGAATGGAAATGGGCAAGCTGAGGTCAAGAAGGGGAGAATGTTAACGTGTCGCAGGGGTGTCAACCAATGTCACAAAACAATATGTGTATTGTTTAATGAGAAACAAATTTGCTCTGTAAACCTTCACCTAAAGCACAATAAAATATATATATATATATATATATATTTATTAAAAGAAAAAGAAATCAAATGATGTATTGCTTTGGGCAAATGTGCTGCAAAAGACCTCTTTAAAGTGTTGAAAAGCAAAGATGTCACTTTGAGGACTAAGGGGCACCTGACCCAAGCCGTGGGCTTTTCAATTTCGTATGTTGAATCTTCAAGAGTTAATCAGTAGGCAGCATTTACCAAACTTCTTTGACCAAAGAATTTTTTGTTCATGACGTATCTTGAGGGACTGGAAATACCTATTTTTGGAAAGGCCGGATTAAATAACTAACCTTCGCAAGGACAATTTTCATTTGGAAGGGGAATTCCAGAAGGCCAAAAAAGACCTCATGATCTAAGAGTGACCCTGTGTGTGTGGAAATTCAAATTCCTGAGGTGGTGGAATTTCAAACATTAAGAAAGTGAGGAAGGTCAGGAGGAGGAGGAAAGAATACCTTGGCACGTGTCTCATGCATCCTGCTTGATAACGTAGCCTTCCAGCGACCTCACCAGAGCGCATAGTGTTAAGAGCTCTGGTTCTGCAGCATGCTGCCCCGGTTGGCTTCAGACTGCATGTTTGATGGCATGAGTTCATGTTATCGCTCTTCCCTCCTCTCCCCTGCATCAGAACTGAGCTCTCTGCTGGTGAAACATCTCTTGGCGCCTAGAAGAGCAGTCTGAGAAATTGCAGGATCTCCATTCTCAGAGATGATATCCTAACTTTTAGCCTAAAATCAGAATCCTATCTCAAGAGATGTGACATTGGCTGTCTGGTTAGGGACACTCCAAGGTTATCAAGTCCACAAACAGTCATTGAGCAACCCAAACGTGCAAAGTCCGATGCTTTGTTTGCCCAAGTTTTTTTTTTTTCCCCACTGTTTTGGGGGCAGTCTAGATTTATGGAACAAACCTAAATGTGGTGTTTGATAGTTTATATTTAACTAAATGTTACGATCTTTGTCATGGATTGAATTGTGTCCCCCCAAAAATGTGTGTAGCAACTTGGCTCGGTCATGATTCCCAGTATTGTGTGATTGTGTTATCTGATGTGATTTCCTTGTAAATTCTATCACTGTGATGAGGTTATACTGATGAGGTTGACAAGATTAGATAGTGTCTTAATGCAGTCTCTCTTGAGATATAAAAGAGAGAAGTGAGCAGAGACACATGGGAATCTCATACCACCAAGAAAGCAGTGCCAGGAGCAGAGCGTGTCCTTTGGACCTGAGGTTCCTGCGCTGAGATGCTTGCAGACCAAAGGAAGATTGATGACACGGACCTTCCTCCAGAGCCAATGAAGAAAGCGTTCCCCTGGAGCTGACGCCCTGAATTTGGACTTGTAGCCTACTGGACTGTAAGAGAATGGACTTCTCTCTGTTGAAGCATCCACTTGAGGTATTTCTGTTGGAGCAGCACTAGATGACTAAGACAATCTTATTTCGAGCACTAATAAAAAGCTAAGTAAGCTCTTTGTTCAGGTTTTAACTAAAACTTTTTTTTTTAATAGTTGTGCATATGATGGTATCATGCTGTGTTCCTAATGCTTTCTGCTTCAGAAGATCGTTGCGTAGTCCGTTATCAGAAACTCTCTCCAAACATTTGGGGGTCTGTTGTGGAACACCCAGTCTTAACCATTAGATTGTGGTCATCAGTTCTTTATGGATTCCCGCAGCCAGTGCATGTTAATAAATGTGGTTCATATATTCATTTTAAATGATCAACACTAAAGAAATTTTATGGATGCTTTTCAAGTAGGAATATGTCACCTCCCATTTAAACTTCTCTTTCGAAGATAACATTATAATTACTATTAATGCAATTCTCTTTTCCCAGCACTCAGTAGTGCTTAATAGACATGGTTTTGCTAATAGTGCTTTGTTATAAACTTTTCCAAAGGGTAGATGCAATTATCAATATCTAATGACAAAGAGAAGAGCAGCATTCATGATTTCTTTAGTAAAAAACCCATTGCTGTCAAGTCGATTCCAACTCATAACGACCTGTAGGACAGAGTAGAACTGCCCCATAGGGTTCCCAAGGAGCAGCTGGTGGATTCGAACTGCTGATCTTTTGATTAACAGCAGTTGCTTTTAACTACTACGCCACTGGGTCTCCAATTTCTTTATATATACTCATAATAGGCCAACTTATTAGGAGGCCTTGGCAAATGGCCTCCTAATAATCCTCTCTGCTTTTTTTCATTGGGAAATATCCTCTCTCCTTTTTTTCATTGGGGAAGTGGTTTGATTACTGAGCTGAGACTGGGCTGGCTCCTCTGCTGTATCTTATTTTTGGATGGATAGAGAAGTGGGCATCTTAACCTGGCTGTACCTTGTGAGAGGTTGATCTGTGGGCAGCTGGACAATAAGGAGATAATATGGTGTACATTCTCCAGCCCAACCCTGTGGATGAAATTTGACGCCTGTGAAAAGAACTGTAGGAAGAAGCTGAAGGAACTGCTTTAGCCCAAGGACGGGTGACGGGCCAGGAGGTGGGTCCATTGTCTCAGGGTCCTGGGTGAGAAAGGAACCATCTGCAGGTTGACTATATGTCCCAGTGTGTCCGGGACAGACCCAGTTTATACTTTCTATCCTGGGAACTGAATTAGGTTTCCTTTTCACTCTCAAGGAGCCCTGGTGGTGCAATGGTTAAGAGCTCGGCTGTTAACCAAAAGGCTAGCAGTTCAAATCCACCAGCTGTTCCTTGGAAACCCTATGGGACAGCTCTACTCTGTCCTATAGAGTAGCTAAGAGTTAGAATCTAGGCAACGGAACAGGATTTTCACTCTGAAAAGTGGCCAAGTTAGGGAAATAAATTACATGTTTGCTCTGGACATATAGCTAGGCAGAAGAACTTCACTCTTTTGTCCACAAGGACAGCACTGGGTGCCTCTGAAGCTCAGAGGGCTGAAGCAAAGGCAGGGGTGTTCTGGCACCTAGGAGGTCTGTGGCTTTAGGAGCATTGGGGTGGTCCCCTGATCCTTCTCACAGTGACCAGCATCCCCCAAATGGCTCCACAGGCAGCAGGTCTCACTCAGAGGCTGCAGTGGAAGAACAGTTGCCGATCTGTTTGTGAACCATGGGGAAACTCCCTGAGAACCGCCTCAAATACTGGGAGAAGCCCGTCCTCTGTTAGGAGGGAAATTTTTGTGATGTGACCTCACTTGGTCTCCCGGGCTGGCGAGGCCCAGGGAAATGAATACATGGGCTCTGGCAGTCATTATATGTGCAAAATGAGAGCACATTTCAATTCTGAGAATTATTTGTTTAGTAGTTTCAGGAACATTTGGAATGGGAGAGGTTCAATTACAGTGAACCTTCTGAAGTTTCCCCAAGTTAAACCCAAACCCAAACCCATTGATTCCGACTCATAACAACCCTATAAGACAGAGTAGAACTGCCCCACGGGGTTTCCAAGGAACGGCTGGTGGATTACAAATGCTGACCTTTTGGTTAACAGCTGAGCTCTTAACCACTGTGCCACCAGGACTCCAAGTTACATGGATCTAAGTAATGTGGATTCCTTTATCAAACAGTCGAGTCTATCAATCTATCAGCCTGAATCTTGTCTTTGGAAACCCTGTGGTTCCTGCCTTCTGCAGTCACCGGAGAGTCCCCACAGTGATGAGAAGATGAGAATGACGACTCCGTTCACCCCAGGAGTGGAGCCAGGTTTGAGAATAACTATAGCGCAGTTTTGAATGATTACCTCACGCTCTCCCTTTACGGGATCAAGCCCTTTGGATTTATTTTTATTACGTTACAGAACCCAAACCTTTCTCAGCACAGGAATAAAAAGAAAACCACCATAAGTAGTTTGCATCATGGGTTTGATATTTCGTTGGTTCTCGGAGAAGTGCCTTAAGTTTACACGTGCTTCACCACGGTTTAAGATAAATGTTTGCCTTTGGTGATTTAAACTTTGGATTGAAAGGGATGTCTGAGTTAGTTCCCTGAATAAGTTAATTTAAAAATAAAGACTAAAGTGACCTCAAAGAAAGGATGTGCTTTTTCAGGGTGAATAATTATTCCTTACCCTCTCTACTGCCTACATTTTTTTTTTATTGGAATGTATCGGCTGCTTCCTTAGAGTATATTAATAAAAATTATTTTTTTCTTCTTCTCTACGTTTTTTTGTGCCGGGATACGCATCCCTAAAGAAAGGCACTAAGTTCTTTTGAGCTTTTTATTCTCCTTAGCACAATAACTAGCAATTGTAGGTATCTCTTGAAGGTCCTTTGTACTAACGTGCTTTCATTTTATATTGTAATTTTGTTTCTGGGGCACTGACTGTGAATATTCTGAATTATTTTACTTTTGAATAATCTGCTGATGTTATTTTCCTAATGTTTTTATATGTAAATTTTTCCAAGTTTGTGTATTTTATATTTATATTACCTTTTTCATTATATCCTGTCCTAAATAGAAGAAACCATCTTTATTATCGGATTTTTCCATTGCAATCTGAGATTTTTTTTTTTTAATGTATCTAAGAAGAAAAGAAAAAAGTTGAAAAATAGTTGTTTAGGGTTGATTGGAATATTTTGGGTATGGAAATTATCTATTGCATCTTTTTAAAATAACAGTTATGTAATTATAAAATCTAGGGACCCTGGTGATGCAGTGGTTAAAGCACTCGGCTGCTAACTGAAGGGTTGGCAGCTCGAATTCTCCAGCAGCTCCACAGGAGAAAAGACCTCATGATCTGCTCCTATAAAGATTACAGCCTAGAAAACCCTGTGGGAGAGTTCTCCTCTGTCCTGTTGGGTCGCTATGAGTTGGAATCAACTCCACGGCATGCAACAGCAACAAATTATAAAATATATACACGCCCCAGGCCTTTTGCTTTTCTTACTTAGCTGAAGTAACCTATTCGGCTATGCTCTTTGATGTATCTTCCACCTTCCGCTGGAACTTATTCATTTTCCTGAAATACTAAACTCTCTTTCTCTTGACCGCCTTCTTCACTTCTGCCTACTAACACCATCAAACCAAACCAAACCCACTGCTGTCGCGTCCATTCTGACGCATAGTGACTCTGTAGAACAGAATAGAGCTACCCCACAGGCTTTCCGAGGCTGTAATCTTTATGGAGCAGACTGCCACATCTTTCTCCCACGGAGCAGCTGGTGGGTTTGAACTGCTGCCCTTTGAGTTACCGGCTGAGCGCTTTAACCACTGTGCCACCAGAGCTCCTTACTCACACCATCAGTCTTTCCTTGTTCTTAAAAACAAACAAAAAACACCACCACTCTTCCCACAGTCTTGTGACTTCCTTTACTACCAAACAACTTGAAAAAGCTCTCCCTGCCTACTTGGTTTCAATAACCCCTCCCTTACCGTTTGACTTTTGCTTAAAACCCTCTGCCTTTGATCTCTCAAAGGTCACAGCTAACAGCCAATTTTCTGACACCCTGCCATGGCCTCCCAACTCTCTGAGCACTTGATGATATTAATCACACCCATCTCTTTCTGGAAATCATTTCCTTTTGATCCTCATGGTATGATTCTGTTCATGATCCCTAGACCACTATGACTCATCACCAGTGCCCTCAATTTATTAAGACATATTCATCCAGGTTCCAGCCTATAAGTTAGGAAAAAATAACAATTTCATCACGTAAACACTTAACATCGGGGTGCAATAAAAATGGCATAGGATTTTCTGTTTATTGAACACTTTCATCATCAGAGTTCCCTAAAGTTAAGCGAGGCTTCTGGTTTTGATAGCAGGTGCCCTGTGGGCTTCAGCTCCCTAACGCACAGGAGGCTAGAACCTTCAGTGATTTAGTGGAAGAGTAAGAACAAAACTATGGAGCGATGCTATGCAGTTTTAATCATCCCCTGAGCATTATCTGTTACAAAAAGAGAAACATTAAGACTTAAATGAAGCCTCTCTATGATTGATGTCGAGTAATAGGGCATTGTATCCTCTTAGATATATTTTCAAGTGATTTAAAGGTTAAGAGCTACTTATTTTTAGTACTTCTGATCTTCTACATATTGTTCAGTGATGGAAAGCCCTATACTCATACTCTCTGATGTGCTTCATAACAGTTCAGCAAAATCTATTCTCTCTCTTTTCTCTACATAAATGTTACTTACATTCTTTCAAATCATATTTATTCAATCAACGTTTCTTGAGTTCTTACTATGGATGAGATCCTGTCCTAGTCACTGAAGATATAAAAATTAATAAGATACCACTCTTATTCTGGCTTGGAGTCCCTTGGGGGAGACAGACACACAGTAAAATATTTATGAAATACTTGAGGTGAGACTATTGTCTGCTCAGTAAAGTTGAGAAACAACTCCCCCATCACTTCATGGAACTGGAAACTGGTTTGGTTTTGGGTTTAGCTGCATATCATTGGGCTAGTCATTTAAACTCTCTAAATGACTGCAAGAAGGATAGGTAGTTGGAAAATATGACCTTGAAATGATATGACCAACAACTTCTTATTACAAATATCTTTTTTCAACAACACAAACAGCAGCTGTACACATTGACCTCGACAGATGGAATACACAGGAATCAAATCAACTGTATCTGTGGAAAGAGACGATAGAAAAGCTTAATATCAATCAGTCAGAGCAAGGCCAGGGTGGACTGTGGAACAGACCATCAATTACTCATATACAAGTTCAAGTTGAAGAAAATTAGAACAAGCCCGCAGGAGCCAAAGTACGCCCTTAAATATCCCACCTGAATTTAGAGACCACCTCAAGAATAGATTTGACACTTTGAACATTAATGACTGAAGAACAGGTGAGTTGTGGCGTGACATCAAGGACGTCATACATGAAGAAAGCAAAAGGTCATTAAAGAGACAAGAAAGAAAGAAAGGTCACAAATGGATGTCAGAAGAGACTCTGAAAGTTGCTCTTGAATGTAGAGTTGCTAAAGCAAATGGAAGAAATGATGAAGTAAAAGAGCTGAACAGAAGATTTCAAAGGGTGGCTCGAGAAGACAAAGTAAAGTATTATAATGAAGTGTGCAAAGACCTGGAGCTAGTAAACCAAAAGGGAAGAACACACTCAGCATTTCTCAAGCTGAAAGAACTGAGGAAAAAATTCAAGCCTTGAGTTGTAACAGTGAAGGATTCTACGGGGAAAATATTAAATGACCCAGGAAGCATCAAAAGAAGATGGAAGGAATACACAGTCACTGTACCGAAAAGAATTGGTCGACACTCAATCATTTCAGGAGGTAGCATATGATCAAGAACCGATTATACTGAATGAAGAAGTCCAAGCTGCAATGAAGGCATTGGTGAAAAACAAGGCTCCAGCAATTTACAGAATACCAAGTGAGATGTTTCAACAAATGGATACAATGTTGGAAGCACACACTCATCCATGCCAAGAACTTTGGAAGACAGCTACCTGGCCAATCAACTGGAAAAAATCTATATTCAAATCTCTTCCAAAGAATGGTGATCCAATGGAATGCAGAAATCATCAAGCAATATCATTAATATCAAGCACAAGTAAAATTAAGCTGAAGATAATTCAAAAACGGTTGTAGCTGTGCATCAACAGGGAACTGCCAGAAATTCAAGCCAGATTCAGAAGATTCATGCAAAAGCTGGGCAATGAGTAAGGAAGACCAAAGAAGAATTGACGTCTTTGAGTTATGGTGTTGGCGAAGAGTATTGACTATACCATGGACTGCCGAAAGAATGAACAAATCTGTCTCGGAAGAAGTACAGCCAGAGTGCTTCTTAGAAGCAAGGATGGTGAAACTACATCTCATATACTTTGGACATGTTATCAGGAGGGATCAGCCCCTGGAGAAAGACTTCATGCTTGGCAAAGTACAGGGTCAGTGAAAAAGAGGAAGACCGTCAACGAGATGGATTGACACAGTGGTTGCAACAATGGGTTCAAACATAACGATTGTGAGGATGACGCAGAACCCAGCAGTGTTTCATTCTGTTGTACAGAGGGTCGCTGTGTGTCAGAACTGACTCGACGGCACCTAACGGCAACAACAACAAACTGTGAGAAAATAAATTTCTGTTTGTTAAAGCTGCCCACTCAGGCTATTTCTGTTACAGCAGCACTGGATAGCTAAGACAGTGGGAAACAGCATTCCATGTTGATGTGAATTTGAGCAAACGTGGAGAGGTGGAAATGTACATGTCATATGTTGAATCAGTCAGCTTTATCAGCGTGGAAATCTATTACATAAGATGAGGTGAAAGACATCTGGTCTAGCTAGTAGAAAAAAAAGACAAGTTAAGCTAATAAATTTAGAAAAAACTGCCTAGAGGCCAGCCAGACCTTGTGGGAAGGGAGAGAGAAAACAATAAAGGCACTGGGCAGAGCTCTGCTCTGGTTCATGATTTTTTAACTACAAGAGTGAGTGTAGCTGAGGCACCGTGGGCTTCTGACCAGGTCTGGTTAAAAGCTATTTGTCAAAACTGATTTGTACATTGTCACCCTTGCTCTGCCAAGAGGATCTCTGCTTTATGGTAATGGCATTAAGTGCAAACAAACTTAGCACGACATGGGGCTAAATCTGTGGTTTGTAAAGTTTCCTTGGGGAAAGTTTTGGAGCCCTGGTGGCACAGTGGTGAAGAGCTCAGCTGCTAACCGAAGGTCAGCAGTTTGAATCCACCAGGCTCTCATTGGAAACCCTATGAGGCAGTTCTACTCTGTCCTGTAGGGTCACTATGAGTTGGAATTGACTGGACTGTAAATGTTGTTTGGTCTTGGGGGATGGTATCTGTCACGGGTGAAGAGAGATTGCTGCCTTGTTGCTTCTTTCGCTGAGTGGCTGGATTCAGGGTTGGATAAAGAATCTTGGAGTATTTTATTCACGATTGTCTTGTCTACACTGCTCTGGCTTTGCTGCTTATAAAGACCTAGAATTCAGAAACCTAGGACTTAGGAAAGGTGAAAAGCCACTTTTCTCATGCCTGCTGCTGGGATTGCTGATTTGTGTAGAGGCGTAGAGGGAGGTGAGGTCAGAAAAATGAGTAAAGTACCGATTTTATAGGACCTTAAATATGTGCTTAAAAAAGTTGGAAAAAATAGGCCGTGTGTGTATATGTTGCTCTGGATTTGGGGAGGGGTTATATGCAAAAATGTGATTTACTGATAAGCACATGAGTAGATGGATTGATGGTCTGGAGAACAAAAAGTACATGACATGGCAGGTGTCCTCCACACCATCATTCAACATAAAATTACTACATGCAAACTACTGCGCTGATGGAGTCAGAAGAGGTAACGTCAACAACAGTTCTTTCCTAGCCTGGTGTTGACACATGGGACAGGTAAGTAGCAATAAGAAGCAGTTTGAGATTAAAAGACAGAGAGTTAATGCAACCAAGTCTCAGTAAGTGATAAATGTAGAACAAAGTCAGCTAGGTATGGCTGTTTGAGGAAGCTATGGTTTTGCCCCTTATTCTTCAAAGAGCCTTAATATAAGCATTTAATACTTTTTCTAAATATAAAAATGGAAGCATTGACAGTTTTAGTTTTAGCT
Organism: Dugong dugon; assembly: GCA_030035585.1. Classification (NCBI taxonomy): domain Eukaryota; kingdom Metazoa; phylum Chordata; class Mammalia; order Sirenia; family Dugongidae; genus Dugong; species Dugong dugon. The sequence goes on from CM057479.1 coordinate 71,059,516, forward strand.
GAAAAATTATGTTTTCATTTAACACTGGATAAGAAAATCTGGTCATTTGAGTACTTTTTTTATCTGGAGTTCCTGGGAAGCACAAACAGTTAACGTGCTCAGCTGATAACCAAATGGTTAGAGGTTTGAGTCTACCCTAGAGGTGCCTTGGAAGAAAGACCTGGTGATCTATTGCTGAATAATCAGCCACTGAAAACTCCATGAAGGACAGTTCTACTCTGACACATGGGGTCACCATGAGTCAGAATCAACTCGACAGCAACTGGTTACTGGTTTACTTTTGTCTTAGTTATCTATTGCTGCTATAATTCCAAATTCAGAGTACCAGCTCTCAGGGAAGGCTTTGTCTCTCGGCTCTGGAGGAATGCCCTTGCCTCTTTTGAGTTTCTGCTCCTGGTGAGGCGTTTCTCTTCCCCCATCTCTGCTTGCTAGCTACCATTTAATCCCTTTTATATCTCAAGAGATATTGACTCAAGATATACCCTACACTAATCCTGCCCCATTAACATAACAAAGACAATCCATTCCCAAATGAGATTGTAACCACAGACATAGAGGTTAGAACTCATGACACATGTTTTTTGGGGACACAATTCAATCCATAACAACTTTCTTTACCCAGCAGCTCCTAAGGTAGTATGTCTTGATTCATGTACTCCCTTAAACTTTACAATGGTAATTCCTGAGAGTGATAATCCCTTTAAAAGTTGTTCCTGTAGTTATTCTTCCATTAGTAGAGCAGATATTTAATATTTGTGGTAGTCAATATGAGTTCACCATATCAGCTACTGATACTTCATGCTTTGTTTTGGGTCCAGTATACCTGAAGAATATGTAGAGAAGCTGGGGAGAAAGGAAGTATCACGATAAGGCAGAACTAAAGCCCTTGGTCACTTCTGTCCTCTGACCTCTGTACCAATCTCAGGCTGTCACTTCTAGGTGTCCTGATTTCCTGCTCCCATGTCTGAGGGCTGTGAATCAGCAGAGCTTCTATTTGAGAAGCTGATTAAGAGGATGGATGGATGGATGGATGGAAAGGCTTATGGATTTGGTCTACTGGAAAATGGATGGAAAGCAGGGTTTTTTTTGTGAGGAGTGAGGCTAAAGCCTGCAAAGTGATATTGTAGGAGGGAGTGAGTGCAGGCAGAGTGAGTGACACAAGGGACACAGAGGAGGGTCAGTGTGGAGGCAAAGACCGCTAAGTTAGGGAAGCTGTATGTAAGAGGCTGCAAGGTGACAGAGGAGAAAGGAGGTGAATCAATTAAGAGAGGGAGTAACCATGAGATTATAGGGAAATGAGGTGCTAATTACAACCACCGCCTAAGAGCTGCATTTTGAAAAGCTGAGTCACTTCAGGGATTAAAAAAAAATGTCCTGTGATCATGACTGCACAGAAGAGGCAGTCACGGGTACAGGGAATTCATTTTGTTTGAATGGAGTTGGTGGTGGAGAAGAATTAGGAGCAGATTGCTGTGATGTGTAAATCTACCCGGAGATCAGCAGAGAGAATGGGATATAAAAACTGTGGGGGAAATACATTGTGGATTGTAGAGATAAAAGGATGATTTCTTTCGCAGTAGAGTGAAGTGACTGAGTCTGAGGCACTTAATTGTGAAAGATTTTAGCAGCCGTAGCTCTTAACCACTGGACCACCGGGTTCCATTTATATACAGACATCATAAGGCACGTTTCCCACACCCACGCCCAGGGAAAAGACAGTTAATGAAGAGAGGAAGTACCAATGCAGTTATTTTCTCTTCTTTCAGATTATTTAAAGATTGAAAATCAGAGCTGCATTACGCTATAAATATCGGTTACTGAATAAACCAATGAACACTTTTCTATGACAATTTTTAAAATAAAGCGTTAGTTCCACAATGTTTGAAAAGTTTCGCTGGTTGTTTTTTGATTAGTAGAGTAGATATTTAATATTGGATAATTTAATATTTAATAAAGATCTATTGACAATATTCACAATATAATGAATGTGGAATGTGTCCCAAGGGTGTAATATTTGCTTGTTCTAAATTTAAAGCCTCAGCCTATATCATTCTTAATGTGATATAATGTGATGGTATTTTAAATTAATGAATAATTGACAAAACTGAATGCAAATAAAAGAAAAAAAAATGATACGTAACCTTTTTTTTTTAGTGGATAAATACGTTTGTCTACAGAATCTGCATCTTTGAGTTATACATTTTTTTTCTTCTCAGTATATTCATTTAAGTCAGATTCACGCTTCACTTTTATAGATTCATTTGTGAGCGGGTAGGGAGTTATAGAAAATTTTAATTTTCATTTAGCTCTTAAGGATTATGCCATCTAGAAAAGCATAAAGAAACTTCCTGCCAGAGGAAACATCTCTTGACTGGAGAAAACCTATTGCTTCCTGTAGGAAGCGACGCCCCCTGCTGTGATATCTGGGAACAGACAAGCAGAAGCCCGTGGCTGAGCCTTGTAAACTGTGGAGGTTTTCCTAGAATTAATAGTGCTGAGATGATCTTCTTTTCAGATCCTGTATCAGATGAGTGAACACTTTCACTGTCAATATAATGGTCCCTAAAAGAAAACAGCAGTCATCTTCAGTATATGGATACGTACCTTTTCCTGTTCCTTTCAAGAATTCTTTAAGTAGAACGTTGCTTCGTATGTTATTCTATCGCTTAGCGCAGGCTTGCTTCTGCTTGGGCATCAGTTATACTTCACTGTATTAACACTTTTCCACCTGGCTGGCAGAACTCCAGCAGAAAGCGCATTTTCAAAGGATATCTGCTTATGAGTACTCAAAAGGTTGAATTGTTTCAAAATTTCACCTCTTATTTTAACAAGCAAATGTACATATCTTCATGATTTCAAAGAAGTGCTGTTTATGGACCGTAGAAACCGTCTGTAAAGTACCAGTAAGGTACTCCGAGTGAAATGACTGGGGTAGAGAATCAGTAGCCTGTGCTGAAGAGGATGGACCTCCGTCTGTGATGTTCCCTCCCAGGAGCGTTTCTAAACAAGAGATAACAGGCGTCTGTGTTCTTCACAAGCTTTAAATGCGTTTGTCTTAAATAGCACCACAACTGGCTAGCGTATAGAAACACTTCTTTTAATTTTTCTTTCTAATTAGAGTGGGCTGATGAATCTGAAGTTTCTTGCTGGCCCTCCTATTGAGTCAGTAGAGGGAGCTAGAGTTGCCTAACCATCCACCCTGCCCTAGGATGCTTCAGGGAGGCAAGAAAATGTGATGGAGCCAGCGAGCCTCCTTAGTCTTCCAAACAATTGAAATAGGTGCAGTGAGCGTAGCGGTTTTCTGAATCAGATACGGCAAGGCTTCTCTTAAGTGTTTTGGTTTTTCACAAAGAAAAGACTTACACTGAACCATTTTCAAACGGAGCCTTTATGATTTCCCATTATAAAGGGCAAAATTAGGTACTGCACAGTCTACTTGTACACCGTTCTCCTTGGAAATACATTGTGAGTTTAATTGTTATCTTGGCACTGGTGTGTGAGTTCATATCTAGAAGTAATAAATTGCTGGATTTTGTCTCAATTCTCATTAAGTTCCTTGGTCTAAGCCACTGTATTCTCTCTCCTGGAGACTTGTAATAGGTACTTAACTGGTCTCTCTGCTTCCCCTGTTAACCCTCTGTGCTCTGTTTTCACCACGGGGCTAAAGCGATCCTTTACAAACAAGTCATTCTGCTGAAAAATCTTCACATGGATCCCTAACTCAGAGAAAAAGACAAAGTCCTTACAGGCACCTCCAAGGTCCTATCCCATTTGGTGCCTCTACCTCTCTGCCCTCATCCCCTTCCCCTCTCCCTCTGCTCACCCTGCTCTCTCCACCTGTCCCCCCTGCAGTTTCTCAAATGCTCAAGTTCGTGACTTTGCACTGGCTGTTCCCTCTGCTGGAATGCTTTTCCAGGATGCTAACTGGAACCTCCTTAAGTTGTGCTGAGATATCACTCTGCAATAGGCCCAGGTCAGGCTTGTTTCCCCTTCCCCTGCCCTGTTTTTTCCTATAACATTTAATAACTTTCTAAAGGACTCTATTAGTTATTTATTATGCTTATTATTTTTTGTCTGTCTCCAGCCCATTAGACTTTTAGCTCTGAGGGAAAGGATTTTTTTTAGGTTTTAATTCTGAGATGATCATTGATTCACGAGCAGTTGTAAGAAATTATACAGAGAGAACCTGTATATCAGTCACCTAGGTTCCCTCAATGGAAACATCTTGCAAAACTATAGCACATCATCACAACGGAGAAATAGACATTGTTACAATCCACAGGTCGTATTCAGATTTTGCCAGTTTCATGCGTGTGTAGCTCTACGCAATTTTATGATGTGCAGATTAGTGTGACCACGGCCACAGACACACACAACAGCTGCCTCACAAGGATCGACGGGGGTAAGGGAATTTGTTTGCTTTATTCATTGCGCTATTTCAATGCCCTGGCACACAGTGAGTCCTCGATAAATTCTGGCTTAATAAGGAAATCAAGTTATTTATGCAGGAGAACTTCCAGAAAAATATTATAAGCATTGGGTCCGTAAATAGTTTGAAACCATGCTCGAGTTGGGTTTTTTTGGTTGTTGTTAATTTAAAATCTGTTTATAATATAGTATATATAATATGTACTCACTGGTCTGCTGTTTCTAAAAGGAATGGTTATTATGGTGTAGTAACTGGAAATGTGACTTAATATAAATCCTAAAAGCATTGCAGCTCAAGGGCGTAGAAAAACAGTGATGTAATATTGGTAGAAAAACACTATCCTTTACTGTCTAACTCTACACTGAAATGTAGTATTTTGGGGAAATAAAAACCAAATGTCTCACTGAGAAGCTAACCGCATTTTAAATACATACCAGAAAAGTAGTAGGAGAGCAATTCTTCATTATAAAACTAGCAAGCCATCTTGCGGTCTTACTGTCTTTTCCCGAGGGGCTTCATTAATATAGCAAAACTGGAAGCCAACCAAGTCTTTTCCCACAGGGACAATATTCTAATCATTATTATTGACCTAATTTTTTTTTTTTTAAATGCTGTAGCAAGAATGATGGCTCCTCAATTTCATTTGTTAATTTATGAGACAGCTGAAGTTGCTTAATCTGGAAACAAAGAGAGTTTTTCTGATTATAAACTTCCTTGGCACGTTCCTATCAAGATGATTCTCCGTACACGGGCATTAAGACCCAGCAGGTTGTTCGCAAAACGGTAAGCCCTTTTCTTCTCAGCTTTTATACTAAGAGTTAAGGTTAATAACTAAAATCAATCTGACTTCTTCTCCTTATTTTTTTAATTTAATCTCTTGTAGCCTTGGAGGACATTATTTAGTTGATCAGAAAAACAAAACAAAAACACATCAAAACTGAGAGCCGGTGTAACCTTGCAATGCGGCTCTCTGAGGTCCTTGCGTGGTGCAGAAGGTTTGCATTTGTCTGCTAGCCTAAAGGAGCACTGGTGGCGCAGCGTTTAAGAGCTCGGCTGCTCACCAAAACATTAGCAGTTCAAATCTACCAGCCGCTCCTGGGAAACACTATGGGGTAGTTCTGCTCTGTCCTATAGGGTCGCTATGAGTTGGAATTGACTCCACGGCAACGGGTTTACTACCCTAAAGGTTTGAACCTACCCAGCGGCACCACAGAAGAAAGACCTGGCAATCTGCTTCCACAAAGATACAACCGAGAAAACCCTATGGAGAAGTTCTATTTGCAGTACGAGGTTGGCCATGAGCTGGCATCGACTTGATGGAAATGGGTTTTGCTTTTGTTTTTTATATTTAGCCACTTCTTAAGCACTTTTTATTTTGAGCTAGAGATGTTTCCAGTTTGGGTGATGTCTGAATTAATTTTGATGACTTCATTTTTTAATCTCAATCATGTCTCATTAGCTTGCGTAGAATGTTAGAGAAAAATGCAGCTAAATCATGTGAAATTAAAAAATCATCTTAGGCCTTTAAAAATATTTAAGTTAGGAAGTTGAAGAAAATATCAGATATTTAGCTGGAGAAGAATTTCATTAGATGAGAAGTATTAAAATAAATTATAAACAAAAAGATGTGATGAGAATGGAAACCTTTTGTATTTCAAAGGTAAACTGGGAGTTGGGGACTTACATAAAACAAATAAACAGGTAAAAAGCTATATCCTTTGTCTATGAAACACTCTTTATAGAGTTCTGTGTCTTTGTCTTCAGCACTGTTGTAAATACTTTACACGGTTTATCTCATTGCAATTTGAAAGTATGTATCAAGAGCCTTAAAAATGTTATCGTTTTGACCAAATAATTTACCTCTGGGACTCTACTCAAGTCAATAATTAATAAGAGGACTTGATGCACTTACTGATGAAGATCAAAAACTACAGTCTTCAGTATGGATTACACCTCAACATAAAGAAAACAAAAATCCTCACAACTGGGCCAGTAAACAACGTCATGATAAACAGAGAAAAGATTCAGTAAAAAACAGAAGACTGTCAACGAGATGGATTGACACAGTGGCTGCAACAATGGGCTCAAACGTAACAATGATTGTGAGGATGGGGCAGGACTGGGCAGTGTTTTGTTCTGTAGTACATGAGGTCGCCATGAGTCATAACCGAATTAACGACACCTAACAAGAACAACAAATGTAAAATATGATATAGTTTGATCACAACTATGAAAAAAAGACATAGTAAAAATTCTGGATAGAAAAATAGTTTCTTCAGGTGATATTATTGGCATACTTAGAAAATTATATAATTTATATAGCTATATAAATTACAATAATATTTTTCCCCAAATTATAAAATAAGTTTGCATTGCTTTTATAAAAAAAAATCCATGACAAAGAGTTTCTTAGCTCAGGAATTAATTTATTATAAAGCCCTCAATTTAAGATGTGAACTCAGAACTCTGTTTTCAAGTTTTTCCTAAACTGTTTTAATAAAAGTAACAACAACAACAAACCCATGAAGTTGGCACTTTTGTTATCCTCCTTTGAGAGAAAAGAGAACTAAAGCAGAGAGAAACTAAGTAACTTTCCCAAAATCACACAGCAAGTCCAGGATTGAGCTAGGATTCACACCAAAGCCTGTCCTTTAACCACCACATTATACTTGTATTGCCAGTACTACTTTGAAAGAGATTAGGGCCAGAAAGAACACAAGACTTGGAAATCAGAGGACTTGGCTTTATAAGGAACCCTGGTGGCGCACTGGTTAAGAGTTTGCCTGCTAACCAGAAAGGTCGGCAGTTCGAGCACTCAGTCGCTTCTTGGAAACCCTACGGGGCAGTTCTACGCTATCCTGTAGGGTTGTTACGAGTCGGAATCAACCCGACAGCAACAGGTTTGTCTTTGTATACCAGCTTCTGTATCACTGATTAGTTGCTTGACTCTGGGTAAGATCAATTTCCCAATCCGAACAATAAGCATAATAATACCCATCTCAGAGAAATTTGGTCTCTAGCCGTTATGACAGTCTGATAAATATTAGTTGAATCTGAATACAAGTTATCTACAAATGTTGGCCATTTTACTAAAGAATATAGAAAAATCTTTTAAAGTTAAATATTTAACATTTATTTTGAACTGGTAATAAATGCATATGACATCTTTAAGGGGTATCTATAAAAGATGAATCAGTATACATTTACCCTACACATTGGTTACTATTTGACTTTTGTCTGTAAATTAGGTGAGTTCTTCCTGCATTAGCTTTTTGCTGGAGGTTCATGCAACGGGGAGACCAGGACCCTATTCCAGAGCAGCAGACATTTCCGATGTGATTCAGTGTTGGCGTCTGTCAATACTTTTCGCTTTTTTCCCCCAAAGACCAATCAGGGTTAGCACTGCAGGGCTTCTAATAAGGTCGAGGATCTCTCTTACCCTTGCCTCACTGACGGTGGTGGGGTTGTTAGTTGCTGCTGAGTGGACACCAACTCATGGAGATGCCACATGTAGGAAGTAGAATTGCTCCATAGGGTTCTCAAGGCTGTGACCTTTGGGAAGCACATCGCCAGGCCTGTCTTCTGAGGCATGTCTGGGTGGGTTCAAACGTCAGGCTTTCAGTTAGCAGCTGAGCCCTTAACTGTTGGTGCCACCAGAGGATTACTTCCTGCAAATACGGTGCTGTGTGCTTTATCATTCAGCCTTCTTTCCTCTGCCTTTCAGAGCCATATTGGGAGCAGAGAAGCTTCCATCACCAGATCTGCCATCTTTTTCTTTTTTTAAATTGTGCTGTAGATGAAGATTTACACATCAAATTGGTTTCTTATTAAACAATTAATATACATATTACTTTGCAATACTGGTTGCCAACCCCATGACCTGTCAACACTCTCCCTTCTCAACCTTGGGTTCCCCATTACCAGCTTTCCTGTTCCCTCCTGCCTTCTCGTCCTTGCTCCTGGGTTCGTGTGCCCCTTGAGTCTGGCTTTGTATTATGGGCCCGTCTAATCTTTGTCAACCATGGTTTTCTTGATGCCATTATTAAGAGTTTGTTTGTGTTGCAAGTCACTTTCTGTTCTTCTTTTGTTAGTATTGTTTGCCATTGTTTTCTGGGGGTGTGGAGCTGCAGAAATCTTCCTTCCACATCTTCCTACACACGTTTAACCTTCACTGTTTTTGGTGGCCCTTCTACTATTGGAGCCCTGGTGGCTAGTGGTTAACAGCTCAGCTGCTAACCAAAAGTGCAGCAGTTCGAATCCACCAGCTGCTCCTTGGAAACCTAATGGGGCAGTTCTACTCTGTTCTATAGGGTCGCTATGAGTTAGTAGTGACTCGATGGCAATGAGTTTGGGTTTTTTATTTTTCTCCTATGTCTTAATTTGAGTTTCTGCTTATTTTCTGGATTCATCAAACTTGCAGTTTGAGTTTTGTTTCTTAGTCTTCTCAAGGCTTTTGGGTGATTTCTTAGAGGGAAATGGGAAACCCAACCTTCCTCTATTACAATTACAAGGTTTCTGTAAACATAAGTAATTACTTTTCAGTTACTTTCACAAAATAATTGTGGTAAACGGTAAGAGATCCTGAAGATCTTCTGGGATTTTGACTTATTCTTGATCTGCTCCAAAATGAACTGACTATATTCAACATTTATCTGTTATTCACTTCTTGCTAGCCCCTTCTCCTTGTTATTTGGATAATAATTTCCTGATCTTCTATTCGTTTGATTTTCTTTCTTCTCTCTCTCTTTTTTTTTCCCCCTTCATTGCAGGATAAGTTTATATGTAGTGCTGATTCCATAATAATGAACTAAATGGAGAAATCTAGAATAAGGATAAGGTGAGCTTGGGAAAGCCATGGAAAATGAGACACAAAGGACGCAAGTGGCTTTGACTACGGCTACTGCCAAGCAGACAGAAACCGCTCAAGTGGGGCAAGTGAGCCTGAGTTGTTTTCAATGGGAGTCTTTAGGATTTGGGCTCAGGTAAACTGTGGGTGGGTGTTCACATACCAACTCCCTGTCTTGCAAGCATAGAAAACAGGAAGTCTCTTGACATTAAGAGTTTATTTTTACAGAAATGTCAAAACAATCATTGAAGGACGCCAGACTTTGAAGTGTCTCACATATACTTGTTATTTGTATACTTTTGGAAGGGCACTACATAATGTATCCTATCCAAATAATTTTTCTAGAATCAAAATGCAGAAACTGAAGAAAATTCTGTCTCTGAGTACATGTTTTCAATATATAATAAGGATTACATTTATTTATTTATTTATTCTGAAAGAATTTCCTGACCTCCTTTTTTCACCTTGAGGTTTATCTCGCTTTCTAAAAACACATTTTTGCAGGTAGTGATAGAAAAATTCAAATGTAGTGGAATTCTTTAATGACAGTGGTTTTCAGAAGTCAAGGGTAACTCGATTCTTATAAGCTAATATGTACATGTGTGTGGTTATCATATTACCATTTTAATGTATGTGCTTTTTATGTATTTCTATGTTTCAAATGACCTCATTTGAATAAGAGTATAGTATAGCTGTATCGCAGGAGAAAGGTGTGACAATCTACTCCCAAAAAGATTACAGCCATGGAAACCCTATGGGGCAGTTCTACTGTATCCTATAGGGTCGCTATGAGTCGGAATTGACCCGACGGCAGTGGGTTTAGTTTTTTTTTTTTTTAATAGCTGTATAATTATAACACTGTACCTTTAAAAAAAAATTACTGTGGAATGATACACATACTGAGTAAATCATACCAGTTGGGTACGTGTCTGTTACATACACACAAAGGGAAACATTCCTCACATTCTTGTTTCAAAGACAGCATGGTCAGGGACCCAAAGGAAACTTCCTTAATATAGATTTTATCAGATTTAGCCAACTTTTCATTCCATAGCTGGCACTGTGTTCAAAGTAAGTCTAATCTCACATCCCATTTCTATATCAACCAGGAATGTTTTTAGTTGGCCAGCTGGGGTGAATTCAAAGTGAAAGACCAAAATGTCATGTTCAAATTTAACAGCTAATGAATGTCGCAGTTTGGGGTATCCCAAGCAGATACTGCGATGGACTTTGGGAAGCAAGATGCTTGGCAGACACCAACATCTGTGAAAGGAAGGGAAAGAAGCAAGATTGCTCGGAGGAAGAAGTTAAACTACTATATGGGCCCCACAAAGCTTTTGCCAACCCAGCAAGGAGCTCTGGAGTGAGTGTTGTCCATCAGAGAGCTCCACAGTAGGTCCAGGGGAGTGGGCCCTCATACCCCTGCCTTATTAGGTCATTGGATGCCACCTACCCTGGGAAAGAGATGAATTTAGGCTAGGTTGTTTTTGCTGCTGGGGCAGATGATGGCTGGAGTTGCTGGTAACCACTTAACTCACTGCTGGGTAACAAGTCCTTCTCTGAAGGGCGTCCTGGTCAGCACATCTCTGTCTACCACAATATGAAATCTTAACTTGTCCCTTTCTTCAGGCAAGGATGCTGGCAAAGCGGCATGCTCCCAGCTGGCTTTTTAAACCTTTTGATTTCTTTATCTTCCTCCATCCTTACCTTCTGGCCTCCTTTTCTCTTGCCTCATTCATTCAGTGCTCACCATCATCAGCATGGCACAATGGGCGGTTTGCCTTTTCTAATAATTTCTACGTCCTAGATGAGTTCCATCATTAGCAAAAAATCACATTCTCTGTACACTGGATTAGCTGTTCTTGTGATGACTGCCGCAGCTCATGATACTTTCCGCGTTACTGCTCTAATCGCGTGTTGTTATTGCTCTTCCTGGGGTCATGGACGGGGCCTTCCTTGTTCACTAAAATCCCTAGCACCAAGCAGAGTGAGCCCTGGTGGTGCAGTGGTTAAGAGCTCAGCTGCTAACCAAAAGGTCAGCAGTTCAAATCCACCCGCTGCTCCTTGGAAACCTTATGGGGCAGTTCCTCTGTGTCCTATCAGGTCACTATGAGTTTGAATCGACTCGACGGCAAGGATTTTGTGTTTGTTAAAAGCAGAGTGAAGTAGACTATTTACAGCATAGTGTATGGCTAAAAAAAACTCCTTCACCACCTAGGGCCATGATCTAGAAGCAGTACAGACGAGCGTGTGAGGCACAGAGCCTGGCGCCGGCTGGGATCCCGAACAAGTCTTTGGTTCTCTGTGCTCCAGTTTTCTCATCTAGTAAAAGGAGATACTGCCAGTGCCTACCTCATGGGGTTGACGTCAGGGACGTACTGCCGGCGCCTGCCTCATGCGGTTGACGTCAGGGACGTACTGCCGGCGCCTGCCTCATGGGGTTGACGTCAGGGACGTACTGCCGGCGCCTGCCTCATGGGGTTGACGTCAGGGACGTACTGCCGGCGCCTGCCTCATGCGGTTGACGTCAGGGACGTACTGCCGGCGCCTGCCTCATGGGGTTGACGTCAGGGACGTACTGCCGGCGCCTACCTCATGGGGTTGATGTCAGGATTGTATACATTAATATACGGAGCAATGGGTGCAGTAATTGGCACACTGTAAGTGTTGTTATTGTTGTTATTTTATTATTATCATCATCGCCATTTTGGCAGAAGGGAAAGAGAAATGGAAACCGCAAGTGTGATGAGTCTCATTATGAATATAAAATAAAAATCAGACTGCGCTCTGTTCCTAGAAAATCAGAGATAGATGTCCACAATACAAAACTGGAGTCCGAGAGCATCAGAGAATTAGATGGGTTATAAAAACCCATTGCCATCAAGTCAATTCCTACTCATAGCGACCATATAGGTCCGAGTAGAACTGCTGCATAGGGTTTCCAAGGAGCAGCTGGTAGATTTGAACCGCCGACCTTCTTGTTAGAAGCCAAGCTCTTAACCACTGCGCCACCAGGGCTCCAGATGGGTTATAGATAAGTTAAAAAGCTTTTGGAGATACATGTAGATCATTTGATGAACGCTTTCCTAGTCATCTGTTAATTACCAGAACAAATCACGCGGGATGAAGACAGTTCCAACCGAACTTACTCAGCATTCAGACATTTTAATCCTAAAATTTACCACTTCATCTCTTAAAAAACCCATCTCATAATTTCTTTCCTTTAAACCTTAAAATTACTTTAATTATGAAATATTTCAACAATACAGAAAAATAGAGAAAATATCATGACCCCCCCCCTTTTTTTAAACTATCACGCACATACTAACATTTTGCTGTATTTGCTTCAGTGTCCTCTCTCGTACATTCTGCCACCTAAAGAGTGGCTGTCTTACTGTCTGACTGGTTCTCATTGCACTTCCCTAACACTTTATAATATCCTTTTCGTCATTAAGATTGCATATGGATTTTTTTTCCTTCTCAACCTAGTTGAATGTTTTAATTGGTAAGTGATACTTCAAGTCTCGTTTATAAACCCTTCGCGCCTGAACAGTTAGAGATATAAATTCCTTTATTGGTGCCGGTGAAGGGGAGGACCCTGTGGGGGCCCAATGGTAATTGTATGCCCTTCTACCCTAAATGCCTTCACCTCACTTGAATACCAGTACGTGCTCCTTACTGCTGTTATAAACTGAATTTATGATAATGGAGTGGAAAGAAATAATCACTTTTGGTCACTTAAAAAATGAGAAGAAGAACTTCATGTTGCTATGGTTACTGAAATCTGGCTGGCCTTCTCTCGTCATTAAAATACCAATATTGTAACACTCTACTCTAAACTTCCCTTGTTACAATAATGAATTAGTAAAAATAATATGATTTCATAGCTCTAAGGCAGGAAAATGCCATGGTCACTGTAAATCATCACAAATTTGATATAAACACTCCACAGCCACGTGAAAATATTAACTATGGATTCAATAATTTGTAAATATGCTTAGTGCTACTCTGAAGATAAACATGAAGCATTACTAATCTATTCTTTTGAGAATTAGTCAAGCCTCTTCTAAGCTCTATGGACAGTGGAAGAAAATGGGATATATATATTCATAGATTGAGTCAATGGAATTTTGTGTATGTTATGAGTACATGTGATTTATTCATTCAACAAATATTTACTCAGCACTTACTGTATTCCAAGCACTGTTCTACCTCTTAGAGATCTATTAGTGAATTCAAACAGAAAAAAAAAAAAATCCTGCCCACATAGAGCTTACATTACAATAAGGAGGGAGAGCTAATAAGTCATGTAGCATGTTGAAAGATTGTGTGTATTACGTGAAAGAATAAGTCAGGGAAGGGTGACAAGGAGTTCTATGGTGGTGGTGGTGTGTTGAATTTTTAAGTATGATGGATGTCATGGATTGAATTGTGTTCCCCAAAAATACATGTCAACTTGGCTAGGCCGTAATTCCCAGTATTGTGCAGTTGTCCTCCATTTTGTGATTTGATGTGATTTTCCTAGGTGTTGTAAATCCTAATCTCTGACTGTGGTTAATAAGAAAAGACTAGGTTATGTTAAAGAGGATTAGGGTAGGATGCAACACCCTTATTCAGGTCACATCCCCCATTTGGTGTAAGGGGAATTTCCCTGGGGTGTGACCTGCATCGCTTTTTATCCTACAAGAGATAAAAGGAGAGAGAAGCCAGCAGAGAGATAGGGACCTCATGTCATCAAGAAAGAAGAGGCGGGAGCAGAGTGTGTCATTTGGACCTGGGCTCCCTGCACTGAGAAACTCCTAGACTAGGGGAAGATTGATGACAAGGACCTTCCCCCAGAAACAACAGAGAGAGAAAGCCTTCCCCTGGAGTTGGAGGCCTGAATTCAGACTTCTAGCCTCCTAGACTGTGAGACAATAAATTTCTGTTTGTTAAACCATCCACTTGTGGTATTTCTGATATAGTAGTACTAGATAACTACGACAGTGGATATGGAAGTTCTCATTGAAAAGGTGACATTTGAGCAAAGATCTGAAGGAGCTGGGAGTGAACCAAGTGGATATGTGTAGAGAAAGCATTTCAGGCAGAGGAAACAGCGAATGAAAAGGTCCTGAGGCAAGAGGCTGCTGAGGGCATTTGGGGAAGAATCTAGAGACTGACATGGCTGGAGAAGAGTAGCAAGGGCAAGAGTAGAAGAAGATAAGATCTGAGAAGTAAAGATTGGTTTGGGGGATAATTGTCAGCAGAATAACAGGATGTGACTTATGATTTAATGGGATTATTCTGGCTGTTGTATTGCTAACAGGGCATGGAGTCAAGGATGGGAGCAAGGACATGAGGAGATATTTACCACAATCTAAGTGAGATCATCAGTCATAACAAGGCCAGGGACTTGCAGAAGAGATCATCAACTGCTCATATGCAAGTTCAAGTTGAAGCTGAAGAAAATTAAAACAAGTCCACGAGAGCCAAAGTACAACCTTGAGTATATTCCACCTGAATTTAGAGACCATCTCAAGAAGAGACTTGACACATTGAACACTAATGACCCAAGACCAGACAAGTTGTGGAATGACATCAAGAACATCATACATGAAGAAAGCAAAAGGTCATTAAAAAGACAGGAAAGAAAGAAAAGAGCAAAATGGATGTCAGAAGAGACTCTGAAACTTGCTCTTGAAAGTAGAGTAGCTAAAGCAAATGGAAGAAATGATGAAGTAAAAGAGCTGAACAGAAGATTTCAAAGGGCTGCTCAAGAAGACAAAGTAAAATACTATAATAAAATGTGAAAAGACCTAGAATTAGAAAATCAAAAGGGAAGAACATGCTCAGCATTTCTCAAGCTGAAAGAACTGAGGAAAAAATTCAAGCCTCGAGTTGCAATAATGAAGGATTCTAGGGGCAAAACACTGCATGATGCAGGAAGCATCAAAAGAAGATGAAAGGAATACACAGAGTCACTTTACCAAAAAGAACTGGTCGACATTCAACCATTTCAAGAGGTAGGATATGATCAAGAACCGATGATACTGAAGGAAGAAGTCCAAGCTGCACTGAAGGCATTGGCGAAAAACAAGGCTCCAGAAATTAATGGAATACCAATTGAGATGTTCCAAAAAACAGATGCAACACTGGAAGTGCTCACTTGTCTATGTCAAGAAATTTGGAAGACAGCAACCTGACCAATTGACTGGAAGACAGCCATATTTGTGCTCGTTCCAAAGAAACGTGATCCAACAAAATACAGAAATTATCAAACAATATCATTAATATTACACACAAGTAAAATTTTGCTGAAGATAATTCAAAAAACGGTTGCAGCAGTATGTTGACAGGGAAGTGCCATAAATTCAAGCCAGATTCAAAAAGAGGACATGGAACAAGGTATATCACTGCTGATGTCAGATGGATCTTGGGTGAAAGCAGAGAATACCAGAAGGATATTTACCTGTGTTTTATTGATTATGCAAAGGCATTTGACTATGTGGATCATAACAAATTATGGATAACATTGCAAAGAATGGAAATTCCAGAACACTTAATTGTGCTAATGCAGAAACTGTACATAGACCAAGAGGCAGTTGTTAGAACATAATGAGAGGACACTGTGTAGTTTAAAATCAGGAAAGGCGTGCATCAGGGTTGTATCGTTTCACTATACTTATTCAATCTATATGTTGAGCAAATAATCTAAGAAGCTGGATTATATGAAGAAGAATGTGGCATTATGATTGGAGGAAAACTCGTTAACAACTTGCGATATGCATATGACACAACTTGACTGCTGAAAGCCAAGAGGACTTGAAGCACTTACTGATGAAGATCAAAGACCACAGCCTTCAGTATAGATTACACCTAACATAAGGGAAACAAAAGGCCTCACAGCTGGATCAATAAGCAAAATCATGATAAACAGAGAAAATATTGAAGTTGTCAAGGATTTCATTGTATTTGGATCCACAGTCAACGCCTATGGAAGCAGCAGTCAAGAAATCAAACCGCATTTCACTGGGCAAATCTGCTGCAAAAGACCTCCTTAAAGTCTTAAAAAGCAAAGATGTCACTTTAAGGACTAAGGTGCACCTGACCCAAGCCATAATGTTTTCAATCTCCTCATACACATGTGAAAGCTGGACAATGAGTAAAGAAGACCAAAGAAGAATTGACCCCTTTGAATTATGGTGTTGGTGAAGAATATTGAATATACCATAGATTGCCAGAAGAATGAACAGGTCTGTCTTGGAAGACGTACAGCCAGAATCCTCCTTAGAAGCGAGGATGGTGAGACTTCATCTCACATACTTTGGACATGTTATCAGGAGGGACCAGTTACTGGAGAAGGACATCATGCTTGTTAAAGTACAGGAATAGCGAAAGAAAGGAAGACACTCAAGGAGACGGATTGACACGGTGGCTGCAACAATGGGTTTGAACATAGCAACGGTTGCGAGGATGGCGCCAGACTGGGCAGTGTTTCATGCTGTTGTACATAGGGTCGCTAAGAGTTGGAACTTACTTGATGGCATCTGACAACAAGAAGTGAGACTTAGGTCCCTCGGTGGTGCAAAGGTTTCCTCTTAGCTTGATAAGGTTATAGCCACTGAAAACCCTATGGAATGTATTTCTGCTTTGAAACACGTAGGTTGCCATGAGTTGGAATTGACTCAAAGACACTGGATTTAGTTTTGTTTTAGGTGAGACATAGGAGGGGCTGACATGGGGTTAGAGAGTGCAGAGGAGCTCTTGTGGTGCAATGGTTAAGCACTTGGCTGCTCACCAAAAGGTCAGCTGTTCGAAACCACCAGCTGCTCAGTGGGAGAATGATGCGGTAGTCTGCTTCTGTAAAGATTTGCAGTTTTGGAAACCTTATGTGGCAGTTCTACTCTGTCCTGTAGGGTCACTATGAGTCAGAATTGACTGGACTGCAATGGGGTATAGAGTGCAGAAGTTAGAAGGGGACTGATTTTTGATACATGTTGAAGGAAGAGCCAGTAGGATTTGCTGATGGAATGCAGACGGGGTGTGAGAGAAGAAAGTCAAAGATAACCTTAAGGACTTTAGTGTGAGCAACTGAAAGTATGGAGTAGCCATTAACTGAGATGGGGACGACTGAGTGGAACGGCTTGCGGTGGGGAGATAAGGAGTCAGTTTAGGACACATTAGATGTGAGAGACCTATTAGGCATCCAGATGGAAATATGAGTAGGCAATTGGATATGAGATCTGGGATTTAGTGGAAAGAGAGGTCAGGCCAGAGATAAATATTTAGGAGTCATCCGTATATAGATTTTTTTTTAAAGCAATGAGAGAGATGATGTCGCCATGGGAGTGAGTATAGAGAGAGAAAATAAGGAGTCCAGGAATGGAGGCTTAGGGCCTTTCCATGTTAAGAGGTTGGAAAGACAAGCAGGAAATAAGCAAACAACTCTTAAGAAGGGGCAGCCAATTGTAAAAGAGAAAAGTCAGGGGAGTGTATTGTTCTGCAAAGACTGTGAGGGAAGTATTTCAAGGAAGAGAAAGTAAACAAACTCCCAAATGTCACTAAAAGGTTAAGTGGACTTGAGGACTGTCCATTAGATGCAGCTATGTGAGGTCATTGACAGCTTTGAAGAAAATTGTTTTAGTGGAGTGGTGAATGTTGAAGCTTAATTGGAATTGGTACAAGAAAGAATGGGAGAAAAGAAATAAAGGTAGCAATCATAGACTGCTTTTTTTGAGGATTTCTGCTGTGAAAGAAGGCAGGGATTTGGAGTCATCACTAAGAGGAAATGGAATCCAGAGAGTTTTTTAAAATGGAAGAAATAGTAGCATGTTTGCATAGTGACAGGAATGATGAAATAGGAGGGAAAATCATGACAGTAGAGACTTCCTGAAGCGACGTCTTAGAAGAAGTCAGAGGGGAGAAGATCTAGTACATGCGCGTTGAAGGTGGCCTTAGAGATGAACACAGATGGTTCATCTCTAGAGATAGGAGGACACACAGAGATGATTAATGCAATTAAAGGAGGTTGGGTCCGTGTTACTGTGGGAGATTCTCTTCTAATTGCATTTATTTTTCAATGAAATAGTGAGCAAGATCATCAGCTGAAAGTGAGGATGGGGAGGAAGATTTTGGAAGTTTGAGAAAAGTGAAGTATGAAGTAATCAACGCTAAGAGTGGGAGAATTACCAGAGAAATGTATTAGGCTAGCCTGGCACCCTTAAAGACGCATTGGGGATTTGCAGTAATTAACTCAAAGTGAGACCAGTCAGTATGGTTGTGTGTTTTCCTCCAGCCATCTTCACCTGCATCAGAGTGGTCATGGGGCAGGCAGAGTTAGATTTAACGGGGGGATGGGGGGGTTGTGCTAAGAGAGTACAAATCAGAGAGGTCAGGGTAAAGAAGTTGATCATCTGTCTTAGTTACCTAGCGCTGCCATAACAGAAATACCACAAGTGGGTGACTTTAAAGAACAGAGATGTATTATCTTAGAGTCCTGGTGTCTAAAAGTTCAAATTAGGGCTCAGCTGTGTCTATTCCTTCTTGAGCCACTCTCTTAGTTTCTGGTGTCTGCTGGCAGTCCTTGGGATTCCTTGGTGTTCCTTGGTGTTTGCCTTTCCCCTGTGTGTGTCTCTGTGTCTAGTCTGCTCTTTTTATAACTCAGCAGTGATTAGGTTTAAGATCCACCTTACTCTAGTAGGACCTCATTAACATAACAAAAGAAGACTGTTTCCAAACAGGGTTATATATATATAGTTTGTTTGTTTGCACTGGTCAGCACATTCAGTTGTTAAGTGTTTTGGTTACATGAATTTGACTCAGGTGATAGACTTTTTTCACATCTATATAGAATCTAGAAATACTATTTTGGAAAGTTATGCTTTTTTTGAAGTATGAGTTTTCCATCCCCCACTAGTATTTCATGAATAAAATGGTTATTTTAAATTGTTAAACGGGAATTAGTGATATTTAGATATTTAGACTTGTGTGGCTAGTAATCTATACATTTATTCTATGGCACATTTACTGAAATAATTTAGATTCCTAGAGCTCAGCTTTCAAAGTCAAGTCAAAGTGTAGTGAAGTATCTGTTTATGTTAAGATCTTTAAATTCAATGAAATTCAAAAATTCTGTGCAAAGTAGACATGACTTACATTTTGTGAATGAAGAAACCGAGCCCTCTGCTCTTTCCATTTTCCCCCAGTGTTTATGAATGAACAGTGCCCTAATCTTCTGTTCTTAAAATAATCTGTACTGAGTATTCTGAAGCAATGACTTCTCATCCTTGTACATAATGCATTTCATATGCTTATCCCTAGCTCTTCGCAGCTGAAAGCCTTTACCTCAGAGCCTTACCCAGATTTCATCCCACCCTGCCATTAGTATAAACTATTGGCTGTTCAAGTCTACCCAGAGGTGCCTCAGAAGAAAGCTTTAATAGATCAGAGATTTACTTTTCTTATTTAATAAAAGGGGTCTCCATACGGGGTCATATTTACATGTACAGGCGTTAGGATTTCAACACATATTTGGGGAGGATTCAATTCAACCCATAATAGTGTCTATGCAAAGGAATATCGTAGGATTGGGCATAAAATTGAATCTTCTTAGGTGAGAACTAGGAGCCCTGGTGGCGTAGTGGTTAAGAGCTTGACTGCTAACCAAGAGATCGGCAGTTCCAATCCACCAGCCATTCCTTAGAAACCCTGTGGGGCAGTTCTGCTCTGTCCTATAGGGTCAGTATGAGTTGGAATTGACTCAATGGCAACAGGTTTAATGGGTTTTAGGTGAGAACTAAATAAATAAGTGTGAGTACGTGGGAGTGGGGAGAAGCATGTCAGAGAAAAACTATTCGAATCAATGGATTGTAGGTCCCAGTGGAGTTGAAGGACTGAGGTTGTAAGATGTTTCAATGGATGCTTGGGATTAAGATTTCTAGAAGGACTGTTTTTTCTATAATTACAAGGTCTAGGATTTAACCATGGGAGTGAGTGGCTGAGGTAGTATGGATGATAAAATCATTTGAGCAAAGGAATTCAACAAATTAAGTAATGGGGTTGTTGGAAACAAAAACCACACCTGTTGATGTCTAGTTGATTCTGACTCATGGCGACCCCATGTGTTACAGAGTAGAACTGCATAGGGTTGTCTTCACTGTAGTCTTTACAGAAGCAGATAACCAGGCCTTTCTTGTGTGGGGCTGTTTGGTGGGTTTGAACTGCCAACTTTTATGTTAGTAGTCGAGAGCAAGCTGTTTACACCACCAAGGGACCTCGAGATTGTTGAAAGGGCAATCCAAACGGGTTGAAATCACTAAGGAGTAGTGTTAGAGAGAGTGTCAATGACCTAGGAGCAAAAATTGTCAAAGAATGGGGGGGAAGTAATACGGAGTCAGTAGAAGACTGCAACAAAGACGTACAGGATTGCCTAATAATTTATAGATGAGGGAACTGAGGTGCAGAATTGTGAAGTGACTTACCCAGGGTAACATAACTCTAAGTTACTAACTCAACTGTACAGCTCAAACTCAAGCAATTGGACTCCAAGCCAAGTGTTTTCCCACTATATCATACAATCAACCATGATCATTTCTGTGAATTCAACACTGAATGAATATAAGAAAGCAGAAAGTTTATTTAGTGGTGAGTTAGGAGAGGATGGATTGATTTTTTTTTTTTTATAACTTGAATTTGAGGTCCCTGTGGACACTAAGGAGCCCTGGTGACGCAGTAGTTAAGAGCTCGGCTGCTAACCAAAAGGTCGGCAATTAGAACCTATCAGCAGCTCCTTGGAAACCCTATGGGGCAGTTCTACTCTGTCCTATAGGGTCGCTATGAGTTGGAATTGACTCAACCGCAAAGGATTTGGTTTGGTTTTGGTTCGTGGACACAAAAGTGAAGAGGATATTAATTAACTGGAGGCTACACATTCAAGTGGAAAGGCTTAGTAGGCATTTGGAGGTCTACAGAGATCTCAGTTAGAGGTATAGTTTCATGAGTCATCAGTCTATAATGACATTTGAAGTGATAGATATGGGTGAGATAAAACAAAGAGCATGTAGAGAGGTAAAAGAAGACTAACAGAAAATTGGAGAACACTAAAACATAAGGGATGAACAGAGAAAAAAAGAAACTTCAAAGGAAGCTGAGAGAGGAGAGACAAAGGAAGAACCAACAATTCAAGATTTTCACGTTGTAGTGAGTGATCAACAGCATCAAATACCCATAGAAATTAAATGGGATAAGGAATGGAAAGAGTCTTTGGATTTGTCACTTGGGAGGCCATAGCACTGTGGAGTTATAGTTTAATAATGAATAATATTTAATAATCATAAACAGTAAGCACTGGAATTTCAGGGATCAAGCATAAGGTAGAAGAGACTAGTTTTGATCACTGTGACTCTTGTGAGATAATTGTCTCCTAAGTCTGCAGGAAAACTCTACCAGTCTTATCGTCAGAGGAGTGTCACAACAAGTGTCAAAGGTTTGCAGATAATGAATTAGAGAAGAGTTTTCCAGAGCATTTGTCCATAAGATTTTCCTTAAAACAAGGATTTAGTAGTCAGATAATTTGGGAAACTTATCACTATTTTTTTTTGTGAACTACCATTTTATATTCTAAGATTGGTGTTCTGCTGAACATGGTTGGGGAGATGCTGACTTATATTATCAGGCCAGAATTCACTACTGAGAAGAAAAATAAATACTTGAAGTCATTAGGATATACTTGGTCATTAACTTATTCCAAAAAAAAAAAAAAAAATCTGTTGCGATGGAGTTGTTTCTACTCAGCAATGCTATAGGACAGAGTAGAACTGCCCTACAGAATTTCCAAGGTTGTAAATCTTCATGGAAGCAGACCGCCACAGCTTTCTCCCTTGGAGCAGGCTGTGAGTTCTAGTTGCCGACCTAATGGTTAGCAGTCGAGAGCTTAACCACTGCTCCGCCAGGGCTCTTATTACCTCAGTAGGAGGCATGTAATATGACTAAGGGGTGTGCAAACACTAGACAAAAAAAAAAAAAAACACACCAAACCCATTGCTGTCAAGTCAATTCCGATTCATAGTGACCCTATAGGACAGAGCAGAACTGCCCCGTGGGATTTCCAAGGAGTGGCTGGTGGATTCCAACTGCCGACCTTTTGGTTGGTAGTCTAAGTTCTTAACCACTGCGCCACCAGGGCTCCTCAAGCACTACAGCATCCCCTAAATGTAATATGCTCTCTTCCTAATCATAACAAAGAATTTAACCTATTATTACTTTCATTTATGGCCATTACTATTACCACAATTTAATATACCAGAGATTTCGGTCAATAAGATTATTTATACTTTTTAAGTCATCTCAAACCATTTTCTGCATATTAAGTTTACAATAATGATTGTGTTGGAAACTTCATTAAAAACGCCTTGATTTAAGTTCACAACAACAGACCAATCGATTCAGATAAAGGAAAAATAAGCCTCACATTAGCCTGCCTGGAAGTTTGATCGGTTTTGCTGCCGTCAGTAGGAGAATGTACTAGACATCTGGGGCTGTCTGAGACTTTCTCTGTAATATATAGGTGGTCCCTACTGAGTATACTAAAGAAAATGTGTCATCAGAATTATTTTCGACTGACATTTATCAAGTATTTGATTGGTATTTTACTATTACGGTATCTAGTTAAGAACCTTCATTGTCAAGATAAATGCCAAAATTATTGATATTAAACTGCCAAAGAGAAAAATGGACCCAAAGCCAATAAAGAAAGGGAGATGTTTTGAAACAGGTATGCTTAAGTGGATAATTTTAGGACTAAGACTCCTTTGAGCAGTGGAAATCAATCTAATACATGAGAAATTTTGTGAGTTGTTTTTTAGATAAAATTTATGACTATACATTATTTTGCTACACATTACAGTTTTGATATGTGTTGTGGATTGAATTGTGTCCCCCAAAAATGTATGTCAACTTGGCTAGGCCATGATTCCCAGTACTGTGTAATTGTCCACTATTTTGTTATCTGATGTGATTTTCCTATGTGTTGTACATCCTACCTCTGTGTTGTTAATGAGGTGAGATTAGCGGCAGTTATGTTAATGAGGCAGGAGTCAATCTACAAGATTAGGTTGTGTCTTAAGTCAGTCTCTTTTGAGATATAAAAGAACGAAGCGAGCAGAGAGACATGGGGATCTCGTACCACCAAGAAAGCAAGGCTGGGGGCAGAGCGCATCCTTTGGACCTGAGGTTCCTGCACTAAGAAACTCCTAGACTAGGGGAAGATTAATGACAAGGACCTTGCTCCAGAGCCGACAGACAGAGAAAGCCTTCCGCTAGAGCTGTTGTTGTTGTTAGGTGCTGTTGAGTCAGTTCTGACTCATACAACCCTATGTACAACAGAAAAAAACACTGCCCGGTCCTGCACCATCCTCACAGTCAATGTTATGCTTGAGTCTATTGTTGCAGCCACTGTGTCAATCCATCCCTTTGAGGGTCTTCCTCATTTTTGATGACCCTCTAGTTTACCAAGCATGATGTTCTTCTCCCGGGCCTGATCCCTCCTGATAACATGTTCAAAGAATGTGAGATGAAGTCTCACCACCCTTGCTTCTAATGAGCACTCTGGCTGTATTTCTTCCAAGACAGACTTGTTCGTTCTTCTGGCAGTCCGTGGTATGTTCAATATGCTTTGCCAATGCCAGAATTCAAAGTTCTCATTTCTTCTTTGGTCTTTCTTATTCATTGTCCAGCTTTCGCATGCATATGAGGCGATTGAAAACACCATGGCTTGGGTCCGGCACGCTTTAGTCCTCAAAGTGGCATGTTTGCTTTTTAACACTTTAAAGAGGGATTTTGCAGCAGATTTGCCCAATGCACTAGTCATTTGATTTCTCAGCAAGCTGCTCTAGGCTAAATTAAATAGTGTTTTCAGTAAATACAAAAGGGTTTACCTGCACTTTTTTTTTAAAAGACTACTTTCCTTCATGGAAATACAATGGGGAAAAAAAAATCAGCAGCGAGGGACCATTATGTGCCTTTAAAAACAAAAGTTGCCATGTTCATGTTGAGTTACTATGAAGAGGAGTAAACTGCTAATCTCTTTTTTCACTGAAAACGTAGCAAGAACAAATGGTAGAAGCAGTGACTGGAGTTAAGATTTTGGGGCAGAAAATCAGTCTTATAAACAAGTAGACACTATCAAGGACCACCTTAATGTTTGATTATAATGAAATATATTTTTATGGCAGACTGATAAAGAAAGAATAAGCTTCATTTTATCTCTACAAGAATCTGCTCTTATAATTAGTGTTGTGTAAGAGAGGAATGAGGAATAATTATATTTCTCTGAAAACGCAACCAAACTTTCTTCAGCAATGCTGAGTGGCTTCATGACGGTGTTCGAGGGCTCTTACATTTGTTGAAATCATCTAAGGTACTATATGGGGATTGTTTACTGTATAAGCAAATTCCAGCAACTCTTTTTCATGGTAGGTTTTGAATGCCTCTCCTATGGTTAAGCCAATAGATTGAAGTGTGTATTTTGAGTCAACAGATGGACTGTACTATCTTTTGTGAGGTTTTCCAGGTCAATATCACAGTTTAACTTTTTCTTCCTCAATTTCAGGAATTTATTTTATTGTGGTAAAATAAACACAACATAAAATTTGCCATTTTAACCATTTTCAAGTGTGTAATTCAGTAACATCAATCACACTCACAATGTCGTGAAACCATCACCACTATCTGTTTTCAAAACTTGGTCATCACCCCAGACAGAAACTCTGTACGCACTAAGCAATCAAACGGTATTCCCTTCTACCCTCAACCCCCGATTACCACAAAGGTACTTTCTGTCTCTATGCCTTTGTCTACTCTAGGTATTTCATATAAATGGGATTATGCAATATTTGTCCTTTTGCATCTGGATTCGTTCATTTAGCATTATGTTTTCAAGGTTCATCCATGTCATAGCACGTATTAGAATTTAATTCCCTTTTCTGGTGAAATAATATCCCATTGTACAGAAATACCACATTTTGTGTACCTGCTCATCTCCTGTTAGACACTTGGGGTGTCTCCACCTTTGGGCTATTGTGAGTAATGCTGCAGTGAACGTTAGTATACAAATATCTGGTTGAGTCTCTGCTTTCAAGTCTTTTGGGTATATTCCTAGGAGTGAAATTGCTGAGTCATATAAATTTCAGGAATTTTTCATATATGACTATCTCTCATAGGCCGTGAAACATTTATAAAAAAATCTAACTTTTCATGAGTTTATGGATTTAAAAACAAATGAATAAACCCTGTGTGATCATAGTTTTTTTGTTGAATCTATTTGTGTCTTAATTGTCTTCAAGCCGTCTTTATGAGTGCAATTGTATTAGAAAGTGTTCCATTCTTTGAGGATTAAAAACTGTGGGGAATCAGTATTGCAAGATTTACCAGGAACACCACCTCAGGGATGGAAGACTTAAGGTCTGCTGCTTTTCTGTACATGTACTGCAGACAAGAAACGTGGAGTAGATCACCTTTGCTTAGTTTTGGCAGGAAAAAAAAAAGTATGGTGCACACATATTTTGAAGGGAGGGAAATATAAGAAAGAGAAAAACTAGTTTTTCACTGAAAAATGCTTCTAACAACAGAGAATATTGCCACAAAGTGTGATTTCAGTGTTCCTAAATGCCCAGCGATTTGCTCAGTATGGAAACATTTATTTTCTACGATGCATGAATTCACCACTCCCATTAGACATGCAGAAACAATTGTAGCTCTGTTACAACAGTACATGATCTCAAGAATAGCCACTCCAAATTGAATTAATTCTCAAGAGAATGTTCCCATTCCTCACATTATAGGTGTGATTTATTACTTTATACCAATTTCAGGTTCATTGCCTTGCTTTCATATTCATTGTAAATGTATAATAAAAACTATTGGTTTAATTCAGAATAAATTAGTGGATACAAATCCAATTCAATTTGCTCATATAAGAGCATTTAGCCAGCTCAAGATTATGTTTATTTACATTCAACCATCCTTAGTGTGCTGTTAAATACTTAATTAATTCATACATTTTGTAAAAGTAAAAATCACGTAAAAATCCTTCTTAGTTGTTTCTATGCCCTGTTATGTTCCGTGTATCCAACAACCAGAACTAGATTTTCAAAGGAGTGCTGTCAAATTCAATGGCAAAAGTTTGTCCCCACCTAATTTTTTCAAAGTAAGCATAACTTTCCTCAGACCCCAAGAGCCAGGTGACTCCATGGGGGCAGCCGTCCTCGGCAAGGCTTGGTGAGTAATTTGGGTTACCCTTGCTCGGTAGGCAGCACTCTTCACAGTTGGGGGACAGCAGTATCTGGGTGAAAAGCTAGGTCAGAGGGGATTTTCTCCTCTCCAAATATAAACAAAAAATACCTTATTTCCATGTGCTTTGCAAACATCAATGACTGTGGAATATTTGCTTAAAATATGAATATTTTGGTTCTCATTTGAGGACTTGAGGCTGAAAACCTGGCAACGTTGGATTTACTGCCAACCAAGGAAGCCTGCCAAGCCTTGGAAGGTGCCAGAGGCCAGACTAGCCAAAAGACACTGCAAAAGTAAATCTTCTAGGTAAACCAGCAGTTCGCGAAGGGGGTTGAAGCTGGGTTGTATGAGAATCTGGCTCTCTTTCTGGTGTTAGAGAAAAGGACCCTGCAAGAGGGGAGCTCGAGGATATGCATAGGAAGTCTTTCTATGGAGATCTAGAAACACAATTTAGAGCAAGCCAATTTCCGATTATAGTTCTGCAGAATATCTGACTGCTCATAAAAGGCTTAACTAAACTAATTGGGGGATGTGGTAGAATTTGACCAAGAAGCTGTGAGCTAGCCTATCTTTGAGAGTTGCCAAGGCAACTCAGAAGGATTGAATTGGGTATCTACAGGGTAGATTTTTAAAATGAGACCTGGAGGAGGGAGAGAAGGGGTGGACCAGAAAGAACAAACAGCTGGCATTAAACAGTAGCTGAAGGCAAAAGGACTGGTGGGCTGAGCTTGGGAACAAAGCTGAGCTGGCCCCCTGCTCACGCTGAGCCTTCAGAATTCATACACAGGAGAAATTTAGCAAATCATTCGTTGGCCTTGCGTATGTGCTGGACCAAATAGCATGCAAAACCAGGGCTGTATATTAAATGGGATAAGGTCGTCGGTCTCAGTTTATTGTTGTTATCGAGTTTGTACATGTCCCCCTTTGTTTTCAACCTTTTTTTATGTATGTTCAGAAGAACACTGAATTTGAAGAGGACAAAAAAAAAAAGAATTGCTAGAAACTGGTCTATGTTTAAATCAGGCACAGTAGCAAGGGATAATTCACTGAATCTGTTGTGCTTTATCTAGCCCCAGAGAGTTAAAAATGAAGCACTTAATTGAGACAGAGTAAATCTCTAGCTTCCGACTATTTCCTTTCTTCACATGTCTACTGCTAAATACACAAACATGCTCTACGAAAACCCTCATCTCTTTTGCACCCTCCGACCCACAGAACAGCGGTGTCTTTTGTGTGGGAGTGTTTAATACTGTTTCTGAAGTTTGAACCTAAGTCAATTAAAGATAAAGTTCACTTCTTTTTTTTTTCTTTTTATTGTTGTGCTTTAAGTGAAAGTTTTCAATTCAAGTTAGTCTCACATACAAAAATTTATACATACATTGTTTTGTGACCCTACTTGCTCTCCCTGTACTGTGACAGCACACTCTTCTTTTCCACCCCGGATTTCCCACGTCCATTCAACCAGCTCCTGACCCTCTCTCCCTTCTCATCTCACCTCTGGACAGGAGCTGCCCATTTAGTCTCATGTATCTACTTGAGCTAAGAAGCACACTCTTCACGAGTATCATTTTATGTCCCAAACTCCAGTCTAATCTTTGCCTGAAGAGTTGACCTCAGGAATGGTTTTAGTTTTGGGCTAACAGAGAGCCCGGGGGCCACGTCTTCCAGGGTCCCTCGAAACTCAATCAAACCATTAAGTCTGGTCTTTTTACTAGAATTGGAGTTCTGCATCCCACTTTTCTCCTGCTCCGTCATGGACTGTCTGTTGTGTTCCCTGTCAGGGCAGTCTTTGTGGTAGCCGGGCACCATCTAGTTCAGAAGAACTCAAGCTGACAAAATTTCTGGTTTATGTGGCCCTCTCTGTCTCTTGGGCTAATACTTTCATTGTGTCCGTGGTTTTCTTCATTCTCCTTTACTCCAGGTGGGTTGGGACCAACTGATGCATCTTAGATGGCTGTTCGCTAGCTGGGATGCCGAACACTTTCTTAAAAAACTTTATTATGCCAATTGACCTAGCTGTCCCCTGAAAGCATGGTCCCCAGACTCCCGTCCCTGCTACTGTGTCCCTTGATGTGTTTGGTTGTATTCAGGAAAGTTCTTAGCTTTGGTTTAGTCCAATTGTGCTGACTTCCCCTATAGTATCTGCTGTCCTTCCCTTCAGCTAAGATAATTCTTGTCTACTTTCTAGTCAGTGAATACCCCTCTCCCTCCCTCCCCACCCTAGTAACCATCAAAGAATGTTGTCTTCTGAGTTTAAACCTTTTCTTGGGTTTTTATAATAGTGGTCTTATACAATATTTGTCCTTTTGCGACTGACTAAGTTCACTCCACATGATACCTTCCAGATTCCTCCATGTCATAAGATGGTTCACGGATTCATCGTTGTTCCTTATCGTTGCGTAGTATTTCATTGTGTGAATATACCATAATTTGTTTATCCATTCGTCCACTGATGGGCACCTAGGATGTTTCCATCTTTTTGCTATCATGAACAATGCTGCAGTGAAGATGGGTGTGAATATATCTATTTGTGTGATGGCTCTTAATTCTCTAGGATATATTCCAAGGAGTGGGATTGCTGAATCGTATGGTACTTCTATTTCTAGCTTTTTAAGAAGTGCCAAATTGATTTCCATAGTGATTATACCATTTTACATTCCCACCAACAGTGTATAAGTGTCCCAGTCTCTCCACAACCTCATCAGCATTTATCGTTTTGTGTTTTTTGGGTTAATGCTGGCCTTGTTGGGGTGAGATGATATCTCATTGTAGTTTTGATCTGCATTTCTCTAATGGCTAATGATCGTGAGCATTTCCTCATGTCTGTTAGCCGCCTGAATGTCTTCTTTGCCTGTTCATGCCCTTTGCCCATTTTTAATTGCATTGTTTGTCCTTTTGTTGTTGAGGTTTTGCAGTATTTTGTAGATTTTAGAGATTAAACACTGATCTGATTTGTGGTAGCCAAAAATTTTTTCCCAGTCTGTAGGTTGTCTTTGGCTCTTTTGGTGAAGTTGTTTACTGAGCATAAGTGTTTGATTTTTAGGAGCTCCCAGTTATCTAGTTTC
Source organism: Dugong dugon (assembly GCA_030035585.1). Lineage (NCBI taxonomy): Eukaryota > Metazoa > Chordata > Mammalia > Sirenia > Dugongidae > Dugong > Dugong dugon. Next base: position 71,089,124 of record CM057479.1, read on the forward strand.
TCTTCTGGTGTTTGTGCGTTGTTACTTATGGTTTGTATTGTGTTTATGCCATGTATTGGTTAGTGTTCCTAGCATTGTCCCTGTTTTTTCTTCCATGATCTTTATTGTTTTTGATTTTATATTTAAGTCTCTGATCCATTTTGAGTTAGTTTTTGTGCATGGTGTGAGGTATGGTCTTGTTTCAGTTTTTTGCAGATGGATATCCAGTTATGCCAGCACCATTTGTTAAAGAGACTGTCTTCTCCCCAGTTAACGGACTCTGGACTGTGAACAAGCTACAAGACCCCAATATAGAAAAAATTAAGCCCTGGGGACCAAATAGAGTAATGCAAAAGTAATCTGTACTTTTGTAAAAAAAAAAAAAAAATCATATCAAACAATATAACGTGAAGAAAGTGAAAGTTAACTACTAGTCTTTCTGTAGTCCTCCCCACAAAGTTAGCCGCTGTTAATAGCTGACTTGTATCCTTTACATTTTTTTCTGTACACATAAGTATTTTAATGATATAGTATTTAATATACTTACTTATTTTTAATAAGACAATAATATATTATTTTTATCTTAAGAAGATACATTAATACATATTTTGCAATGTATGTTTTTTCCATTAATAATAGATTCTGCTTGGTCAGTACATAGAGCTCTAACTCCTTTTCTGTAACAGCTGCAAAGTTTTCTGTAAGAGGAATTTACCACTAATTGTAATTACTCTCCTACTAATAGAGATTTAAGCGTCCTTCACATTTTTAATTTTTAAAATGTCTTTTGCTTTTGCAAATAATGCAGCAATAAATATCCTTACACATGTATCTTTGTGCAGTGAATTTCTATGGGAAATAGAACCCTAGAAATAAAATTTTCAGGCCACATATTTATTTTGCAATTACTGAAATCAACCTAGTTATAATTCTAGCTCCCTGGAGCTCTAGAGGTGCGGTGGTTAAGAGCTCGGCTACTAGCCAAAAGGTCAGCAGTCGGAATCCACCAGCCACTCCTCGGATACCCTGTGAGACAGTTCTACTCCATCCTATAGGGTTGCTATGAGTCTGAATCCACTCGAACGCAATGAGTTGTTTTTTTTTTTAATACAAATATTTACCAACCCATCCTCCCCAAGTAGTTCCCAAGTAAACCCCAAAGTTCTCTCACTTTTTGAGGTCATTGAGTTCTGCATTATTTTTCTTTTGAAATGTTCTGTGTTTCAAAAGCTTGTGGTTCTAGAACTCACATTTGCTACAAATGCTTTCACTCATCAATTATCATTAATTTTAAGAAAACAATGAAATGATTTTATAGACAATGTTTATTATTAACAAATAACAGTACACTGAATCCTTATTATTTCAGGATCCATTAGCACATCTTCAGAATGAGATTATCTGTATCTCGCTTATTTGGGAACACGAGCGTGTGTTCTTAAGGTATACTTATTATTGAAGTGGAGACAAACATTTTAAATTGCCCAGGTAGCAAAGACAATCATTCATTGCCAGAATCTGTAGAAGTGATTTGCCAAGCTATGAATGGGTATGGGGGTATCACTCTGGTGGCAACTTTGAGAATTTTAACAATGTTGACGAATATTAAGTCATTCAAAATTAAAGCTACTGTTGGAGTCAGGGACAGAGAGTTTCTTGAGTTCTAGTGAATTTTATAAAGTTTTAATGCACTGGGACCTGGTCAATTAGCTCTTATAAAACATATTTCTTTTAATTAGTTATATCAGTGTTCTTATCTGCAATTAAGCTAAGTGATTTGCAACATAAACCAGCTTCACATATACCCACTGATGCTATTCAACAAGCTTAATGATCTGCTTTAATTTGTTATGATGCATCTGAAGCATTCTCTTCTGCCATCTTGAAAGACTCAGATTATAGAAACCCAAGTAAGTAGAAAATACATCAGGCCGAGACAGGTTTGATTAGACCTTTCTCAGGTGAACAAGGAGCAGCCTGTGTGTGTGTGTGTGTGTGTGTGTGTGTGTGTGTGTGAAGCTATTGTTTACTTAAATTGGTGATTTTAAGAAATTCTGAAGATGTTATGGTCTCTAAAACAAAATAAAACCTATTAAGACCAATGTCTTGAAAAACATCTGGTGATGTATGAACTATTCATTGTGAGGGGAAATTAATACTCAGAGGAACCATAAGGATAACAGGAAGAACTTTAAGAATTCTAGAAATAAAATTTGCAGGTCCTTCAATCACTGATACGTCTTTATTTCTTTAGCAATAAATGAAATCATCCTGGTTCCAATTCGTATCAAAAAAGTCATCAAGCTTTCTTGTTAGAGGAGAAAACGTGATCATGCAAACTGACCTCAGAGAATTTTCTGTGAGTTTATAGTTTGAGAGGGCCAGTCAAAGAGCTAAATTCCTAAGTAGCTTCTCTTTCCACAGCTGGATGAGCTGAAATTTCTGATCTGTAGGCCTTATGCTGTTGTCAGTAAGGAAGTCAAAATAAATCACACAGGCTCTCGATGAGGCAGGAGAGCTGCAGGCCCAAGCAAGGGGCTATAACAGCTACGTCATAGGGAAGATGGGGTGATTCTTCATCTTCCTGAAAGGTCATCAGTATTTGATTTACAAGAGTTGAAGTTAAGAAAAAGCCATTAGTGAGATAGAAAGCTCCTGAAACATGTTTTCATGCTGTTTAAAACACTTTATTCTTTTTGATGGAAATCTTTTAGGTGTTTAATTTTGAGGACACTAGACGATAGATTTTACAGAGACCATGAGAATATCTGATTTGCTCCCCAGGTTTTTAGGGCTTGGTACAAGTCCTATACCCGCTACTGTCAAGTCGATTTTATAAAATGAAATTTGTTTCTCTTACCCCTTTCTTAAGACATTTAAAAAGCTCCCTGTAAGGAAAGTTCAAATTCCTTTGCTTAGCATAAAAATCTCTTCATTATCTATTCTTTCTTATTGGAATCTAGCTTCTAGCTATGCCCAGTGTGGCAGGTATTGTTGATGCTCTCAATGTCTGGACCCCAGCTGACTTCTAACTGCCATTGAATTGATTCCAGCTTGTAGCATCCCTGTAGGTAGAGTAGAACTGCCCCATAGGGTTTCCAAGGAGCAGCTGATGGATTTGAACTACCGACCTTTTGGTTAGCGGCCGAACACTTAACTACTGTGCCACCAGGGCTCCTGGTACAAAGTAGGTGCTCAAAAAGTTCTGAGTGAGTGAACGAATGATGGAAGAACAAGCGGAATCTTTCCAAGAGTGAAGTGTTGAATAACCATTTGCCATTGTGGTTGGCAGTCCCTAGACTGACCCCCAGTGATTCCTGCCTCCTGGTGTTCATGCCCTTTTGGAATCTCCTCTCTTTGAGTGTGGACTGGATCTCGTGATTCACTTCTAAGGAATAGAATACAAATATGATGAATGTCACTTGTTAGATTAGGTTACAAAAAGATTGTGACTTCTGTCTTGCTTAGGCTGCCCCCACCCCAGCCCTAATTCTGGAGAAAGTAAGTTGCCATGTTGTCTGTAGCCCTACAGAGAGACCCATGCAGCAAGGAACTGATGTCTCCAGCCAACAGCCAGTGAGGACCTGAGGTCAGCCAGCAGCCACATGAGGGGGCTTGGAAGCAGATCCTTCCCCAGTCAAGCCCGGACATGAACACAGCCCAGGCTGGCACCTTGATTGCAGCCTTGTGAGTCCCTGAACAAGAGGACCACTGAGCTACACCTGGATTCCTGACCCACAGAGACGTGAGATAACATGTTTGTTGTTTTAAGACACTATGAGATAATTTGTTGCAGAGCAACAGATGACCAATTGAAAAACCCAACCAGTTGCTGTTGAGTTAACTTTGACTCATGGCAATCCCTTTTGTTTCACAGTAGAACTGCACGCCATAGGGTTTTCAATGGCTGTGATCATTCAGAAGTAGATCGCAGGCCTTTCTTCTGAGGCACCTCTGGGTGGATTTGAACCACCAACCTTTTGGTTAGTACAGTTGTATTAAACTGTAACACTGAATTCATTAGTTATCAAAGATCCATCTAACTGCAAAACCCCTGAAAGACACTGATAGTTTCTTGAGGAATATAACCCTTCCATTCCAAACTTATTTTGAATGGCTGTATACTCTAAAGTCAAGTTAATTTAGTCAAAGGCATAAGTTACTTAAAATTGTTAATTGAGAATATTTATTCTGAATTACTTGGGCAAAAGTAACAGGCAAAAGCATCTCGATAGTCTTTTCACTGTTATGTGGGTAAGCATTACGTTCACACCTAGGAGAGTAATATACTTACGTAGACATTTATCATCTTCAGTGAACCTCATCTACTCATTCTGATGTTCTCCCCTCCAAGAACACTGTGGAGGAGCTTGTGATTAGTGGTGTCAGACCACCTGGATTCGAAACCCAGCTTTGCTGCTTATTAACTTAATAAATCTGGGCAAGCCACTTCTCTATGCATTCTTTTCTTTATCTGTAACCCATAACTCGCCATTGCCGTGGAGTTGATTCTGACTCATAGCGACCTTATCTGTAAGGAATGGGAATAATTATAGCATCTACCTCTAGGGTGGCTGTAAAAATAAAAGAGGCATAACTTTTAAAGAGTAGTCCATATGGGGGATGAGGTCCCATGCTCTGGTGGTAAATGAAAGATCTGCAATTTCACTTTCATATGGAGCTTTCTCAAGGAAGTTCCATTTTTTCTGATCTTTTCAATTATTTGGTGCCTTGTTTTGAAGACATTAGTGTGTTTCTGCATTCACAGGATACGTGCTTCTCAGACCCTGTCCCCACCAGTGCTCCTCTACGTTTCTTTTCTTTATCCAAAATATCAGTGTGCATAGTTTGGAGCTGTCCTGTCGAATGAGGTAGCCCTAGTCTTGTGAGGCTACTGAGCACTTGAAAAGTGACCAGTGCTCACTGAGAAGTGGTTCGAGAGTAAAATACGTCCTATGTTTCAGAGTTAGTGCAAAAAAATGTAAACTATGTCTTTAGTATTTTTTTGTAATGATTACATGTTGAAATGATGGTATTTTGGGCTTACTGGGTTATATAAAATATATTACGAGTGATTTCACTTGTCTCTTTTTACTTTTTGTTTTTGGTAAAATTTACTAGAAAATTTACACCTGTGTATGTGGCTATCCTCACCTTTCTGTTGGAAATGCCGGTTTTAGAACATCTTAAAACTCTCTGAGGTTTGTTAAGAAAAATAGCAGTCCACCTTCCTCTTCTCTACCCCCCACCCCAGGCATGAATTTTCACCTCTTTTAGGTGATTAATTTGGTAATTATTACTTCCTCTCTAAATAATATGTTTTGTTGCTCCTTTTTGATTTTTTCAGCCTGAGGCATTATCTCTTGACTTCAGACTCAGTGCCCTCTCTGTCCTTCCTTGGTCCCCAGAAATTATTTCCCATCCCACCCTCGTGTTTGTGTCCTTATTGCTAAGTAAGTTCTGTTCACAACTGAGGCAGGCGGGGAACCGTGGCTGATTTCCTTTTCTCTACATGTTTTTTGTTTCTGTTAGACTAGTAACCACCTTCTTTCTTTTCATTTGCTGTGTTTTCTACGTATGTATACATGATACAGCCCCAAACCCTTTGCCAGATTTCTAGAACTCTTTTCTCCATGTCAGATGGTCTGATATTCTCTGTTTCATTTTCTGCAGAAGTCCCTCCCAGAGACATGAAGCCTACTCCAGAGTACGCTGGGTGGTCCTTTACCTGATACACAGCCTCCACCCTGGAATCTCCCCTCTGCAGCATCCATGAGATTCCCCTCATCGTGAGCCTGTGTTGGATCAATTACTTTTCATGCCAGGACTTCCTCTTTCTTGGTTTATTTCCTTGTATCGGTAGACTACATTCTCCAAAGGGTTTCAGGGGAAGAGTGCAAGGGAGGTAAATTTTTTGAGACTTCTATGTCTAAAAAATGTCTCCACACTGGTTGGGATAGTTTGGCTGCTTAGGTATCTATGGAATTTTCCTTTTGAATTTTGAAAGCTCTGTTTAGAATTTTCAAGTTGTCGTGCTATTGAGAAGTTTGAAGTCCCATATTGAGATCCTATATGCTTTGCCTGTGACAATACTTTTTTTTTTCTCTCTGGAAACGTATAGGAAACCCTGGTGGCAGTGGTTAAGATCTACAGCTGCTAACCAAAAGGTCGGCAGTTAGAATCCACCAGCTGCTCCTTGGAAACCCTATGGTGCAGTTCTTCTCTGTCCTATTGGGTCACTATGAGTTGGAATTGACGTGACGGCAATGGGTTGGTTTATATCTTTATACATAGTAAATACACTTTATATTCAGTATCTAATTATTCCAATATCTGAAGTCTTTCCTGGTTTTAGTGTTGTTGTGGCTGCTGATGCCTATTTCCTTGTATGTGTGTGCATGTATGTGTTTTGGTAATTAAGAAATCTAACTTCTCTGCATAAATTCCATGAGTACTGGGCTGAGGGAGGATCACATTGACCTTTGCTAGGGCCGAGGGGCCCTGCATTACCCTTTAATGAGGCTCTCCTTGGGGTACTTTGGGACCACATAGATGTATCATTCTAGGCTCCTGTGGGCAGGTTTGTCTTCGCCGAATCCCATGGGTTTACTGTTTGAGAACTAAAACATAGAGACTAGACAGTTTTCTTTTTGGTCTACCATTGCTGAAGGGGTTTACTTGTAAATCATCTTATTTTTATAGGCATAAACCAAAGCCAAACCTGTGGTCTTTGAGTGGATTCCAACTCATAGCAACCCCACAGTGTTTCCAAGGCTCTACATCTTTATGGAAGCAGACTGCCACATTTGTCTCCCCCGGAGCTGCTGGTGGTTTTGAATTGCAGAACTTTTGACTGGCAGTCAAGCACATTAACCAATGTGCCACCAGGGTTCCTTGTTTATAGGCATAGTACTACCAAAAGGAGTCTTGGTAGCACAATGGTTAAGCACTCCACTGCTAACTGAAAGGTTGACAGTTCAAACCCACTCAGCTGCTCTGCTGGAGAAAGACCTGGTGATCTGCTCCCGTAAAGATTATAATCTTGGAAACCCTCTGGGGCAGTTCTACTCTGTCATATACGGGTCGCTAGGCAGTCAGAACCAACTCTATTGCACACAACAGCAACAACAGTATTACCAAAGTCCCAGCTTTACGGGAGTGGGTTCAGATTTTTCCTCCTGCCCTGCGCAGGTGCCTGAGACTCCCAGCTACCTGAGTGATTCCCACAATGGAGCCCAGGCTATGCTGCACACTTAGTTTTCTCATCCCTTCTGGGGTTTTCGGCTTCTGCTTTGCTCCCGGCCATGGGGAGCAGGGAGCCCCTACATTTTTAGATATTAGTCCATCCATTTAAAAAAAAAATATTCTGTGTGGCACTTTTTACTGTTTATAGGTAGAGAATTTCAGGATTGTTACTGTACTATGTCATTAGAAATAGAAACATATGCATTTTTAAAAATCTGTAAATTATTTTGTCACATAAGCGTATATACCCCATGTGTTTCGGTGTAGAACCGCACATAGGGTTTTCAGTGGCTGTGACTTTTCAGAAATAGATCATCAGGCCTTTCTTCCAAGGCATCTCAGGGTGGATTTGAACTGCCAGTCTTTTGGTTAGTAGCCAAGAGCTTAACTGTTTGCCCCATCCAAGCATATATACATATAGAATAAACCAAACCAAACCTGTTGCCATTGAGTCGATTCCAACTCATAGCACCCCCATAGAACAGAGTAGAACTGCCCCATAGGGTTTCCAAGGAGCACCTGGTGGATTAGAACTGCCGACCTTTTGGTTAGGAGCCATAGCTCTTAGCCACTGTGCCACCAGGGCTCCATATATCGCATAATAGAGTACAATATAAATAATATAATATAAAATTAACATCCCACCAAACAGCTTAAGAAATGGACTATTTCAAATATATTGGAAGCGCCCTGTTGGCCTTCCACGATTACATCGCCGCTTTTCCCCAAGACATGTTAATTAGCCTGAATTTTGTGACACAGTTTCCTTGCCTTTATAATAATTTTACTAAGTAGGTAAGTATCCTTTAAAAATAATGCTTCATTTTGCAAGTCTTCAAACTTATATAAAAATCATATTGCTGCAAATTATCTCCAATTTGCTTTTTTATTTGTTGAAGATTGTCTTGCGATCCTATAAAAAGCTTTTTAGTTTCTTAAAAATAAACTAAGCATTATTCACAGATCTGTCTTGTCAATGAGTAAGCACCATAAAACAATTCCTAAAGAGCTTGGAAATTTCTGTGTCTTTCTTTTTTTGGAAATAAAAGTTCAGTAGAAACTCTTAATGCTAACTGTCCCCCATATAATCAGAAAAAAAAATTTGTTTTTTTTTTTAAATCGTGATACATGGAAAGAAATGCAAATCCCTGTCTTTTGGTGGCGGTTTTCCATTGTGTTTATTACTTTTTCTCTGACAAACTCAGGTCCACCTGCACGATTCCAGATGAGTTAGATTAAATAATGCTCACTTTGCTTTTCAAGACTGCAAAACTAAGCAGGAATTAAAGAAATAATTACTGCCATCATGATTCCCACTTATTTCTGTACACACACACACACACACACACACACACACTAACATTTGAAATTGTGAAGAACTTTGAATTGGATAAAATGTGTTACTTTGTATTTATCCATTCCCCTCCAAACAGGCTTATCAACCTAACATTTCTTTTCTTTGTCTCTCTTTTGGGGGGAAGGCTGAAAATATTCATAAAGAATTGTGTATCTTACAAAATCTCCTCTCTTTTTCCCTGCTGCTTTCACATATCTGTGAACTAGTTCCTAGGATGATAAGAACCAAAAGCAGAAAAAGCACAACAGAGAAGAAAACGCCAATGGGAAAAGTGTCATCATTTTATTGGGGGAGGGAAAGAGTGAAAACTCTTCACCGCTCCACATTCTGGGGAATTTGGATTGCGTCTCTCATCCAGTCTTGACTCAGACTAAAATAAGAGAAAGGGAGTGACAAGCTCTTTTTTTTTTTTTTTTTTTTTTTTTTGCCACTGTGGGAAGCTGCTCTGCCTTTTTCAAGTTCATAAATGACTAGGACCCGCCTGCCATTCTTCAGAGTAGGAAAAAGGGGTTTTCTTAAAAAACAGAGGCCAGATCTCACAAGCTACCATGAGATGCAATCTGCTTGAACGAAAAAGGTATTCAATAAATAGTTTTTTTTTTTAAGTACACTTTTCCTTTGCATCTAGATTTTTACCTGTAATAGCCTCTGAAAATAAGGGTTAAGCCAAACCCATTGGTACCAAGTTGATTTTTAACTCATAGTAACCCTATAGGACAGAGCAGAACTGCCCCATAGGGTGTCCAAGGCTATAATCTTTATGGTGGAGCCCGCATGGTACAGTGGTGAAGAGTTTGGCTGCTAACCAAAAGGTTGGCAGTTCAAATCCACTAGACGCTCCTTGGAAACCCTATGGGGCACTTCTACTCTGGCCTATAGGGTTGCTATGAGTCGGAATCGACTCAACAGCAATGGGTTTGGTTAATCTTTACAGAAGCTGACTGCCACATCTTTCTCCCTCAGAGCAGCTTGTGGGTTTGCACTGCTGTCCTTCCCATTAGCAGCCGAGCACTTTAACCACTGCACCACCAAGGTTTCTTCAAAATAAACATTGCACACCATAATAAAAATTCGGCAACATAAAGGTGCTGTAAACTTTTCTGCAAATGCCATTTAATAGGGTTTCTATCATTATAGAGCTTTCTTTTTGCATCAAATTTAGCCGTAAATATTTCTGATATATTTGTTATACTGTCAACATTTGGAAGTCATAATATTTTTCTGGGGACCTTACCATCTTGGCAGTCCTCCTGATGCACTTCGTATATATATTACTCAGCACCACTGCATATTGCCTTCCATTTCCCAATGTTTTCTTCATTGGTGCAAGCTTTACTTTTTCAACCAGATACTCAGTTCCCTCTGCTTGCTCATTTTTATGTGTTCTGCACTTTCACTAAAATATTGTTGAGCTCCTAGTGTGCCAGGCATTGTTTTGAGGGCTCAAGAAATAGAAGTAAATAAGAAAGAAAAATACCCTGCTCTTAGGTAACATATGTTACAGTGGAGAGACGGGCCATTAACAAGAAACCAAATAAAAACAAATGAGATGATGATTTCACATAATAGTGAGTGCAATTAAAAAAGAAATAAAGGAGGGTAATTTGGAGGAGAGCTCTCCTTCTCCATCCTGTGTTAAGAAAAATTATACACATCATACTGCATGTCCTTTTGATGTTATACTGGACCAATGTTTAATAGACCCACCCAAGAGTTATTCAATTCTCTAAGGGATGTATCTTTTTTTTTTTATTTTATTTTACTATAGATGAAGGTTTACAGAACAAATAGTTTCTCATTAAACAGTTAGTACACATATTGCCCTATGACAATGGTTAACAATCCCCCACCATGTCAACACTGTCCCTTCTCAACCTTGGGTTCCCTATTACCACCTTTCCTGTCCCCTCCTGCCTTCTAGTCCTTGTCCCTGGACTGCTGTACCCCATTAGTCTTGTTTTGTTTTATGGGGCTGTCTAATCTTCGGCTGAATGGTGAACCTTGGGAGTGACTTTATTACTGAGCTAGAAGGGTGTCTGGGGGCCATACTCTCAGGGTTTCTCCAGTCTCTGCCAGGCCAGTAAGTCTGGTCTTTTTTTGTGAGTTAGAATTTTGTTCTACATTTTTCTCCAGCTCTGTCCAGGAGCCTCTGTGTTTTCTTTTTTTTTTTTAATTTTATTTTTATTGTTGTTGAGAATATACACAGCAAAACGTACACCAATTCAACAGTTTCTACATGTACAATTCAGTGACACTGATTACATTCTTTGAGTTGTGCAACCATTCACATCCTCCTTTTCTGAGTTGTTCCTCCCCCATTAGCATAAACTCACTGCCCCCTAAGGTTCCTATCTAATCTTTTGAGTTGCTGTTGTCAATTTGATCTCTAAGGCATGTATCTTTGTTTGGCTTGCTATTTGCTAATGATCAGGGCCAGACCTTATAAAGTAACATATTAACATGAAGATTGTTGTTCAGTAGCAATACCAATGGATTCTGTCTGGTAGTGAAGATAACACCAAATGACACCGTTTTAATGGCCTATAGAGGCATTGGTGGTTCAGTGGTAGAAGTCTTGCCTTCTTGTGTGAAACCTAGGTTCGATTCCTGGTCAGTACACCTCAAGCACAGCCAGCACTCGTTTGTCAGTGGAGGCTTATGTGTTGCTATGATGCCGAACAGGTTTCAATGGAGCTTCCAGACTAAGACAGACTAGGAAGAAAGACCTGGACATCTACTTCTGAAAATTAGCCAGTGAAGACCCTATGGATCACAATGGTCCTATCCTGTTTCTCATGGGGTTGCCGTGAGCCAGGGCCAACTTGAGAGCAGCTTTTTTTTTTTTTTATAACCAGCTTTGTCTTTAATATAGCAAATTTATTTCAGTATACCTTTCCTGAATGACATATAATCATCTGTTCCTCAAATTTTCCTTGGAACCAGCTTTACCATCTTTCTGGTTCCCTTATTAATGGGTTAAGTAAATCTTTGACCTATTCATTTGGTATTTGGATGAGAATCATGATATAAATTTTTAAAAATTATAATTTGCCCAGAGGATGAGAAGGAAAACTATTTTGAAATGAGAACACATGAGCTAAAATCTAAATGACAACAAAGAGAGGATCGTGAGAAGAACAAGGATGAGAAGCAGAGTCCTCAACCTGGATAGCACAGGACTTTCAAAGCACAGAGCAGGAATGTTCCTGGAGCATTAAGGCATCAAAGAACCTCTTCAGAGCAGAAGAGTGGGAGGAGGTAAGTTTGGAGAATAGTCAGAACGCAGATTATAGAGGGCCTTGGAGACTATGACCAATGACTTTAACAAAGAGTTTTAAAGTTATGTTCTAGAAAATCTCAGTTCATATGTGTTTCTTTCCACACCTGAAGTAAGTTCTTCAATTCCTTTTTTTAAAAATCTTATTGTGTTTTAGGCAAACATTTACAGTGCAAATTAGTTTCTCATTCACAAATTTACACACAAAGTGTTTTGTGACATTGGTTGCAAATCCCGGTAATGTTTCACCACTCTCCCCTTCTCTTTCCTCCTCTGGCTCCCCGTGTCCATTCTTCCAGGTTTCCTGTCCCTTCCTGCCTTCTCATCTTTGCGTTTGGGCAGGTGTAGCCCATTTGGTCCTGTATGCTTGATTGAACTAAGAAGCACATTGCTCACGTGTATTGTTGTTTTATAGGTCTGTCTAATCTTTGGCTGAAAGGTGGACGTCAGGGGTAGCTTCCGTTCTGAGTTAGCAGGGTGTCCCGGGGCCATAGTCTCAGGGGTTCCTCCAGTCTCTGTCAGACTAGTAAATCTGAAGTTCTTCAACTCTTTAAAAAAAAAAAGCTGGGGTTGGGGAAAGTATAAGGATTATAATGATTACCAGGGGCTGGGGTGGAAGGGAGAGTTATTGCTCACGGGATGCCGAGCTTCTGCCTGGGGTGATAGAACAACGTCCGGAAACGGATAGTGGCAATGCTGGTAACACACGGTGACTGTGTTAATGCTGCTGAATTGTACACTTAAACATGGTTCAGTGGGCAAAGTTTTTGTTGTATGTATCTTAGCACAATAAAATAAAACAAAACTATAAGGATTAACACAAGCAAAAGAAAAACAGGAAAGCCATTTCCAACTGAAAAAATACTTCAGATCATGCCCCCTGAGACTGTGGTTTCATTTAGTTGAAGACCCCAGGTGGGTGTTAATATCCTACAGGTCCCCTTTCCTTCCTTATTTTTCTCAGCAAAGGCGGGAAAGACTCCAAATTACCCAGACTCTGAATTATCAGAGATGAGTGGAGAAGAAAATAAAAGGGCATTCTGTGATGCATTCTGCCTCTGCTGGATTGTGTTTTTAAATAGTGTTTTATCCCCATCTCTACAGTGAGCATGAAATTACCTAGAGATCTGTGTGGCTCCTTCACGGAAAGGTGTTAAGACCGACACAGTTAGCTGTGAGTCACCCTGACTATCTAGGAGTTCAGACTCTGTGTCTTGGGGTCTTTTCCCCTGCCTTGCTTTGCCCCCACATCCCCTCACACGGTAGGGAGAATAACAAAGACTAAAAGGGCAGCCCTAGTTCCTGATTCTTTCCTTCTTGTGACCAGATAGCTCGTGCTGTCAACATCTCACTTCTTAATCATAAAAGGTCATGGTATTGGGTTTGTCCCAAGTGGTCTGTGTTAGTAATTTGTCTTATTTTGTTAAGGAAGAAAATGTAAAGAACTAACATAAGATTATAGATTTTTAAAACTCTTCATTAGTTTCTCTTTCTTCTTTTGATTTGCCTTCTTGTGCTGGTTTCTTTATTATTGTATCCTGACATTGCAAAGTTCGTTTTCAGTTTCGATTTTGTTTTATCAGCACTGGGGAAAGGTCCCAACTGTCATCCAGATGGCAGAAATCCACCAGAAAATCCAAACTGGGGAAATCCCAGAGATGGGGGGAAAATATGCTCAGGGATGGTCTCGTTTCCTAGTAAGGCAATCTGTAGCAATTCCTGAAATAAGAGATTGTAAAACTAACAAAACGCAGCACAATTAATTATCAGAATATTGACTTCTCCTTATCTGATGGGAGCCAAAAAATGATGATACAGATGCTTCAAAGCCTAGCTTTGGGATGAAATTCATATTAGCAGACCTTTCTATGCCTTCATGCCCCTTTAATTTTGTTTTCAATAAGTCCCATGACAATGTTATGGTATCCACACCCCGCGAGGACACATTTCATGCCAAACCCAGCTTGGGGATTCTGCAGCTCAGAGGAGGAAGGTATGCTGCAGCTGAGAGCAGACACTTCTAAGACATCTTGCGAGGGTAAATTCAGAACTGCCGTGCTCTTTAGAATACTGCCTGGGTATTGACAAGAAGATTCAAATCGGCTCTGCAAACAGTGGGGACTTGGGAGTTGTGTACATCTTGAGAAGTAATTTGAGTGGCATATATTTAAGCCAGTCTATTTCTATTTGAGCAAACCCAAGCAATCTACATGTCGGCTTGAAGGGAGGTTAGAAGGGTGATGCTTCACTTTAGTTTTAGATAAAGATCATGGATATTCATGTATTTATTATTAATTTGTATCACATAGAAGGGTACCGCATAGGAAAGTAAGACCTGCGTGCATAGCTGTTGAGGGCAAAAATTGTTACAAACGTCCATGGAAGGCAATTTGGAAATATACATCCAAAAACTTAAAAATATTCATGATCTTAGACTGATCAATTTTTCAAGGAAATAAGAAGAGAAATGTTCAGAATTACGTTTATTATGTTGTCATTGTGTTTACAATAATAAAAATCTGGGAAGACTCTAACCAAAAAAACCAAATGTGTTGCCATCTAGTCAATTCTGACTCATAGTGACCCCATAGGGCAGAGCAGAACTGGCCCATAGTGTTTCCAAGGGCCTGGTGGATTTGAACTGTCGACCTTTTGGTTAGTAGCCAAGCTCTTAACCACTGCGCCACCGGGGTTCCGGGAAGACCCTATGTAGCCAGAAATAATGTTAATCATGGTTCATTCACACAATAGAATATTTAGCAGCAATTAAAAATGATAATATATGATTTATAATTATTGACATGGAAATATGTTTTTAAACTATAGAATCAGGCTACAAAATACTATTTAAAGATGATCCCATTTTGGTAAAAATATATTTTTAATTATTCTGCTGGTATATATGAATAACAGCTCAGTCAAATCACTGTCTTTCAGGCGTTGTCTTAAATCTATATATTTTCTGTTCCTTTCTACCAGAATATTTTTATACTATAATTTCCTATAAGACTCTATTATAGATTGTGACTAATACATTGCAAAGCATGTTTTACCTATTGACTGCTGCATAAAAAGAAAAAAAGCTATTCTAAAATGTAGTAGATAAAATCATCACAATTTCTTACTTTTTAGAATTTTTTGAAATTCTGCTTTACATAGTATTGCTAGGATGCTGGGATGGCTGGAAAATCCCAGATGTCTGCATCCCGTGAATGATGGTTGATGCTGGCCACAGCTGGGAGCTAAGCTGCAGTTGTCTTCCAGGGGCCTTGGTTCTCCTGCACATTTCTTTCTATATGGATGCTTGGGTCTCCTTTCAGCATGGAAACCAGGTCCAAGGAGAAGCATTCCAAGAGGTAGGAAGTGGAGGCCACCAGAACTCTCCACCTAGACTCAGAAGTCCCAGGAAGTCACACCTTCTACTTAATGGTTAAAGCCCGTGACAAGGCCAGCAATTGGGCAGTGCAAATGGTTAAGTGCTTGACTACCAGTTGAAAGGTTGGTGATTAGAACTCACCCAGAGGCACCTCTGAAGATAGGCCTGACAATCTATTTCCAAAAGATCACGGTTTTGAAAACCCTACGATGCAGTTCTACTTTGCCCACATAGGGTCGCCATATGTCGGAATCTATTTGAGGGCAACTGATAACAACAATTTGAAGTGATTTGAATATGGCCTGATTATTAGGTAAAATAATTTTTATTAATATTAAGTTTATTAGGTGTTATAACAATATTCGCTAAGTAGAAGAATGTCATTGTTTGTAGGAGCTACATGCTTAAGTGTTAAGAAGTTAAATGTTATGTTTACTTTGTCTACTTTTAAATGGTTTAACAAAAAAAAGTATGTATGTTAATAATTCATGAATCTATGTGAAAGATATACAGGTGTTTATTGCCCTATTCTTTCAACTTTTCTATAGATTTGAACATTTTCAAATATAAAATATTGAGAAATAAAAGGTAAAAGTCCAGTTAGGAAATAAATCCAAACCACATTATTAGTGAGGGACAGTGATTTGCCCAAACCGGTTGATCATCACAACTAGGTGAGAGTTTTTTAAAAATGCAGACTCTAGGACCCAGCAAGTCTACTAAAATAGCGTATGTAGGAGTAGGGCCTCGCAGTCTGTATGTTTTATAGACAACCCCTGGTGATTCCTACAGTCAGTCAGTTTTAGTGACCACCGGCCTAGGGCAATGGTTTCCAAATTTAAGCATACAAAAAACCTATTCAAGTTTCTTGTAAAAAATACATTATTCCTGGGCCTGAGGGTGAGTTGCAAGAATACTCCTTTTTAACAAGCCATCCTTGTTGATTCTGATGCAGGTCATCAGAATCTGTGAGAGACAGTGATATAGGAATAAATAATGGAGATGAACAAGGCAGCTGTTTATACAGTATCAGAAGTCCTACTAAAAATATTTCTTACAGGCATAAATCCCAAGGGATAGAGAGAATAGGAGAGGGTACAAAGCAGTAAAATTTTGGAAGCTGGGAAGAAGAAGGACAAGAAGTAAAAGACCTGGCATCTATAAAACACCTGAATTCTAAACCAACAAAGGGACTAGCCAATATACGCTGAAACATAAAAAAATCCTTCAAAGGCCAAAGTAAGGAAGATTAGTTGAAAATCCATTTAAGAATCTGTCAGCTGCCCAGTGCTCCTACCTCTTTCTGTCCCTTCCCCCCAGCTAAGAACTGCTCAGGTGCCTCTTTCACTCTGAACTCTAGAAAATACGGGATGTTGTTTCTCCCCAGATGGTAAAACAGAGAGTCTCTGGCTTGGGGGACATCAGGAACAGTAGGGATTGTGGAATTGAACTGAAAACAGACGTTAAGGGAATGGTTGGGCTGCATACTAAACACGTGATCTCATCCTTCTTCCCCAGTAGGCTCCCAAAGATTATGAGACATCTAAGAAAAGAGGGCAAAGCAAACTAAGAGGAAAAAAGCCACGTGGAGGACGGATTAGTCAGAAAGAAGGACATTTTAAAAATATATAATATACACAAAGAGGTAAGTTACTGCAGTCATAAAGCAAGCTCAAAACCAAAACCAAGCCTGTGGCTTTTGAGTCAATCCCAACTTATAGCAACCTTATAGGACAGAGTAGAACTGCTCCATAGGGTTTCCAAGGGGCATCTGGTGAATTCGAACTGCCAACCTTCTGGTTAGCAGCCAAGCTCTTAAAAGCAAGCTCAGGATAGTGTAAAGAAGGAAAAATCAGGAAAGACACAAACAAAAAAGTATGGTAGCAGAACTGAAAAGTACAGCAGAAAGTTTAGGCTATAGAGTTTGGGAATTCCATATGTTCAACAAATATTTATTGAGTGCCTACTCTGTTCCCAGTACTTTTCTAAGCAGTATATGTGGGTGGACAAAACCCATCAGTATCTCTTCCTCATGAAATTTACATTCTTGTGAGTATAGATAGATAATGAACAATAAATATATTAAATTGATGTAGAGAAGAAATATTAAAGAGAAGTTTAAGACACATAAAACATAGAATGATAAGGTCAAATATATGTCTCACTGAAGTTAAAGAAGGAAAGAAAAAAGATAAGTAGAGGAGAGAGTCAATATTGAAAAAGCTAATAGATAGAATTTTCCAAAATTGATTAAAGATACAAATCCTCAGATTCAGGAAACAAAACAAATCCTGAACAGGGTAAATAAAGAAATCTCCCACCAGAAATAGTGTTACTGAACCACAGAACATCAAACACAAAAAGGGAGATCTAAAAAGCAGGTAGAAAGGGAAAAAAAAGCATCTACAAAAGAACAAAATAAAAAATTGGAGTAACAAAGGAAAATAACTGAAAATCTGGAATTCTGTACCCAACAAAACTATTTCAAGAATGAGGAAAAACTATAAAATTTTAAATTAAATAAATATGAGTAAACTTATATCCAAAGGATATATTTCAAAAAGGAAAATGGCCCTAAAATGAAAAATGTAAAAAGGAATGGTAGGTAAAGAAAATAGTAAACACTGGGATATCTAAATAATCATTTACTGTAAAATCAATGATCACAATGTCTAATTTGTGGGATTAAAATTAAACCCAAAATTATAGAGCTAAGAAGTTAGACAAGATAGCATATCAGCTTGGAAAAGATGGTAGAAATTCAAGCTTGTATTATCTGACTTTCAGGAAAAGGGGAAAGATAGTAATTAACTTTAGACATTGTTAAGTATGTTAAGGATGTACAGAAAATGTAGGACAAATAACCAACCAGTTGCTGTTGAGTTGATTCTGACTCATGGCAACCCCATAAGTGCAGATTATAACTGTTCCACAGAATTTTCAAGGTGGTGACCTTTTGACAGCAGATTGCCAGGCCTTTCTTCAGAGGTGCCTATAGGTGAGTTCTAACCACCAACCTTTTGGTTAGTAGTCAAGCACTTAACAGTTTGTGCCATCCAGGGACTCCAAAGACAAATAGCACAGAATAAGATGATAGACGTGAATCTAAATATAACAGTAATTACACTAAATGGGCTTAATTTTCCAACTAAAAAACATATTGTTAAATTGGTTGAAAAATTAAATCCAGCTATATGCAGTTTTTCCTTTAGAATCATGACCCCTTCTTGGAAAAGGAAGCCTGAGGGGAGGGGGGCATCCTCAGTAAAAGGAAGTTAGTTCTGGTAGGAAGCTGGGTTATTGAGTAGACTGAGCATATTCTAAATTGAGATTGAGTTCACCAAAAATAAACTTTAAAACAGAGAGGAGCCTGCTTTTTACAGGCAATTTTAAATTTGAAGTTTGGTTTACTTATAAAGGAAAAAAAAATACTTATTTTTTGCTATTTAAGTTTAGAGTGTAAATTTCAACTTTCACTACCAGGAAAGGTGTGCGTCAGGGTTGTATCCTTTCATCATACTTATCCAGTCTGTATGCTGAGCAAATAATCCAAGAAGCTGGACTATATGAAGAAGAACGGGACATCAGGATTGAAGGAAGACTCATTAACAACCTGCGTTATGCAGATGACACAACCTTGCTTGCTGAAAGTGAAGAGGACTTGAAGTACTTACTGATGAAGATCAAAGACCACAGCCTTCAGTATGGATTACATCTCAACATAAAGAAAACAAAAATCCTCACAACTAGACCAATAAGCAACATTATAATAAACAGAGAACAGATTGAAGTTGTGAAGGATTTCATTTTACTTGGATCTGCAATCAACACCCATGGAAGCAGCAGTCAAGAAATCAAAAGATGCATTGCATTGGGCAAATCTGCTGCAAAAGACCTCTTTAAGGTGTTGAAAAGTAAAGACATTACCCTGATGACTAAACTGCACCTGACCCGAACCATGGTGTTTTCAATCTCCTCATATGCATGCGAAAGCTGGACAATGAATAAGGAAGATCAAAGAAGAATTGACACCTTTGAACTGTGGTATTGGCGAAGAATATTGAATATACCATGGACTGCCAAAAGAATGAACAAATCTGTCTTCAAAGCAGTACAACAAGAATGCTCCTTAGAAACAAGGATGGCGAGACTATGTCTCACATACTTTGGACGTGTGCTCAGGAGGGATCAGTCCCTGGAGAAAGACATCATGCTTGGTAAAGTAGAGGGTTAATGAAAAGAGGAAGACCCTCAACAAGACAAACTGACACAGTGGCAGCAACAATGGGCTCAAGCATAACGACTGTGAGAATGGCACAGGAGTGGGCAGTGTTTTTGTTCTGTTGTACATAGGGTCCCTGTGAGTAGGAACTGACTTGACAATACCTAACAACAGCGCCACTTTCTCATGAAAATGGGAAAGACAATCCAAAATACATACTTTTCTATTATATATTCCCCCCCTTTAAGAAACATATTCGTTCCATTTTAAGTTGGATAAAAATGTTAACCTGTGGGGTTCACAGACTTCCACTTCTCCATCTGCCTGCTTAGTCTTTTTCTCTGTTCCATTCTCTGAAGAAAGGACAAAATGTCATGAATGAATTCCAGGATAAAGACATTCAAAATCAAAGGTGTTTCTTCCTCTAGGAACCCAACAGCAGAGAGATAGGACATGTCCAGGGAGTATTGTGAGAACTGTGCATGTTGCAGTAGAGGTTGTGAAGGAGACCAAGGTGTAAGAACAGGTGGCATGAGTGAGAAAATCCTGCGTAGTTGAAGAGAATGAAACTCCTGGGCGTTTGGGGTACTATACATTACTAAAATTTGCTTTGGTCGAAGTATCTGCAGCTTGTTGAAAGTAGAGAGAGACGTGAATGAAGATTATATTCCTTTCTGGGCAAAGAGTTTATGAGTGGGATATTGTTTCTGGATTGAATTGGATTTAGGGGTTATAGCTTTAAAATGATTACCTGGGATTTAGGGGTTATGGTGTACAAGTGGAAATCCTGGTGGCGTAATGGTTAAGAGTTCGGCTGCTAACCAAAAGGTCAGCAGTCTGAATCCACCAGGCACTCCCTGGAAATTCTATGGGGCAGTTCTACTCTGTCCTGTAGGGTTGCTATGCGTTGGAATCGACTCTACAGCAATGGGTTTTTGGTGGTATAACAAGAAATTCTGCACGTGTTCCCATCAACCAATTCCAGATTTTGTGCTTTGTTCGCTTCTTTAAACCCTATTCTACATCAAAAGAGGACCAAGAACGTCTAGTTTTAACCAAACTGCCCCTTTTAAAAAAAATAAAGTCTTGGGGCTCCGTAATCAAATGACGAACATGTTTTTTCTTCCTGGGATCATACCAAAGTTTTGTTTGCAGTTCTTTAATTGTTTTTAGTGATCAAGCTTGACCTTCTCCAAAGCAAAGACTAAGAAGTAAAGTGGTGGAGTTTAAAAAATAAAATCTTCAGAAGAATACATGGATGTTCTCCACACGTGAAGTTCAGGAACAGTAAGGATGGGCTCAAAGAGACGAAAGAAACAAAATATTGTCTTCTTTACTAGCATAGATTCCCAGTTATCCTATAGATTACATCTTCATTGCCAAGAAATATTAAAGCTAACTTTAATATAGATAAGTCATTGTATGGCTTTTGTAAATATAAAGCCCAAATATCATAATGCCTTGTTCCAGTTGAATTCTAATATGTATTAAAATTAAACTCTGCTATAGCACATGAAGATTTCATAAAAAATTTATGACAGATCAGTCTTTGTTGAGAATAACAAAACATGTGAAGTGTGCAAATTAGCTATCGTATAGTTTAAAAAAAAAAAAAAGGGCCGATGTGTTTTTACATTTACTGCAGGATTCAGGCTACAAATAAATCTAGGTTTTCAACACAGTTAATCCATAATGGGGTCCAATATTTTTAATCTGTTCAGGAGCCCACTATGCTCAGAGGATGATGTATATTTTTAACAAATTGTAAAATACAATTATTGACGGTGACCAGGTTTCAAACTGATGTGGCCTCATTAACACAACAAAGAAAACCCTATTGCTAAGTGGGATTGTATCCATAGGTATAGGGGTTAGGATGCCAGCATATGTTTTTTGGGGCACAGTTCAATCTATAACACCTATTCTATGCTTTTGTCAAGTGCGTAATTTCCACTTCGTAATACTTTCGATAATTCTACTTAAAAAATTATACGTATATTTAATTAGTTAAAATCCATCTCCCCAGATAGAATGTAAGCTTCATGAGGACAGAACACTAATGAATCTTGCTCAGTATTGATTTTCTGGCACCTAGCATACAGGCTTAAACATAGTAAAACCAAAAGCAAACCCATTACCATCCGGTCGAGTCCGACTCGCAGTGACCCTATAGGACAGAGTAGAACTGCCCCCTAGGGTTTCCAAAGAGAGGCTGGTAGATGTGAACTGCCAACCTTTTGGTTAGCAGCCTGCTCTCTTAACCACATAGTAGTGGCTCAATACATATTTAGTTGAATTAATGGAGAAACGATGAGGGAAGGAACTGATACACCTTGCAGTTCCTTGTTTCCAACTAAGAAGAGTTTAGTTGGGTTCTGTGGCCTGTAAAGCTGCAGGTCAAAATGCCTTCCTGTGACCATATGTGTTCGGGTTTAGTATTTTACTCTGCACTGTTAAGAGACACTACGCTGGGTGGGGAGGACCATCGTTTGCCAGTGCTGGGGAGGAGAAGAGGAAATAGACAGCTAGGGGTGGGTGCTGGGTCATTTTGTTGACTTTGCTATTTTTCTTCAAACAGACTCTTTTCATTAGCAAGAATGCAAGTCCCTGCCACCCTCATCCCCATAGAGATATTGGGAGATAGACACAATTTTTTAAGGCAGCTTCTTTGGAGCCTTTGAAGGAAACAGCTATATAAATCCATGATGTTATTTTTGACCAATCAAAGGGAAAAATGTCAGGCTAACATCAAGGACGCTGCTTTTGATAATTTTTTAAAAGGTTATGCATGCTATCTTTTATTCAGCAGTCAATTATATTCCTTCATTTTTTAAACATAAAACTGAGCCACTGATATTTTTTTTCTTCCTAATAGTATTTTCTCACCATGAAAAATTGAGCATATTTTTCCGATGAATTATTGGAAGAGATCAACCATCTACCCATAAAAACTTATAAAACCACTCTATCCCGCCCTTGGCATTTTAAAGCATTTTAATTAGTGTGGTAAATATGCTTTTGAATTCTACTCAGTTTAGAGTATTTCCAAAAATACATAAATAAGAGTTTACCCTGAGGCTTCCTAATTAAGCTAAAGGAAGGTTCATTTCACTGAAATGTTATTTCTTCTTTGACTTTTGCATATGATAATTGTCAAAGTCCTTTACAGAGTCAAATGGCTTGGATAACAAGTTGGCTTCTTTTTTTTAAAACCTTCATTTGTTGATGGCTTTCTTTGTACTTATCAACTAAGATACATCAGAGACAATGAGAAGGAAGCGAGCTCACTAAATTTCAGGAAACTCTTGACAAAATGGATCATGTGCTTAAAACACAATACATGTGGGTAGTGTCATGTGTGCGAACTAAAGGCCACACCTTGATGAAGCATTCAGTTAAACTTATTTCCCTTTTACTGACAATGACACAGATCTACAATGGCCAGTAATTACAGGAACAATAATCAGAACAGTGCTTTATAATTTTCTTTTATTCAATCATAAATAAGCTTATGAGCCAGCTGTTTATGAGAAGTAAGTTTATGAATAAAGAGACTATTTTCACTCCATTTAGTCTGGATTAATTACAATTATGGGCCATATCTTTCCTGGAAGATAATCATAGCACATGCAGCAAGAAAAGTTTTGTCCTGACTGTGAATCTTCATGATGAGCAGAACTGGGTCAGAGGCATACTCATTTAAATAATGAAAGTGATCCGAATTTGTTTTGTGCCCCAAGATGGTGATGCTTGACAGATTGGTTAAAACTATTATTTAATTTAGAAAAAAAAAAATGATCTTGTAAACAGCACTTATTTTCCCACTCAGGGCCATGGAATTGCTCCATTTGTTCAGGTCATCATGTACACCTCTAGCGGAGTTTTCAGCTGGAGCCTCAGCCAGGTGTATCTCGGGCCGACAGCTCTGTAAGTATCTGAGAAATCGATGGGGCAGTCCCCGAGGCTTAACTGCATGAAAGAAATGAGGCATCTCTTGGAAGAGAATTCATTCTCAGGGAAGAGGATGTTAAGCAGCAAGTTGAATCAATACCAAGTCCTTGGTTATAAGCAGGGAACAGGCCAGACTGAGAGATGTGCGTAAAGCACAGTCTTTATCTCCTGTGGCACCCACATTTCCCTTGCCCCATTCTTTCTTTATATGTAAATCTCCTAGAGGAGAAGCCCTGGAATGAAAAGAAGAAATACTGTTTTCTATAAATTGCTTAAGGCATTGGGGTACAAACGTATTTCTTTGGGATCCCCTAACAGATCATAATCCCAGATGAGAGAGGGATCCTTACTAGTCCTCGTCACACTCACTGCTCAGGGCAGCACTGAACTCACTACTCTTGGAGGCTGGGCCGATCATCAGGACTTGAATCAGTGGACACAGGGGAAGTGGAGGACCAGCCCGGTGGAGGTGGTGGCTGGGTCTGGGCCTTGGCAGCCATTCCTAGGAAGGATGGGATGGACATCCCTAGGGGAAGTGGTATACCCTCCAAGGAGGTGAAACGCCTAGAAGGAATGGTAGAGTTGAGCAGAAGCACGATAACAGAAGAAGGAGCACCAGGTGGAACGGCAGCGGCTGCAGAATGCTCATCGAAGGAAGCCGTTCCTGGTCCTGGGGAGAGTGCTGAAGGGCTCTCGTTTCGCCTTCCGGTAAAGGGTCTCGGGAGATAACGTATATATATAATAACATAAATAACATATATAACACATTATATATATAGTAACATAAATAACACATTATATATAATTTTTTAATAACATAAATAATATATATATAATTTCTATATATAAGTTAAAAGTTGATAGCTAAAATGCTAACACTTCTCTTGAGTAGAAGAATAAAGGTGACTTGGATATTTTTCCCAAAGATTTCTGTATTTTCTAAGTTTTCTGCATTGACTGTGTATTATAATTTGACTGGAAACAGCAACAACAAAAGCTGTGTCAATTTAAATAAGTAATACCAGTCAGCTTCTGGGCACAGATGTGAAAAAAAAAAAAAAAAAAGACCTTAAGGCAAAGGCTTAAATCTTAGGCCAGTTGGTAGTGTCTTTTTGGGTGGTTGAAATCTTTTGGAGGTCTGTATAAAACTGACTAGTGGTACTAACTACCAAGTGTCATGTACAGCTTGTTACAGAAATGCCATCTGATTTCTTAATAGCCATTAGAAAGCCCCAGTTTAAGACTTGTTTTCTTCTCCATACTCAGATTTGAAGGCTGCCCAAATAGTTTATTCAAGGTTTAAGGGTCCACAAGCCAATTTAGAAGTCATGATATTGGATATATTCTTTTATAGCATATTATAAGGCTCCATTCAGCCTGTATATATCCTATAATGCCATCTATATCCATTTGCTGAAGTTAAATTCCTTATAACAAGTCTTTACCTAGCAACAACTGTGTGCTAGACATTTTGCTAGATATCAAGGATACAAAGAAAAATAATATATATCTTTATTTATCTGTATATAGATAGAAATACATCTGTATCTCTATCTGTCCATCTAAAAGGAGCCATGGTGGCACAGTGGTTAAAGCGCTTACCAACAGGTTGATGGTTTGAACCCACCAGCTGCTCCACGGGTGAAAGATGTAGCAGTCTGCCTCCATAAAGATTAAAGCCTTGGAAACTTTATGGGGCAGTTCTACTGTCCTACAGCATTGGAGTTGATTCTATGGCAACCAGGTTGTACACACACACACACACACACACACACACACACACACTCAGGGCAATAAAAATCAGTTACCCAGATGAGTGAAGCTCAGTACCTCATGTGGCTCTGGTATATGTAACTAAAGAAAGAGAGCTAACCTGAATTCTGGCAAGGTAAAATTGCCCTGTAGGCTGACTTCTTTTTTTTCTTCCTCAGTAACTAATCTAACAGATGGTTTATTATAGGAATGGTAAAAATATTTGAAAGTTGACAAGATGTCCTTTATAATTTTCCTTTGTGTTTAGAATCCTAAACATGAAGCTTAATAGTTAGGTTTCTGATGTAGATTTTTCCTCTATTAGTAACAGTTCTGTAGACTATGAATCAAAATGTGCTCTAACAGTGTGCTTTTCCTTTTTTATGATCAGCCTGAATTTGAAGCAGAATTCACCAATGTGGTCTCACCAAGCCTTCCAGGCTCCATTCCACACTGCTGTTATCAGTTAAGGTCTTTCTGATAGTACCATATTGTGGACCGATATTGGTGTAGCCTAATCTTGCTGCATAGGTTCAAGACGAAGCTGTGACCTGCATGAGCTCCAAGTAGGGAGCTAGTTCATTTGAAAAGAATTAAGATCCAGTTGAGAATTAGCTGACAAACACAACAGATTTGCTTAACCGAGTGAAGTACTTCGAGGGCAGTGATTCCTTGTAAGATTTTTATCCTTTATGTTTAATATTCATGAGTGCTGATCCATGCAAGAGTTCACTTAGGAGGTTCTGAAAAATACTAATTAAATGAGACTAGGGATATTGTATCTGCTGTAGCTATTTTCTGACAGATTACCTTGTAAAGAAGTTTACCCAGAATGCATGTTCAAACGCCTACTCAGCATACGAGCAAGAGCAAGTTCTTTTCCAGAAAGGCAAGCTCTAATGAATGCATTTTCCAAACTTATAACACACAGTGCCTTGAATAAACCCAATGAGACCCAGCTTGTTTTGAGAAATGTTCTCTGAGTTGCATTGCACCAGAGATATAAGACTTAGTTTGAGGGATAACAAACCTTGAACATCTGATGAAGCCCTTAGCGTTGATGCTGACTCTTAGACGCTATCCTCGGTTCTAAGAAATGATGTTCCTTTAATCCTTTTCTTTCATTAATTGTACCATATAAATGCTCCAAATCACTTCTGCCTCGGCAAGGGCTTGATGAAGCATTTTTATTAATGTCATTTAAAAAAGTGAGCTTGCTTGTTAGCTGTGTGTTTTAAGCTTTACATTCAAATAACCTTTAACTTTCTCTCTTTCGGAAAGTTGGGGAGGAAGTGAAACTTAGTGTCTCATGGTCTCTTGTTTTACTCTGAAATTTAATGATAAGGAAGGGTAAGAATTTACCTTGTACAGTATAGTGACTGACTATCCTCAATCACCGTCAGAAGTAGGGCATGAGAAAATAGATGGAGGAAATAAACTCCTAAGTAAAAGAAAATGGGAGTGATAGAGATCAAAACTTGTTGCCATTAAGCTGTTTCCAACTCATAGCAACCCTATAGGAAGGAGTAGAACTGCCCCATAGGGTTTCCAAGGAGCGGTTGGTGGAATCAAACTGCCAACCTTTTGGTTAGAAGCCAAGCTCTTAACCACTGTACCACCAAGTCTCTTGATAGAGATTAGTAGGATCTAAATCATTTAACTGAGATAAAAAAACAAATAAATAAACCACTGCCATCGAGTCAATTCTGACTCATAGCTACCCTACAGGGTCACTATGATTAACTGAGATAGACTGATTTTAAAAATAATTCCTTCTCCCAGAGGTCAAAAGTGATTTTGAATTTATGGATAAAACCCAATATATGTGGAGTGAATTAAAAAAAAAAAAAAAAAAGGTATTATTAAAGAAGACAGTGTGGCGATTTCCAAGACCAAGGTGATGGTATTCTGTAACATGCTGATTCTGTAACATATCTGGAAGTGTGGTAAATTCATTTTAGGAAAATAGAATCTCTGGCCCAGAGCAAGATTTGGGCCAGAAATTTCAAGGGGGCATGTTGTGGAAGAAAGGAGGCTCTTCAAAATTTAGACTCTATGGTGAAATTTAATTGCCAATTTGCTGTTGTTGATAGCTGCTGTCCGTGGGCCCCGGACTCATAGTGACCCCACACACAGCTGAACTAAACACTTTTAGGTCCTGCACCATCCCCATGATCGGTTGTGGACCAGAGCATTGTAAGCATAGGACTTTCATTGGCTGATTTTCAGAAATAGATCTCCAGGCCTTCTTTCCTAGTCTGTCTTAGTCTGGGAGCTCTGCTGAAACCTGTTCACCATCATGTCAGCACTCAAGCCTCCACTGACAGACGGATGCTGGCTGCAGCTGAAGTGCATTGGCCTGGAATCGAACCTGGGTCTCTTACATGGAAGGTGAGAAATCTGCAGCTGAACTACCAACGTCCCTAACTGCCAATCTAGGGCTTGGAACTTTACTAACCGTTCGATGGGAATGTTTTAGGAATATGGACAAGAAAGAGGAGATGCCAAGGGAACAGAAAGAAAATATGAGACGGAGGGCAAGGAACCCAAAGGATACAAAAAAGGCTCTGGCTGCTTAATTGGAAAACTGAAGAGTCTGAGACTCTGCCCAAATCCTTACATAGAAAGGAATCAGCCTGAACGAGAAAGGATTAATATAAATTACAACTGACATGAAATAACAGACGTAAAGATGTGTTGACTGATACCTATAATCACTACCTTAGTTACTTCCTCTTGGTTACTTATTGGCAAGCTAAGTTAAACGCCATATATGAGGTGATTGGGGAGGAACCTATGTGACACCAAGGAGCTTCATTTTTGTTGTGACATGTTCTCCATGACTTTTATGTGATCTAAGTTCTGTGTCATGCTGACAGCAGTCCTCTCTGCTGTCACAGAGTATGTGCCCGTGACATTTGATAGATAATGTGCTTTAGGTCTTGTAATCTTTATTTTCGCCATGAACGCATGCCTGTTCAGCCACCCACTCACATCCCTGCCGTTAGTCATTCCAGAACTGGGGACTCTTTCTCCAGGAACAGCTGGCCTTAGTTGGCTTTTGTTCATAGCTTCAGTTGACGTCAGGCATCATCGGTAACTCATTTTCAGAGTTCCTACCTGAAGCCAGACGCCTTCACAAGGAAAGACTTCCTCCCTAGAGACTAGGAGTCTTGAGGAGATGCTGAGTCTGGCTTGATTAAGAACAAAATTTAGGGGTAAGTAAACAGGACAAGAATGAGGGACAAATAACAGGTGGATTGGAGAAGACAGCCCCCTACAGATTAGGTCCAAAAAATGCAATCGAATACAGCCTTCGTCGTTCACCACAAAACGTGTGTTTGTGAATTTATTTCTAGTGTTCTCCCCCTCCACCCCTTTTTGTTACCTTTCTTATGTGGACCTTATAGGCATTCCAGTGTGTGACCCCATTGTATTGCTCTATGCTGCATAAACAAATAATATGATTTACCCATCGGTATAAAGATCATGGAGCTCCCACGTGGTGCGAATGGTTAACCCTCTCAGCTGTTCACCTAAAGGTTGGAGGTTCAAGTCCATCCAGAAGCACCTCAGGAGAAAGGCCTGGTGATCTACCTCCAAAAAATCAGCCACTGAAAACGCTATGGAGCACAGTTCTACTCTGACACACATGGGGTCAATGTGAGTCGGAATTGACTCAACGGTGACTGGTGGTGTGGTGTTCATACTCTTTCATTCCAGCACTCTGTAGAATTGTTATGTAACTGACGGAGTGTGTCAACTCTCTTTTCCTTTCTCCTTCTCATTGCCTGGTGATTTGCTCTTGTAAAGTTTACAGCCTAGAAAACCCTATGGGGTGATTCTACTCTCACGTGGGATCAACATGAGTAAATGACTTGATGGTACATAACAACCTCTTGTCAGGCTCTTGAACTGCTTTAGCCTTTACTCTAACCCTTGCCTGCTGCAATTCATTCTCTTCACCAGTGCAAGTGACTCACTAAAATAATTATTTCGTTGTTAGGTACCATCGAGCCGATTTCGACTCATAGCAACCCTGTATACAACAAAATGAAACACTGCCAGATCCTGTGCAGTCCTCACCGTTGTTGCTATGTATGAGCCCATTGTTGCAGCCACTTTGTCAATCATCTCACTGAGGGTCTTTCTCTTTCATTGACCCTCTACCTTATCAAGCATCATGTCCTTCTCCAGGGACTGGTCCTTCCTGATAACATGTCCACAGTATGTGAGATGAAGTCTCGCCATCCTCGCTTCCAAGGAGCACTCTGGCTGTACGCTAAAATAATGCTTTCATCATATACTACCCACCGGTGAAAAGTCTACTGAGGCTCCCTGTTGCCCAAAAGACTTTTTAAAAAAATTTAACCTTCCGGTGTCTACTAAGGAGCCCTGTTGGTTCAGTGGTTAAGTACTGAGCTGCTAACCAAAAGACTGGCAGTTTGAACCCACCAGTCGCTCTGGGGGAGAAAGATGTGGCATAAGAATTTATAGCCTCGGAAATCCCACGGGGCAGTTATACTCTATTCTACAGGGTCACGATGAGTCAGAATTGACTCGATGGTAGTGGGTTGGTGGTTTGTGTTCTCCTAAAGCATCCTTCTAGTCTTTTTTCACCCTACTTCTGTGGCTTACTAACCTGGTTAATAATTAAAATAATTATGAATAGAAAAAATAATAAAAATAAAATCCTTTGGAAAACATTTTAAATACAGCAATGCCTTGGTCCCACCTATAAAGATTTTGTTTACTTGACCTTGAGTGTGGCCTAGGTATATATTTTTTTCTTTTAACTCCTCAGGTGTTTCTAACCTGCAGCCAGTATAGACAGTCACCTATCTTCTCCAGTGGTTCTCAAAGTGTGGCTCAGCATCTGCATCACCTGAGAACCTGTTAAAAATGCAAATTATTGGGCCCTGGCCCCAGATCTACTGAATTAGACACTTTAGGTCCAGCAATCCGTGTTTTAACAAGATCTCCAGGTGATTTTGACATACTTCGAAGTTGTGTTATCTATTATGTTCCCCACTAACAACATGTGCCTATGGAGTACTTGAAATGTGGCTAGTCCAAAGTGAGATGTCTTTGAAGACTTAGTGCAGATATAGAATGCCAAAGTAACATTAATCATACTTTATATTGATTCCACGTTGAAATGATAATATATTGGATATGTTGTGTTAAATAAAATATTAAAATATTTCTTTTTATTTTTTTCAGGTGGCTGTTAGAAAATCAGAGTCCTGGTGGCACAGTGGTTAAGCACTCGGCTGCTAACCAAAAGGTCAGCAGTTCAAATCCACCAGCCACTCCTTGGAAACCCTATGGGGCAGTTCTACTCTGTCCTACAGGGTCACTAGGAGTGGGAATCGACTCGACGGCAACAGGTTCAATTTTCTGGTTTTATTAGAAAATTCCGTATGTGGCTGGTATTACATTTCTATCGGAAGTCCCTGGTCCAGAGTTTGAGAACCATTGCTGTGCACTCTCCCTGCTTTCCTGTACAGAATCTTTTCCATTGGTTTAGTCAGAACACATACAGGGTTTTGGATTCTACACCTCTGTACCTTTCACCTATCATCCCATCACTAGGAGATCCTTCCTCTTCCTCCCCATCCCTACTTGTCTCACTCTGGCTGGCTCTTGTAGGCTGATCTTTTAATGTCTTCTTATTTCAGAAGTATCTCTTATCTGCTGGAGCCTACGATGACTCCCCTCTCCCTGTCTTTGTAGCTCCTGGATTCCAGAAGGCAAAGCAAGAAGGCAAGAGACATTCAGAAAGGAAACAATTGAGAGAGGAGAACTCATGGAAAGGTAGTATTTGTGCTCAATCGTCCAAGATGTGTGGAATTGCAAAAGACAGAAGAGGAGAGAAGCAGACCCCTTAGACTGAGGTAATAGGACCAACAACTCCTGGATGTCGATTTTCCTCCCTTCCTCTCCGTCCACCATGGTTCAGTGTAGAGTATGCACCACAAGGTAGGAGCTCAATAAGTACGTGTGGTTGATGAGGTTGATGGACCTTATGATCTAGGGGAGGGAAGAACAACTGCTAGAAATGTAGCCAAAAGCCAGAGACGAGGAATAAGTTCTCTTTTTGAGAAATCTCCCAATGTTTTCATTTTACTGGGATGGTGGCAGGAAACTAGCTGCATTAATGGGTTTCAGCAACTTGTAAAAATGTAACCATCTATCAGAAGCTTTGCTGATGACAAGAATGACAGCGGCAGTGGGGAGAGCATTTCATTATAGGTTACAATATTTTAGGGTTTTTTCTTTATTATTTCCTGTTTTAGCTTTCATCTGGTACAGTTTTGCTTAAAGGATGGAAGTGAGACTAGATGACCTCAAAACCAAACATTGCTTCCTGTCCAGGACTCCATTGTCTACATCATGAAATGCAGACAGTGCAGCAGATAATTCCCTCTCTAGTCTATTTGCAATAGAACGATACTTTGCCCTCCGAGGCTCTTCTATTTTTTAGCATTTTCTTTCTTGTCATCTCCCACCATCAGGCAACATTAAAATAGAAAGAATAGTGCTGTTAGAGATGGCAAAGGGGGGTTTCTAAAGCAGATTTTAAAAAAAGAAGCAAACCATGCTTCTCCTTATTTGTAACTTATTTTCTCCCCTTCAGACCACTCTAGCACATGAATTCATTTTATTCTGTCTCTAATCATGCATTTTTAAGGAAGTTAATTTTTAAAGATTTCCCAACAAGGACCTTTTAAACCATCAGACATCCCAGATGCTTTAACAGTTGCTTCAAGCACTTCAAAAATTTCTTGGATGTAAACATGGATTTGATCTTTGTAGATGCCTCATGGGGACAAGAGGTAGCTCCTGAATTGACCAGAACTTTCTGCCTCCAGAATCTTTTAATCCTTAGTAATAGGAAGAGAAATATTTACTTGCGAATACTTCCTGAGACTTACATGTGTTGTTCTAAATTCAGTTAAGAGCTATGAATCCTAAAACAATGAAGGATCTGAATATTACCGAGTTATAAGTTACCAATTTCTCATCACCATCACTTTGAAAAGAAAATTAAAAAAGAATACTTCCAAATAAACCTGTAAAATACCAACAGTCAAGCATGGGATTGGGATAGGCATTTCATCCAGCTGGCCATAGATCATTTCTTTTAGATGTAGACGGGTATCTTGCAGGTTACTGCACATTTTCAGTCACACTGGTTGTTGTTGTTGTTAGGTGTCATCGAGTGGGTTCCAACTCATAGTGACCCTCCGTACTAATGAAACAGAGTGAAACACCGCCCGGTCTTGCACCATCCTCAAAATCATTGTTATGCTTAAGCCCGTTGTTGCAGCCACTGTGTCAATTCATCTCGCTGAGGGTCTTCCTCTTTTTCACTGACCCTCTAATTTACCAAGCATGATGTCTTTCTTCAGGGACTGGTCCCTCCTGAAAACATGTCCAAATTATGTGAGATGCAGTTCCACCATCCTTGCTTCTAAGGAGCATTCAGGTCGTACTTCTTCCAAGACAGATTTGTTTGTTCTTTTGGCAGTCCATGGTTCGGTCAATATTCTTCCCCAACACCACAATTCAAAGGCATCACATTGGCAAGAGATGTTATAATATCTTTCCAGATTTTTTTTTTGATGACAAGAGGCAATGTAAATCAATAAAAAGCAAATAGAGAAGAGTAGATTTAAAATAGAAATCAATTTTAAATGAGGAATGGAAGACAAAAAAGGTAAATTCTTTTGTTTCCAAAATCTATGTGCTCTCTTGGTTTACTGTGTTTTACTTTTTATGTCTTTTTTTCTCAATTGTCATTTGGTTTCCATTTCCAGGGGCCACCATCTATGCTATTGCCATACTTGTGCTGCTGGCAATGGTTGTCAAGGTCACGATGGCTCTGACAAAGCTTTTTCCTAAAGACAATTGAATGTTGTGAGTTTTCCCCTCAATTTGCTGCAAATAGAATTGTATTCCTTTAGAAAGCAGCAGAGATAAGTAGTTAGAGGGTGTTATGGATTGAATTATGTCCCCCCCCCCCCCCCCACCAAATCTATGTTGTAAATTCTAACCCCCTACCTGCAGTTATAATCCCATTTGGGAATGGTTTTCTTTTTTATGTTACTGAGGCAGTATTAGTGTAGAGTGTGTTTTAGATCAATCTCTTTTGAGATATAAAAGGGCAGATTAAGCAAGCAAGAAAGCAGAAATAGAGGAAGGTAGATGCCATGCCACATGATTGCTGAGGAATAGAAGCTGAAAAGAGACAAGGACCTTCCCCCAGAGTCAACAGACAGAGAAAGCTTTCCCCTAGAGCTGGCATCCTGAATTTGGATGTCTAGCCCCTTAAACTATGAGCAAATAAATTTCTGTTCGTTAAAGCCACCCACTTGTGGTATTTCTTTTACAGCAGCACTAGATAACTAAGACAGAAAGTATATCTACATGTCCTCAGAACACTCACCAGGCATTAATAACAGTAACTGTACCATATATATTTCAAAATGTAAATGACGTCTGGATCCCTGGTGGCGCAGTGGTTAAGAGCTCAGCTGCTAACCAAGACGTCTCCTGTTTGACTCTACTGGCTGCTCCTTGGAGGCCCTATGAGGCAGCTCTACCCTGTCCTATAGGGTCGCTATGAACTGGAATCAACTCGACGGCACCAGGTTTGAAATGATGTCTCCTCCCTTATGCATAGCAACTATTGGGGTTGTGTCTTTGGCTAGGTTCTCCAGAGGAGCAAAACCAGTAAAGCGTACAAATAAATATATTGAGAGAGATTTATTTCAAGGGAATGGCTGTCACAGTTGTGGAGGCTGCCAAGTCCCAAACCCATGGGTCAGGAGTCCAGCTGGAGGCTTTTCCTGACTCATGTGGTTGCAGGGGCTGACAAACCTCAAAACAGCTTGTCAGGTGGAAGGCTGCTGGCTCACAGGGTTGTGGGAACTGGAAAATCCCAAAATCTGCAAGTCAGGCAGCTGGCTGTTGGCTCACGTCCCAAGAACTGGAAGTCAGAGGGTGATGAGTCAGATGCAGGATGGAGGAAGAGAGAGAGTTTTGCAAGAACATCCATATATATTGGATGCAGGCCACATCCCCAAGAAAACTCTCCTTTCAACTGACTGGCTGCTCACATCAGATCACAAAATGGAGGATGATTACATAATATCTGCCAAACCACTGAGAATCATGGCCTAGCCAAGTTGACACTTAACATTAACCATCACAGATTGCAAACTGAGCCCCAGGTCAGGAGTGGTTTGCTTAGCTGCCACTTCAGAGACTTAGAGTCCTCACCACCTTTCCTTGCCCAAAATCTGAGAGTCTCCAAGCAGAGAAAATATGATTATCTGAATACCCTGTCATCAGACAATGGAGCCACTTACTCACTCTACCAAAGGCAGCTGCTCTTAGTTTCTCTGGAAGGCACCAGTTAACTTCCTGTGGGCTCTGAGATCTATTTGCTAACCTTCCCCTGCTCTTTCTGAATGGCAGGGAACTACCTTCCTCAGGCTCTTGTGCTGTCTAGGTTCTAGGTAGGTTTATCCAATGGGAGACAAGATTGGAGTCAGGAAATGGGAAGAAGCCAATGTGTTTATCCTTCTTTTTCTGATTTCCATGACGTTTCCAGCAGCGTTTCTCCCACAGCCCCAGTTCCTGCCAAGCAGCAGCTGCCATGTCTAGACCCCATAGGATGGTCTGGCCACTGGACTCTGGTCATACCAGCTCCTCTGTGGTTGCCTTTCCAGGCCTAGGAGCGACAGTTGCTTCTTGCTATTGCCAGACTTTTGGTGGCTGCACCATCCTGGACTTCTCTGTTCTTCCATCAGCTGTTGTAGTCAATTCTTTGGTTGCTGTCTAGATCCCTTTATAGTCCTGGTGTATCCATCACCCTGCTGCTCTGAGCTTTGACCACTAAGGGCTCAAAACTGCCTCCCTTCTCTGAGACATGCCCTCAGCTGACAAGGGCTTCCACCTCAATCCCTCCCAAGGGCAGCCACAACCAATGATGTCAGGTACGGCTTATGAAACACTGCCTCCTTGCATCAAGCAGGGAGAGATGGTATGGTGTGTCTTATGTTCCAGTGCCCTCTTCCTGGGGCTCAGGCTATGCTTGGGCTTTATCAGAGACCACATCTTTGCTTGGCTCTTTCTTCTTCCCTATCTTGCCTCACTCCCTCCCTTACAAGCTTTTCCTAAAGAGCACAACTCAGAAATCATATGCACCCAAATCCCTTCTTAAGCTGTCCATCTAGGGAACCTAAACTGAAGGTGAGGTATAACCCAATCCCTCTCTTTTAAAGTCCTAGAGTGGTTTGTATATTCCTGACACAGACACCTGAAGGGACTCTCAGCACCTTGATTGCTACCAAAAAATACAATGATAATTAATATCTAGCAGGGTATTCTAGTACAAAGACAATTTCATATTCATTGTTCACTTGTCTTAAGTACTCTCTGAGCTGCACCTTCCCCTCCATCCTCAGTGGTTTTCCCTCCAACCTGTGTGGTTTTCTTTTAGTTTCTCTCGCAGAGTATATATCTTTTTTACCTCAGGTTAGTTCCCAAACGCAGTTACTTATTCCTGGAATGAAGATAAGAGACATTGGGTGGCTTGTGTATATGACACTTAATCCAGAGAGTCAGAACAGGGGCAGAGGAATTTTCTGAGACCCAAACCAGTGAGTTTTCTTTTACTCTACATCCTCCTAATTAAGAGGCAGCCAGGTGGAAAATTCTTTTAAGGAGGACATTAACACAATAAATAAAAGGGCCTTTAAGTTTACACTGCTAACTTTCTGTCCTTGTGTTGAGAGGTACACGATCTCTCCTTGATCTAAGCATCATCTTAGATGTCTTCTGGCAGGAACAGCAGGGGCCAGGATAAAAGTGGGCCTCCTAGAAGTAGTTCTCATGGCCATCCTTACATTCTCCCCCAGGCAGTAGGATACACCCATCCATGCACTTCCGATGGTGCCCTAACAAGTGAGCTACTGGTGGTGATTATCTTTCCACTGAGGACTGCAGCTGGCCCACTATCTTCCTCTCCACCTCCAGTTTCATCCTCCTTACATTCCACTCCAGGTACATGACTTTTGCAATGCCCTTGCCCCTCATAGTTCTTCGTTCTCTGTAACTCCATTGACGTTGCATTCGCTTACCTTTGTCAAAGCATAGCCTCATCTTTCCAGTTTTAGTCCATCACACCAGAATAGTCATTGTTATGTGTTGTTGTGTGCCATGGAGATGAATCTGACTCACAGTGACTCTATATGACAGAGTAAAACTGCCCCATGTTGTTCTGTTGTTAGGTGCCATCATAGCGACCCTGTGTACAATAGAGTGAAACACTGCCCAGTCCTATACCATCATCACAATCGTTGTTATACTTGAGCCCATTGTAGCCACTGTGTCAATCCATCTCCTTTAGGGTCATCCTCTTTTTTGCTGACCCTCTACTTTATTGAGCATGATGTCCTTCTCCCGGGACCGGTCCCTCCTGATAACATGTCCAAAGTACATGAGACAAAGTCTCTCCATCCTTGCTTCCAAGGAGCACTCTGGCTGTATTTCTTCCAAGACAGGATTGCTCATTTTTCTGGCAGTCCATGGTATATTCAACATTCTTCGCCAACATCGTAATTCTTCATTGGTCTTCCTTATTCAATAAATGTTCCATTTAATAACTCAGTCTCTCCTATATTATTCTGCAGATTGTATCATATTTATTTTTATGTCTATCAACTTTACTAAATTTTGAGCTTCTTGAAGACAGAAATCATTTCTTACTTGTCTTTCATCCCCTATGCCTGGCAATGTCTGAAATGTAGTAGGTATGAGGGAAGAGGTAAGAGGAAAATGAATATTTTGGTGATATACTACATTTTTGCATATTTAACCATTATTAGTTGCCTTGATAAATGGATGTCTATGTTAGAAAACCAGTAACATGACAAGTTCAAGTGTACAGTTGTATCAACTCAATGAGTTCAGCCTTATTTTACTACCAAATAAATTTAGATATTTATTTCAGCTTGGATTTAATTCAATTCACTAAAAAAAAATCAATTAGATGGTTTCTAGCCTAGAGAATGTGTGATCTGAGAGTCCCACATTTTCTTTTGCTCACGGTTCCCTTTAATGCCACCTGATAGAATTAAAGTTAACCAGCTGACTACAGGCAGAGATTTTCATTCCTATATCTACTTTATCTTTTTCTCTTTGGTCATTAGATGGGAAAGCTTAGTATCATCAGTTAAAACAAGGCCAGGGGCCAACTGCAGAACGGACCATTAGTTGCTTACATGCACGTTCAAGTTGAAACTGAAGAAAATTAGAACAAGTCCACAAGTGCCAAAGAACAACCTTGAGTATACCCCACCTGAATTTAGAGACCATATCAAGAAGAGATTTGACGCACTAAACACTAATGACCCAAGACTAGATGAGTTGTAGAATGACATCAAGGACACCATAAATGAAGAAAGCAAGAGGTCATTAAAAAGACAGGAAAGAAAGAAAAGACCAAAATGGATGTCAGAAGAGACTCTGAAACTTGCTCTTGAACATCGAGTAGCTAAAGCAGATGGAAGAAATGATGAAGTAAAAGAGCTGAACAGAAGATTTCAAAAGGCAGCTCGAAAAGACAATGAAAGGTATTATAATGACATGTACAAAGACTTGGAGTTAGAAAACCAAAAGAGAAGAACACAGTTGGCATTCCTCAAGCTGAAAGAACTGAAGAAAAAATTCAAACCTCGAGT
Source organism: Dugong dugon (assembly GCA_030035585.1). Taxonomy (NCBI): domain Eukaryota; kingdom Metazoa; phylum Chordata; class Mammalia; order Sirenia; family Dugongidae; genus Dugong; species Dugong dugon. The sequence goes on from CM057479.1 coordinate 71,127,038, forward strand.
TCCAATATTGAAGGATTCTATAGGGAAAATATTAAATGATGCAGGAAGCATTAAAAGAAGGTGGAAGGAATACAAAGAGTCACCATTCCAAAAAGAATTGGTCGATGTGTAACCATTTCAGGAGGTAGTATATAATCAGGAACCGATGGTACTGAAGCAAGAGGTCCAAGTTACACTGAAGGCATCAGCCAAAAATGAGGCTCCACGAACTGACAGAATATCAGTTGAGATGTTTCAACAAATGGATGTAGCAATGTAAGTGCTCACTCGTCTATGCCAAAACATTTAGAAGATAGCTACCTGGCCAACTGACTGGAAGAGATCCATATTTATGTGTATTCCCAAGAAGGACGATCTGACCCAATTTGGAAATTATTGAACAATATCAGTAATAACACATGCAAGTAAAATTTTGCTGAAGATCATTCAAAAGCAGCTGCAGCAGTACATCCACAGGGAACTGTCAGAAATTCAAGCCAGATTCAGAAGAGGACGTGGAACAAGGAATTTCATCGCTGATGTCAGATGGATCGTGGCTGAAAGCAGAGAATACCAGAAAGATATTTACCTGTGTTTTATTGACTCTGCAAAGGCATTCGACTGTGTGGATCATAACAAATTATGATAACATTATGAAGAACGAGAATTCCAGAACACTTAATTATGCTCATGTGTATCCTGTGCATAGACCAAAAGGCAGTCATTCGAGCAGAACAAGGGACAGTGGGTGGTTTAAAGTCAGGAAATGTATGCATCAGGGTTGTATCCTTTCACCATACTTGTTCAATCTGTATGCTGAGCAAATAATCTGAGAAGCTGGACTGTAGGAAGAAAAACGTGGCATCAGGATTGGAGGAAGACTCATTAACAACGTATATTATGCAGATGACACAACTTTGCTTGCTAAAAGTGAAGAGGACTTGAAGCACTTACAGATGAAGATCAAAAACCACAGCCTTCAGTATGGATTACACCTCAACGTAAAGAAGACGAAAATCCTCACAACTGGACTGGCAGGCAACGTTATGATAAATGGAGAAAAGATAGAAGTTGTCAAGGATTACATTTTACTTGGCTCCACAATCAACACCCATGGAAATAGCAGTCAAGAAATCAAATGACACATTGCATTGGGCAAATCTGCTGCAAAAGATCTCTTTAAAGTGTTAAAAAGCAAAGATGTTACTTTAAGGACTAAGGTGTGACTGACCCAAGCCATGGTGTTTTCAAAGACCTCATATGCATGTGAAAGCTAGACAATGAATAAGGAAGACTAAAGAAGAATTGACACCTTTGAGTTATGGTGTTGGTGAAAAATATTGAATATACCATGAACTACCAAAAGAACAAACAAATCTATCTTGGAAGATGTACAGCCAGAAAGCTCCTTAGAAGCAAGGATGGCGAGACTATGTCTCACATACTTTGGACATGTTATCAGGAGGGGTCAGTCTCTGGAGAAGGACATCAGGCTTAGTAAAGTACAGGGTCAGTGAAAAAGAGGAAGACCCTCAACCAGATGGATTGGCATAGTGGCTGCAAGAATGGGCTGAAACATAATGATTGTGAGGATGGCATAGGACCAGACAGTGTTTTGTTCCGTTGTACATAGGATCGCTATGAGTTAGAACCAACTCAAGGGCACCTAACAACAACAATGACAACTTTGGTCATTTAATTTGGTTGCTTATATTACTTCCTTTGGGACACTGTCTTAGTTATCTAGTGCTGCTATAACAGAAATACCACAAGTGGATGGCTTTAACAAAAAGAAATTTATTCCTCACAGTCTAGGAGGCCAGCTCCAGGGGAATGCTTCCTCTCTGTGTTTGTTCTGGGGGAAAGGTCCTTCTCATCAATCTTCCCGGGTCAAGGAGCACCTCAGCACAGGGACCCTGGGTCCAAAGGACACGCTATTCTCTTGGCTCTTGTTTCTTATTGGTATGAGGTCCTCATGTCTCTCTGCTCTCTTTTCTCTTTTATATCTCAAAAGAGATTGACTTAAAACACAACCTAATCTTGTAGATTGAATCCTGCCTCATTAACACAACTGCCCCTAATGCTGCCTCATTAACATCATAGAGGTGGGATTTACAACACATAGGATAATCACATCTGGTGACAAAATGGTGGACAATCACACAGTACTGGGAATCATGGCCTAGCGAAGTTGACACACTTTTTGGGGGACACAATTCAGTCCATAATAGATACCCCGCTTTTATTTTCCATATAATTGTAAATCATCAAAGAGTCACAAGTCTTACCATCCTGATCCATTATTTCAGCCTATTTAAATTGCTGGCCATTGTGCAAACATGGTAATTTTTAAACAAAGTACAGCACAGAAATAAGATTAAGATTCTGAAGCACATATAAATGACCTGGATACAAACTTTCTGGGCACTTTCTAGATTTACTTAGGCCACACTGAAACCTCTAGACACTATATTTGCTTACCTGAAGTCTCCAGACCACTTTTTCTATTACTGCAAAAGAATTCTACTCTGGCCTCCTACTTCACCACAAACTTCTGAGAAATATCAGAAGAGAATAGACTCCTTTCCACTTGTAAAAATCTGAGTTTCTGGCTACTCATGAAATAAGAGAAGAAACTATGTTGTTAGAACAAGGGCACTTGAAGATGCCCCAACACAGTCAATCCTTGATTATTCAGGTGTGTAATTTATGTTTAAAACCGAAATGTGCAGAGGAACACCAGAAATTAGTGTAACAGAATGTTTGTTGTGAGTAGATATGATTCAAATCAGGCAGCGTCAATCTGAAGGTATCGGGAAGGCGCACCAAAGAGGGGATAGTGAAAGCGGGTTATATGGGCAGGTCAGGCTGGGGTAGTCTCCTGAGCATCACTGTAAATCCTTTCCATGCCCGTCTTTCAGAGCTTGTGCAGGGCTTCAGGTCAGTTAACTGTAAAAACAGAGTCATTAAGGACACCCCATATATCCTAAAACACAGCTTCCAGTCAGACCCTGGAGTTCCTGCTTCTCAAAATGGGGTGAAGGTAGATAATTCTCCAAAAGAGCTCAGTGCTGTCTGCGCCCTCCCTGCAAGGCACAAGCACTGCCGTGCCAATCTTCTTCCACATGTTGCTGTAAAAAAAAACAACAAAAAACAGCATATCTTGCTTAGGAAAATACCTCTGGAGGGGAGGGCACAGCCAGCAAAGACGGAAGGCAGCCGTTATTTGTGTAAAAATATGGTAATTGCAATTCAATTTCTCCCTCAGCCAGTCCTGCTCCCTTTGTTTCCCCCAGATGTTAATCTCAAGGGTACTCTCAAACAAAATTCCTGAATGAAAATCTTCATCTCAATCCGTTTCTTGGAGGGTCCAACCTAAGGTCTTGGGTTTGTGTTATGAACTGTTTTAAGCCCTTGGTCTATATCACCAATTGGTTTCCAATTTGCAAGGGCACTTGAACCACCTAAGAGTCACTGTCTCTTGCTTTTCTTTACAGCATTTAATATTCCAGGCTGTATATATTAAGGATGTGGGGATAGGTGGGTCAGAGCCACATGCTCTGAAATCCTCTCTCCAGCCAGGCCAGCAGGGATTCTTCCCACACAAGACAGAAAAATAAGAAATTCTGACTCGTAATACTGCAACTCATTAAAAATATTTTTTAAAAACTTTTTAAGTACAGAAACCAATCCTTAAATGTTTGGTTCAAATTGATAGCCAATGCAGCCAGGAGCTGCTTAGCCATTATCAAACAAAACTTTAAGTGATAGCACTGGGTGTGGTTCAATTAGCAGCTGCTCAGCCCAGGCGGAACCTGCCCCCACCCCCCACCTCATCCATTGTCCTCAAAGTGCTGCATGTGGTTTAAGCCAGTCAACCCAGTTTACTAGCCTACATGCCAAAGAAAAGAAAATGTAACTTGACTTAGTGCGCCTTCTCAGCATGATAACCTACATGCACGCCATGATAACCTGTGTAGTCCATAATGTTTGTATGTACTTCCTTGTGAGAGACGGTATAAAAGGTTCTGACTCCTTTTGTTCCAGGAGCTTGATTTGAGGTGTACACCTCCTTGTTCCTTGCCTGCGCACTTGCTATAAAAGCTCTTTCTCCCTCCTCACCTCAATGTGTCTTTATTGAGAAGCCGCGCTGAGCAGGACCTGCTTTGGGTAACAAAATGAAGCAATAAAATTGCAAGTACTTCCAGATTTAAAAGCAAAAATGATGAACACATAAAAAAATGCTTTTAAAAAAATGTAATGTACGTTTAAAAAAGAAAAGTTGTATATTCTTTTCCTTGTAGCAAAGCCTCTGCTAATTGTGCAAACATAAAATTCTTCTTACCACTGATTTTTTTGATTCAAGTGGAGAAGTTGCTTTAGGAACACATCTTTTTGGGGACCCCAGACAGGAAGCAGATGCTAGAGTGTAGGTAGAGATAATTATTGGCAGGAGCCCCGTACATCGTTCTTAAATACGTTTATCTTATAGTTTCTCTAGCTCTCCTCTCTCTACAGTGAAGATAAGCTGCCATCAAATCAAACAAAACCAGACAAAACTCAGAAATAAGCAGAGATGTTTCTGGCCTTTTGGGGCAGGAGGGGTGAGTGTGGGTGGGAAGGCACTCGAAACAAAGTTCTGTGGCTCATCTCCTACAAATATCTGACTTCGTCTGTGTGCCAGGATTTGCCCTGTGCCCACGTTTTCTCTGCCCCCAGACACCAGAGTGGACTCTAAGACTGCAGTATGGTTTTAATTCTCTCAGTTTTCTGGGGCTCATGTTACTTAAACACATAGTAATAAAACGTACTCTAATGAGCAACCACAGGACTCACAATTCAAATTAGACTAATTATTTGGAGCCCTGGTGGCACAGTGGTTAAGAGTGTGGCTGCTAACCAAACGGTCAGCAGTTCGAATCCACCAACTGTTCCTTGGAAACCCTATGGGGCAGTTCTACTCTGTCCTACGGGGTTGCTACGTGTCGGAACCTGACTTGACAGCACATAACAACAAGAACAGCAATTATCTGGAAATATACCTCCCCTTTCTTTTTGTGCTAAAATTAATTTAAACTTGGTCAAGCAAAGGGTGCATGGTGTTTCCTGCCATGTCAAGAAAAATAAAAAAGCCAACTACAGACATGTTGAGAACTAATCATTTTATATTTATGAAAAGTTCAGCCCCTTTCCATTTTACCACTGGAATCGATAATGTTTCGTGGAAATTCTGATCCTCCTTTTAAGGGTTAAATAAATGGAGAATTTTGCTAGTCCCATTTGTTGTTGGATATCCTCAGGCTAGGAAAGACTGGGGGCTCTGAAGGTTACTTCGTGCTGTTTCTATATCCATGTTGCTAAGGTGATTTTGTGGGATGAAAACATACTGGCAACTCACTGTTAATTTGTTGACGAAAGAATATGAGTGAGTTTCACCTCCTATAGTCAAGAGCCTTCAGTTTCTGCTTAACTCTTTGAATCCAGCTGTAGGGGGGCAAGGTCATTCTCTAGCAACCTCCAGTGAGCCAACCAGCAAATTAAGTCAAAATTCCTTCAGTTATTGTTAAGACACAGTTACTCTCAGCAGTGACACACATAATTTGTTAAATAGTCCCAATTAACTAACTATTTGGAGCACAAAGAACAGAATGTATGTGTGAAACTAAGTGAAGAAAAAGTTCATTCAATTCCAAAGTGAAATTTACCTGTTTTTCAGAATAAGCGTCTTAATTCCCAGTTTAGTCAAAATGGTTTACAAAAATAGTTGTATTGTTATTTTGTTTTGTTTTGTGAGTGTGGAGAGTACTATCTTTTTATTTAATCAAATAACTACTTATTTATTTAATACAATTGCATCCTTTTGGGCATGAAGTGGGGAATGGGTCAGAGAGGGTGGTGACTGCCTTGGTTTGTATGAATAATACTAGGGAAACTGAGTAAAGGGCTACAATCCTGGGCCACTGTTTTCATTCTAAAGGCTACCAACCTTATTCCTTTGTACAGTTATTTTCACACCGTAGGTGTTACGAATTGAATTGTGTCCTCCCTCCCCCCCAAAAAAAAGTATTGAAGTCCTGGCAATTAAAGTATTGAAGTCCTGGCAATTGTACCTGTAGATGTGATCCTGTTTGGAAATAGAGTTTTTCTTTTGTTACGTAAATGAGGTCATACCAGAATAGGATGGACCTTGAATCACTTAATTAAACCTAATCACTTCTGAGTTATAAAAAGAGCAGAATAGACACAGAGGCACACACAGTGGGAAGACAGACTCAAAGGAATGCCAAGAATTGCCAAGGAATGCAGAGGAACTCCTGGGACTACTGACAAGGAAGGACCCTCCCCTAGAGCCAATGCCCTGATTTGGGCTTCTCACCTCCCAGACTGTGAGACAATCAATTCCACTTCTTTAAAGCTCCCCTCCTGTGGTATTTGTATCACAGCAGCACTAGGTAAATAAAACACAAGGTATGACTGTTCACTTCACACTACAGCAGAAACAAGACTAGTCATGAACCACTGATTCCGTTTTATGAGACATCTGACAAAAAGAATCTTACTACAACAAGAAATAAAATCCTTATCATGATATTGGATAATATAATTGCAATGGAAGAGGCAATACAGTGAAGTAGTTATGGACACGGACTCTGGTTCAACTACCTAGTTCTTCCTCGTGCCACTTCCTGATCTTGAGGCAAATGACTTAACCTCTATTTTCCTGTTTCATGTTCTATAAAATGGGGATAATAAAATCAACTACATTATAAATTAATAGATTAAATCTATTAATGTATGTTAAGGGGAGAGTGAACATTTTGAAAGTGCTTGTTATTATTTTTCATATAGAGGTAATAGTTTGAGTTTTTCATTAGTATATAAGGAAAATAACCACGTATTTTAAATTCCAGGGACAGTCTTTTTTTTTTTTTTTTTTGGTATGAGAAAGAGACATTTTGCATGGTTTTGATGTACATTTCTACCAACACCTTTTATTCCCAACTCTTTATATTAACTAAAAGAACCTCATGTTTTGACTGTGGATTGACTCCTTAAATTATTCGATTTGCTAGAGGCTGACCTGTATCGTCCACAGTAGATTGAAAAAAACCTAAGAATATCCTAATATGGTGTGGCCACTTTTCCTGATTGCCTCCTGTTCAGCCCACTGGTTAGAGAGGAATTCATGCCCTAGGGTTATGAGGATTGCCCAACCCGTAATAGCCAACAGTAGACAGAAGAGGTAGATAGCAGTTAATTAGTCACACATACTCATACCCTCGGGAAGGAGGATACCACACAACATAGAGCCACTTGCAGTTTGTACCTGGCAGCAGAGTGAACAAGCTGGGACAGTGAGAGGCAGGCTTTGTAGTACCAAGAAGGTGAAGTGCCCCCTGGTTCCTGCAGGAGGATGCAACTGGCTTGTCTGAAAAATTCCATGGCCTTCCAGGGAACTCAAACCCCCTACTCAGGCATAAGCAGGAACTGCGCATGGTTTCTTTGATAAGGGTTTTTGTTTTGTTTTGTTTTTGTTTTTTTGGCTAGGGGACCTTATCTGGCTAGTATAGTGGGGAGAGGAACTTGTGGTTATGACATTTGAGGCCCTCCAATTTTCCCCAGTTGTCAAGGCACACATAAAATGAATTTTAGGCCTGCCACCACATACATTTAGGCTATTTTAATTGAGGAAAGGAGTATGAACTTATAAAATCATACAGTTGATGGGAATCTTAGAAGACAAAACTCTACTCAATACAGACACCCTTACTCACTAATGTATTTATTCTCCTGACAGCCTGTGACTCCTAAGGGCAGGGACTGTATTTTATTTAAATTCTGTACATCTTGCCATTGAGCACCTGCATGGAGGAAATGTTTACATGGAATGGAATAAATTGATTTGTCCGTAAAGCATATGTTGAGTATCTAATGAATGCCAAGACTTGGATAAGCTATGGCGTTATAAAGATAAATAGGACAGTTTCCTCTCTTAAAGAGCTCACTATCGCAGAGTTTTGAAGAGCGATAAAGCTAACTGTAGTATGATATAATAACTGCTAGACTAGCTAGACCTACGTGAACTGCTAGACCTACGTGAACTGCAGTGCCCTCTTTAAACTTTGGGAAAGGGGGACCACATCCTTGTTTCACATTTTCACTTCTTCTACAACAGCCTGGTCTGTGCCCTCAAGATAGCTGATTCTGTTGGATAGCAGTGGGCAATATCTAAGTATGGGTTGGCTTGTGAAGCCTTTGATTGTTGTTTTCTCTTGGAGTTCTGAAATATCCATCTAATGTGATAGAAAGAGTCAAAATGTGGGCTGGATCAGGAAGGAGTGGTTTCCCCAAGTCGGCGGGCTCTAAGGCATGAGAGTGTCGGCCCACCCACACTCCCTTAGCACCGACCCTCATCCCCACCTAAGTGGTCCTTCAGGAGATCCTTTAGGACCAGGATGCTCACTCCTGGGTGGGGCAGCCCTTTCTGCTATCAAAAGATTCTCATATTAAACCTTATACTTTGTCAGCCTCCTTATAACTATCATTCATCAGTGCTGGTTCTGCCATCTAGAACAAGAGACAAAACCTCTACCAATGGCTCTGGTGGTACAGTGGTTAAACATTTGTCTGCTAACCCAAAGGTCAGCAGTTTGAATCCACCTGCTGTTCCTTTGAAACTGTATGGGGCAGTTCTACTCTGTCCTATAGGGTCACTATGAGTCAGACTCCATGGCAATGGTTTTTTTTTTTTTTTTTTGTACCAACAGTTAAGCGCTTGACTGCTAACTGAAAGGTTAGTAGTTTGAACTCACCCAGCCACTCTTTGGGAGAAAGACCTGGCAATTTACTTCTGTAAAAAACCTTACGGGGCAGTTCTACTCTGTTGCATGTGGCCTCTATCAGTTGGAGTTGACTCAATGGCACCCAACAACAACCACCACATAACAGACACTCAAACAGGAGAAACAAACAAACAAAAAACCCAAACCCGTTGTCATCGAGTTGGTTCTGACATACCAACCCTCTAGGACAGAGCAGAAGGGCCCCATAGGGTTTCCAAGGAGTGGCTGGTGGATTCAAACTGCCGACCTTTTGGTTAGCAACCGATTTCTTAACCACTGTGCGACCAGGCCCCCACTTCAAACAGAAGATACCCTAAATTATTATTACGCCACCTGTTCTTTTCTTTAGGTTAAACATCTCCAATTAATGCAAACTTTCCTCTTATTGTAGCTTCCACAGATGTCATTACTTGCTTTTTTCCTTTTGGGGCAAACCCTACTATGTTAACGATTCTCTTAAAATGTGGAGCTTGGGGCTGTACCCACTGTGGGGCTTCATGCAATATTGATATAGCTTAGCAGGAGACGTGGGTTATATCTCACAGAGCGTGGACAGTTTGCAAAGCAGAAGACAGAAGGGCTTTGCAAACTGTAAAACCCTTTTACAAACGCATGTTATAACTGCGACTTTGTAGATTTTCTCTGTGAGGTTGGTGTTCTTTATATTGCATCCCCCAAAGGGCGGAAACGATTTTATTCAAAGCTGGTGGCTCAGCAGTACCTGCAAGAAGAACAGGCAACCTTACTTGTTTCTTAATGAAGACTCTTGTAGCATAAGGAGGTGTTGGGGAATTAATTTGACAGGCTAAATTAGCATGCATTACTTTAAAAATTATCTCCAGTTTATTTTGGAGATGCTTTGGTAGATTCCTCACCTGCTATGCAAGTATTGATTCATTTCTCCAGCCTCCTATGAGTCATCACATTCAAAGTAAACAACGCAGATTGTTAAGAACCTGCTTTTGCATGGCAACTGAAAGAACACAGATCAAAACGCATTGGAAGAGATAGTCTCAACTGATTTTTGTTAAGGTTGAGAAAATCTCACGGAAAGCTAATTTATTTGTTGTGCATGTCTTAGTTTCTCCATATACCACGCCTCAGAGAATTAGCATTTGAGTGCTAGGCAGAAACTCAAGGATCAGCCAGTCTAATCCAAATAGAAATATATGGAGTTCAGACAGATTTTATAACTGTGAAAGCTGGGTATTTAGTCACCCAATTGATTTTTTATGTCAATCACACTTTTTTTTTTTTTTTTTTTTTTAAAGCTGGAGCAGTTAAATCTCTTAATACTAAGATATCAAAATCAAATCGTGACCATGTTGTGGTTAAAGTCCAAACCTAGCTGACCTTTACTAACAAGAGAGAGATGTGAGGATCCAGAAATAGGTAACACTTTCTTTCCTGTATGGGGAATGTCCTGATATTTGCAGTTAAAGGTCAGTTTCAGTTCCGCTGCCACTGAAAACGTGTTGAGATGGTTTGCTGATGTGAAAAACGGATTTAAAAAGTGTATTTACCAAAATGGCGGCTGTCTTTTGGGTGATGAGATCAGTGTGGGGTTTTTAATTTCTTTTCGTTTGCACTTTTCTGTATCATCTAATTTTTCGGTATCGAACATGTATTAGCAGTTATTTGAAACATTATATCCATTCATATTTCAGAGAAACGTATTTTCTGTTTGGGATTCTCTGAATAGAAACAGAAAACTAGGAGGTTTCAAATGACTTCCTATTAGAAGTATAAACAGAAATTGTAATTTACCTCAGAATACTTTTTATTTTTGTATGTAACCTTCTATTCCATTCTCTGGCCTGCTGAGAGCTAGACTGAGGGTACCCAGGTGTCAGTGACTATAATGCCACTAGCACTTTTCCTCTGACTTTTACTACCCAGGTGCGTGTCCCTCCCATTCCCATCGTTTCTCTAGCTACAAATCAGAGAGGGAGGACGGGAAAACAGCCGCACAGGGGACATTGCACCTGTGCGGGTTTCTTGGCCACAGCAGGAGTAGCTGCAGACTACCATGCTTAGAAATACACACGGCAATGCTGTTGTGGGATTTGGGCTGATCTATTCTCCTCCCTCCATCTGTGTTTTCTAATTTAGCCACATGATAATTAATTTAATGTAAAAGTCCCTGAAGATTATGTAGAACACGTCTGTGAGTAGCAATACTATATATTGCTTATAAACGGCCTCTAAAATAACTTCATTGTTATTATCTTCAATGCAGGAAGCATGCAAAATTTTCCGAAGAGGTTGAGACCAGTGAATTTGCCTGAGCCCATGTAGCAGGGGTATAGAGGGATTCTAAAATGGTTTTCAGTGAATAAATACCTTTTTTTGAAGTGTTCATTTTTTGGATCTTTGTACTCAGTCTTAAAAAGCTAAAGCAATTCAGTAAGAAACGTAAAGAGAAAGCCTGGAACCGCTTAGCATTTAAGAATAAAATGCATATACAATGGGTTTCCTTTTTTTTTCTCCCCCCCAAACACCAACATTGTTTTCCTTTTTCTCTACTTTAATAAATATCCAAATACTAAATTGCTCCAGAAGACCTGAATTTAGAACAGCAAGATTTGAGGGATAAAACTTGTCTTGCAAGTGTAGAATATAAACAGAAATACAGCTAATATTGACAAATGCTCAGGGTAGGAAGATGCACAGGAATTTTTCACATTAACATCATAAATAAATACTTTTGTTTTGTTTTGTTTTCAGTTAACATTGGCCGATTAGTCCCTTCTCACTTTATAATTAGGGGCCATAAACAAAATCTGGTATGAAAGTAGCAACTTAACATTTTTGTATTAAAAACTATCTTTTTCTTTAGAACCAAATATTCATAAAAGATTTCTTCCCAGGACAGATTACATTCTATATTAAACTTTTAAAAATTGAAGTATAGAAAATATACAAAAAATGCAAAAATCCAGTGTTTAGCTGGATGAATTTTTATAAACTGAACTCACCTGTGTAGCCCCCACCCTTATCAAGAAATTACCATCCACAAAGGTAACTACTATTCTGACTTCTATCGCTACGGATTAGTTTTACCTGATTTTGAACATTATCTATCCATGGAATCATCCAGTATGTATTCTTTTGTGTCTAGCTTCTTTTGTTCAACATTGTATTTGTGAAACTCATCATATAGGAATAGTGGTTTCATATAGGAATAGTTTTTAGCTCTGTGCAAATACAGATGAAAAAATAAACAGATAATATTCTCAGAAAATATAAACTATCAAAAGTGACCTCAGGAGATCTAAACAGACCAAAGGCACAGACTAAATAGAAACAGTTGACAAAGAGCTATTCATGGAAAACAAGTCGTTCAGTGAAGTAGTCTGGCTGTCTGTTCATGGTGGGATTGTACTTCCCTGCCCACTTGAGGTTAGATGCAGGGGCACAGCAGGGGTAATGAAGGCCAAGGGGCAGTCTCTAAGTTGTGCCCTCCTCCCCCCACCTCCCAGTTTCAAGATGAATAGTCGTTGATACTGGAGATGTGTCAGCAGAAAAGCCTTCCCCTCTCTTGTCTGGCTTCCTAAGTCAGGCACCTTTTGTATTTGTGGTGTCTCACTGAATGTCATTCAACATCTTGCCTGGCGCCCCCCTAGACTTGTGCCTGGGGGCGAGTGCTCCCCTCTGCCCTCCCCCCCACACCTCTTAGATGTGACTGTAATTTATTTTGACCAATCTAATATAAGCAAAAGCATTAAGAAGAGCCTGTGTGTACTTTGCTACATTCTCTTTTCCTTCTGCCACAGCAAGGACCCATATCCAGATGCCTAGGCAGCAACGGCCTGTGATAGATGAGGATAATTCAAGGATCTGGCCTTCATAGCCTTTGTTCAAATTACTGAAGGAATTAAAGTGACCTTTTCCAAAATATCACAGCCACTAAGAAAGCAGCATTTCTCTGAAACATATGGGATCACCAAGAGTTAGAAGTGATTCAATGGCAAATGGTTTGGTTTTATTGGACACAGTGGCCCTAGGAAAAGACTGTGGGTTGTGGTCCTCCCAGTGAAGGTTGATAACTATCCCCACAACAACAACAAAAAAAAAACCAAACCTATTGCCACTGAGACCATTTCAACTCATAGTGACCCTACAGGGCAGAGTAGAACTGGCCTATAGGGTTTTCTTGGCTGTAATCTTTATGGGAGCAGACTGCCACATCTTTCTCCCACACGTAGATTGGTGGACTCGAACCTTGACCCTTTGGTTAGCAGCAGAGCTCTTAACCATTGCACCACCAGGACTCCTTTGATAAACCCAAGATATGTGTGCAATGAAGAGAAGAGCATGAGAGCCATTGGGAGAGGTGTGCCTCTAAAGAACTGGGCTATTGACAAGTGGAGCTGACCTGAATCAAACAGACAAAATTCCTCCTAAGTTGTGAGGGAGTTACACTGAAACCATGAACCTGTACCAAAAAAAAATTCATGTATATATATGTGTGTGTATGTATATATATATGTGTGTGTGTATGTGTGTGTGTGTATATATATGTGTGTGTGTGTGTATATATGTGTGTGTGTGTGTATATATGTGTGTGTGTGTGTGCTATGGGTTGAATTGCGTCCCCCAAAAATATGTATCAGCTTGGTTAGGCCATGATTCCCAGTATTGTATGGTTGTCCTCCATTTTGTGATTGTAATTCTCCTATGTGTTGTAAATCCTAATCTTTGCCTGTGGTTAATGAGGCAAGATGAGATTATGCTAAAGAGGATGAGCGTGAGATTGTAACACCTTCACTAAGGTCACATCCCTGATCCAACGTAAAGGGTGTTTCCCTGGGGAGTGGCCTGCACCACCTTTTATCTTACAAGAGATAAAAGGAAAGAGAAGTGAACAGAGAGTTGGGGGCCTCATACCACCAAGAAAGGGTCACTGGGAGCAGAGCGTGTCCTTTGGACTTAGGGTCCCTGTGCTGAGAAGCTCCTTGACCAGGGGAAGATTGATAAGAAGGACCTTCCTCCAGAGCCGACAGACAGAGAATGCCGTCCTCTGGAGCTGACACCCTGAATTTGGACTTGTAACTTACTAGACTGTTAGAGAATACATTTCTCTTTGTTAAAGCCATCCACTTGTGGTATGTCTGTTATAACAGCACTAGATAACTAAGACAGTATGTATCTATTATATATGTTGTGGTTGTATATCATCGAATCAATCCTGACTCATAGCTACCCTATAAAACAGAGCTGTACTGCCCCATAGGGTTTCCTAGGCTGTAATCTTTATGGGAGAGGATTGCCAGGTCTTTTCTCCCTCAGAGCCATTAATGGGTTCAAACCACCAACCTTTTGGTTAACAGCCAAGCATTTTTACTCACTATACATACATAGGAGCCCTGGTGGTGCAGTGGTTGTGAGCTATGGCTGCTAACCAGAAGGTTGGCAGTTTGAATCCACTAGCTGCTCCTCGGAAACCCTATGGGGCAGTTCTGCTCTGACCTATAGGGTCGCTGTAAGTCATAATCGATGCAACAGCAACAGGTTTGGTTTGGTTTTTTTTTGTTTTTTTTTTTGTTTATGTTGAAGTAGTTGTTTATGAATCCCCACTAAAACTGAATCATACCAGGCTATTGTAGGGTGGTTTTCTGTAGGCATGTGTGTGGCAATACCAGGAGTGTGGGGACCGTAACTTACCAAAATGTAAGAAAATTTCAGTTTTTGTCCTGTGAGTAACCATAAAGAAGTAAAAACTAAATAAAATAGCCAATGGGGAAGGGGTCCAGACTGCGCATTTTAGCGTGACTTCTTTTCCATGTCAAGAAGACTGGTGGCAATTTTTCCAATTTCCACTGCAGGTTCTCTCCAGACTGACTTCTTCCAGTGGAGAGCCTTCATTTTCCCTAGGGGCAGTGCATGTGGTACAGAGAGAAAAATATCTTTGGCTATGTCAACAGATTGGCTATGTGAATAGCTTTATTGAAACATTTACTTAACTCCTTCAGGCTACAAACTTTTAATATAAAAGGAACTGAAGAGCACCTGACTTACTTAGTGGTTTTGGAGAACAATTGGTAATATATGAAAAGTGATGAATAAACACATTGAATTCGTGTTGGCTCGGTTATCTTGTCTGCTTCCTGTGCTTCATTTGGGAAAACTTTCAAAAGAGCTGGATCAGCAAACACGAGTTCCTGTGTTGCAGCTTTCAACGATCATATGACATTATGTAACAGACTTGAAAATTCTAAAGCAGCCTCGTGGTCAGCTCCCAAGTCAGAAAATTCCTTGCACTAATAATTGATTAATCAATATTTCCATTGGTTTATCTCTCCAGGTGAAAGGTAAGTCTTTGTGGAGTCTGTGTGGGCACCAAGAAGTGGCACTTTTTGTGAAATTTATGATTTGTTTTCCTTTTTCTGTATCTGATCAGTGGGTTATAAGAATAGGCATGTAGGTATCTATGATTTTTGTGAGATTGGGGAATAACAGAGATTCTTTCATTTATGGATTTAGGCAAGAAATCAGACTGTAAGAGATAATATTTGAGAAAAAAAAAAACCCTCACACACCTAGTGAAAGACTGATTCTTGTATAGCCATTACAGCAAACATCTACCTGAAACAGTTTTGAATCTTCCTAATCAATCATTGGCAGCTCTATAGCCGTGGTTACAAGAAAACACCAGAACTGGTTTTAAATTTGTCTAATCAATCAATGAAGACTCGGGAGAGTGGACACATCTCCGAAAGCCAGCTGTCATTGTTTGAATTATGTCCCCCCAAAAATGTGTGTATCAATTTGGCTGGGCCATGATTCCCAGAATTATGTGGTTGTCCTCCATTAAGTGATAGTAATTTTATGTTAAAGAGGATTAGAGTGGGATTGTAACGCCACCCTTACCCAGGTCACATCCCTGATCCAATGTAAAGGGATTATCCGTGGGGTGTGGCCTGCACCACCTTTTACCTCTCAAGAGATGGAAGGAAAGGGAAGCAAGCAGAGAATGGGGGACCTCATACCATCAAGAAAGCAGTGCCAGGAGCAGAGCGGTCCTTTGGACCCGGGTCCCTGCGCAGAGAAGCTCCTAGTCCTGGGGAACACTGAAGAGAAGGCCAACAGAGAGAAAAAGCCTTCCCCTAGAGCTGACGCCCTGAATTTGGACTTTTAGCCTACTTTAACTGTGAGGAAATAAACTTCTCTTCGTTAAAACCATCCACTTGTAGTGTTTCTGTTACAGCAGTACTAGATGACTAAGACACCAGCCAATCAGTGATAGCCTCCTGCTTCGAAGGTTAGACAGTGGGTGGTAGACTCACTCCATTGACTACCTGTTCCATTTCTGTGACCAACACAAAAAGCATATTTGCATCAAACACAAAAGACTGATGTCACCATAGTCTTGCTTCTGAATCCAACATGTCTCAAAGTAAACTCTTCCTCCAAGTACCTATGTGATATCAGCACTTTGCTTTCTCAAGTGAGATTGTATCTGCCTACTATAGCTCTTCTCTACATAAGAAAACAATAAATTTAGTCCTGGGCTTTGTTTCAAATCTGGAGAAGTTGCCTCAACCCTTGACATCCTCATTTGTGTTTTGATGAACTCAGCAGAATCTGTTAAGCAGATTATTTTAAAGTATTTAAGAAACACTATTGTAATTAGGAGTCAGTGTACGTTTCCCCAGGAAAAGTCCAAGAAGTAGAACTTTACTATTTCTTCATTGCTTCAGTTACTTCCACAAATATTTATTAACACTTACTATGAGGGAGGCACTATTCAAGGAACTGGATAGATAAAGACCAATAAGACTAATTCGAAGTCTTAGAATATAGTGATGGAGACAGACTGTAGTGAATATAAGGGGTGCTGTAATTAAGGTCTGTATAGTGTACTAGGTTAATAGAGAGAAGTGATTTGCCACTTTTCCTAGGATAGCTGGATTTGGTGGGGGACGGTTCACTGAGTAAATAACATTTGGGTTGCACCTTGAAAAATGTGTAAATGTTAAAAGTGACAGAGACAGAACAGGCAGATAAAATCGTGTCTGCAAATACTCAGAGCCATGAGCAAATGTGGGATTTTTATATAGTAACTTGAAGGAAGCTTGGAACAATGGTGAAAGAGAGCAGAGACAGTGATAAGGCTGGCAAAGATAGGATGGAGCCAGTTTGTGTAGAACCTTGTGTGATGATAGAATTGGAAACAGACAAGACTGGTAGCTGAGTGTCCATAATAGACATAGCACAAGTCCTAAATAGTTCAACGAGCACATGAACTAAGGCCATGGGAGTGGGTAAGGTGAACAGGAAAGAGAAGTTGGATGGATGGTGGTACTATTACACAAGGTGAGAATTGCTGGAGAAGAATATGGGTGTATGCCAAGATAAGGAGTCTAATTTGAGACATGTTGAATTTGAGATGCGTTTGAACTATCGAAAAGGAGTTGTTGAGAAAGCAGTTTATATATGGATCTTAAGCTTAGGGTAGGAATTAGAGATATATTGTCAGCTGTTAGAGTGTTGTTGTTATTAAGTGCCATTGAGTCAATTTCAACTCATAGCAACTCCATGTAACAGAGTAGCCCCATAGCGTTTCCTAGGTTGCAATCTTTATGGGAGCAGATCTTCAGGTCTTTTCTCACACGTCGCCTGGGTGGATTTGAACTGCCAACTTTTCAGTTAGCAGCAGAGCTCTTAACCATTGCACCACTAGGGCTTCCTGCTGTTAGCGTGTAGGTTGCCAGGATAGGATTAAATATACAAGAGATTTAACGGGGGAAAGGAGGAAGGGGAGAAAACAAGGCAAGCAGGAGCACCTTCAGACCACAAAGCAGGTCCATGCCTGTGAAAGGAGAGGGAGAAGGAAGGAAGATTGGGTGGCAAAAGTCTCAGAATGCAGCACCCACCATCTTACAAACGTTTTCACCAGGCTGAAGGGGAGTCTTCAAGCCAAAGTCACCACTAGAGGAGTTCTATGTTCTGCAGGAATGGGCCTGCATTAGAACCCCCACTATGCTCAGTCATTGGCTGGGAGCAGCCCATGGCAAGCACAGCCTGGGTGCAAATGTGGTCCTTAATACATAGGGAAGCAGCTGGGGATGCTAGTGAACTATGGCCGCCATAGCAGGGGATTTGAGCAGCAGATTTTCATGGCTACCTACCACAAGAAGTGAAAGTTGAATTTATGAGGTAAATAATATCACTCAATGAGAAGAAAGAACATAGAAGAAAACAAGCATGTGGGAAGGACTGCTGAAGCAGCAATGCCTAAGCGATTATGAAGGAAGAGAAATCAGTCAAGAAGATCTAGAATTGATCAGGGCAATTAGGCCCAGGATTTAAATATTGAGAGATTCAGGAAAGAGATTATAGTCAACAACACTAAATGCTGCAGAGATGATAAACACGATGAAGATCTGAAGTAGATTATTGAAAGGGCACTGATGACCTTGGGAAGAACAGCCTTAGGGAAGGAGTATCTTTACAGCAGGTTGAGAAACTTCCTAAAGAAAGCTGGTAGTGAAAGACAGAGACAGGCATTCTGTTTAAGAAGGGGCAAGGTCAGAGGAAGATGTTTATAGGATTGTTTTTACAGAGGACGAGAAAACAGTCAATGAAAAGGGAGAAACGGAAGCTGGACCAGGACATGAAGGTGGTGTTAGAATATGGAAACAAGAGGAGTTGAATGCGGTGGATGAAGATGAGTGCTAATACACATAATGTTGGAGTTGCAGGAGGAAATTTGAATAAATTACTACCTAGAGTATCAGTTTTTTCCTCCCCTTCCCCACTGGGTACAAGAGTATAAAAATGAAAGCTTAGAAAACATAAAATGGTCACCTTGGTAAATGGGGAAGTTAATCTGAATAGACACAAATAAAGGACTGCCAAGCAGCACTGAGGATCTAGTAGAAGCTGGAAATAATAAATATGTAATAAGTCCAAGCAATACAGTTATGCAGTTTTTCTCCAGTAGCATTTGGCACCATTGGGGTATCTGCTGAGCAAGCAGATGGTTGAATTAATCACAGGTTAAAACCAAAACCAAACCCATTGCCATTGAGTCGATCCTGACGCACAGTGGCCTTATAGGAAAGAGTACAACTGCCTACGGGGTTTCCAAGGCTGTAATCTTTCCAGAAGCAGATCGCCACATCTCTCTCCCATGGAGTGGCTAGTGGGTTCCGACCGACAACCTTTTGGTTAGCAATTGAGTGCTTACCTACACAGTAGATCAGATAGGCTGGAAGGCCAAGGGGTTAAGGAACCTGAGAATACAGGCAAGAATTCATTGAATTAGTGGTTCAGGCTAGGTAGGGAACGGAGAACTTTGGGAGATCAAAAGTAATGTCATAAATGAGGCGTGATACTGAATGAATTGTGTACTTGTGGATAAGACGTGTAAAATGCAGTTGGATGATAAGTAGTGGAGTAAGATGAATTTAACTATATTCTGAGTGTGTTTTAAAAAAAATAAAACCAAATCCATTGCCGTTGAGTTGATTCCAACTCATAGCAACCCTACAGGACAGAGTAGAACTGCCCCATAGGGTTTCTAAGGAGCAGCTGGTGGATTTGAACTGCCTACCTTTTGGTTAGCAGCCATAGCTCTTAACCACTGTGCCACCAGGGAGTGTGTTAGTGCCTGGGTAATAGCCCAAATAGAAGCACAGACTCTGTCCTTAGATCTCTTTAGCTCAAGATTTATGCCTGTGATTTAGATAAAGATATGCTTATCAAAATGACAAAGAAGAAAGAATCGATATTAAAATTTATATTACATGTGGAAACCAAACAAGACAAACCTGCTCTTCCTTAGTCTCCCTCCTCATAGTAAATGACACTGTCCTGCTCAGGTGCTTAATCCACAAAGACAGGCACCATCCTTGAGTCTTTCTTCATTCTCTCACACCCGACATTTGACCATGGGCAAATCTACCTTTAAAATATACATTGTCCATGTCTTATTTAAGGATCTCTGGTGGCACAGCACTTAAGAGCTCAGCTGCTAACCAGAAGGGCAGCAGTTTGAATCCACCAGCTGCTCCTTGGAAACCCTATGGGGCAGCTCTACCCTATTGTATAGGGTCGCTATGAGTTGGAATTGACTTGATGGAAACAGGGTTGGTTTTTGGTTTTGTTTTTTGTGGCTCAAGGGTATAATGCTCAGCTGCTAACCAAAAGGTCATTGGTTCGAACCCACCAGCCGCTCCGTGGGAGAAAATACCTTGCAGTCTGCTCCTGTAAAGATTACAGTCTAGGAGACCCTATGGGGCAGTTCTACTGTCATATAGGGTCTCTACGAGTTGGAATTGACTCAATGGCACACGACAACAACAACATGTCTTATCACTTTTATCTTAAAATCTTAGTCCAAGCTCCCATCATTTCTCACCCAGGTAATTGCAGTAAACTCCTAGCTTCTCTCTGCTTCTACTTTTGGTCCCATACAGTCAGAGCTGTTGTCTATGATATAAGTTGGGTCATAAGTTGGAAGTCAAGAGCATTTCTCTGTTCAAGTTTCATCGTTCTGCCACAAATCCCACACCATTACTGTGGTCTACAGTGTCCTATAACGTGGTTCTAGACTACATTGCTACCTCACCCCCAGCACTTTCGTCTCATTCACTGTGGTCCAGCCACGCCAGACTCCTTGCTATTTCATTGGTAGTTTTTAATACTGTTTACATGTTGAAACGATAACATTTTGGATAAATTGGGTTATATAAACTACATTATTAAAATTAATATCACCTATTTCTATTTACTATTTAATGTGGCTACTAACCCTTCCTGTCGAGTAGATTCCAACTCATAGCGACCCTATAGGACAGAGTAGAACTGCCCCAAAGGGTTTCCAAGGGAGAGAGAGAGACTGAGTGAGAGAGACATAAAGAGAGAGAGACAGAACTGTAAGAAGTAAGTGATGCCATTACTGCACAGTATCAGAACAAATAGAATGTTTAGACACAGCCATCCAAGTATGAAGAAAAGAAAATAATGGCATGGCAACTCTACAAGCTTACTACAAATTATAGTTAAGTAGATAAGCAAACAAATTCATAAATAAATCAACCTAAGACAAAAGGAACGTAAGTATTGAAAAAATAAAATGTTAAAATTGAAATTTCTTGGTGTGGGCATTCACAGTGATTTTTAAAATTTATATTCTTTGTATTTTCTTACATTGTTTGAATTTGTTTCAATGAAGAACATATTCCTTTAAAATGCATGGTACTTTTTTTAACAGAAGCAAATATTTAAAGATGTTAATGATGTTTTTGTTTGATTAAAGAAAAGTATATAAAACATCTGTGGCTGCACTCCCATGCCTTCTCCGGCTCGTGGTGGAATATGGGGGCATAAATTAACCAGTTGGCTGAATCTTTCTAAAAGGGACTCACTTAAAAATATCCAACAGTTTCTACACCAGGAGAAAAAGATAAGCAGGAATCCCTTAACTCAGCTTCCTGGGAGGAGGAAGGACGGGCTACATTGTGTTCCCTGTTCTGAGTGCGGCATCAGGGGCTCTGTCTTAAAGCCTGGATGTTGAGAACGTGATTTCATCAGCTCCACAAAGTCAGGGATAGCTGAGAGCTCTATACTTTCATTTTAAAAACTTAGATTTAGAGTCTACTGCCATCACTGCCCTAGTGGCACAGTGGTCTGCAGTTGGAACTCACCAGCCACTCCTTGGAAACCCTATGGGGCAGTTCTCCTCTGTCCTATAGGGTCGCTAGGAGTCAGAATTGACTCAATGTCAACGGGTTTGGTTTTTTGGATTTTGCCACCACTGAAAGGAAGCCCTGGGGGCACAGTGTTTAAGTGCTTGGCTGTTAACCGAAAGGTGGGTGGTTAGAACCCACCAGCTGCTTCGTAAGAGAAAAATGTGGCAGTCTGATTCTGCAAAGATTAAAACTAAAAAAACCCAAATCCATTACCGTCAAGTCAATTCTGACTCATAGTGATCCTATAGGACACAGCCTTGGAAACCCTATGTGGCAGTTCTACTCTGTCCTATAGGGCCGATATGAGTCAGAGTCAACTGGATGTCAATGGATAATGGGCCTCCACTGTAATCCAACCTGCTTTTCTGAAAGTGATATTCCAGGGCTCTCCCATGAGAATGCAGATGAAGTCCTCAGGCCACACCTTTGCTGTCATTGTGCCTTTCACCAAGAATGTGGCCTCTCTACTCCCCTGTTAAGGAGACTTCACCACAGCGTCCAGACTGAGCACATGGCTCCATTTACTTCCAGATTGTGTAACCGCAAAGGTATTTCTCCCTCTCTGAAAAGTTGAACAGCACAGTACATTTTATTTATAGTGTAATTCACTGCCTCTTAATTGCACTGGCATTTAATTCTAAATATAATTTATCTCCCATGGTGTTCTTTACTTGATTATATTCTCTCTCCTGGACTGCTAATCACTGGTTGTTGAGAATTCTTTATATTCCCTGCAAGTGGAGGAGCCATTCTTGGGCTGTGACGAATCCCACCATAGGGACTGATCCATATTCAGGATCTCAGATGTCCCCAGCTCCTGGTGCTAGGCTCAAACTCAGGAAAGATGGAAGGCTAATTGCCTGGTGCTAAAAAGACCCGAGGCTCAAGGGCATGCATCTAATTGCGCATAAATGTCAACATCTTTAAGTCAAATCTTTCCACTATACACTCTAATGCTCCCAATGCCGCATGTACCCATTTGTGATTTTGTTTTTGTTTTTTTGGTCTAATTTCCCTAGCATAAACCTGTAATATGGTATTTAGAACCATAGACTTTGGAGTTAGACTCGCTGAGCTTAAATTCCAGAAGTACCATTCCTTAGCTATGCGACCTCAGACAACTTATTGACCATTTCTGCCTCTCAGTTTCCAGCTCTATGAATAAGGAAAATAATAATAACAACCCATGTGACAGCTGGTCTACCCGTGGCGTGCACAACAAACGATGGATGTGCAAAATGAAAGATTCCTAACTGCTGGCGTTAAACAAGTCCCAAAGAAGTCTTCAGAGAACAGCTGATGCTTAAATTATTTTTAAGGATTATTGAGTGTATATTAGATTTAAAGTACTTGACACATTGCAAGTGTAATGTGTTAATAATAATGATGAGGATGATGAGGATTACTATTAGTATTTTTCTTGGAGCTAGGAAGGAGTAGAGGTAGGGAGAAATCAATCCTTCATGCACTGCCTTAGCTGGGCCAGGATTTCAGTGGCCCATGTGACCCATCCACAAAGCCAACCACCTACTATACAGGAAGTATAAACAAAATGTGCTTCCTGAATAAACTTACTATTGTCCCTAAGACAAAAACAGACAAGCAGATTACGTAGATTTATAACATTAGAACCCCCTTAAACACACACATACACACACACTTTTGACTAAAGAGACATGCTTTCGCATAGAACTTCATTAGATTTTCTTAGACATCTTGCCACAAAAATAAATAAAAACTGCATCAATAGACTTTCTTATCAAAACTCATGGACTGTTGTAAACACATACTTTCACAGTTGATGAAAACACTTGAGCAAGTATCTTGACTTTTTGACTTGCAACATATGAAATATTTTGTCAAATTTTGAGTTGTTAAGATATATAATTCTTGTAGTTGATTGAGGATCTTTCTCCTAAATTTTACTGTTCTGTTTACTTAAATCTAGCAAAGTGGTTCTACATATGCCCTATTCTCATAAGCAAACCTGGACTTTCTTCCAAAGTTTAGCACAGTTTTAGGCACATACCCATTGCCGTCGAGTCAATTCCGATTCATAGAGACCTGATAAGACAGAGCAGAACTCCCCCATAGGGTTTCCAAGGAGCAGCTGGTGGATTCGAATTGCCCATCTTTTGGTTAGCAGCCAAACTCTTAACCACTGCATCGCCAGGGCTCCTTAAAAGTAGGTGGATACTGGGGAGTGGGCTTAGAGTGAGATAGGTTGGAAAAACATCCTAGGTAAAAGGAATAGACTATACTAAGTTTTGGAAGCACTGAAGAACAAGGCATATGGGAAAATAGCAGGCCACAGAACATTGTATGTGGGGAAGGGAATTTCAGGAGATTTAACTTCAAAAGAGGGTATGACGTGGTCAGACCATGATGGACCTTGTATAGCATTCTAAGGAGTCTGAACTTTATCTTGTATGGCAAAGTGAAAAATTTTAAGAAAGAGACTAACTGATTAGATTTGTGCTTTAGAACAATCATTCTGGCTATCGTGAATGAATTCTAGAAGGCAGGTCTGAAGTCTTGGAAACATCTTAAGGGCTATTCACATAACTCAGGCAAGAGGTGATGAGTGTTTATACTGGGCAGTTGCAACAACAACAGCAATGGTACTGGAAGGGGGGCAGGTTTGAGGGGGATTCAGATAGAGCGCACAGAGGACTTATCACCTGTTAGAGGTGAGTAATGAGGTAGACCTGAGAGTTCAGCATCATGCTCAGGTCCATGTCTTGGAAGAAAAATAGATAAGTGGCTGAGTTTGGTGTTAAGCATATTTGGTTTGAGATGCTTATCCAGACATGACTCTCAAGTAAACAGATACACACCTCAGAAGCTGAGGAGAAAAGTCCAGGTAGGAGATAGTGATATGGAAGTCCAGACAGGGCATGCAGATTTTTGACGTGAACAGGTTGTAGAGAAAGCTACTGGAATGGGTAAGTTGTTAAGGAAGAGTGTAAATGCAAAACGAGGGTCCATGATGGAACATGGATCTTGGATACAGAAGTAGTTATTATTGCCTAGGATAGTCTAGTTACTGAGAAATAGTAATATATTAAATATAAATATTAATGTTTAATATTTTAATATATTAAAAATAGAAAAATTATCATAAAGGTAACTTTATGATATCTCAGGCCAGAAGTTTCCATAATATGATGCTGAATATAAAATAAAGTACTATAACAGTTTCACGGGATCATCTTCTAAAAAAATCAATTATTTCTGATAATCATTTATATGTCATCTTGATTAAGCCAAGCCCAAGTTCAAGGTTATGGCTAAATATAGTTAGCACTTCTACATTTCCTGCCATATTATTTATCTTCTGTTCTGGCCAGTCTTGTACCTTAAATTATCATAGTACAACGTGCCACATCAATGTTGCTCTCAATGGACGGTCCTTGCCTCTGTAGACTCCAAAACGTAACTCACAAAATATTGTCCTAAAAATTTTTTATTTGTGCAGTTGTGAGGCCAAGTGATTTTTTTTTCAGTTCTTCTTTTAATTTTATTGTGCTTTAGGTGAAAGTTTATAGCTCAAATTAATTTTTCATTCAAAAATTTATACGTGTATTGTTTTGTGACTTTGGTTGCAATCCCCACAACGTGACAGCATGCTCCCCCTTTGCATCCTGGGTCCCCTGTGTCTGTTTGTCAGTTCCTGTCCCCTCTGCCTTCTTATCTTGCTTTTGGACAGGAGCTGCCCATTTGGTCTCGTATTAAGAAGCACGTTCCTCACGTGTGTTATTTTTTGTCTTATAGGCCTGTCTAATCTTTGTCTGAAAAGTGGGCTTCAGAAATGGTTTCAGTCCTGGGTTAGCAGAGTGTCCAAGGGCCATAGTCTCGGGGATTCCTCCAGTGTGAGACCGAGTGACATTTTGATTGTCTTTTTTTGTTATCATTCTGATCATGACTTCTGTGCTATCCAGAGCCATTTAATTAGTAGCAATAGAAGACATTAAGTCAGAATAAGATCAAATAATTTTTCAGATACTTTGTTTAAAAGCAGTGCTAGGGGCCATGCCCCAAATTTACACTCAGACATATCAATGTAAAAGCAATGTCAACTTAAAAACATATTGTTTAGAATGAATTCACTCCTTAAAATGTCACAGAGCCTCAGTAAGCTCCTCATAAAATTTCAGGGTTTAAAATTTAGCCTAGCAGTCTGTGTTCTGAAATCCTGCATCTTTTTGACATGTTTTTCAAAAAGAGAAAAAGAAAACTTGTCGAGAATTGATTTGGAGGTATGTCAGGAAGTAAGATTCAGGCTCAGACTGGAAATTTTTTTAAGTCAAGATAAAATTAAAGATAAAACTGATCCAAAAGCTATTTTAAATATAAGGAAAAAAATAAAAACCCCTTTATTCTAGAATTGGCAATTAGCTGATTTAAGCTACATAAATGATGGCAAAAAAGAGAAAATATACAGATCTAAAAAGCAATACTTTAAAATCATTAATATTTGCTTACAAAAACTCTCACTGCTTTTCCAAGCTTTAACAAAATTCCAAGGCATTACTAGAATAGTCCAGATGATTGAAAAGGTTATTTAGATCGGAACTATCTCATGACATGCAACGTAACACGCATGATCCATATTATTTTTCTTCTTTTAGAAATTCAAGATCTATGAAATGATTTGCAGGAGTTCTTTATCAGAACAGAATCTCTTAGAACTGGAAATGAATGCCCTTCTGCAAGCACACTCTTGGGCTGCATAAAAGTTTCCATGGAAACCCTTACCTGTTAGAAGTTCTAATATGCATACACAAAGTTATTTCCTTCTATGTTTTATTTCAACAAAAACGTGAATAGAATGGAAAGCACCGAACTACCAGAAACCTCTGAGGTCTTATATAACAGTTTTAGACAAAAAGGCCCATTCTATTTTTATAGTTTCTATTTGGCAAAAGACCAAATGACTTTTTAGAATACGTTCATCAATAGATAAATCAAGGATTACTAGATGTCCTATCATCCCTGTTGAAACAAATTTATGATTTTTTTTCAACCTAGGAGGTTGATACACATCAAGTTCAAATAATATTTTACCATTTTCCAGTCAAATAAAACATAGGTAGTGGGAAAAAAAAAATCCCTCCTAAAGCCAGAGTAGCTTGCGCCTGAGTACTCTGGAGGCTTGAAGGCAGAAGCTGCAGAGAGCTGATGCCTCCAGAAAAGTCAAGAGCCTGTATTCAAAGAACTTCTGTACCTGCCGAGTTCATGGAAGGAAAAAACTAAAGACTAGTTGGTGAATTCGCCAGTTGGCTTAAGAAGCGGAGTCACAAGGCGGAAATACAAAGAAAAGTGAAAAAAAGTGGATTGAGCCAGGAAAATGGCGACAGAAAGAAGAGAAAATCAAAGGAATGGAAAGAAAGAAAAGTGAACTGCAATTCTGGGAACAGGAGAGAGGTAGGGGCAGAAAAAAAGCAAAGCAGTTAGGTTAGCAAGCCTTTTATGTGTCTCTCTTCCGAAATGCGGTATTCCAACATCCAGTGCTGGACTTAATACTGCAGGCCCATACCTTCTGACTGAATTAAGAATCATTCAATTTGATGCAAATTTCAGATACATAGAACAGGCAGTTTAATAAAATATGAAAACCTTTTGCTGTTTCAGTTTATGTCTCTGAAGAGTGTAGGCCAGTGTTTATGTAACAGGGTTGTTCTTTCACAGCTAAACTCAATGATATGCTTTTCAGGTTAACCTTGGAGATTAGAATGTCTTTATTCAGGGCATCCAGGCAAGGCAACTAGCACATCTATCATGCAGCATTTGATTGCCCTGTACTGTCTTATGCATCAGATTTCCTGCCCAAACTTCCCACAGACTATTCTGGTCCCGCAGCTCTGGATCCTTCTCTCTTCCCAAGCCCATCTGTGATCTGTTGGCAGCTGAGAATTTGCATACTGTAACTTCTCTCTGATGTATGTTAAAAAATAAATAAATAAACAAGTAAAGAGTGACAGCAGTCGATTTATTCATTTATTTTGCACATGGAAAGCTGCAATGTTACCAGGGATTCTGGAGTGGTATGAAATGGAACTTGCACACGGGGGGCCTCAAATCCAAGGCCAGGATGTGGCTCCTGACTCATCTCTTACGTGTGTCGAACAATGTCAGGGTACAGATAAAAGCAGCACCGTACTACACCTATCTCTCTGTTGAAAGGAAGAAAAAAATAATGCTTTTTGTTTTATTTTTTTCATTTTGAAAGCATCCTTTCCTTTTTTTCCTGCACTTCTGAAGAAAGCTTAGGTCTGCTTTACAAATGCTACCTGAGTCATATGGGCAGTAATACAAGGAGGAGGGGATTAGCAATGAGCTATTATGCTATTTGGTTGACCTTTTACAACGTGGTGTTTACTCAGTATTGGTAATTAGCAATGTGCTTTTAACTTACTTCATACAATATGGATCTTGGATTCCAGAACAATCCATAGCTTGAGTAGACAGTTTTCATTTGTGCCTTCTTCATTTTTGAGTACCAAAGATTTTGAAAGTGCGTACTCAGTTCTGCTGTGCATTTTCTACACAAATCCTGGCCAAGCCTTCAAGTGTGGGGATACTGATTCTAAACTGTAGGTAGAGTTTGGAATTGGCCTGCCGTTCAGAGTGCTCAAAATAGTTGCCTATTATACATATTCACCAATCATCTGTCTTCCTTCTAAACCTTACCTTATGACCAGATTCATCTTACTAATATTCTTGATTGTTATATGTGCTGAACCCCAACAATTTTGATTAGGGGTTCTGTTTCCTTTTGCCATGCACCCTTGCGGTAGGAGGTGGAGGAAGATTCTGTTCTTCAGACTTCTGGACACTGACTCACATCATGTTTAGACAGAACTCCCTGAAGCCCTATTTCAGAGCCTTCCTGGGAGATGGCTACTGATCTACATCTCCCATGGATAGGAAAACCAGCTTCAATTTAATGTGCAAAATACTTTCACACTAGTTATGAATGTGACTTAACGGCTTACTGTGCACATGGGGATAGGATCGATTCCACAGCTCGCATTCTCTGTTTACCCATGGACCCACTCCATTGTTCATTGCCACCTTCCCATTAGCTACTGTGGAGAATTACCATAGTACCTAAGACCACTGTGGATGACGTGGACATGTCCAAGGAGATGAATGGAATGGCTATATGTTCTCTGCGTAGCCAAAGAGTCATAGAGATAAGAACTCAAATCTTGACCCCAAAATTTACTAGCTGTTTTGTTTTAGGCAAGTGATATCTTGGAACCCTTTCATCAGCTGTAAAATAGGAATAATAATTTTTATATTTTAATGATTTTGTAAAGATTAAATGAGATAATACATGTAATAGAATGTAAACATATATAATACATGTAAAGTATCTAGCACAGAATAAGGAATGAGAAGTGTTAGTTTTCTACAGAAGACCTCTAGAAATATGTTTATATTACCACACATACATTTTTTATAATAGTCTGTAGCTACATTATAAACGTACTTATAAAAATATGGATGTGTATTATAAAACAAGCAAGTCCCTCCTTTTTGCTACTAAATGTGCACAAATATTATCATCAATGAAAGGCAATGTTTATTCCTGACTGTCTAAGCATCCATGATGGCCTACTTCCTCCTGCCATTTCCCTAGCTTCACTCTTATTTCCAGAGCCCTGGTGGCATAGTGGTTAACAGCTCAGCTGCTAACCAAAATGTCAGCAGTTCAAATCCACCAGTTGCACCTTAGAAACCCAATGAAGCAGTTCTACTCTGTCCTATAGGGTCGCTATGAATCTAACACCTAACAACAACGAGAACAACTCTTACTTCTGGTAGAGCTACGACCAGTACCGGCTTCATGGGTCTTCATTCAACCTGTGCGTTTGTACAGGGCCCCATGCTCAGAAGAGCTCTGCACTTCCTTTAATGCTCATCTGTTGCCATCTTGAAATTCTGAGTATTTTTGAGCAAGGGAGCCACATTTTCATTTTTTTGCCGGGACCTGCAAATTATGTAGCTGGCCCTGGCTTGGACATTCCATAAAGTCCATTTTGCTTTCTGATTTCCGGTAGAGCTGCAACAGCCAATGAAGGCCACAGTAGCAGGAAAAAGGGACCCTGGGAACCAGAGAGAGTGAGGAATTCATAGAGAAGAGGGAGCTGGAGAAAGGGACACTTTAAATCTGTCTTTGTAGTCCTAGACTCACTCCCAAGCTGCATAAGTGTGGCACTGACGAGAAAGAACACAGCAAATGTTTTGAAAACTAATTTATAGTACAGACCACCATTTAGGTCCCAGACTGGACCCTGGGTGACGTGCATGGGAGGCAGACCTGAGTAGCAATGCAAAGACTTTGAAAACTAAACTGATATTGGAACCACAGCCTACAGAGGGCAGGTCAAGACTTGCAGCCTGAACCTAACCAGGTTAATTGCCTTCGAAAACAAAATTATTTAATATTCTCCGGAAGATTTTAATAGGAGCTAAGGTTTCATAATCCAATATTCAATCTATTGAGCACAAAATCCAAAAGGAACACACATGATACTATTATATGAGTGCCTTTACTTGACTCAGAACACATATAATTGAATCTTTTAGGACTTTGATGCCATAAAACTTAAATTCATTCAGTACAAATATTTCTTGAATGCCCAGTCCACCAAGAATTGCGTACATTTTGCTCAGATCTATCATCATTTTCCTAGGCTATGTTCTCACTTTCCAAGTTCTTACTCTTCCTGAAGGTTAGTGAAACTTTCTTAAGCTTTTGCTTTTGACTACTTGAGAAAATATGTACTTAGAATGGCAGTTCTGAGCTTGTTAATCTTGCCAGCATTCGGGATATAATGGCCTATCTTTAAATTCTTAGCAGAATACTGTACCAAAGGGAGCGTCTCAGTACCCAGACTGATGAAGTGTGCTGACTGCTTGTGCCCTTTGGAGGAACATTCCCTGATTTATGCTTTGTGTTGTTAAAGTAAATATAATTTGAGTTACTACTTCAAATTGTGCTCCTTCCTAGTCCCCTCTAGCTACTTTTCTAGCATCACCAAAATAGGTATGCACAGGTATTTAATGGATGTTGGGTTCCACTAGTCTCCTTAGTCAACCAGAAACCTCATGCCCAAATGCAGACTACTTCTCTCTCTGTATCTTCTTCACCGGTGCTTTTCTCCAGTGTGGGAGGCCCCATTCTTCTTCCAGTCCATGTCATTGTTTTTGCCATTATTTGTTGACAAGTCTGTCCCGCGTTCTCTTCTGTTTTCTTTTTACTTCTTTCTTCTGTATTTTTTTCTTTTCCCCTAATTGTGTTGAGTGGCTTAACTTTTATATTCTTCATAGGCAGTGAAAACATACCTTTCCTATCAGAACTTGAACAGCCCACAAGATTTATTCATTCAATAGATTTTGAGGGCCTAGTATATTCTGAAGCCCTGGTGGCGCAGTGGTTAAGAGCTACAGCTGCTAACCAAAAGGTTGGCAGTCCTAATCTACCAGCTACTCCTTGGAAACCCTATGGGGCAGTTCTACTCTGTGCTACAGGGTCGCTATGAGTCAGAATGGACTCGACAGCAACTGGTTAGAATGTTCTAGATACTGTTGAAGAGCTTAGGTACATTGGTGTACAAAATAAAGATCCCTGTCCTCGTGGAGCTTACAATATTGAGGTCTTTGTGCTTTTTCTCAGGCATTTGTATTGTTGACCTCCAGGTGACAAAGAGAGATATTTTTTTCTTTGTATTCTTTTCGGTAGACTTTTTTTTTTTTTGGGTAGTTTCTTCCTCCCTCAAATAAAGCACTTGTAAAATTAAGGCACTCCATTCACAGAAATGCAAAATCGCAATGTCAGCAAAACCAAGAAGACCTTTTTCTGTAAGATTTTTATCCAAATGTTAACAGATGAAAGAATTTTGTTAAACATCTTAACTTCAAGTGTTATCCTAGTAATGAATTGGGTGTTACTTGAATTCAGCAAGGTGTATGAATGTTTAATGTTTTCTAGAATATTCTAGCCTCCCAGCTCATCAATAGGAAAAGTTCTGTAAAAATAAAATCAAGTATTCATTTCCAGTAAAAAATCTTTGAATATTTGTTTAATTGAACCAAACCATATGAAAGAACTGGATGCTGCACTGCACAGCAAAAACGAACAAACACAACAATCTGTGATCTCTAAAAAATATGACTATAATCTTTCTAAATTCCAATTTTCTCTTTATTAAAATTATTATTTGGGGATAGAAACAGAATCTCAATATCCTTCAGCCAAAAGGTCATGGGATGATGATGAAGATATTCTTCTGCATACAAAAGGCACACAGTATTTGTTTTAAATCAGAAGGTAAATACTGGGGACAGGAAAACTAAACAAAGGATATTTAAAAACAAACAAACTAAAACTCCATGAATAATGCCAGCTTCCAACTTCTGCTTCAAAGAAGCAGTGGCCAAGTTTTAAAGTCGGAGCCAGATGGGGTGTAATGGGAAAGAAAAATCAGATCTTAAAATAAGAGAGAACTGAGTTTCTCCATGAGAACAGGCAATGCTTTCCTAGACTATTTTGTGAATCTGTTACACAGAAATGTCCTCAAATAGCTTAAGTGTTAGGTCAACCAGAAAGCAGATGGATTGTATACTAATAAAGAACAACTGAATTTTGTTTTTAATAATTACTATAGTAAATGGAGAGGTTGGAAAGGAGTTACTGACGGAATCAACAGTATACATTTGGCTCAGACTGGCTTCTGATACAGAGGATTCCTAGAAATAGAGTTTAATCTTAGTATCTTAGAATTCTAACATGTTCACTAGAGGCCAAATAAAGGTCTGTAGTGTTCACAATTAGCCCGTTTACTTCAAATTCCTTAAAAGCTTTGGCCTCAAGACTTAATGGTTTGGTTGAGACTGGAGGGACCCGGGAAGACATGGCCCCCAAACTCTCTGTTAGCCCAAAACTAAAACCATTCCCGAGGCCAACTCTTCAAAGATTAGACTGGACTATGAGCCATAAAGGGATACTTGAGAGGAATGTGCTTCTTAGCTCAAGTAGACACATGAGACTAAATGGGCAGCTCCTGTCCAGAGGCAAGATGAGAAGGCAGAGACGGTCAGGAGCTGGTTGAATGGACACAGAAAATCAGGAGTGGAAAGGAGCAGAGTGCTCTCACAGTACAGGGAGAGCAGTTAGGGTCACGTAACAATGTATGTATAGATTTTTGTATAAGACTAACTTGAATTGTAAACTTTCACCTAAAGCACACCAATTAAAAAAAAAAAAAAAAAAAAAAAAAAAAAGCTTTGGCCTCAGACTGACCGAGAAAACCCAGAGAGCCATAACTCAGCTGCTAACCAAAAGGTCGGCAGTTCAAATGCCCTGGAAATTTCATATAGTTCAGAATCACATAAAGGGAAGGAAGGAAGGAAAGGAATTAAAAAAGAATGACAGACAAAGAGAAGGAAAGATCCACAGATGCGATTCCAGGTCATAACTGTCTATCGAAGAGAATCGGATCTTTTCCAAATGAAGACTATTAATCAAATAACTTCAGATATGTGACTCATAATTGATTAAGGCTGTTTTAAGTTATTTTATATTGGTTATCACTATGGGGCCCTGGTGGGGCAGCGGTTAACAGCTCAGCTGCTAACGAAAAGGTTGGCGGTTTGAATCCACCAGCCGCTCCCTGGAAACCCAATGGGGTAGGTCTACTCTGTCCTATCGGGTCACTAGGAGTCAGAATCGACTTGAAGGCAATGAGTTTGGTTTGGTTTATTGCTGGACTTGCTTCTGTAGATCATGTATTTTGGCAGAGACGTTTGTTTCTTTTATACTATCTTTTATGGAGAGAAAGAACTATATACACATTTTGTGTGGAACCATAAATTGAATTATCCTGTAGCGCTTTCAAGAGGTCCTTCTAATGATTGTTAAAGACAGAAGCACTGAGTGATCAGTGTCAAGGCCCTGTTGTAGGACTTAGGACTACAGTGTCCTTGAGCTCTGGGATGATGGCTAATTTTTCTAAAGCTGCTCACACATTGGGGATGATCAGTGACTCAATGTATAAATTCATAAAATGTATACACATGTACATGTGCACACACACAACTTTCCAAGCGTTGTCCACATGCCAGGCATTAACAATGCTTTCTTCAAGTGGTTGGGTTTCTACAGACACCTACTGTCATGCTCCATTACGCATGTATTCCTGGAAGATAACTAGGCTCAAGCTCCTTTAGCGAACAGGATACTGTTAAGATATAAAAGCCCCTTTAAAGTGGCTATAGCAGCCCTCAAAATCTTCCTCCTTGGCTATTATGGAAATGAATGTTCTTGGGTTGGCACGCACCATGGATTCCTGTCGGGCCATTCCTCCTAGGCTGAATGGGGTGTGAGCTAATCTAGGGTGTGAGTTTATTATACATATACATCACCTCATACCTTATTGGCCTTTCAGTGACAACAGTCAGCCTGTGTTTATCAGAATTTATGGGACATGTTGACAGTAATGACATAGTCTCCACACACAGAGTCAGAAATAATAATGTTATCAATGACTTTAGAAGCATGAACTACAAATATCACACAGATGGAAAATGTTGAAAATCTAGACGCACCTGACTAAAATCCAGGAGTTACAATCTTGCCTTACCAGTCTGTCTATCTGTCCATCCATCATCTCCTCTGTATGTACAGTCTCAAGAGAGTTATTTAACTTCCTTGAGACTCCCTTTCCTCATCTGTAGAATGGGGATAATATCAACAAAGAGATTTCTAAGTAAACATGGTAGAGTGCAGTTAGGTCATGGAATCTCCCCCATCAGCTAACATCTAGAATAATGAACAACAATGAAGACAATGACCAAAAATTAACACAGCAAAAAAACTTTTTTCACCAGAAACCACACAAGAAAACGCATACCCCTAGTATTATCAACTTCAAAAATAGGCAGCCAATTTAGAAAACAAATAAAAACAATAATTCAAAGGACAAAGGAGAATTCTGCTCTATTCTATATAATTTAATAAGAGTATAAATTCAGGAAAATAATAGTTCAAAGACAATATAAATATTTATCAGAATGAGATGAAAATGAGGAAACTTCAGAGTAAAGAAAATAAAGTTGAGGATCAAAAATAGTCATTACAGAACTAAGAAATAAATTAGGAATCATAACGAAAAGACGAGACTGAAAATCAATAATTGACAAAGAAGAGAGTTTTGAGATAATCAAATGGATCGAAGCAAAAAGACAAATGCATTAAAGTAACCAGAAAGAAGATACTAGATCTGGAGGGTAGATTTAAGTAGAGAACTCAACAAGCAGAATAGAGAAAGTATTTAAAACAACATAAGAAAAAGTACCTAAAATAAAGGAAGATTAAAAGGAAAGGTAGTGCTAACAGGAAAAAAAAAAAGAAAGATACGGAATGACACAGATACATATATGGCGCAGATACACATACTCGAAGGAGCCCTGGGAGTGCAATGGTTAAGCACTCGGCTCCTAACCAAAAGGTTGGCAAGTTGAACCCACCCTTCGCTCCACAGAAGGCAGCAGCACTGATCTGCTTCTGTGCAGATCACAGCCAAGAACTTCCCTTCACAATCTCTCCTTCTCTATCTCACAGTGTCTCAGTCTCTATTTCCACGTGTGTGTCTGTTCATCTCTTTCTTCCTTTCGCTTAGCCCTGATGAGATTTCTTTATTTTACTGGTACTCAAGACCAATTCTTAGGTTTATTATGATTCTTTTTTCTTTCTCTGCTTTCAATTCATTAATTCCTGTTTTTACCTTTAATTTCTTTATTCTATTGCATTGTTTTCTTTTTGCCTTTCAGTATACTTGAGTTGAAAGCTTTCTCATTCATTTTCTTTAATTCTGTCTCGTTTTTTAGTAAAACATATAAAGCTATGAATTTCCATCTGAGCAGAACTTTCACTGTTTTCCATGCATTTGATGATAGTTTAATGCTATGTAATTTATGGCCAACCTGATATTTCTGTTTTAATATGTATAATACATTACATGTTTTTGTGGATGTGGTTATAGTTTTTGTTTTCTTTGTCATAGAATTTCAAAACCAGGATATTTCTAGGCATTAGTCCCTTTATATTCATTCTGCTTTGTACTGGGTGAACTATTTGATCTCAGTTCTTATTTCAGCTCAATAATTTTTTTTTTTTTTTTTTTTTTACCTTTTTGGTTATTTCTTGATCACATGAATTCTGTTCTGACTGTCCCAGAAAATTACTATTAAACCCTTTCATGACTTGTGGGACATATAGTATCCACCCACTTTTTATGCCTCTGGAGTTCTTTGGGAGGATGATTTTCCTGCTAAAAGTATTTGCTTCCCTCCAGTGGGGACTTGTGTTGTGATGAAAGGTGAGAGAAATGTTCATTGAAGCAAAATAGCTGTGGTATTAGGCAAAACCAGAGGCACCCCATGTACCCAAATGGAAAGCGCCTGCAATAAAGCCTGCTATTCAAGCCCGGTGGCACAAATCATGTATCTTCACATAATATTTCTCAAAATCTATATTACTAATCATAAATTTAAACACACTTGTTATGGATTGAATTGTGTCCCCCCAAAATATGCATCAACTTAGTTAGGCCATGATTCTTAGTGTTGTGTGGTTGTCCTCCATTTCATGATTGACCTAATTTTCCTATGTGTTGTAAACCCTAATCTCTGCCTGTGGTTAATGAGGCAAGATTGAGTTATGTTAAAAGAGGATTAGTGTGGGACGTAACACCCTTACTTAGGTCACATCCCTGATCCAATGTAAAGGGAGTTCCCTGGGGTGTGGCCTGCACTACTTTTTATCTTACAAGAGGTAAAAGGAGAGAGAAGTGAGATGAGAGTGGGGACCTCATACCACCAAGAAAACAGCACCAGGAGCACAGCGCATCGTTTGGACCCGGGGTTCCTGTGCAGAGAAACTCCTAGACCAGGGGAACATTGATGAGAAGGATCTTCCTCCAGAGCTAACAGAGAGAGAAAGACATCCCCTGGAGCTGATGCCCTGAATTTGGACTTCTGGCCTACTAGACTGTGAGAGAATAAATTTCTCTGTGTTAAAGCCATTCACTTAGGATATTTCTGTTATAGCAGCACTAGATGACTAAGACAACACTGAGTGACTCAGCATGCATTCCACTACCAAAAACACATGGAATCAACAAAAAATTCAAAGCAGAAAGGGTTAAACACAAATCCAAAGTTAGAAGCTAAAATGGGGTCCTTAATTATAAATTTCAGACCTAAACAACTTGACAAGATTTTCTGTGGTAGAATGAAAAAAAGATACTTAACTCATGGTATAAGGAGCTCTGGTGGTGCAGTGGTTAAGCACTCAGTGCTCAGTTCGAACCC
Organism: Dugong dugon; assembly: GCA_030035585.1. Classification (NCBI taxonomy): domain Eukaryota; kingdom Metazoa; phylum Chordata; class Mammalia; order Sirenia; family Dugongidae; genus Dugong; species Dugong dugon. Next base: position 71,163,945 of record CM057479.1, read on the forward strand.
ACCAGCTGCTCCATGGAAGAAAGATATGGCAAAGCTTCCCTAAAGATTACAGCCTTGGAAACCAGATGCAGGCAGCTCTACTCTGTCCTATAGGGTTGCTATGGGTCAGAATTGACTCGACAGCAGCAGGTAACCTATGGTGTTTATTTTTCTCCTCGCAAAACATATTCAACCCTGAATATGAAGCAGATTCTACTGATAACTTAGAGTTAGTCTTTAAATGTATTTACTCAGAATTTTTCAAGAGGTAATATTCTAACTGAAGAAAAATTAAGATATCCGAGTCATTTGTGACAAAAGACCTTATTTAATTTTCTGCAATTGCATGGATAAACCTACAACAAATAATTCACTTTAAAAAACACAGAAAACACAGTATCTTCTTCTATGTTAAGATCAAAATAGGTTTTAAAAAATAGTATCTGCTGAATTGGAAAACGTGGATTTGCTTCTAGCTCTTTGTCTTGTCAATACCATCGTGGCAAGATCAGACTTCTTGAAGTTTTAGTAGTGTTGTTTATTCCATTCTTTTTGAGCTTTCCTTTAATGTTACAAACTTTATTCTCAAAATTCGAGCACAGAAAAATTCAAAGACTGAATTGCACATTTTCACACTTTTAAAATTTTAAAACATTAAAGCAAATTACGTATAGAGACATAACTCATAACTTTCCATGGATCGGACTCATAACTTCTAATTGAGAAAAGATATATAATTTTATTCCATATATGTACATCAAAATCAACTGAGTGATTCAGATTACTATAAAGTAACTAAGGAGAATAAAGCCTTTAAATGGTTAAAGAGGTCGAGGTATTTGCGAGGAATTCTAGATTCTGCCTTGGTTATACTTTATTAGCCACAGGTGGTAACTTCTGCTAAAAATTCATGAGGTTGGTTTTGTTTGATTTCTCTTTTTCCTTATAGCTTTGTAAGGGTTTCTGTTCTTGCCGTTTTAATAATTAATAGACAGAGGGTCTTTTATTTGTGAGCAAGAATTATATTTGTTTACTGCCTTGAGGGCTTAGGAGTGAAACACTGGGTGTTTTAAAGATTTTGTTATGAGAACCATGAAATACATACTTATATTAAATACATCTTTTATGTATTGTTTTAACTTACAAAATTTATACATCATATGATCATGTGAGCTATTCATCGATTTCCTTTGAATTTAAAAAATAAATTGAAAAATACGCTGAGAAAACATCTAAAGTTATGAGTAGCTTTAACGCTGAGTTCATATTTTGACATAACCAAAAAATCTTAATAATTGGTAGGTTTTAAGATGTGCTTGTGAGCTAGCGGAATTTTATAGACCATGTTAACAAGTTTCACAGGTATGTTCACATGCTCACTATCATGAAGAATAATAATGGATGTCAGTACTTTGGATTTTTTACTTTGGGTTGCAGTGATTAAGAGCTTGGCTGCTAACCAAAAGGTTGGCAGTTTGAATCCACCAGGCGCTCCTTGGAGACCCTATGGGGCAGTTCTAATCTGTCCTACAGGGTCACTATGAGTCGGAATCGACCGATGGAAATGGGTTTGTTTTTTTTTGTTGTTGTTGTTTTTTAATACTCTAAAAATAGATACACATAATTTAACCCAATTTTATCTTACTCACTGCAAATGGATTAATCTGAAATTAATCCATCTAGATAACAATCACAACTAGGCCAAGATTTTTGGTCATGTTTCTCCTCTGCTTTAAGAATTCCCGTCCAAGATGAAGCTGATTAACTTTTCATCATCACCTTGTTATCAAGCTCTTATTTCTTACTTTTAATTTAAAGATGTCTAAAAAGTTCAACTTCAGAAACAGAAATTCCCTTCAGAGGCCGGCTCTAGGATCAACAGCAGACATTTAAGCTTGTGGCATTTCCATACCAATAAACGCTAGCCATGTTTTGTCATGAGGAGCCCTGGTGGTACAAATTGTTAAGCGCTGGGCTGCTAACCAAAAGGTTGGTGGTTCATAGCCACCCTTTGGCTCCATAGGAGAAAGACCCTAGTGATCTGATTCCCTAAAGATTATCGCCTAGAAAACCTTATGCAGCAGTTCTACTCTGTCATACAGGTTTGCTATGAGTCAAAAATTGACTTGGTATCACCTAGCAAGAACAACAACAACATGGTTTGTCATAATTTTTTGAATTGTTTTCAAGCCTTTTCTTCTTTGATTCAGCTACAATAGTGAGTCTCATTGTTAACTATGTTGGCATAACGGATCAGATGGATTTTGATGAATCTGAACTCTCTTTTAACTGAAAATACTAAATCATTGGCTCTGACTGTCTTGGCTTCATGAACCAACTAGTTACAACCCTTCATTGCACCTCGTGCTTTCTCACACTTAGCACGATATGCATTAATAGAACTATTTTGTGATTATTTGATTCATGTGTGCATACTTCGGGAGCTCAAGACCTCCATGAGACCAGAGACATTGCTTTTTAATGCTCACGATTGCATCTCCATCATCAGCAGAATGCCTGGCACATAGTAGGCATTTGATACATATTTGTCGAATCAGTGAATCATTTTTTTGTATTGAGTTTCTCTTCCAGTGTTAACATGTATTATAGTGTTAACATATATCACCCTCGGAATTTTTTGACAAGGTTTTCCCCCATACTTTGGTGCCCAGTCTTTCAGTCACCAACACCTTTTTCTGAAGTAATGTTTTCTCTAAAGTGAGCATGCTGCAAATTAAGTTCACTGAGTTTCCCACCTCACAATGCATCAGACAGTGTTTTCCAGACAAGATTTTATGAATCTCACAGAAAGGATATAAACCACGTGCCTTAGCTGTATATTTTATTTAAGTCAAATTTTAGATACTGATTTCTTAATTACATACTTTCAGAACAGTCTGTATTTCATTTCTTCCTATGGGAAATTTTCCAGCCATAAACAAGAGATTTTTTTTTTGGCTGTTTCTGTAATATATAATTAAGAGTTAATAAATTAGATGTGCTGTGGTGTTAAAAAGATTATAATTAAAAGGGACTACACATTCTATGTGGAATGTGAATGTATGTTTCATAACGGGATAAAACATCAGATACATTCCATTTTTTTTCATAGCATTGCTAATTCAACTAAGCACTGAAGAATTACTTCTAGTAATTTTTAAAATTATTTTTATTCTTATTTTAAGGTCATGTGATTAAATAATGGGCTCTCATCAAACTTTAAATTTCATGTCTCCATAAGTTTTTATAAAATTTGAAAATATGTGAGCTTTTACTTTGACAGGCTATTTGAAAGCACCTTACTTTCATGCTGGGCAAGGATCTACGTAGCAATTCTCACCACTAGAATGGAAAAAAATTTTCCAGCTATGTTCTACCATGCCTTCTGAAAGTCTTGGAGCTTTTTAAGTGTATTCTGGTTTTAGAGAAAGATCATACGAGGGCAAAAAGATGAGTCTTTTTCTTTCTGACTTTGAGGGATTTATATTCTCAATACAGAGTGACAAGTTGGATCCCTTTGCTGATTCTTTCCTGAATGAAAATAAGGCAAAATGCTATTATAATCTTGCTTTTGAGTGTGAAGGAATGACTGTTCTATTCTTCTTGATGAAAATTATGTCTGTGGTTAGCACTTTTGCTTCAGATATCATTAATCTTGAAAAACTGTTCGACTATCTTTGAATAGTAAGGGTCCCCAGAATGCACCATTAGAATGGTCCTTCAAAGATGAACAAGTTGGCATTTGAGAACTTCTGGGAAGGGCCAGTTTCGTGATGACATATAAGGTATATATTGCACATCAGCTTCAACTGAATGTTGGTTCACAACATTGAGGATATTGAAGCTGTGTGAGATTATCCTTATCTGTCATAGGTAATGATAAGGGTGTTGTTGTTGGGTGCCATTGAATCGATTTTTGACTCATATTGCCTCTGTGTGACAGGGTAGGAGTATCCTACAAGGTTTTCTAGGCTAGTGAGGGCCCCCCAAAACTACACAAGAATAGAGACTGAAAGAAACAGAAGAATTCAGGAAGTGTTGAAAAAACTTTCAGGTTCCTGTTCTCCCTGAGGCTGTCTAAAGCAGCAGTGACAATCAGATTCCTACTTAAGCAGCATCTTGAGTATTAAAAACAAACAAACCCATTGCTGTCAAGTCAAGTCCAACTCATAGCGAGCCTACAGGACAGACAAGAACTGCCCCATAGGGTTTCCGAGGAGCTCCTGGTGGATTCAAACTGCCGACCTTTTGGTTAGCAGCCGAATTCTTAACCGCTACGCCACCAGGGTTTCCATCTTGAGTATGGGGCCCCAGAATCTCCCCTCATTATTCTTACAGACACTGACGTTTGAGAATTCTTTTTCTATTTAAGTGTTGCGATATATTTGCTTAGAAGAGTCGTCCTCAAACTTGACTACACATTACAATCACTCAGGGAGCTTTAAAAACTGCTGAGGCCCAGGTTCCATTCCAGACTAATAAATTGTCATCTTTGGGACTGAGGTTCAGGCATTGTTATTTTTAAAAACTCTCCAAGGTACAGCCAGGACTGAGACTCATCAACTTACAACAACAGATGAAGAACTGAAATTTCATGTAATAGCAAAACCAGATCATGGCGGAGCTCATGTATGTCTTGTTCCCCGTCCCAAGATCCCATTGGAATGTCGAAAAGTGCTTGTTTAAAGAAAGAGGAGGAAGAAGAGGAAGAGAATAAGGAGCAGTAAGAGGAGAGAGGAGAGAAGAAGAAGGAGAAGAAATTAAAGTACACCAGCACTGAAAAAGAAGAAGTAGCACCAGAGATTCAAGCATTTTAAGACATTTTACAAGACACAAAGAGGGTGGAATTAATTAGTGATGAAATCTTAGCAGAGGAAACCACAGTGCAAGATATCAGAGAGCTGTAAGCTCAGATTCAACCGATACAGATATGAAAGAATCACACTGGGATGGCTAGGCCCCCTCCTTGTTCCTGTTTATTACACACATAAAGTCACTATGAACAGGGACTTGAAGAAAAGAGCGTGATTAAAGCTATTACCATATTGCTACTAAGTACCCAAAAGTGGGGAAGGGGAAAAGGGAGGAGGAAAGGAGAGGAGTTTGCGGCGGGGAGAGAAAGGCACTTCTGCTTAGAAGAAAATTCACGAAAATTTCCCACCCCCTGTGTAAAGCCCTCTTTAATTTGCCAGATGTAGCACACCCTTTTTCCCTCTTTGTCCCTTCAGTGTAGGAAAGCTTCCTCACACACACCCTGTTCACTTACGTAGAAGCTGTAGGCATCCCTTCCGTAAAGGGAGAGGCATTGGAAGAATCAGACCCATACAATTGTGTTTCATTCATTTCCATGAATGTAAAGGAAAGATAACCAGGCTTGTGAAGAAGAGTTTTTGCAGACAATCGAAGCATTAAACAGTAGAGAGCTTTATTGCAAGGGCCTTAGTAGCCCACAGAATAAGCAGAAAGTCTGAGAACCTTGCTCAGTGAATGGCTGGAAACCTAAACACGTCACGTATTAGAGACAGTCAGCTTAGGATATTGCCTCTAGTTCTACCTCCACTCAACATGCACCTTCATGCCATCAGACTTAACGCCACTGACACTGATTAATACTGTCGCATACCAGATGACAGAGAGCAGGAGGAGAAATTATGTTCCCCTGGCCTTCATCGTCTGTTGAGGGAAGTGAGTCCATTTCTCCCTCCTGGTTTGAGATTTCCTCAAGATCTCAAAAATGTTGTAATGCAGGGCAACTTAAAACCTAACAAGGATCACAGTCAAAATCAAAAGCCATAAATAAAAAGCATATATGAGAAAAAAAATTCCTTTACAAAGCAGTCTAAAAGAGTCAAAAAGGAATCAAAGAGGATAACCTTGACATAATGTACAAGAAACGGAAACAACGGAGTATAACCCAGAGGAAGGACAGGGAACTAGAAAATAAATGAGGAGAGTCCAATATTTCTTCACACTTAAAATACAGTTCTTTAAGTGGCAAATTTAGAAAGAAAAAAAAAAAAAGAAGAAGAAGTTTTTGTCACACACCATCTTGGATGATTTCTAGTGACCTTTCTTTCAGGTCACTGATATTTTCTTCAGCTTTGTCTAGTTGACTGATGAGCCCATTGAGGGCATTCTTTATCTCTGTTTTTGATTTCTAGCATTTCCAGTTGATTCTTATAGTTTTCATCTTTCTGATGAAATTACCCATTTGATTTTGTATGTTGTCTACCTTTTCCATTAGAACCTTTAACATATTAATTGCAGTAATTATAAATTCCTGGTCTGAACATTCCAACATCTGACTCACGTCTGTGTTTGGCTCTGATAACTGCTTTTTCTCTTCAGTGTTTTGTTTTAATTTTTTTAAACTTTTTTGCCTTTTCATATGACTCAAAAAAATTTTTTGAAAGCAAAACATTTTGTGTAGAACAGTAGATACTTAGGTAAATATGTTTTATGCTTTCTTTCTGCTAGGTCAGTGGTTCTCAAATCTGGTATGAGTTTGTTCCCTAGGAGACAATGTCCGGAGACATTTTTGGTTGTCAAACTGCAGGGTGCTACTGGCATCTTATGGATTAAGGCAAGAGATGTTGCTAAACATCCTACAATACTTGGACAGTCCCCCCGCCCCCAACAAAGAATTATCCAGCCCAAAATGTTATAGTGCTGAGGTTGAGGAACTCTCACTTAGAGTGAAAATACTGTCCGGAGACAGAAAAAATGATTTCAAGGACCCATCCTCAGAGCAGACAGCGAAAGGGTCCAGGAATTCTGCCAGCCCAGGTCCTGCTTCTGACCTAAATCTACCATAAATCCAAGTATCTTGATCAAAGATTCAAGCTAGACAGGATTTCATATGACCTATTTTATAAATGAAAAAGAACTTGAAAGAACTACAAATGCATCAGCCAGAGAGGGAGGTGCAGAGAAGGGCTATGGATATAGGTCAAACTTACATTTTAGTGGAGACCCATGATCATAAATACAACTACTCTTAAGATTTCCTGTGTGTGACTTCTCATGAAGTTTTTATTTGCAATCCCCTGGCTGTTTCTCTCTGGCCTAAATTAACTCCTTTATAGAGCTGCCTCAGCCATGCCAGACACACATGCCCCTTAAGAACCCAATGACTTCTTCAAGAACACTATAACTTCCTCAAGAACACAAAGATTTCCACACAGCCACATTCTGAAAACTGAACTCTCAGACCTCACTGACTGTAAAGCAATCCCACTGTTTATTTTTCTTTGTCCGTTGACAAGAGATTTCAATGCTCAGTTTCTACTTATACTCCCTGTGATGGGTAAGGTTGTGTGTTAACTTGGCAGGGCCATGATTCTCAGTGGTGTGGCAGTTATGATGTAATTTGGCAGTTATACAATGACATAATCACCTCCATGATGAGATCTGACACAATGTATTCACCTTCATGATGAGATCTGCTGTGAGCAGCCAATCAGTTGAAAAGGAAGCTTCCTTGAGTGTGCGGCCTGCATTCAATATATACAGACTTTCTGGCAAAGCTCTCTGGCTTTTGCTCTGGATCGTGCATTTGGCTCATCATCATGTGACCTCCAGTTCTTGGGACTGGAGCCATCAGTCTCCTGTCTTACCTGCTGATCTTGGGTTTGTCAGCCCCTGTAGCTACGTAAGTCAGAAGAAGCCTCCAGCCTGACACTTGTCCCACTGACTTGGGACTTTCCAGCCTCTACAACCATGTGAGTCATATGCTTGATATAAATCTCTCTCTCTTTATATATATATATATATAAACATACACATTTGGAGCCCTGGTGGTGCAGTGGTTAAGAACTCAATGCTAACCAAAAGGTCAGCAGTTCGAATCCAGCAGCCCCAATCTGGAAACCCTATGGGTGGTTCTACTCTGTTCTATAGGGTCACTATGAGTTGGAATCAACTTGATGGCAACGGGTTTGGTTTACATATATACGGAAACCCACGTGGTGTAGTGGTTAACAGCCACAGCTGCTAACCAAAAGGTTGGCAGTTCAGATCCACCAGGCACTCCTTAGAAACTCTATGGGGCAGTTCTACTCTGTCCTATAGGGTCACTAGGTGTCAGAATCGACTCAGTGGCAACAGGTTTGTTTTTCAGTTTATATATATATATATAAGCATATATATATATATATATACATTTCACTGGTTTTGCTTCTGTAGAGAACCCAGCCTAAGGCACTCCATCTTCACTTCTTCAGTAACATTCCTACTCCAGGTTTCTGTGTGACTTGCAGAGGCATCACAAAGGTATGACAGGTAGGGTGGGTGCCCTGGGCACCAGCTGAGGAGGGGTGCTAATGAGCAGTTTCTATTGGCCATTGCCAGCTGTGAGCGATCACTCAGCAATTTAAAATGAATTGCCATAGGTGCTATTTTCTGAAGATATGCCCCTGGTGACTTGACTCTCGCCCTTCTCCTGCCAATGAGTCAGTGTTTCCATGAATCGTCAATCAGACAAAACCTCTTGTAGTTGGACTGGTGCTGGATCCTCCTCTGCCTTAAAAGTTCTAGCAAGTAATGCCCCTGCAGTGAGGATTCCAGTCATACTTACGGACCCAGGCAGTGTCCCTAATGGTGACTAAGTAAAAAAGGGAGGCGGAAATTTGACAATGAGCAAGCATCTGCTCTGTATCTGGCTCTGTGCCAGGCACTGTAGGTAGGATATCTCACTTAGTCCTGACAATAATTCTGGACAGTAGGGGATGATACTCTCATTTTATATATGTCTAGAACTGAAGTTGCCCAAATTTGTTCAGCTATAAGCAGATGATCTGGGATTTAATCCCTAAGTCTATGATCTTTAAAGGAGTTGTCTCCTTGTTATGGGAATAAGAGGAGGGGGGTGTTAGTCTATTTTTAGATTTGGGGGAAGATGACCTTTGAGGAAGAAAGAGAGAAGCACAGGGAGGCAGTCAGAATAGCTTTATAATCTGAAAGTGGAGCACGAGGACAATATCTAGGTTACAGTCTTTTGCTTGGTCCTGTGGCCTGGGCCATACACTTTGTAGACTCAGGAGAGACGTTAACTGTAATCATAGAACTGCAGGTATTTCTGTTGGAACGGTCTGTAGCCATCATCTAGCCAAGCCATCTCATTTTGCACATGTAGAGATTAAATCCAGCAACCGAAAAGGAAAGAGTAAGAGTTGTTGAAGATTCGGTATGTGTCAGACACAACCAGCCACTTTATAGGCACAAGATAAAGATAAGATTAAAATCTAAATATGTATCTAGATTCTCAGACCATTTTTCTCTTCATCTTGATACACTTCTTCACAAACTTAATGTATTAATAGTAATATCATCTTATACTTGCATAAGGCTATGTATTTTCAGATTGCTTTAACATATTTTATCTTATTTGAACTTCACAGTCTTGACCGATATTAGATAAGGCAAGTACTTTTATGACTGTTTATAGATAGAAAATATTGAACATCATTGTAGTTAAGTGGCTTGCTAAAGATGTAACAACTAGTAAATAGCAGAGCAGGAATAGAACCTGGGTGTTTGAGATCCTAATTCAGTAAATGCTAAAGACATCATCCTCAGATTTATTCTACTCTAGTCCAGCAGTGCAGGAGGTGGAAAAGAAGGACTAGCTGCAGACCAGGGCGCCTGGCTTCTGGGTCCAGCTCTGTCATTAATTATCTTTGTAAGAGAGAATCTCCCCTCGTCAATGTTTTCTCATCTGAAAATGAGGGAATTAGATTAGATGATACCTAACCTCTATTCTAGCTTGAATATTAGTCTTAGTAATATCAAGTTAGGTGACTTCGAGAACATATTAAAGTCAGAATTAAATTATGTAAAATGCTCCCTTAGTTTTGCCAAAAAAATTTGTGCTTTAAATAAGTCTACTTCTTTTTAAATTGCTCTTGTGTTGAAATTTAACCCGAGAATAGTGTGCAAATCTACTCATAGTTCCGTTTAATGCTCTGGTGGTGTATCTTGGACTTACTCCTATCTGAGGGATGTCAGATGCTGGAATGGGAGCTGGGATAAGAAGAAAGTTGGTTGTGAAATCTTCTTCTTCAAATGTCTATGTACATATGATATATAAAATATATAGAAATCTACAGTCAGCTCTTCGTGAGGCTAGAGGCATGATTCTGCTTAATGGCAAGAGAGTTCACCACCTATTCCTGAGGTTCCTCTCCGTTCTGAGATTGAACACTTAAACTTCTCCATCAAACAAATGATACACTGTAGTTTAACTAAATGCCTTTCTATACCCTTATGTTTTGAAAAACAAAAGTTTCTTAGCTTTTACTTCCATGCTTACCTGAAGCTTCAGTTTTCATCAACATTAATAAGTGAAGTGTAGGTCTTCAATTTAGGAAAATATGTCCACAGTATGAAATAACAAGGCTTTGAAATTAGAGAGACTGAATTAAATCTTTTTTTGTTACTGCCTAACTTTGCAACTTTGGGTAAGTCATTTAACCTTTCTGAGACTCAGTTCTCCCGCCTGTAAAGTGGAGGTGATATCACTTACCTGGTAGAGTTGTTGTAAGGATTACATAAGATTGCATCTGCAAAGTGCATTGTAGGGCAGTCCCTGGAACATAGTACTTATTTGAGAATTGATTGCTGTTATCAACATTAGACATGTTAAGGTGTATTTGTTCAAAAATGATTTTAAATCCCTTTATGATTTTAGATCTGGATAAAAATTTTTACCATCATAATCTTTTCTTTTCCATAGGATTATTGCCCAAAGGGGACTAACCAAACCAAAGAAAACCATTTGCCATCAAGTTGACTCTGACTCAGAGTAGAACTGCCCCATAGGGTTTCCAAGGCTGTAAATCTTTATGGAAAGAGACTGCCACATCTTTCTCCTGTGGAGCAGCTGGTGGGTTCAGATTGCAAATTGCTGGCCTTTTGGTTAGCAGCTGAGTGCTTTAACTACTGTACCACCAGGACTCCTTAAGGCAGGGGGGAACTAAAGGGATACAATAATCTAGACAAGTGTCATAGATTGAATTGTGTCCCCCCAAAAAATGCGTGTAGCCACTTGGCTAAGTCATGATTCCCAGTATTGTATGATTGTGTAATTTGATGTGATTTCCTTATGTGTTGTAAACTCTATCACTATGATGAGGTCATATGTGATCTCCTTATGTGTTGTAAATTCTGTCACTGTGATGAGGTTATGCTGATGAGGTTTACAAGATTAGATAGTGCCTTAATCCAATCTCTTTTGAGATATAAAAGACAGAAGAGAGCAGAGACACATGGGAACCTCATACCACCAAGGAGCAGAGCATGTCCTTTGGACCTGAGTTTCCTGTGTTGAGATGCTCCCAGACCAAGGGAAGACTGATGCATCACGAGGACGTTTCTCTAGAGCCAACAGAGAGAGAAAGCCTTCTCCTGGAGCTGATGCCCTGAATTTGGACTTGTAGCCTAATGGACTGTGAGAGAATAAACTTCTCTTTGTTAAAGCCACCCACTTGTGGTATTTCTGTTAGAGCAGCACTAGATGACTAAGACAATGAGTATTTCCAAGAGGTTCTGTTTCCAGGGGAAGGGGGAATGTTGTCTAGTTTTAAGTCCATTGGGCAGGCACTCAGTAAATGAAGCACTTGAATTTCACAGTCTTGGACAATACTAACAGCAGATGAGACCCATAATAAGAAACACAGCTCTTGATAGAGCAGTATGGGTCTTCAGCCCAGTGCCACATTTCCAGCTCTGAACTCCAGTGGTTTCCCTGTGTGGATCATCAGTTTATTGACATCCTTGACCTCGAAAATTTATCAGTGTGCCAAATGCTGTGCTAGGTTCTGGGATTATAAAAATAAACAATGTAAAACAGTGCAAAATTCCTGAAATCTACCAAAAGCTATGAATCAAAAAAGTTAAAAATTATCTAGGCTCTCAATTTAACTTAAGAAAGATACAGAAATTTAGGAATGTATCAGGATGTATATACACACCCTTGTCGTCCAATCAATTATAACTCATAGTGACCCTACAGGACAGAGTAGAACTGCCCCATAGAGTTTCCAAGGAGCACCTCATGGATTTGAACTGCTGATCTTTTGGTTAGCAGCCATAGCGTTTAACCACTACGCCACTAGGGTTTCCAGGATATATATAGACATGAAAATCTTTAAAATAGGAATTTAAAATCACAGGCTCTGCTTAAAAACCCAATTATTTTATCTGGTAAGGCAAAATAGAATCATTATTGTAATAAATGACAGTATTTGATAAGAAATAAAGCCCATCAGTGAAAAATCTCTACCCCAAGGTGGGCACTGGCATTTTCTTCTTTTATAAGATTAGTTATCTGTTTTGCTTTTCTGTTTGTTTTGTTTTTAATATAGAGCAAATCTTTCCAGAAGTAAAGACAGGATGAATGGCCTCTTATAGTTTCTTCTAAACCTGTACATCTATAACTCTAAAAAAAGCTTTGCTGACACTTGGCCAAGAATTACTCTCTAAATTCATGAATCTTTTAATTTTAGGTAGGTTTTTAGGCACTAATATAGACAGGGCTGAAAGCCTGAGGCCCTAAGTGCCCAGGAGAAAATTGTGTCCCATGAATTTTTAATAAGCTAAACAGTGCTATTTCCATGAAGAAATAAAGTATGCTGAATAAGAGTGACAGGAATTCCAAGGAGAAGAACTAAAAAAGACAATGTTTGGCACTTTCATCTTCCAATAGAGCTGAGGGGAAAAAAGGACCTAGGAGTTTATAGTGAGGGCACCAGATTTTATTACAACAAAACTGGAAGCCTTCTGATTTGCATACTTTGCATAAATTTACATCATAATTTGGAAGCTCTATCTGCAAGTATTTAAAAGAGGTTTAATTAATTAATACACATTATGGCACATGAAATAAAGAGTATATTTTAAAAACCATTTTTGTCACATATAAACATACTAGATTGTCAGGGATAAAAAGAGGCATGAGATTTCAAATGGCGAACTGGGTCTAGAATTCGAGATTTCCACAAAGGCAGAGAGAGACTATAAAGAAGAAGATAAGGATTCTTTTCCTCTTCTCCAGTCTCCTCCTCCATCTCTGATGTCTTTCCTCTTCCTTCTCCTTCCAGTGTACTTCTTACCTGTGTTAGCTTACTCTTTCAAATCCATTCTCAGAGGGGCTCTTTGTACTATAGTATTTTAAAATAGTAAAAAGCCAGCAAAAGATCCATTCTGTACTCTCGACTTAAATGATTTTAAAAATACTTTTAAGGGGAGAAACAAAAACGAAAGACAAAAACTCCCTTGTAAATCCAAAGATGTGCCAGAGACCTCAAGCTTGGTGCAGGGGGTGGCGGGACACAGGCAAAGCTGCAAGGAGGGCTCCATTACATGGATGCATAAGTCCATGAGTGCCTTAAATTCTGGAATGCTGCTGGAGAGGAAGTGGTGTGGCTACAGCCACCTTACTTTAATTAAGACAAAACTAACAAAGCAAATTATAGCATCAATTTACTGTCTTTTAAAAAATTGAGGATAGCTATATGTACAACAACGACCAAAAAAAAAAAGCTGCTGAGGCTGCTCATGTATGACCAAACACCTCATGGAATTCGGTTCCTTGGTTTGGAAGTTTAGCGTCATGGTTTCATGGGAAATCCCAGTTAATTGGCCTAATAACACGTTTAGCGCTTCTGTTCTACCCCCTAGTTTGTTGTATGGTTCCTGGGGTCTTTAAAGCTTGCAAGCAGCCACCCAAGGCACAACTGGTCTGTTCACTTGGAGCAAGAGAGGAAGAAAGAGAGTCAGGAATAGGAGGAGGAAATGGAATGTGTGGCTAATTGCCTCCATGGACAACTGCCTCCTTTGCCATGAAACCAAAACTGGATGGTGCCCGGCTACCATTACTGAAGATTTTGATCAAAGATTCCATAGAAGAATCCTGATCAAAAGGAGGAAAATGTAGAACAGAATTAAAAATTCTCATGGACTCCAGACTTTGTAGAGCCATGGAGGCTGGTTGACCCCTGAAACTACTGCCCTGAGATAATCTTTAAACCTTAAACCAAAAATATCCCCTGAAGTCTTCTTAAAACCAAACAATAGTTTTGCTTAACTAGTAAAAATGTCGGCCTTGAGTATTATTCTCTTTTAAGAACTATCTATTTGGGATCAGATTGACAACAGCAACTTGAAAGATTAGATAGGAATCATAGAGAACAGTGAGTTTATGTTAATGGGGGAGGAACAACTCAGAAAAGGAGGGTGAGAATGGTTGTACAACTCAAAGAATGTAAACAATGTCACTGAATTGTACATGTAGAAATTGTTGAACTTGTGTTTCTCACAGGGAAAAACTTTGCAAGGGATGAGCACTCATCAGAAGGACTATGGGAGAATTCGGGGTTTTTTCCATGGCAAATTAAGTGGCATTTAAAGTTAAAACTTAAAGTGCCTGAGGTCCTTTTTTAAGGCTAGGATGTATCCCAAAAAACTGAAATATTACTGGAGCCAAAGGAAGCATAATGTTCCCATCCTCAAGGAAAGATTCTGATGAATACACTTCAGGATTGAGAAATGAACCTAGACTACAATTAAGTCATGATTTATTACATTCCTGAGAGAAGTTTCCCAGAGAAGGTACATAGATTTCATCTAGGTGTTATACATACTTTAATACTGACTATTTAAATATTGATTATTTAAAATTATTATCAAAATTTTAATATTTAAAAGTTATTCTTTATTATACAACAGAAGGAAATATAGTTTATTAATACTTTACTATTATTTTGATTTTAAAAATAAATTGTTTTTATGTAGAGAAAAATGGCTAGTGACCAACCATTTCAATTGGCTCAGGACTAAGAGGTTTATCAGAAACCTAATGACGCAGTGGTTAAACAAAAGGTCAGCAGTTCGAATGCACCAGCCTGTCCTTGGAAACCCTATGGGGCAGTTCTACTCTGTCCTATAGGGTCCCTATGAGTCAGAATCGACTCGATGGCAACAGATTTGTTTTTTTCATTTTTGAAGGGGTTTATCAGGATGTGGAACTTTTAGTGCTAAAACCAGGACAGGCCTGGGAAAACCAGGATGGTTAGTCTAAGAAAAACCTAAGTAATTGATCTACTGATTCATCATTTGACACTGACTGTGTGCCTATAAATTTAAATGACCCTGGGATACATGAATGTGTAGATTAGCTCTTATCCATGATAGGTGAGAGACACTGAGGATTCTATAGAAGCATATTCCACCTAAGGATAGTCAAATCTAGATTTAAAAAGCAGGAGGCAAACAAAACATGTTGCACACTGTGGTCCCCCACTCTGCAATTCTGACATACTCTGTGTTAGGCACTGTTCTAGATGCTAAGAATACAAAGATAAGGTGGACCCTAACACTTACTGCCCTCGAGACTTGTATAGCCAGTGGGAATAAATACCAGACGGTAAGATACCGCATTTACAAGGTGAAAAGCACTTGAATTTCAGGCAGGAATTGACCTCTAGAAGTCAGAAGACTTATGTTGTATTCTGAATTTATCCATTAACTAGTTATATGGCTTTGGTTAAATGTTTAATTTCCCAGGATCTCAGTTTCTCCAATTCTAAAATCCTCAAGCCTCTTTAAGTGTATTCTTCTATGGGTCTTGAATTTAGGCACCTTAAGTAGAGTTTTGAGGGCTTAGTCTTGTCAATGCAAATTTATCATGAAGGATAACCAGTATGTAAACTCATGTCATGCTAATGACGGAAGATATTCTTAGGCAATTTTTACAGCTTTGGACTATGAAGAAAAGTGAAAACTGGTCCCTAGAAATAAGAGTCACTTAGATTTCGGTGGGGTGCTAGAACCAGTTGTTTCTGTGCATCTCTTCCCAACTCCATATTCAGTAATATCATGTTGGAAATTGGACGTGGTGGGAGTATTCACATCAGAGAAAATGACAAATACTACAAATGAGGGCTTTTTATTTTTTCCAGAGAGCTGGTTTATCAGTACAGTACTGATCCTACATTGGAACGATCATATCTCTCACTTCTCATCAGAAAGAAGTGGAGAGAAGACAGTGGAACAACATCTTTAGTGATGAACAACAAAGACCTACCACCATCACCACCACCACCAACAATAAGAAGCTATCAACCCATAATTTTATACCAAGAAAATATATTCTTCAAAAATGAAGTTAAAATAAAGACATTGTTAGATAAAATTAAACAGAGAGAATGTGTCACTAGCAAACCAGCATAAAAAAATAAATGCTAAAGAAAATTCTTCAGGCTTAGGGTAAATGATAACATATGAATACTCAGATCATCAAGAAGGAATGAAGATCATTGGAAATGGTAAATAGGTGGATAAATATAAAAGACTATTGTTCCCTCTTAATTCTTTTAAAATACATATGACTATTAATAGGAAAACATGATAACATTATGTTGTGGGATCTGTAATATGTATAGTGTAACACATATGACAACAATAATATAAAATATGATGAAAAGGAGTTAAGTCAACTATATGATTACAAGATTTCTGTATTATTATATGAAGTGGAACAATAATAACTCTGCAGACTGTGAAAAATTAGGAATGTATATTGTAATACCCAAGGCCATCACTAAAGGACAATGCAAAGAGGCAGAACTAAAAAAGTCAATAAATAGATTAAGTGGAGTTTGAGAAAATATTCAGTTAATCCCAGAGAAGATAGGGAAGTAAGAATAGGGAAATCAAAACAAAAGAAAACAAATAAAAAAAGTGAAATGATAAATTGAAATTCAGCAACTTGTAAAAAGTTTACATTAAATGTTAATGATCTAAATTGTCCAGCTAAAAGGCAGAGACAATTGGAAGGGTTTAAAAAGAAGGCAAGACTCCAGCTATATTATAATCTACAAGAAACAGACTTTAAATATAAAAACACAGATAGGTTGAAAATAAACGGATGGGAAAAAACATACCATGTAAACAGTAAGCATAAAAAGCTGGGTGGATATGTAAATATCAGATAAAGTAGACATCAAGACAAAGGGTATTACCAGA
Organism: Dugong dugon; assembly: GCA_030035585.1. Classification (NCBI taxonomy): domain Eukaryota; kingdom Metazoa; phylum Chordata; class Mammalia; order Sirenia; family Dugongidae; genus Dugong; species Dugong dugon. The sequence goes on from CM057479.1 coordinate 71,180,946, forward strand.
GACAAATAAGGACATTTTTTAATGATAAAAGGTCAATTTGTAAGAAACACACAGCAATCTAAAATACATATGTGCTTAATAATTAAGCTTAAAAACATATGGAACAAAAACTGACAGAATTAAAGGGAGAACTACATGATTTCTCAATCACAAATGGGGGTCTTAATACTCATTTCTCAGCAATTGATAGACCAATCTAGACCAAAAAAATAAATAATAAAGCTAATAAAGACATACAAGATCTGAATAATGCCATCAATCACCTTAACCTGGTTAACATTTACAAAATTGAGGGAGGATAAGAAGTGTTTTCTGTATTTGGCTATTTATTTTATAAAATATAATTGTGTGATTTTAAAATTGCTTCCTTTCTGGAAACAGCACTCAGTAAATGTCTGACTTTGCATACATAAAACATATTTTAGATATTATTTGTTGTTTCATGGAAAGAAGAAGATAGAATTTTCTCAATTTCTGGTTCTTTATTCTTTCTTTTCAGCTCTTCCTCCTCCTGTTTCCCACTTACCTCAACAATATTTTTTTATTTTCATAACCACGCGCTCATCTCAATACACACAGAAAGCACATTTGACAAAGTCCAACCCCCATTCCTCATAAAAAGTCTTCATAAAATAGGTATAGAAGGGAAATCCCTCATCATAATAAAGGGCATCTGTACAAAACCAATGGCCAACATCAGTCTTAATGGAGAGAGGTTGAAAACATTCCCCTTGAGAACAGGAACAAGACAAGGATGACTTTTATCATCACTCTTGTTTAACATTGTGCTGGAAGTCCTAGCTAGAGCAATAAGGCAAGAAAAAGAAATAAAGGGCATCCCAATTGGTAATGAAGAAGTAAAACTGTCCCTAATTGCAAATGATATGGTACTATATATAGAAAATCCAAAAAACTCCACAAGAAAACTACTGAAACTAAGAGAAAGATTCAGCAGAGTAGCAGGATATAAGATAAATATACAAAAATCAGTTGGATTCCTATACACCAATAAACAGAATGACGAAAAGGAAATCAGGAAAACAATACCATTTATAATAGTCCCTAAAAAAACTTAAATACTTAGGAATAAATTTAACCAGGGATGTAAAAGATCTATACAAAGAAAACTATAAAACACTACTGCAAGAAACCAAAGGAGATCTACATAAATAAAAAAATATACCATGTTCATGGATAGGTAGACTCAACATTGTGAAAATGACAATTCTACCCAAAACAATCTACAAATACAATGCAAACCCAATCCAAATACCAAAGATATCCTTTAAAGAGGTGGAAAAAACAATCATTAACTTTACATGGAAAGGGAAGAAGCCCCTGATAAGTAAAGTACTATTGAAGAAGAATAAAGTAGGAAGTCTCACACTACCTGACCTCAGAGCCTACTATACAGCTATGGTAGTCAAAACAGCCTGGTACTGGTACAAGGATAGACACATTGACCAATGGAACAGAATTGAGAACCCAGATGTAAATCCATCCACCTAGGATCAGCTGATCTTTGACAAGGGTCCAAAGTCCATCAAATGAGGAAAAGACAGTCTTTTTAACAAATGGTGCTGGCAAAACAGGATGTCCATCTGCAAAAAAAATGAAACAGGACCCATACTTCACACCATACAAAAAAACTAATTCAAAATGGATCAAAGACCTAAATATAAAACCAAAAACTATAAAGATACTAGAAGAAAAAATAGGATCAACACTAGAGGTCCTAATACACAGCATTAACAGGATATAAACCACAACTAACAACACACAAACTCCAGAAGAGAAGCTAGATAACTGGGATATTCTAAAAATTAAACACTCATGCTCAACAAAAGACTTCACCAAAAGAGTAAAAAGAGAACCTACAGACTGGGAAAAAAATTTTGGCTATGACAAATCTGACAAAGGTCTAATCTCTAAAATTTATGGGAAAATCCAACACTTCCACAGCAAAAATAAAAAATCAGCAAAGGAAATGGACAGACACTTCACCAAAGAAGACAGCCAAGCGACTAACAGACATATGATGAAGATCAAAGACCACAGCCTTCAGTATGGATTACACCTCAATGTAAAGAAAATAAAACTCCTTACAACTGGACCAGTAAGAAACATCATAATAGATGAAGAAAAGTTTGAAGTTGTCAAGGATTTCATTTTACTTGGATCCACAATCAATACCCAAGGAAGCAGCAGTCAAGAAATCAAAAGACACATTGCATTGGGCAAATTTGCTGCAACAGACCTTTTCAAAGTGTTGAAAAGCAAAGGTGTCACCTTAAAGACTAAGGTGCGCCTGACCCAAGCCATGGTATTTTCAATCGCCTTATATGCATGGGAAAGCTGGACAATAAATAAGGAAGAGCGAAGAATTTACACCTTTGAATTATGGTGTTGGTGAAGAATATTTAGTATACCATGGACTGCCAAAAGAAAAACAAATCTGTCTCGGAAGAAGTACAACCAGAATGCTCCTTAGAAGCAAGGATGGCAAGACTTATCTCACATACTTTGGGCATGTTATCAGGAGGGATCAGTCCCTGGAGATGGACATCATGCTTGGTAAAGTAGAAGGTTAGTGAAAAAGAGGAAGACCCTCAATGAGATGGATTGACCCAGTGGCTACAACAGTGGGCTCAAGCATAACAATGATTGTGAAGATGACGCAGGACTGGGCAGTGTTTCATTCTGTTTTACATAGGGTCACTATGGGACAGAAACAACTCAGTGGCAGCTGACAACAGCAACAATAAAACTTTTCTTGACTTTTTATAATAATGGTCTCATACAATATTTGTCCTTTTGTGATTGACTTATTTAACTCAGCACAATGTCCTCCAGGTTCATCCATGTTTTGAGACGTTGCATGGATTCATAGTTATTCTTTAACATCAAGTAGTATTCCATTGTGTGCACGTACCATAGTTTATCCATTCATTTGTTGATGGGCACTTAGGTTGTTTCCATCTTTTTGCTATTGTGAGTCGTATTGTGACTGCTATGGCTGTGTAGTAGGTTCCGAGATCGGGAGGTGTGAGGCCTCCTCCTTTGTTGTTCTTCAGTAATGCATTGATTTTCCGGGGTCTCTTTCTTTTCCATATAAATTTGGTGATTAGTTTTTCCATCTCTTTAAAGAATGTTGATGGAATCTGATCTAGATTGCATTATATCTGTAGATTGATTTGGGTACTATTGACATTTTCCCAATGTTATGTCTTCTTGTCTATAAGTATGGTATATTCTTCCATTTATATAGGTGTCTTTTGGTTTCTTGCAGTAGTGTTTTGTAGTTTTCTTTATATAAGTCTTTTACATCCCTGGTTAGGTTTAGTCAATATTTTATCTTCTGGGGGGCTACTGTAAATGGTATTCTTTTCCTGATTTCCTTTTCAGAGTTCTCTTCATTAGTGTAGAGGAATCCGATCGATTTTTGTATGGTGGCCTTGTCCAGTAGCTTTTGTAGAATCTCTGGGATTTTCTGTGTATAGGATCATATAATCTGCAAATAGGGATAAATTTATTTCCTCCTTACCAATTTGGATGCCTTTTACTTCTATTTCTTGCCTTATTGCTCTGGGCTAGGACTTCTAGTACAATATTGAATAAGAGCAGTAATAAGGGGCATCCTTGTCTGGTTCCCATTATCATGGGGAATACTTCCAGTCTCTCTCTATTGAGAATAATGTTGGCGGTTGGTTTTGCATATATGCCCTTAATTATGTTGAGGAATTTCCCTTCTATTCCTATTTTGTTGAGAGTTTTTATCAGGAATGAGTGTTGGGTTTTATCAAATGCCTTTTCTGCATTGATTGACATGATCATGTGGTTCTTTTCCTTTGTTTTATTTATGTGATGGATTACGTTGATTGATTTTCTAATGTTGAACCATACTTGCATACCTGGTATGAACCCCACTTGGTCATGATATATTCTTTTTTGGTATGAAGTTGGATTCTATTGGCTAGGATTTTGTTGAGAAATTTTGTGTCTATATTCATGAAGGATATTGGTCTATAATTTTCTTTTTTAGTAGTGTCTTTGCCTGGCTTTGGTATCAGGGTTATGCTTGCTTCATAGAATGAATTCAGGAGTATTCCATCCTTTTCTATGTTCTGGAATACTTTGAGTATATTTGGAGTCAGCTCTTCTATGAACGTTTAGTAGAATTCTCCAGTGAAGTCATCTGGGCCAGTGCTTTTTCTTGTTGTTGTTGGGAGGTTTTTTTTATGACCTCTTCGATTTCTTCTTTTGTCACAGGTCTGTCCAAATTTTCTGCCTCAGTTTGTATTAGTTTAGGTAGGCAATGCATTTCTAGAAATTGTCCATTTCTTCTGGGTTTTCAGATTTGCTGGAGTACAGTTCTTCACAGAATTCTGTTATTATCCTTTATTTCAGTTGATTCTGTTGTAACATTACCTGTCTCATTTCTTATTTGAGTTATTTGCATCTTCTCCTTTTCCTTTGTCAATTTGGCAGTGGTTTGTCAATTTTATTCATCCGTTCAAAGAACCAACTTCTAGACTTGTTTATTCTATTATTTTTCTGTTTCATTTATTTCTGCTCTAATCTTTATTATTTTCTTTCTTTTGATGACCCTGGGCCTTTTTTGCTGCTCTTTTTCTGTTTGTTGGAGTTGCAGGGTTAAGTTGTTGATTTTGGCTCTTTCTTTCATTTTGATGTGTGTGTTTAGTGCTATAAATTGACCTCTGAGTGCTGCTTTTGCTGTGTCCCATAGGTTTTGGTATGTTGTGTTTTCATTCTCATTTGATTCTAGGAATTTTTTTTAATTTAATTTTTTATTTCTTCTGTTACCCAGTGGTTGGAGTTGGTTAGGGAGGAAGGAAGAGGGCTTTGTACCTTGGTCCCCAGCAGCCAGTGCTGCAAATATGGGATGGGGGTTCTGCCACTTATCACCAGAAGGTGAGGGGGAGCATGCTCCTCTGGTTCCAGGTGAGTGTGCCTGTGTTCTTCCCATTGTCTGTAGCCAGCAATCAGGACCTTATTTCACTCCAGGTTTATCTATAGACTTACTCAGTGTCCTGTTGGGAATTCCATGAAGTTGCTTTCTGTGCTTCTCACCTGTGACTGCTGCTGTCTTTGTTTCAAGATGGCCACATTGTGCTGGGATAGCTGGAAGGGACCCTCCGCTCTGTCTCTTCTTGTTCACTGTTTTCAGTCAGCTTCTTCTTCCAAGTAATGTTCAGTGTAGTACTTTATTCTTTTATTTGATGCTCAGGGTTCCAGGATTATCCTTTTTATCTGTTTCACTTGGTTTCTTGGTTCTTTGATGTAGAGAAATGACATGGTGTGCCTGACTAAGCTGCTAGTTTGGCTGGAAGTCTTAGCATTATTTCTTTATGTTATATATTGTGCTTACAGATTTAATCCTCTAGTCAGTACTTGTGATTATATAATAAGAAGTGGTTCTTAGCTATCTTTTCTAGCAAATTAAAATTGATATGGTTTTGGGAGCTAAGTTTTCTTTTTTAAAATTTCTATAAATAAATAAACAATGAATAAAACAGGGTATATAAAAGTAGCTATCATTTTATTTATTTAAGTCAAAGTGTACTTACAGAATGTACCCTGTCAGATTTAGTTAAAATTTATCTTTCTGTTCCCTTTTCATTGAAGTGAAATCGGTGGTGTGGGTGAGAATCCTAAAGAATAGGGTATTTAGAAAGATGCAGGATTTTTAAATTATCTGAAATGTTGATGCAATTGCTCTTTAAATGAAAAAGAAAAGATCATAAACTAAGTTGCTTGATTATTCAAGGGGAGCTTTATATTCATAAAAGTCACAATAATACCTTACATTTATCCTACACTGCTGAAAGTGATTTTACTCCACGTCTACCTTTTTTGCTTAAAACTTCCCTAGAGGTAGGCAGCTACGTTGTAGCTCATTTTGTAGATGTAGGCGTTAAACCTCATGGATGCTAAAGGACTTCCTGAAGGCTTCACAGCAGATAATTTGCAAGGTTGGACTGCACACTAGATCTTAAAGTTTCAAGTTTAGCTTTAAGAAAATTACCAAAAAAATCCAATATAAAATTTGTTTAAAAAAATATTTTGAAGCTCATTTCAAAATGATTGAGCCTCAGAGTAATATTCATTTTAAGAAAAATTGTAACTCTGAATATTCTTGAAAATTACCCACTCCTTTGAGAATCCCTATAATATGATAGATGTGACACTCTTGTTAGGGTTGTAGACAACCCACACTCATAAGCACCATATAACATGGTGTTCTGCCTCTCATGGATTAACACGGATTAAATGAAGCATGTATCATTGCAATGTGGAGTTTCCTGACCTTGACACTGTTGACAGTTCTGGCCAAATGATTCTTTTCTGTGGGAGGTTGTTATGTGCATTGTTGAATGTTTAGCAGCATCCCTGGCCTCTATCCACTAGATGCCAGTATCACCTTCCCAGTTGTGATAAACAAATATGTCTCCACATAGTGCCAAATATTCCTGGGTTTGGGAGTTGGAAGTGGTAGGATTACTTTTTGTTGAGAACCACTGTTGTAATGTAATTTGACCAATTGCCCAAGTAAGTGAAAATCAGGAGAACTGGAGGTTCACCACCATTTCCTCAATAGCTTGAGAATTGGCTGTAGACTCTGGAAGGATAAGATTGGAATGAGGTTTTCAGCAACGTATTTGAACATGGAGTTAGTGACAATAGCCCCTTTCCCTGACTTTTAGGGCAAAAAAACAAATCTTCACAAGGTAAAGCGGAATGTTCTGTGTAAGATATAAAAAGCCTTTTGTGTCTTAGAAATGGCCAACATCTATGGAGATACTAGAGCTACAATCAGGTGGAAGACTCTTACAAGAAAAATCTTCTTGTTTTTGCAGTTTTTGGTGAAAAGCAAAACGTAGCTGAAATAACTTGAGTAGCAATTCTGGAAGTACAAATAATAATTGGTGTTCTGATATTTTTTACATCTCCTTATTAGCAGTTGATAAAGATCTTTACCAAATAGCACTGAGGAACTTTCTTTCTTCTATTTCTGTCAGAATTTCACTTGCGTTGGCCAGGATCTGATGAATTTTTGGTATCATACTTTGTATCTGCCCACAACACCTGCCCACAGTTGTTTGGCAATTATAATACTGAGAAGGAGCTTCCCACAATATGCTCTGTTAAATGCCCTCTCTCAGCAAGTTATTCCTCTAGAAATATCTTTGTTCTATATTTTATCCACCCTATAATTGTGGGAGGGCTTTATAAACCTGCTTCTTCAACAGCAGGACTAAATGATAGGTTTAGGATTAATCTATAAATAATGTCTTGATAACACTTTCTTAAAGGCATACATTAATATTCCCATTTTACAGATGAGAAAGTTGAGACACTGACAAGTATTTTATAAACTTACTTAGGGACATAACTCTCCGTAGGTAAGTTGCAGACTTACTTAGGGACATAGCTAGGATTCAAACCCAAGGCTGTCTGACCCCAAAGCTTGTGTTCCATTATAGTATAGTGCATCTCTGTCTTGCTGTCCTCCCACTCAGCAAAGGAAGCAGCAGCCTCTTTTATTGCTGCTTACGCAATGTTTACAGTGTTATCCCAGCTACAGTATAACTGGGGGTGGGTAGGCAGTGGAATAATTTTGAATGTTGATGCAAGAGGGGAAAGTCTTTTCTGACAGAAGAAAAGGACCCCAAGGCTGACGCTTGGGGAGGAAATCTTTTTTTTTTTTTTTTAATTCATGCTTTCACATGTTTATTCAAGCACTTATTTACTAACTCAATACATGTGTATTATGTATAGCATGACCTATACAATGTGCTAATGGATTCACATGGTCCCGGCTCTCATGGTAGTAGCCACATAGAGTGGGTTTATGTGAAAATCCAGGTGGGGCTACAGGAGGGACCAGAGCAGAGAGAGGTACTGCTGTCTATGAGGGACAATGACAGATGCAAAAAACCTGAAGTGGAGTCAGTCAGGGAGAAAAAGAAGAGAAACATTGTACTTGCCTTGCAGGTTTGCCTGGGGGTGATGATAATGTTAATGTCTGCAGGAGCTTAATTAATGCTCCCAGTACAGCCTTCATATCTTCATGACCCTACCAGTAGTTACAAAGGTCTTAGTATGTTGTGTTGTTATAATGTCTAATGTCTTCTGACGTAGCAAGTACTTGTGATGTCAAAAGAAAAATAAGAACTGGAACAAGATTCAATTACACGCACTCCTCACTGACATGGTTAGATTCCAAAGACCAGGTTGTCATTCGAAAATCAGTGTTATGCAAAAATGGAGGATGACCACATGAGATCACAAAATGGAGGATGACTACATCATTACCTAACTGTCAAATTACATCATTACATAACTGCCAAATCACTGAGAATCATGGCCTAGCCAAGGTGACACATAATCTTAACCATCATAGCCAGTGTTACTCTCACCTCACACCTCGGCTTTTGTTACTGCCAGACGTATGTCCTTAGTGTGAAAAATAGTCAGACAATAGATTTTTCACTATTGTAAATGCAAAATGTCAGAAAATGAGATAGTCAGTAAGTGAGAAGGAGGTGTAGAAACACTAATCAACCTTAACTGGCCCTCATTTGACATTCTCGGTCCCTGTACTGAGGCCAATCCATGCACCTTCATTGACAAATCTGAGTTCAACAGTTAGCATTTTAATTATAATCATTAGAAACTTAGAATAGAACTCATTTAATCTGGAAATATTATTTTAGGAACTCCGAGGCCAAGTGGTAGGGATTTACAGCACAGTCACTGATAATTTTGATGTGTTATTAAAATGAGCTGCATAATAAAGCACATGTAAGGGACTGTTATTGTAATTGTATATAAAATAACGTACATGACTAATATGGAATTTTTTTCTAAATCCCCCTAATAACTTTTTTGGTCTACAAGTACTGTTAATATCAAATTATTATGACGATATGGGCTATCCTGGCCTGGGAATTCTCAACAAATTAAGTGCAAGCAGTAATTCCGTTTCTTTTCTCTACACAGTGGTGATATTCATTCAATTGCCAATGAGTTGTTATGGAGTAGTGAGGTGTTCACAGAGTTTTGGAATTTAAAAGGCCTATTGCACTCATGGGTATAATTCGATCACTTGTAATTATGGCATGTTTGTTTATAGAAATAAGGTATTACAGAGATCACTGAGTCATAGGTAGTTCTCATGGGAAGAAGCAATTGTTTCCTAACCTTTTCCCACTTGTTGTTACCATTGGAAGCTAGAGCTGTAATTAACAATGATAATCAGAGCTATGCCCCTTTATATTATAAGACCTAAAATTTCGTGTCCTGCCTTGACATCTTTGAGCCTCACAGGGCCCCAACAGCTTAACCACTATCTCCTCTGCTCTCATTAGATACCCCCACCACCCAGCAGGAAAAACTCCCCACCCAGCTAGTTCCCCTATCAGCTAAAACTACTCAACTCCACCCAGTCCTCAAACTAATGGTTTTACTGCCCTGCAAGCCCATGAAGTTATTCCAACAAGCCAGTCACATACTTCTGTGGGAACTGGGGTCACCCCACCCTCTTATTAGTACAAAGCCTACCTCTCACAGCCCCTGCTGTTCCCTCTGTTCCCAAGTGAAAACTGTGTGGTGTCCTCCTCCCCCAAGGTTGTAAGTACATGCTACTAATAGACGGTTGTCCAACTCTTCTGTGCATTCTTGGACGTTGTGTGTTTGACCATCTCGTACTATTCAGGGTGGAAGAATCCCACTCTCACCAATGGAGTGAATAGGAGGCGGTAGAACACTCTCTTCCCACCTTCCACCCACAAATACAAGTAACTGCTTCCAGTAGCACTTATCTAGAATGAGCACCCATGATTTCACTCTTCAGTAGTGTTTCTTTGTCTATGCATCACTTTCTCAAACAAGTTATAGTGTCAGGAAACCAACTTACTTTTGCCATAGAGAGGCATTGGCTGTTTGTGCTTGAGCTTGCCAGGCCTCTTTTGTCCTATCAGACAGGGGAACAACTCTGGATGGCAGATAGTGCAGTAGAGTGGAAGGCACGGAAGGCTGCAATGAAGACATAATATTTTGACTGATGACAGGTAAGTTCTTCAAGCTAAAGCTGGCAAAAGTCTCTACAAATACCTTTTATTTTAGAGTTAGGTCTGTTTGACATTCTGTAACTGCAATATACCCAGGTTTCACTGGTATGAGGGTACAAATAAGGCCAGATTATTAATAATATTTGAATCTTGATGGTTTGCTTCTCCCAATTGCAACCCATTGTCTCAGGCCCCTGCAGAGTTCAAGACTTTCAGGGAGGCCCCTAGACATGTCTCACCCGTGCTTTCCTGATGGGCACAATTGGCCTCTAGGGGATTCTTCCATGTCTCCTGAACACTACTCATTTGTTCTATTGTTATAAGCTGTATTAGTTTCCTGTTGCTGCTGTAACAAATTATCACAAACTTAACAGTTGAAAACAACACAAATTTATTATCTTACATTTCTGGAAGTCTGAAGTCCAAAATAGGTCTTATTGGCTAAAATCAAGGTACAGGCAAAGGCTTGACAGGAGAATCCATTTCCTTGCCTTTTCCAGCTTCTAAAGGCCACCTGTTTTCTTTGGCATGTGGCCCCTTCCTCCACCTACGAAGTGTATTACACCAACCTCATCTATTGTCATATTTCCTGTTTATGACTGTGATCCTCCTGCCTCCCTCTTATAATCATCCTTATGCTTACATTAAACCTACCCAGATGATCCAGGATAGTCTCCTCATGTCAAGATCCTTAGCTTAGTCACAGTGGCAAAGTCCTTTTTACCATATAAAGCAACATATTCATAGGTTGCATGGATTGAGATGTGAATATATTTTGGGGGCCATTATTCAGCCTACTGGACAAACTATCTGCCACACAGTGATGCTGCCCCTTTAAGTACCATCACTAATTCCCCTGAACTCTCATAGCACAGGAGTGGCATTAGGTGATAAACAAAAAAAAAAGGCACGCATCACATCACAGAAGTACACAACGTCTCCATGAGAACTGTCCTTCAGCTTTTTATTCTTACTCCTCTTGGCCAAGAGTTCTGATGTAGTTCATAGACCTGGGCTGGGATCATTCATCATACTCCCCTGCCCATTCACTGTACTTCACCCCTGCAGGTGCATACCCCACATAAAACTCTCCTCTGGTAGGCTCCCTTTCTGCAATGAAAATCAACCCATGCATATAAGTGCCTAGGCACACTCAAGCCCTCAACACCAGCATGCCCAAATCTCAGCTCAGGCCAGTGTCCTTCTGACACAATCCACTAATTCTAGAATTATCCAACCCACCTGAATTCATTCCTGAAAACTCTGCCACTAAATTAAAAGCCATTAAATGAAAAAAAAATAATAAATTTTTTACTAAATTTAATGAAAAAAATTATGATGCATTCCATACTAATTAGCCAACTCCCCTAAAAACTAAGAGAATGAGACACTCACATCCTCTTTAAGGCATTCCTACTGATGAACTCAGACCCCATTCATTCACAATATGTGATGAGATGGACCTGCAGTGGGGCTAGAGTTTCGATGTATAAAGGAAGCCACTGGAAAAAGTATATAACATTACAAGAATAATGTTAAAACTCCTGAAAAGGGCATACTCAATTCCAGTTGAGAAACATATTTTTCTTCATATAATTGATTGATATAGTAATTATGCATATCAATGGCATAATCATTTCAGTAGCTTCCCTGCCACCTCTGGTAGGAGTAATTAATCAACATAATTATAACCAAAATATTGTGTATAATCAAATATGAACCATAAACTCAAATATGGCTTCTTGGATTATATTCATTTAGTGTGGTTTTGAGTGAAAAAGTAGTTATATCAAGACAAAAAGGAGTTCTTGTCGTAAAAATGGTAAAAAAAAAAAAAAAAAAAACCAAAAAAAAAAAAAAACCCAAACTCACTGCCATCAAGTTGATTCCAACTCATAGTGACCCTACAGGACAGAGTAGAACTGCCCTATAGGGTTTCCAAGGTTATAAATCTTTATGAAAGCAGGCTGTCACATTTTTCTCCTGTGGAGCAGCTGGTGGGTTCAAATTGCTGACCTTTTGGTTAGTAGCTGAGTGCTTTAACCACTGTGCTACTGGGGCTCACTTGTTGGAAAAGTGGTATAACTTTCCAAAAATGAATATTTGCAGTTGCTACATGAAGGAAGTCTATGTTTATTAAACACTCACACTTACTTAGGCTAAGCTCTGGGGATACCAGGATAAAGGAAACACAATCTCTGTAAGGAGGAGGTTCACTGTTTCGTGGGAGAAACCGGGAAGAATCATAACTGTACAGGAATAGAAACAAATAAAAACATTAATATGGTTACCAGGAAACACTGCTGAGTTATTTATATTTTTTCATTCAATATACTGATTTTGGAATATTGTACAGTGAACATGTACAACTTTTTAAGCAGAAACATTTGTTGTTTATCCCAATGCTACCTTACTGGTGCAAGTTAACGACAAGCTACAATTAAACCAGTGGGCACATCCAACAGTCATCTCAAATTGAAAGGTGTCTGGGTCCTCAGAGACTTGTGAACTGGTGTTGTTATGATTGTATAAGTAGTTTCTCTAATTTAAAGCTGCTCTGCCATATCTTCTCCAGCCTGGGCCTAACCCTGCAAATCTTCAGGATCTTCTGAAAGGGAGAGGATTCTGGTCTTCCCATGGCTTCTCATAAACTCCTTAGTAGTCCTAAGGGAATCATAGAATTTTTTATCTGAAAAGGGTCTTAGATCTTAAAAGTAACTTACTTATATTACTAGGAAAATGGAGGCCCAGAGCAGTAACGTGAACTCACCAAGTTTCCATTGTGACTGGCATCATAATTCTGGGCAGGAATTAACTGTTATGGATTGAATTATGTCCCCCAAAAATGTGTGTCAACTTGACTAGGACATGATTCCCAGTATTGTGTGATTGTCCACCATTTTGTCATCTGATGTGGTTTTCCTATGTGTTGTAAATCCTACCTCTGCAATGTTAATGAGGCAGGATTAGAGGCAGTTATGTCAATGAGGCAAGATTCCATCTACAAGATTTGGTTTTATTTTAAGTCAGTCTCTTTTGAGAGATAAAAGAGAAAAGAGAGCAGAGAGACAAGAGGACCTCATACCACCAAGAAACAAGAGCCAAGAGAATAGTACATCCTTTGGACTCGGGGTCCCTGCACTGAGAAGCTCCTCAACCGGGGGAAAATTGATGACAAGGACCTTCCTCCAGAGCTGAGAGAGAGAGAAAACCTTCCCCTGGAGCTGGTGCCCTAAATTCGGACTTCTAGTCTCTTAGACTGTGAAAGAATACATTTTTGTTTGTTAAAGCCATCCACTTGTGGTATTTCTGTTACAGCAGCACTAGATGACTAAGACACCATCCACTTGTGGTATTTCTGTTACAGCAGCACTAGATGACTAAGACACCATCCACTTGTGGTATTTCTGTTACAGCGGCACTAGATGACTAAGACACCATCCACTTGTGGTATTTCTGTTACAGCGGCACTAGATGACTAAGACACCATCCACTTGTGGTATTTCTGTTACAGCGGCACTAGATGACTAAGACACCATCCACTTGTGGTATTTCTGTTACAGCAGCACTAGATGACTAAGACACCATCCACTTGTGGTATTTCTGTTACAGCAGCACTAGATGACTAAGACACCATCCACTTGTGGTATTTCTGTTACAGCGGCACTAGATGACTAAGACACCATCCACTTGTGGTATTTCTGTTACAGCGGCACTAGATGACTAAGACACCATCCACTTGTGGTATTTCTGTTACAGCGGCACTAGATGACTAAGACACCATCCACTTGTGGTATTTCTGTTACAGCGGCACTAGATGACTAAGACACCATCCACTTGTGGTATTTCTGTTACAGCGGCACTAGATGACTAAGACACCATCCACTTGTGGTATTTCTGTTACAGCGGCACTAGATGACTAAGACACCATCCACTTGTGGTATTTCTGTTACAGCGGCACTAGATGACTAAGACACCATCCACTTGTGGTATTTCTGTTACAGCGGCACTAGATGACTAAGACACCATCCACTTGTGGTATTTCTGTTACAGCGGCACTAGATGACTAAGACACCATCCACTTGTGGTATTTCTGTTACAGCAGCACTAGATGACTAAGACACCATCCACTTGTGGTATTTCTGTTACAGCGGCACTAGATGACTAAGACACCATCCACTTGTGGTATTTCTGTTACAGCAGCACTAGATGACTAAGACACCATCCACTTGTGGTATTTCTGTTACAGCGGCACTAGATGACTAAGACACCATCCACTTGTGGTATTTCTGTTACAGCGGCACTAGATGACTAAGACACCATCCACTTGTGGTATTTCTGTTACAGCGGCACTAGATGACTAAGACACCATCCACTTGTGGTATTTCTGTTACAGCGGCACTAGATGACTAAGACACCATCCACTTGTGGTATTTCTGTTACAGCGGCACTAGATGACTAAGACACCATCCACTTGTGGTATTTCTGTTACAGCGGCACTAGATGGCTAGGACACAACCATGTGATTCTCCTAAATAAGGACCCAACCTGGGCTTCACTGGACCCAGTGCAAGAGGTTCTGAAGCTCCTAGAGCCTCTCTGCCTGGAATCTGAATTAGTGTAACAACCAAAGTCCAATGACTTCTTCATGTATTTTCCACATCTGTCGCAAACTCTGCAGCAAAGCCAGCTCCACTGTGCCTGGGTAAATTACCAAACCTGTGGGGGCCCCCCTCAGAGTCGGTCCTTCCCTTGGGTTTTCAGGGCATGTCAACCATCTTTGGGGGTGACCAAATCTTTCTGAAGTCACATGGATCAGCAGTCTTAGGTTTGGTTGGTTGGGCCATATTTTTCCTGCACAGATTACTTTGGTTTGTGGCTTAACAGGTGGGACCTCGACTATTATTCTGCGTCTCTCTCTGGCTCAGACTTGCTTCGAGGCCCAGTCTCTCCTGGCTACGCAGCGATACCAATGAAACAAACAGACTACATAGTTTATGGCGCTTTTCTCCTCTTCCTTCTTTACACACTTCCCTAAGTTATCATATCCTTCTCTGCCCCCTGTACCAGTTGGGACAAGGGTTCTTTTTTTTCTGCTGTATACAGCACTTCCAACTCTTCTCCTTCCGATTTCAGGGTTACCAGTAGGGTACTCTAGAACTTCCTCCTTAGAAGATTGCATAAACTAATCACCAGGGGTAGGTTTTAAAGTTAAAGAAACCCACATTAAAAGCACACCCAATTACTAGCTATCTAGCTACGTGATCTAGGGCAAAAACCTTAGTTTCACTATCCGTAAAATGAAGATAATGATAATGCCAACTTACTGAGAGGAGTCACTGAAATGATGCAGGAAAAGCCCTTAGCACAGTGTATGGCATGTCGTAAACCAAAAAAAGCAAACCCGTTGCTGTGGAGTCGATTCCGACTCGCAGCGACCTGTCGTAAGGGCTCAACAAATGTTATCTGTGAATATCCTTTCCTTCGCTAACTCCCCAAACACTGCACTGGATTTCCATTTTGGGGAGCTCTGTACTGACACTCAATGTACTCATTCAGTTTGCCCCAAATTAAGTTGTTACTGACAGATTTTGACATTTACAGTATTGAGTTGCTACCATTGTCTAGTTTTAATATTAGTGGAATTCTTTTTGTTACTTCCCCTTATTTTTGTTCCTTCTGTTGGGCTTCAAAGGGGGCAGTAATTTAAACGGACAGTCTCTCCTTCACCTTTCCCAGAAGTACTCCCAAATTATTTTCCTATTGTTAACATACTATTTTGAACCCTTTGCCTGAACATAAGCACTAATTTTGCTTTTAACAAAGCGTGATACTAAAAGCTATCTAGGTGCCAAGAACAAAAATTAGAGGGTTTGTCACCTTATTTTATTTAAGATAGGTGCACAAATTGGTTTTTTTAAAATCTTTAAAATTCTACACCAACGAAATACCTATGATCCAATCAAATGATTTTTATTGATCTCCTCACTGTAGTGTAGTGCTTTGATTTCTATCTACTACTATTTATTTATTTTTATTAATTCTTGCATTGTTCCTTGGGTGACAGAATAAAACTTTGCTATATTTTTTTTCTTTTCCCTGAACAGAATGGTAAATTGGCCCCATGTCTAGTAGTGTTGCCTAAACCAGCATGTCCTAGTGAAAGGCAACCGCTTGTAAGCCTCAGAATATCAGGCAAAGAGGAATGGCCTTCAATATTTGGAACAATGTGTGTCTTAGTCATCTAGCGCTGCTAAAACATAAATACCACAAGTGGATGGCTTTAACAAAGAGAAATTTATTCTCTCACAGTTTAACGGACTAGGAGTCCAAATTCAGGGCATCAGCTCCAGGGGAAGGCTTTCTCTCTCTGTCGGCTCTGAGGGAAGGTCCTCTGTGGCCATCAGTCTTCTACTCGTCTAGGAACTTCTCTGCACAGGAATCTCTAGTCCAAAGGATGCGCTCTGCTCCCGGCACTGCTTTCTTGGTGGTATGAGGTCCCCCACTCTCTGCTTGCTTCCCCTTCCTTTTATCTCTTGTAAGATAAAAGGTGGTGCAGGCCACATCCCAGGGAAACTCCCTTTACATTGGATCAGGGATGTGAGCTGTGTAAGGGTGTTACAGTCTCAGCCTAATCCTCTTTAACGTAAAATTACAATCACAAAATGGAGGACAACCACATAATACTGGGAATCATGGCTTAGCCAAATTGATACACACATTTTTTGGGGGACATAATTCAATCTATGACAAACAGAATGTAGAATATTTGACATTTTAAACTAACCTTTATTTTCTGGGGGTGGGGGGTGCGAAATACGGCTAAAGTATCTCATAGTGCACATCAGCCTTGATTATTTAAGAATCACTAAAAGAATTGTATGTTCTGATGAGACCAAATTCTTTGGTTCTTAATGACAGTGTATGTGAGGAATTCCCTTATTTCAAGATTACCGGTCAACCTGGGCCTTTCACTGACATTAACTTTGCTGTAAAAGGAGATCATGTTAGTTGGTCTTTCAGATGATGGGCTGACATTACAAGTCACCATTCTCAGATTTAGCCAACAATAAACAGGAAGTCTTATCTCTGAGTCGCATTACCTAGCGCAGTAAAATCCCTTTGGGCCAGGTCCCTTCATGCCGACCCTTGAGCTCACAACTGCCCAGGGCTCATGGTTTCCTTAACACCTCGCTTCCGAAAGTCCTCGTTTGCCTTGCTATCCTTTGTCGCTGTTTTTCCCATCACCTTGTGCAGGGAAGGTAAGTGCTACCTCTTTTGTGTGCTTTTGTTACCATGGTGAAGAAAATAGTACCATTCTGCAGTTTAATAAAGAGTCTAAGGGCAAGGAAGATATTTCTTCCAAAGCTCACATGATTTTCACTTCATGGCGGTGGAACTAAGGAGCATTGGCAGGCCTGTCGAAGCAAAACCTTATGTTAGATATAGTTCATAACGTCATGCTATTCACTCAGAATATAGTACTTCCCTTTGAGAAATGATTTGAAATGCTTGCACTGGAGGACTGGTTTAAAACGGGGTTCATGGCGGTCATATTTTTTTCCAACTAAAAAGGAACTGACATTCTACAGATTTCCATTTTGAAAACGGAACAGTCCCAGAGAAACATTGTTGCAAAGGGCCTTATTAATTCATGCTTTGAAAAAAGTGATTTGTGGCTTTTCTAAAGGAAAATGTCTTCATTTAGTGGTCCCATCCAAACTTGGGTGTGGAAAGCTTAAAGCACCCTTCATTTCGCTTACAAGTACAAAGGGTAAAGCATTTTCAGTAATTTGGTTTTGAACAGAAAATATTCCCATCTCTCCCTTCTCTCCCCCTTAACAACCTGCCCCCTTCCTATTCACCCCAACCGTCTTGTGCCCACAGAGATTCAGAAGAGCCAAATGTGCCTGGGTGTCAGGATTTACTGGAAGAAAGACGGGATGAGGGGCAGCTAAGGTCCAAGAGTGGAGTGGAAAATCTTTGCCTCATGAATTTTTCAGTTGTCAAGAGGCAGTGAACTTAAACTGGGCAGTGTGATTTGAAAACACTGCTGAACATTCTGTTAGAACCTACGTCGATTTCACAATCTTTCATAAGGAAGGAAACAAATGGGAAGCTTTCCTAACTGCATATTTTTAGCTACATATTCAGGTCTAATTCAGCATGATAAAATGCACTTTGGTGGACATTTAATTGTTTCAAGGAACAAAGATCAGAAATTTTTTTTTTTTTTTTAAAAACCTAAATTGAAGAGAAGGGAGAATATTTGAAAATAGCACATTTCCAATTTTTAACCTCATTGTTAGAATGCCAACTCCTTTGTGAACACTGAGATTGTCAGAACAGCAAAGATGGTAGAACAAAAGGTTGAAGTCACTTACACTGAAATCTGCTGATAGAAAACACAAAGGTATGTTATGTGAGGGTTTTTCTGTCTAAATGTCTAAACAGTAGAAAAGTTGAGAGCATGTAACGGTTTCTTTAGAGAAAAGGAAGTTACACTTAAAATAAATAGTAGACATTTTGTCCAGAAATTTTTTTTAGAAGAGGTAATATTATAATAGATGTATGGGCAACTGGAAGAATTAATACTTACAGAGCACTCATGCTGTGCTATGCACCTTGCTTTACATAGTTTATCTCATGCAATCCTTATTTATATCAATCCAAAGAGGCAGGCAACAATGTCTGCATTTTTACAAATGGAGAGAGAAGACAAGCCATTTTTCCAAGCTGCTAGACTAAAAGCTTGAAGTCAGTTCCAGAGGTCCCCAAAAGCCTTTGACCACACCTCATCATCTGCCTCTTACACAAAAGAGAAACAAAAGTGTCTAGTATTTGGAAAAAGGAGCAGAGGAAGAGAAGTTGCAGAGAGAAAGTTCATGACTTTTCTGTGGTTAATTAAATTCTTATTTTTTCTTTTTTTACAAAATAAAACAGATATTTTGATAATCCCATGCACAGGGTGTTTTATTTTATTTTCACTGGATCGTGCAAGGATTTGTTGTAATCACCCTCTAAATTTCACAATATCCTTATTGACTATTTTTCCATTTTATAAACCATCACATTATTTGTTTGTATGCATAAGACAATGCAAAACTGAGTATCTTTAAAGATCACATGGAACTTGATTCAAAAAAGACTGTGGATTAAAACAGAAAGAAAATAGAAGATACGGATACTGCCTCTTAACAACATAAACCGTAAACGTTTAGCGAGGCCAAACTCTTAAGTATAGAAGACACTTGAGATGAGCGTGTAACACAAATGTAAATCAATATGGATTACTTTGAAGAGAAGGCCCAAGGATCCAGACTGATAATAAGCCTGAAGAGGACTGAGGACAATGACCACCGGATTCTGCAACAGGAAATTGCATACACAGTTGAAGATTCTTTACTGAACTGGTAAAACCAAGCTTTTCGAGAATTTTGCTTCACAGGCAACATGTCATCCAATCAGCAGCTGTTGTTAGGTGCCGTTGAGTCGATTTTGAATCATAGCAACCCCATGTGACAGAGTACAAGTGCCCATAGGGTTTCCTAAGCTGTAATCTTTAAGGGACCAGGTCGCCAGGTCTTTCTCCAGTAGAGCTGCTGGGCGGGTCTGAACTGCTCACCTTTCGGTTTGCAACCAAGTATTTAACTGTTGCGCCACCAGAGCTCCTTCAGTTAGAAGTAGGCTAATATTTTTGTTTTATTTTGGAATTATCAACTTGTGGGTTAAATCCCATTCCAGAATAAATAGAAGCAATGTCTTTACCATAGATTTTGTATCTAAGTTCTAGAGCATTTTTACAATGATGAATTCCTTAATTCATGTATCCTTTTATTGAACAAATACTTATTGTATGTACACTACTTACTAGGCATTGGGTGAGGAAAAAAAGCATGGGACTTCTATGTTTTGATGTTGAACATAGTAGGTCATAGAGTCAAAGACAAGGCAAAAAAATTCCAGAACAGTTTTCCAAATTAGTTCCACAGAGCACTAATCCTTCATAACAGGATGTCAACGCAGACCAGGGACTCTTCAGGAGTATGAATCCATCAGATCAAAGATGTGAGAAAGGTAAACACGCAGATTTCAGGTTCTGAAATAACTAGTAGGAAAGGCAGAGAAACCTTTTAAGCATGTGATAGCTCTGTGGCTGGGAGAACAAGCATAGAGTTATTCGGAATAAAATCAACTACAGTGACAGACGCACTACTTATGCTCTGAAGCTACAGAAACTTGTTTGTTTATCTATTTTTGCCTGTTGAGAAAGGACTCAAGGCAAATTCGAGGGAGGGGGTGTGGACTGTCCTGGGCAACAATATAAAGTCATGCATGTAAGAAATATGACATAGTTGCTCATAAGTAACTTTTTCAGAGGAGGTCCGAGAATAATAAACTTTTTTTCAAGTTTTTCATATCTGAAAATGTCTTTACTTCCCCTTCACAACTGAAAGATAATTAGACTGAGTATAGACTTCTGGAGCCCTGGTGGCACAGTGGTTAAGAGCTTGGCTGCTTCCACCAGCTGCCCCTTGGAAACCCTATGGGGCAGTTGTTCTGTGTCCTATAGGGTCACTATGAGTAGAAATCAGCTTGACGGCATCAGGTTGGTTGGTTGGTTTTCTAGAATTCTAGACTCAAAGTAATTTTCCATCAAAATATTCATAATGTTACTACATTTTCTTCTTGCATCTGGTGCTGGTGATGAGAAATCCGAAACTCTGATTTTTTTTTTTTTTTGGTAATGAACTGTCTCCCACCCTGGAAATTCTAGAATTTCCTTTGTCTTTGTTTCCTGCCTTCTTTCTGGCTCTGTATTTTGTTTCCATCCTCTCTTTATCCTTGATCAAAGTCTTGCCCTAGGTTTGTCTACTAATTAGTCTTAAAAAAATAAATAAAACAGCTTGGAATATACAAAAATACATAAAGAGACATGCAACATCATTACCCGGATAAATGCAAATTAAATTAATAACGAGGTTTCATCGTACACTCAGATGAGTCGGAATTGACTTAATAGCAACAGGTTTCTGTTATACAGCAAGGAGCTTGGCAAAGCTGGCTAATGCCAAGTGTTGGCAAGGATGACAAGAGAGGATGAGCTGTGTCCTTCTGGAAAGCAGCATAGCACTACATGTGCAGACTAGGCATCATGGACCCTGTGCTCCAGCAAGTCTACTTCTGGGTATGTTTAATGTCTATTTTTTTGGTTTGTACGTAAACAGAATAGAATGGTTATCCACTGGGGCAAGGGGGTCTGGAAATGAATGGTAAAGGAGAGCTCATTAAAACAAATAAAACAAAAAATAGAATGTTGTACACAAAACAAGTTAGATAATAATTACCCTAACTATCTTCTACATAATAATACTTAACAAGAGATATCCCTGTTGCAGTTGAGTTGATTCTGACTCACAGTGACTCTAAAGGACAGAGTAGAACTGCCCCATAGGGTTTCCAAGGCTGTAATCTTTACGGAAGCAGACTGCCACATCTTTCTCCTATAGAGTGGCTGGTAGGTTTGCACTGCCGACCTTTCAGTCAGCAGCTGAGCGCTTAACTACTGCACCATCAGGGCTCCTTAACAAGAGATATAAAAAAGGCTTATAGAAAAATAGCATTTATGTAAATTTTGAAAATACTCAAAATACTATTTATTTTATAAGTAATCACAGATATACAAATAAGCAGGTTTGCTGACTATGGGGGAGAAAAAGAAGAGATCATTAAACTTTTTAAATTGAGAAATGAAATATGGGCTTTGTAAAGATCTTTGATGGATGTTCATGCCATGAACTGAGGAGTATGTAAACTCTATGTAGTGGAGGTCCAAGAAAAAGCTTGAATATAATAAATAAGAAAGTAAATCAATGTTACAACCTCACTTATAAACATAAATGCAAAAAATCTAAACAAAATACGAGAAATTTTAATCTAGCTGAGTATTAAAATAATAGTGCATTATGGCAAAGAGTGATATATTCCAAGAACAAATGCACTTCAACATCAGGAAATACACTATTAAAATTTAATACCTTAACTGATTAAACAAAAAGATATAATGGTCTAAAATGATGCTGAAGAAGCATTTGATAAAAATAAACACCTTAATAACCATTTATTTTTCAATCCACCAATCAGTCTATCATCAAGTTTCATACGTATGAAACTTGCTCAGTCTGATAAAACGTTTTTTCCAGAAATCTCTAGGAAACATACTTAATATGCTAGAAACATTCGCATGCAAGTCAAGAACTTAATGAAGGCATTTAACTTCCCTTATAATCTTCAAAAATGTAGTAGAGATTCTAGTTAATGCAATAAAATTAAGGTAAAGAAATAATGCATCTAAAGTTTTGAAAGAAAGAGACAAAACCATCACTTTTATACAATAGTCTAAATAGAAAATCCAAGAGGATTAAGTAAAAAGCTTTTAGTACTAATAAGAAACGTAATATATAAAATCAATAGCTTTGATAGCAACAGCCAATTGAAAGGTATAATGGGGAAAAGATGATCACATCATTCTAGCAAAAAAAAAAAAAAAGCAGTAATAATAACAGTAACACCCATAAGATACTAAGTAATGAAACAAGAAAAAATGTGGAAAACTACATTAATATAATTTATAAAGCTTTAATGAAAAATGTAAAAGATCCAAAAAACCCCAAAATTCATACCATGTTCCTGATCAGGAAGCCCTAACATAAGGGTTCTCTCCAAATTAATTTACACAGTCAGTGCATAAAGAGTCCCGGTGACCCAGTGGTTAAGAGCTCAGCTGCTAACCAAAAGGTTGGTGGTTCGAACTCACCAGCCGCCCCGCGGGAGAAAGATGTGGCAATCTGCCTCCTAAAGATTACAGGTTTGGTAACCCAATGGGGCATTTCCACTCTGTTGTCTAGGGTCGCTATGAGTTGGAATGGACTCTACCTCACACAACAATGACAACAGTCAATACATTCCTCCTGAAATCAGAATGAGATGTCGCATAGTGTAATGTGGTAAGCTATATTGAAAATTTATTTGGGAGAAAAAAAATGCATAAGGATAGCCAAGAAATTTTTAAAGAAATTATTACAGTAACAGGCCTTCCCTTGTGAGATGTCAAATGTACTATCAACTACAGGAATTAAAATAGTGTGGTTCTAGTATAGGAAGAGGCCAATAAACCACGGGTCCAGAACAGAGAGTATAGAAACTGGTCCATATGTAGATGAAATCTTAGTTTATAAGAAAGGCGATTTCAAACTGGTAGAGAAAAGATGGCCTAGTCAATAAATTGTTTTGAACAACTGGCTAGCCACTCTGAAAAAATAACATTTCAAGACTTCATGATCATTCACCAAAAAGAATTCCAGATAATTTAAATAGCTGAGCATAAAATAACCCAAAACTATGAAAAGCAGTTGTGAAAAATATGTTTATAACTTACATGTGGTACAGGTCTTCCTAGAAGAGATATAAAACCCAGAAACTATACAATTAAAAAACAATTATTGATTCAAATATGTATACAAGTTTAATTTCTGTAAGGGTAACTTAGAGGTTAAAGGTACAGATGTTGGAGCCTGACCTCATGGGTTCAAATTCTGGTTCTGCCACTTGGTTATATTGCCTTGAGTAAATTATATAATTGCTCTGTGCTTCAGTTTTTCATCTGTAAAATGGGGATAATAATAGTACCTTCCTCACAGGACTGTTGTGAGGATTAATTGAGTTAACGTGTAAAGCACATAGGATAGTGCCTGGCTCATAGAGTAAAAGACATATTGAGAGAAAACATCTACAACATATTGAACACATACAGGATTAAGATGCAGAATATATAAAGAACTCTGAACAAGTCATTAAGAAAACATCCAAATAGAAATACAGGTAAAGAATATGAAGAGACAGTTCATAGAAGAAAAAGATATACTGACCATGGATGCTGACATTGGAAATAAGAAAAATACAATTTAAAAGCTTTCAAAATGGCAATGAAAAAGATTGATATTATCTAATGTTGCCAAAAATGTGAAGAAATGTTGATAGGACTTTAAACTGATGAAACATTTTCAAAGGAAACTTGGCAGCATCTATGAAATTTAAATAAGTTTCCATTATTTCCAATAATTTCACTTGTAGGAATATATTTCAGAGAAATATGCCCACATGTGCACTGAAATGTATATGCAAAAGTGTTTTCTGCAACATTATTTATCATAGAGAAAAACGGTAAACGTTCATCCCCATGAAGGTGGTTTAATAAATTATCTTTCATCCAGCCTACGAAAACTATGCAACTCTTACAAAAGAGTAAGGTAGTCCTTTGTAGGTTTGAGTCCACCCAGAGGTGCCTCGGAAGAAAGGCCTGGAGATCTACATCTAAAAAAATCAGCCATTGAAAACCCTATGGAGCACAGTTCTACTCTGACACACATGGGGTCACCATGAATTGGAGTCGACTTGATGGCAACTGGTATATATACTAATTATATATATATATATATACACACACATATATGTATATATACAAAAATAAAAAATACTAAACCCATGGCCATCGAGTCAGTTCTGACTCATAGCAACCCTATAGGACAGAGTAGAAGTGTTCCACAGGGTTTCCAAGGCTGTAAATATGTATGGAAGCAGAAACTCTATGGGGTAGTTCTACCCTGTCCTATAGGATGGCTATGAGTCAGAATCAACTGGAAGGCAGTGGGTTTGGTCTTTTTTTGACTTGGTGAGGAAGAAAGCCTGTTTTAATGTGGGGAGTGGGGTTAAAGTAAAAACAAAGAGAAAGAAAAAGGTTAGAGAAAACACAGCTAAACAGCATGACACGGTTTCTTCTCTCAACGTTATAATCTAGAACAGGTAATAAAAACAACTTGTAACAATGTATTCATGTAAAGATTCATCTACATCTATATCTATGTCTATTAATTTAGGATTAATCTGAGGATTAAGGAAACCATGGTGGCGTAGTGGTTAAGAGCTACAGCTGCTAACCAAAAGGTCAGCAGTTTGAATCCACCAGGCGCTCCCTGGAAACTCTGTGGGGCAGTTCTCTTCTGTCCTATAGAGTCTCTATATGAGTCGGAATCAACTGGATGGCAATGGGTTTGGTTTTGGTTTTGGTTTATGAAGATTAAATGAAATAGTATACATAAAGGGCTTAAAAAGTGTCTGGCACATGATAAACACGATAAATATTTGCAAGTATATATATATATTTATTTTATTATGAAGGATGAAAAATACAAGGAACAATATCGACTAAGAACTGACATTCTCCTCCTGGACATCAGTACAATTCCGCAGTACGTATTACCATCTGGTATCTTCCTTGCTCGTATATTTATTTCTATAGTCTGTTTCTACAATGAAGCTCAGTCATTTCTGGGAGGTGTTTTTTTTTTTCCCCACACTGTTTCCTCACTGTTTGAAACAGGTCTTGGCACACAGTATGAACTCAATAAATATTTGTGAAAATCCTAATTTCTTTCTGGCAGTGCCTATCTCTTATACTCACTGAAGTATTCCCCACCATGGCGAACGCTTGGGCGGTAATCCGTAACTGCTTCGCAAGCAAACATTTCAAAATGGAGCCTTTATATGTCTGACTGAGTCCTATGCTTCCACTAAAATCTTAACTTGTTAAAAACAACATTTAACTACATTCAACAATCAGCAAAAGCAAATTTCATCAGCTGTTTTGCTGAAACAACAAAGCAGTGAATGTTCTGAACAGAGGTCGACTTGTTCTTTCTGTGAACCATTTATCCTAATGTGAATGAGTAAAATGAAATTGTATTAGTCTGCAGAATCCCAGAGCAACATCCATGCTTGCCAAATGCAGGAAGGCATCATTGAAGAAAGAAGTTTGTCTTTAACTTTCCGTTATAAACTACCAAGAGTGACCAGGGGAAATACAAAATAGTAATTGGCAATGTTTGTTTAAATCAGTGCCAGAAGTTTTGACTTTTCTCTTCTCTTGGAAAAAATTCAGTTGTCAAAGCAGGCTTTGTGGAGGGAAGAGTAAATGTGTGTTAAGCAAAAAGACTTCCAAAGTTTAATTTCCTCTCATACATGGTATGAAAATCTGCTGCGGGTTGATTTGCAGACATCACTGGCGATATGTGAATTATAGGCTCTTTGGGATCAATGACTGTAAAATCATGGAATTTGTAAAAACAAAAGATTGGAAGGTTGAATGTAGTCTGATGTGCACACATGCTATTTTCTCATTTTTCTTTTGGGATATTTATCTTTTACTCATGAATTGGTAAGAACCTTGTGCATATTGGGTTATTAATTCTTTACCATGAGGCAATGCTGGTTCAGTAGTAGAATGCTCTCCGTCCCTTCGGAGATCCTGCTGGCTTTCCGGCCAATGCACCACATGCACAGCCACCACCTGTCTGTCAGCAGAAGCATGCATATTGCTATGATGCTCAACAAGTTTCAGGGGAGCTACCAGACTAAGGTGGACTAGGAAGAAAGGCCTGGCAATCTACTTCCTAAAATCAGCCAATGAAAACCCTCTGGATCACAACAGTTTGATCTGCAACTATTTGTGGGGATGGCACAAGACTGGGCAGTATTTTGTTCCATTGTGCATGGGGTCACCATGAGTGGGGGCCGACTAGAGGGCAGCTAATAACAACAACAGAAATAATTTTTTATTATTCATGTTGTATGCACTTTTTAGCAAATTTATTTTATGTCTTTTAAGATGCATGTATGGAACGTTGTTTATTTTTCCATACAGAATAGTTTAATTTTTACATAGTTTAAGCACTTAATTTTTTTTGTTGTTCTGGCTTCTGGCTTGGGTTTCATGTTGAGAAAGGCCATTCCAGAGCCAAAATAATTAAAGTAAACAAAAAAAAACATTGCTGTTGAGTCAGTTCCAACTCATAGCAACACTATAGGACAGATTAGAACTGCCCCATAGGGTTTTCAAGGCTGTAAATCCTTCTGGAAGCGGACTGCCACATCTTTCTCCTGTGGAGCGCTGGTAGACTTGAACCACAGACCTTTCGGTTAGGAGCCGAGCACTTGAACACTACACCACCAAGGCTCCAGTAATTAAAGTAGTGAGATATATTTCCTTCTGTTGATTTTAGGGTATTGTTGCTATAATTAAATATTTGATAAATCTAAAGTTAACTTTAGTGTATGGTGGGAAGTAGCGATCAATTTTTCTCAAAATGGCTTTAATTTTTCTCACTAATGTTTATTAAATAATAAATTATTTAAAATAACCTGAATTTAAATTCTACCTTCCTTAATTTACCAAATTGACATGCACACTTGAGTCTTTTTATGAACTGATTGTTCCATTCATTTGATCTCTTTGTTAAGCATATACTATTTTAATATCTATTAGGGCAGATCCTTTCCACCCTTTACTCTATATTTGGAATTCTCCTGGCTATTCTTATAGGTATATTCGTCCAGATGGATTTTTTAAAATCACTTTAAAAAAATAATTATTATATGAACACATTCTCATTATAAATGTTTTAAACAGAATTCAGAATAAAACGTAATTTCCTCTTACTAGTTCCCCTATTTTACTCTTATCTTGAGGAATAATAATATGAACGCTTTTGACTTTATGTTTCCAGAATATTTTCTATTCCTTTACTGAAATATACATGCTCATGTACACATTTTCACATAAATGGTATCATACAGTTAGTACTACTTCGTGACTTTTTAGGAGCCCTGGTGGCACAGTGGTTAAAGCGGTTGGCTACTAGCTAGAAGGTTGGCAGTTCAAATTTGCCAGCCTCTCAGCGGGAGAAAGATGTGACAGTCAGCTTCTGTAAAGATTTACAGCCTTGGAAACCCTATGGGGCAGTTCTACTCTGTTCTATAGGGTCTCTGTGAGTTGGAATCGACTCAATGGCGCTGGGTTTTGGTTTTTATGACTTCTTAGCTTAATACTTCTGAGATAGTCGTCTATAGTAACACAGTGTTTTTTCTTTTTGCTTTAGGAGAAGTCCTATACAGTTAGTCCCAGGCTTACGACGTTTTCCGGTTAAGACGAAATGCATTTACAACCGCCTGGATGATGATTGTGTTATTCAAAGGCTGGTTTTTAAATTGTTTTATCCCAGAAGTACATGCCTACTGCCTTGAAAAGAGCATTCTTTTCCTTTCAAGATTCTGCTGCTACTTGATAATGCCCCAGGGCATCCTCCTCACGTAGATGATCTAAATCGAGGTGTGAAAGTGGTGTATCTACCTCCCAATACAATAGCTGTGATTCAGCCTATGGATCAAGGTGCAATCGACACCTTCAAGGCTTACTACCTACATTTGCTCAGGGAATAGCTCCAACAGATGGAGGTACGGTATCAATATGTGATTTCTAGAAGAATTATAATATTCTTCGGTGTATCTGCAATATCGCATCCTCCTGGGAAGAAATTATCGGAAAATGCATGCAAGGGATTTGGAAAAAAATTGCTGAGTTATGGGTACACACTCCAAACATTTGATCAGGATAATACGATGTAAGAGATCGGTGGAAAAATAGTCCATAGGACAGGAACACCGAATTTAGAACTTGATATTGCCGATGTGGAACAGCTCCTAAATCACGCAGAGGAATCGACAGATCAGGACTTAAATGGATTTTGAAAAGGAAAGAAATGCTGAAGAAGAAAGGGAGAATGAGGAAGAGGAAGGAAAGGAGTTACCGAAACGTTTTAGAGTGGAAGCATTAGCTGGAGTGTTTTCTAAACTGAATCAGATGCTTCAGTTGCTTGAAAACATGGACCCAAGCGCTGATTGGTTTGCAAAAGTCGATAGGCAGTTAGTTGTTGTTATTCTTGACATATAATAAATACACAAAGATATGATTCATTATTCACAATTAAAAATTTTTTTTTTCTGACACAACGTAGGCCTATTTAATCCGAAGATTCATGCTTTCTTTCATTTTATGAAGAGCATTTTCTGTTACAACTCATGTAATTTGTTCCCTCAGTGTATTCTCTCCACTTCGTGCGCGTGACTTTTTCATTGTTTATTCTCCAGTCTCTCATTCTTTCTAATAACTTTTATGGCAGTACTTCCCCTCTGTCTTCTCTGCTATTTTCTCCCGCTTGGAACTGACTTGATTTTCTAATCGTCAGCTCTGCTCTCCTTTACTTCTAATTTGGTTTTAATTTTATGGCTTTGTTTTCCTCCATAATTTCTTACCGCAGCTTTGCTAAAGAAACACCATCTGATCTTTATCTCTTTCGTAGAATTCATGGTTTAAAAAACTCTGCTTGACAGTGAGGAACGGTTATCTAAATGTTTTATCTCCAGATGAATACGGTACTTCTGCGCTCTTCATCTGTTTTTGCTGTTGTCGTTGAAGAATTTTTGCGCAGTTCTAATGCTGGTCCTTTTGCTACTTTATCTTTGCATCGTTTTATTCCGGCCTGTTTGCTACTAAATAGCAGAGTATCTTCTTCTTCGTTTTGTTTCTCTTTTTTTTTTTTTTTTTTTTTTATATTTTATTGTACTTCAGGTGAAAGCTTACAGAGCAAATAGTTTCTCATGAAATAGTAGTACACATGTTGTTTTTTGACATTGGTTAACAACCCCACAACGTATTAAGCCTCTAAATTCTCAACCTTTTTTTTTGATGAAAATTACAGATGGCCAAAGATACACCGTTTCAAAAATTTCTACATTCACAGTTCAGTGACATTGACTACGCTCTTCCAACTGTGCTGTTATTCTCACTTAAGATGAAGGCTTACAGAAAAAATAGTTATTCATTTAACAGTTACTACACATGTTGCCCTATGACAATGGTTAACAATCTCACAGCACATCAAGAATATCCTTACTCCACCTTGTGTTCCCTATCACCAGGGGGCTTCCTTGTCCCCTTCTGTCTTCTGGACCTTGTCAGTGGACTATTGTACCTCTTTAGTCTCATTTGTTTATTTATTTATTTATTTATTTATTTATTTATTTTTATTTTATTTAAACACCATTTCAAAACTTTTTACTTACACATTTAAGTGATATTGACTATGCTCTTCCAATTGTGCTGCCATTCTCGCCCAAGATGAAGGCTCACAGGACAAAACAGCCTCCCATTTAATAGTTACTACAAATGTTGCCCTATAGCAGTGGTCAACAATCTCACAATACATCGACAGTGTCCTTATTCAATTTGTGTTCCTTATCATCAGTTTCCTACTCTCCCTCTGCCTTCTGGGCCTTGTCACCGGACTCCTGTACATCGTTAGTCCCATTTAGTTTTACTGGGGTGTCCATTCCCAGGCTTAACATCGAACCTTGAAGGTAACTTCCCCTCTGAGCTGAAAGGGTGTCTGGGGGCCACACTCTCGAGGTTTCTCTAGTATTCTTTAGGCCAGTATATCTGGTCTTCTTCTTTTTTTTTTTTTTTTTTGGGAGTTAAAATTATGCTCTACATCCTACTCCAGCTCTGCCCAGAACCCTCTGTTGTGATCCTGGTCAGAGGAGTCATTGGTGGTAGCCGGGCACCATCCAGCTGTACTGGGCTCAGTCCCGTGGAGGCCTTGGTAGCTGTGGACCATTAGTCCTTCGGACTAATCTTTTCCTTGTATCCTGTTCTCTTCGTTCTCCCTTGTTCCCGAAGGGATGAGATCAGTGGAGTATCTTAGATGGCCGCTCATAGGCTTTTAAGACCCCAGACACTACTCACCAAGGTAGAATGTAGAGCATTATCTTTATAAGTAGTGTCATGCCAATTGAGCTAGATGTTCCCCGAGATCATGGTCCCCAGAGCCCTCCGTC
This sequence comes from Dugong dugon, assembly GCA_030035585.1. Lineage (NCBI taxonomy): Eukaryota > Metazoa > Chordata > Mammalia > Sirenia > Dugongidae > Dugong > Dugong dugon. Next base: position 71,211,827 of record CM057479.1, read on the forward strand.
CAACAACTCAGTCCCTCGGGGGGTTTGGATGTGTCTATAGGGCCTCCATGACCTTTCCTTGTGCAGGTTCTGTTAGTTTCCCCTGTACTATGTACTATCTCATCTCTCACCCAAGTTACCACTTACCTATTACCTATTTAGTATCCCCCCCCCCCCATCCCTGGTAACCAACAAGGATTGTTACATTTTGCATGTGAATTTTTTCATGGGTTTTTACAATAGAGGTCTCATACAATATTTGTCCTTTTGTGATTGACTTATTTCACTCAGCATGATGTCCTCCAGTTTCATCCATGTTATGAGATGCTTCACAGATTCATTGTTCTTTCTCGTTGCATAGTACTCCATTGTGTGTATGTACCATAGTTTGTGTATCCATTCGTCTGTTGATGGACATCGAGGTTGTTTCCATCGTTTTGCTATTGTGAATAATGCGGCCATGAACATAGGTGTGCATATGTCTATTCGAGTGATGACTCTTATTTCTCTAGGATATATTCCTAGGAGTGGGATTGCTGGATCGAATGGTACGTCTATTTCTAGCTTTCTGAGGAAACGCCATATCATTTTCCAAAATGGCTGTATCATTTTGCATTCCCACCAGCAGTGTATAAGAGTTCCCGTCTCCCCGCAGCCCCTCCAACATTTGTTATTTCCAGTGTTTTTGATTCGTGCCAGTAATGCCGGGGTGAGATGGTATCTCATTGTGGTTTTAATTTGCATTTCTCTAATGGCTAGTGATCGCGAGCATTTCCTCATGTGTCTGTTGGCCATTTGAATGTCTTCCTTGGTGAAGTGTCTGTTCATTTCCTTTGCCCATTTTTTGATAGGATTGGTTGTCTTTTTGTTGTAGAGGTGTTGGATTTTCTTGTAGATTATGGAGACTAGACCTTTGTCTGACTTGTACTGTCCAAAAATTTTTTCCCAGTCTGTAGGTTCTCTTTTAACTCTTTTGGTGAAATCTTTTGAAGAGCATAGATGTTTGATTTTTAGAAGATCCCAATTATCTAGTTTATCTGTTGGGTTTTTTGTGTTGATGTTTATGGTTTGTATCCTGTTAATGCCATGTATTAAGGTCTGAAGTGTTGGTCCTATTTTTTCTTCTATGAATTTTATAGTTTGAGGCTTTATATTCAGGTCTTTGATCCATTTTGAAGTAGTTTTTGTATATGGTGTGAGGTATGGGTCCTGTTTCATTTTTCTACAAATGGATATCCAGTTTTGCCAGCACCATTTGTTAAAAAGACTGTCTTTTCCCCATTTGATGTATTTTGGGCCCTTGTCAAAAATCAGGTGACCGTAGGTGGATGGATTTACATCTGAGTTCTCAATTCTGTTCCATTGGTCAATGTCTCTGTTGTTGTACCAGTACCAGGCTGTTTTGAGTACTGTAGCTGTATAGTAGGTTCTCAAGTCAGGTAGTGTGAGTCCTCCAACTTTATTCTTCTTCTTCAGTAGTGCTTTACTTATTCGAGGTTTCTTCCCTTTCCATATAAAGTTAATAATTAGTTTTTCCATCTCTTTGAAGAATGTTGTTGGTATTTGTATCGGAATTGCATTGTATTTGTAGATTGCTTTAGGTAGAATTGCCATTTTCACAATGTTGAGTCTGCCTATCCATGAGCATGGTATGTTTTTCCATTTATGTAGATCCCTTTGGGTTTCATGCAGCAGTGTTTTGTAGTTTTCTTTGTATAGGTCTTTTATATTCCTGGTCAGATTTATTCCTAAGTATTTTATCTTTCTAGGGGCTATTGAAAATGGTATTGATTTCCTGATCTCCTTTTCATCGTTCTCTTTAACGGTGTATAGGAATCCAACTGATTTTGGAATGTTTATCTTGTATCCTGCTACTCTGCTGAATCTTTCTATTAGTTCCAGTAAATTTCTCGTGGAGTCTTTAGGGTTTTCTATGTATAGTATCATATCATCTGCAAACAGGGAGAGTTTAACTTCTTCATTACCAATTTGGATGCCCTTTATTTCTTTTTCTTGCCTTACTGCTCTAGCTAGAACTTCCAGCACAATGTTAAATAGGAGTGGTGATAAAGGGCATCCTTGTCTTGTTCCTGTTTTCAGGGGGAATGTTTTCAGCCTTTCTCCATTAAGAATGATGTTGGCTGTTGGTTTTGCATAGATGCCCTTTATTATGTTGAGAAATTTCCCTTCTATACCTATTTTATTGAGAGCTTTTATCAGGAATGGGTGTTGGACTTTGTCAAATGCCTTTTCTGCATCAATTGAGATAATCATGTGATTTTTTTCTTTCCTTTTATTTATGTGGTGGATTACGTTGATGGATTTTCTAATGTTAAACCATCCTTGCATACCTGGTATGAATCCTACTTGGTCGTGGTGTATTATTTTTTTGATATGATACTGAATTCTATTGGCTAGAATTTTGTTCAGAATTTTTGCATCTATATTCATGAGAGATATTGGTCTGTAATTTTCTTTTTTTGTGATGTCTTTGCCTGGTTTTGGTATCAGCATTATGCTGGCTTCATAGAATGAATTTGGAAGTGTTGCTTCCTCTTCTATGCTCTGAAATAACTTGAGTAGAACTGGTACGAGCTCTTCTGTAAATGTTTTGTAGAATTCTCCAGTGAAGCCATCTGGGCCAGGGCTTTTTTTGGTTGGGAGTTTTTTTATTACCTTTTCAATCTCTTCTCTTGTTATGGGTCTGTTCAGATTTTCAATATCACTTTGTTGTAGTTTGGGTAGGCCGTATGTTTCTAGAAATTTATCCATTTCCTCTAGGTTTTCAAATTTGTTGGAATATAGTTTTTCATAATATTCTGTTATAATCCTTTTTATTTCAGTTGGGTCTGTTGTAATGTCCCCCATTTCATTTCTTATTTGGGTTATTTGTGCCCTCTGCTGTTTTTCTTTTGTCAGTCTGGCCAGTGGTTTGTCGATTTTGTTGATTCTTTCAAAGAACCAACTTTTGGTTTTGTTGATTCTTTCTATTGTTTTTCTGTTCTCTATTTCATTGATTTCTGCTCTGATCTTTACTATTTCCTTTCTTCCGGTGGTTGTAGGCTTTTTTTGTTGTTCTCTTTCTATTTGTTTGAGTTCTGTAGTTAATGTTTTGATTTTGTCCCTTTCTTCTTTTTTGATATGTGCATCTATTGCTATAAATTGTCCTCTGAGGACTGCCTTTGCTGTGTCCCAAAGGTTTTGGTATGATGTGTTTTCATTTTCATTTGATTCTAGGAATTTTTTAATTCCATCTCTGATTTCTTCTATTACCCATTGATGTGTAAGCAGATTATTATTCAGTTTCCATGTGTTTGATTTTTTTTCCTTGCTCTTTCTAGTGTTAATTTCTACCTTGATGGCATTGTGGTCAGAGAAGATACTGTGAATTATCTCAGCATTTTGGATCTTGTTGAGGATTGCTCTGTGGCCTAAGATGTGGTCTATTCTGGAGAACGTTCCATGTGCATTGGAAAAGAATGTGTACTTTGCAGCGGTTGGATGGATTGTTCTATATATGTCTATGAGGTCCAGTTGGCTGATTGTGTCCTTTAGGTCTTCTGTATCTTTGCTGAGTTTCTTTTTAGTTGTTCTGTCCTTTACTGAGAGTGGTGTGTTGAAGTCTCCTACTATTATTGTGGAACTGTCAATTTCTCTTTTCAGTGCTGTTAGAGTTTTTTTTATGTATTTTGGAGCCCTGTCATTGGGTGCATAGATATTTATTATGGTTATGTCTTCATGATGGATCATCCCCTTAATCATTATATAGTGTCCTTCTTTGTCTTTTATGGTAGATTTTGTTTTAAAGTCTATTTTATCTGAGATTAGAATTGCCACTCCTGCTCTTTTTTGATAGTTGTTAGCTTGATATATTTTTTTCCAACCTTTGATTTTTAATAAATGCACATCTTTGTTTCTAAGATGTGTCTCTTGTAGACAGCAAATAGATGGATCCTGTTTTCTTATCCATTCTGCCACTCTCCGTCGCTTTATGGGTGCATTGAGTCCATTTACGTTCAGTGTAATTATTGATAGATGTGAATTTGTTGCTGTCATTTTGTAGTGCTTTTTTTTGTGATGCTGAAGTTTTCTTTGTTCTTCTTACTCTCTTGTGCTGAGTTCCTTTTGTTTGTGGATTTTGTGTTCATTTCTTTTGTTTTTGTAGGTTTTGTTTTTGTGGAGACTTTATGTTTTTCGTCTTTATTTTTATGAGTTGGTTTGTTAACTTTTTTTGTGGTTACCATGAATTTTACCCTTATCTTTATAATTTTGAAGCAGTTTACCCTTACTTGGTATCGCCTTGCCTTCTTCTCCTTTAGAAGGTTCTATACCTATGCCGTTTGTTCCCTCTTTCATTGTTTTGATGTTGTTGTCATCCTTTGATTGATTTCTCTGATTCCCTTTTGTATATCTTTTGTTTTTGGAAAGTCGTCTGTAGTTCAGTTCCTAGAATGGTATCTGGTTCATGTTAACCTGCGTCCTAGGTCCTAGGTCCTGCCTGAGGGCTTAAGCTGTTTGTCCTCAGATCGAAGAACTCCCTTTAATAATTCTTGTAAGTTTGGTTTGACTTTTGCATATTCCTTTAGTTTCTGTTTATCTGGAAATGACCTAATTTCACCATCAAATCTGAATGAGAGTTTTGCAGGATATATTATTCTTGGCTGACAACTTTTTTCTTTCAAGATTTTATATATGTCATCCCATTGCCTTCTTGCCTGCATGGTTTCTGCTGAATAATCTGAGCTTAGTCTTATTGTTTCTCCTCTGTATGTGACTTCTTGTTTTTCACGAGCTGCTCTCAGGATTCTTTGTTTGTCTTTAGTTTTAGCGAGTGTGAATATGATATGTCTTGGTGATTTTCTTTTGGGGTCTCTTCTATATGGGGTTCGTTGAGCTTCTTGGATGACCAGCTTTTCATCTTTCATGATATTGGGAAAGTTTTCTGTCAGCAGTTCCTCAATGATCCTCTCTGTGTTTTCTGTTTTCCCCCCCTGTTCTGGTATGCCAATCACTCGTAAGTTTTTGCTTTTAATTGTGTCCCACATAACTCTCAGGGTCTCTTCATTTTTCTTTGTTCTTTTTTCTGAGTTTTCCTGAAACAGAGTTGTATCCAAGTGTTTGTCTTCAGTTCCACTGATCCTGTCTTCCATGGTTTCAAATCTACTTCTCAGCCCTTCTATGACACCGTCCATTTCTGAAATCTTGTTGTTTATCTTTTGGATTTCTAATTGTTGTTTTTGTATAATTTCGAGTTGTGAATTTATTTTGGCATTTTGTTCTTGTATCATCTTCCTGAATTCTTCCAATTTTTTGTCTGTATTTTCCATAAATTTGTCTATTTTTTCCTCATGTTTGTCAGCTTTTTGCCTCAGTTCTTGGAAAATTCCGAGTATTAGTGATTTGAGTTCCGTATCAGGTACTTCTAGTGCATTTTCTTCCACAGGAGAGTTATCTGGTGTTTTTATTTGGACGCCTATTGGAGCCATCTTGTCTTGTTTTTGTAAATGTTTTGATATTGTTTGCTGTTTTCGGGGCATTCAGTAGATATTTCTCTCGTTTATTGATTGTAGATTTTTTTTTTTTTTCGTTCTTGTGGTACAGCTGGGCAGATCTAGTTGAGGAGGAGCCACTGGGATGGGTTGCTTGTGGCACTCACTGCAGCCACCAGGACGGTCGGTAGTCAGTGCTGGGCAGGTTCCAATAGGGCGTGCCTGCACCGCTTGGTGATGTGATGTCTAGTGCACGGTGCAGGTAGGTAGGGTGCAGCGGGAAGATGGTTATGTGTGAAGCTAAGCTGGATATGGGAGAGAGGAGAGAGGAGGAGGAGCAAAAAGCATACAAACATAAAAGAATGCTAGGGGAGCTTGTCGTTGGAATGTACAGATGAGAGACTATGGGATGGAGGAAACCAGAAGGGGGAAGAGAAAGAAAAGGAAAGAATGACCAAATAAAAATCAGAAAAGTTAAAGAACTGCAAAGTTCCCAGGGATCCCACCGATGCAGCTATGAGGTCTGGGAGAGTCGGTCTCAATTTTCACAGCTCAGCCTGGCCAGAAGGTACAGAGGCATACATCGCCTGGAATTCAGGGATCAGAAAGAGAAGGAAGAGATAGAGAGACAAGAAATTAAGCAATGAAGAAAGACAAAAGAGAAAAAGAGGTAAAAGATGACAAAACTAATCAAAAAAGGAAGAAAAATAAAATTGAGAGGAAAAAAAAAAAAAAAGGGCAACACCAGCAGTCAGTGCCTACAAATGGGACCCAGAGAGCCCCCACTCAGGGGCGCGAATTCCAAGAAGCCGGTAGTCTCGGGGTTAAGTGACCGTGGCCACGGGAAGCAGAGGGGCGAACAAACAAAGGCCCCGGGATCCCACCCACACGGGAGCCCAGACCTAGAAACAGCCATACGCCCGCACGCAGCCCTACAGCCCCGCAGGAGAGAGCAGAGACGGCACTCGGAACCAGGCACCCAGGCAAAAGGAGGGGGAGGCGGCAGAGAAAGGTTCGCTAGCTGCCAGCAAACGGCTCCCAGAAAGCCGCCAGCCCAGGCGCGCGGAATCCAAGCACCAGCACCCCCCAGCCCAGGGACCCTGGCCACGGAAAGCAGGGGATCCCCAGCTGAGGTGGAGAGGGGTGGGTGGTGGGAGAGCGCGCACCGCAGTTTACCGGTCGTTCTGTCTCCGACCAGATGCTCTGCAAGGCTGCTCTCCCGTTTGCTGGTCTCCGATAGGAATCCAAGATGGTGGATCCGCGCTGCGTTAGCTGGTAAGGAAACTCTGCCTGAGTCTCTCCTCGCTCTCCGTTCTCTTTTAGTATTCTCACTCCGTTTGGTGTTTGGCTGAGTTCTTTATCTCTTCATTTGGTGTTCTAGGGTTTCAGGATTGTTGATTCTCTGTTAGGCTTAGTTTTTCGGATCTTTGCTGTGGAGGGACGGCGTGGTGTTTCTGCCTAGAGCGCCATCTTGCCCCTAATATATCTTGTTTCTCTTTTAAAAACTTTATTGTGGTGAAATATATATGTAACAACAAGTTCGCCATTTTAACCCTTTTTATTTATTTATTTTGTTTTGGGTTCAGTGGACCAGTGGAGTATCTTAGATGGCTGCTCACAGGCTGTTAAGACCCCAGACTAAACAGCATAGTATATTCTTCTGATTCCACTTCCTCTTTATCTGAAAGTCATTTGACTAGTGCTTATCAACCATAAAAAACAAAACAAAAAACCAAACCCACTGCCCTTGAGTTGATTCCAACACACAGCAACCCCATAGGGTTCCCAAGGCTGTAAATCTCTACAGAGGCAGACGGCTGCATCTTTCTCCCACGGAGCTGCTGGTGGTTTCGAACCACAGACCTTTGGGTCAGCAGTTGATCTTTAACCACTCTGCCACCAGGGCTCCTTTCTCCACCGTAGCTACACACTAAAATCACTTATTAAAAGAGATGCCTTAGCCCATCAACAGATGAATGGATAAACAAACCACGGTACATACACACAATGGAGTACTATGCAACGAGAAAGAACAATGATGAATCTGTGAAGCATCTCATAACATGGATGAAACTGGAGGACATTATGCTGAGTGAAATAGGTCAATCACAAAAGGACAAATATTGTATGAGACCTCTAATTGTAAAAACCCATGAAAAAGTTTACACACAAAAAGTAACTATCTTTGTTGGTTACCAGGGATGGGAGGGGTGGGGGTGGGGGAAAACTAAATAGGCAATAGATAAGTGGTATCTTTGGTGAAGGGTGAGACAGTACACAATACTGGGGAAACCAGCACAACTTGTACAAGGAAAGGTCATGGAAGCTCCATAGACACATCCAAACTCCCTGAGGGACTGAACTGCTGGGCGGAGGGCTCTGGGGACCATGGTCTCAGGGAACATCTAGCTCAATTGGCATAACACAGTTTATAAAGACAATGTTCTACCTTCTACCTTGGTGAGTAGCGTCTGGGGTCTTAAAAGCCTGTGAGCAGCCATCTAAGATACTCCACTGGTCTCACCCCTTTGGGAGCAAGGGAGAATGAAGAGAACAGGATACAAGGGAAAGATTAGTCGGAAGGACTAATGGACCACAGCTACCAAGGCCTCCACCAGACTGAGTCCAGTACAGTTAGATGGTGCCCGGCTACCACCACTGACTGCTCTGACCGGGATCACAACAGAGGGTTCTGGACAGAGCTGGAGAAGGATGTAGAACAAAATTCCAACACACACAAAAAAGATCAGATTTACTGGCCTGACAGAGACTGGAGAAACCCCGAGAGTACGGCCCCCAGACACCCTTTTAGCTCAGTGGTGAAGTCACTTCCGAGGGTCACTGTTCAGCTGGGGATTGGACAGCCCCATAAAACAAAACGGGACTAATGAGGCACAGCAGTCCAGGGACAAGGGCTAGAAGGCAGAAGAGGACAGGAAAGCTGGTGATAGGGAACCCAAGGTTGAGTAAGGATAGCGTTGATGTGTTGTGAGGTGGTTAACCATTGTCATAGGGCAACATGTGTACTAACTGTTTAATGAGAGACTATTTGTTCTGTAAACCTTCATCTAAAGTGAGAATAGCAGCACAACTGGAAGAGCGTAGTCGATGTCACTGAATTGTGCAGGTAGAAATTTTTGAAATGGTGTATCTTTGGCTATGTATATTTTCACCAAAAAAAAAAGGTCAAGAAAGGAGAGGGTTGACATGTCGTGGGGTTGTTAACAAATGTCATAAAATAATATGTGTACTACTGTTTAATGAGAAACTATTTGTTCTGTAAACCTTCACCCGAAGTACAATTTTAAAAAAAAGAGATGCCTTAGTCCCAGCCTAGCATTTCAATTTCTAGAGCTGGGCCTCAGGCGTGTCTGCCATGCGGTTGAGCTAGAAGGCTAGACAGCACAGACTTTTTTCTTTTCTATCTGTCCATCTGCTTGAGGGTGGTAGGGATAGAGCTGGGTCCAGAGGAAGCTGGGGCCGAGGGGCTGGCACAGTGTAGCTCTTCTTCTCTGTCGGTTGAGACACTTGCACCAAGGCCATTTCCCCGGTGTACTTACAGAGCAGCCCTATGGTGTTTGTTAGCCATGGCCATTATTTGCTTACAGATGCCATTAGCGCCCTTCGCCATACCTATTCCTATGCTCCAAGTTTACGTAACATCAGTAGAAGAGTCATTAACAGATTTTTTAACGCAGGAAGGAAACTGAGCAGTCATATTTTCCCACAAGAGAAAACTGAGGCACAAAAGAGTTGTTATTTGCCCAGGTTACACGGAAAACCCAAAACCACACCCACTGATGTCGAGTCAATTCTGACTGATAGCGACCCCACACAGTCTCCAAAGCTGTAAATCTCTACGGAAGCAGACTGCCACATCTTTCTCCCGCGGAGCCGCTGGTGGTTTGGAGCCAAGGTTACACAGAGAGGGTGGGGTATGTGGAGGAGAAGGGGTGTAACATAGCAGGCACTGTAAGGTGCTTCAGCCGCAGGACCTCACTGCATGTATTCCAACAACTCTCCACGATTATGAGCATGAAAATGGTCAGATGCTTATTCAGCCTCCACTCCCCGTCTTTCTACTTCCTAAGAGTTCCAGATTTTCCTTTGAGGAAACATCCCTCCCCAGTCCGACTGCTAGTTTCCACAGTCATCAGAATGCCAACAGTAGTTAGTCTGAGGATGGGGCAGGAAACCAGGTACCAGCGGAGCAGCACACAGCCTTCTCCCCGTTCTGATTGTTTCACGCCGGTCTCGTCAGAGCAAATCTCAGGACTTTTGTCAAGCGGCGGAAAGCAATTCTCTCTCTCTTTCTCTTGACTCTGCACTCTTCCTGTTGCCTGACCTAGAGATCTTGAAACTCAAGCTTGCAGAGGTCTCCAGCCTATCACCTGACCTATGGGTTTTGGACTTCCAGCCGCCACAGTTAGGTGAGCCAATCCCTTGAAGTAAATGTCTCTCTGTCTCTCTCTCCCTATGTGTGTGTGTGTGTTTCAATTTCACTGGTTCTGTTTCTCTGGAGATCCCTGACTAAGACATCCCCTTATTGTTCAATAAGCTTTGAGTTGGGTATTCTCTGTCTTGCAACCGAAGGCATCATAATTGAATCTACTCTCACTGTTGTTTCACAGAAAAGGAAATCAACTGAGGTGCCACTATACCGTCCCATGTGGTAGCCATTAGCCACCTGTTGCCATTTAAATTTAAATTAATTAGAACTAACTACAGTTAAGCATTCAGTTCCTCACTTGCACTAGCCCAACGTTAAGTGTTCAATAGCCTCTTGTGGCTAGTGGATAACTTATTCCATAGCACGAGCGTAGAGCATTTCCATCATCACAGAAAGTCTTCTCGGGCAGTGACGGTGAGGCATCTCAAGTAACGTGTCTGTAGTCACCCAGCTGTTAAATGGCAGGACTATTGTTTGAAACCAGGTGTCTAGATGCCTAGGGGAGTATGAATGCCATCATCCTCCATTAATCCCCACGAGCAAGTGTCCCTGACAATATGTATTATTATCTAATGACAGGGGATCATTTGCTTTGTGTTTGCATTCTGTCTTTTTAAAAATATCACGGAAATGAATGGTCCGTAAGACAAATGCATTCACTTGGCCTGGTTTGCCTAATTCATTCCGTGTGAGTCCCTGTCCAGGCTGGTGTGGACCGGTGTTTCCAGCAGTTTTCACACCAATATGTTTATTTTTTGCTTTTTTCCAAATTTATAACAATAGTCAGACCTTTTCGTAATACTTCCATTGTTACTGCTTTAATCTTCCCTCAAGATTCTCCAGGGGTTTCCTTTCCCTTGTGAATCCAGGAAATGTCTGTCTTTGTCTTTTTATTTTCCAGTATTGGCACATCAGGAAGTTGTCCCCGAGGTATCTCAGCTCTCCTCTTGACAGGAACTGTGACATGAACAGAAGAAGAGGCCAGACTCCCCCATGCATGTCTGAAAAGGACTTGGACAAAGCTTATTAATACCAGTAGCCTGCTGGTCATTTTCAGATTCAAGCATTCTGTTCATCGGTGGTAAAGCTTATTTCTTCTTGATTTGCTTTATAATAAATAACCTATGGAACACTGGAAGAGCTAGTGATCAGATTTAGAATTAATTGCACTGCATTTCTCCAGGCAGATTAATAAAGCCTCTATTTCAGCAGAATCCTATCTTAATGGCCATTTTGTGGTACTATCAGAAATAATACTGAACATCAATGAAATCAAGATTTAGTTTCAAGCATAAGTATGTTCAGAGTCACATTAACTAATGGATAATTTGAGACTTTAATGTTTGGATAAAGCTGTATGGTTTAAACACTCTTCATATCTTTATTATAAGTGGTATGTTCTGGTTGCTTTAAATAAATATAAAATGTAGATACAGATGTTGTAGTCAAAATGCATCCCTAAATCCTTTTGTTATGCAAATTGTGTACAGAGTCTACCAAATATTGCTCTGTGTGATTTTTAAGCTTTGCTAGAAGATACAAGGTCTTGTGAGGTAGCAAACTGCATGAGGCATTGGTAAACGAGCAAGGAAGTAAAGTTAATCCTGGGTTTTACCGTGCACTGTTATTTTGGTATCATTGCTAAGTCACTTCCTTGGAAATGGTGCTTCCATAACAGAGAGCTCAATTAAGGTTAATTAGCAGAAGGGACTTGACATCCATGATTAATAGCCTAACTGCTACGCTAATGCACCAAGGTTCTTGAACCGTGCGTCTAGCACCAGGTGTGATCTTGCTGGAGTAATTGAAGTAATAAAGTGTCTTTTCTATACGCTTATTTAGCAGAAATAATCTCTAAGTGAGCCTTAGTTATGTTTGGGATGATTTTGTCCTTTATTTTTGAATAATAATGTTTACCTCCCATTATGTTATTACAATGAAATAATTACAAGGATGTAGCAAGAATCATTGTTTTGAAAGATAGTTTTCTTATGTATGGATATATATAAACATATATATATACATATGAAAGGCCTCTTCCTTTCTTACCTTCTTATGTTGGTTGACTCACTATTCCCTTTCTTATTGCAGTACACCTTCCTGTAATATTAAAAAACAAACCTGTTGCCTTGGAGTCGATTCTGACTCATAGCAACCCTATAGGACAGAGTAGAACTGCCCCGTAGGGTTTCCAAGGAGTGGCTGGTGGATTCGAACTGCTGACATTTTAGTTAGCAGCTGAGCTCTTAACCATGGCACCACCAAGGCTCCTTCTGAAACACAGTGCTCCCGAATTTTAAAAGATGTGTAACACAATGGGAGCCCAGGATAGAGCAAAAGGCATCTGAGTATATAGTTCACTGTGCATACAAGAATGGAAGCTAAATAAAATCCATTCTTCATAGTTGTATTTTGCTGAGAATTTATTCCAATCATAACTACCTTGTTGACTTTACTTGTATTTATTAATAATTGTTTCACAGATCTCACTTTACTCTAGGAACTTTTTTTTTTTTATCGGCCCTGGATCACAGTGTATTCCTGAACTACCAATATCAGATAATGGTGTAATATCTGGAATATATAAAGAACTTCTACAACCTAACAACAAACAACTCATTCAAAAAATGGGCAAAGGACTTGAATACATATTTCACCGAAGGAGATATACAAATGACCTACAGCACATGAAAAGACACTCAACATCAACAGCCACTAGGAAGATATAAATCGATACCACAGTAAGATACCACTTCAGCCCCACTAGGACAGTTTATATAAAAAAAGAAAAAACAAACAACCACAGAGAACAATGAATGTTGGTGAGGATGTGGAGAAGTTGGAAACCTCTTCCACTGTTGGTGGGAATGCAAGTTGATATAGCTGCTGTGGAACAGTTTGGTGGTTCCTCAAAAAGTCAAACTACCATGTTGTGCTGTTGTTTTATGCCGTCGAGTCAATTCCAACTCTTAGTGACCCTACAGGACAGAGTAGAACTGCCTCATAGGGTTTCCTAGGCTGAAATCTTCACAGGAGCAAACAACAAGGTCTTTTCTCCCAAGGAGCCACTGGTGGGTTTGAACCTGCAACCTTTTGGTCAACAGCTGAGCGTGTAACCATTGTGCCACCAGAGTTCCTTCAGAATGTTAGAGCTAAAAGGGAGATTACAGTTATCACTGTGTTTTAACATTCATTAATTTAATGCTTTTGAGCTGGGCATGTAGTCACCAATTCACCAGCGTCCCTACCACTTTTGCCTGACCCTGGCCACCTCCATAGTTACTCGGTCCCTGAGGCATTTGAACATTGTCATGCCGGATCGACACCCATGAGGGACTGGGCTCCAGAGGCCTTTGCTGAGTTGCCTGAAGTGACAATAAATTACTTGAGTGACACTCTGCCAGGCCTAACCTAGAAGGCCTGCTTTATTTTATCTTATTTTATATTTTTATTTTATTTTACTTTATCTCGTATTTTATTTCATTTGCTTTTTCAGAGCTTTTTCATTTCATTTTCACCTGCTCGAGTGACTTTTAACCGAGTGACTCTTTCCGTATGTCAACCTATGTCCTGCGCCCCAGCTCATTTGTAGTGAAGACCCAGGTTAATGGATTCCAGACTGGAGATGGTACCGGGCTGTTGGTGAATGCATAGTATACACTGCAGATCATCCTATAAATGTTGTTTATAATAGGTACGTTTGCTGTGTTAACTTGCAAAGATAGTTTTACGGTAATGCAGAGGAATGAGTCTGGAATCGTGAAATGTCTAGGTACCTGTCATAAGTTAACAACAACAAAACCATGTTATAATACCCTTATAAACCCTGACCTGTGCCCTCCACAAGGCCAGGGTTTGTGTCTCTGGTGCCTAGAACTGTACCCGGCACATGTAGGCACTCAAAAAATAGTTGTTTTACTCTGTGTAAAACATTCCTGAACCGCGCTTTAAAGCGTTATCAAAGGCGCTCTAATTCCTAAGAAAAGGCTCCCATGTCATCACTTTGTCCCTTCATCTTTTCCAGATGCTTAAAATCAAACTTCCTTAGGCTTGCGGAAAAGAGCACTATAGGCAAAAGCAGGTAACGGAGTGAGCAAAGGAGGAGGCAGGCGCAGATGCTAACACAGGCTCATTTATTAAAATCTTGGAAAAGTTGCATGTGAACTTTGGTGTCTGTTCCACAGTTTAATGCAAACCTTACCAAGAATATATTTTATCATTTAAACAATGTTACTATCTATACAGTTTGTTTTTCTACTTATACCAGTATCTTCCAATAATGTAGTCACTCTTTATATAATTTTTAATCAATATGATCTAATATTTCTTAGAAGAGATTAATTGAAAAGTTCAAACTAATGCACTTCTTTGTCTGGGGTGAACACAGCATTTTTTAAAGTTATCTGTAAAACAAACAGATAATTCAGTTAAAATATGAAAAAGCAAATAAACTTGGCCCCCAGCCTTTCCTTGATGAAGCAGGTGCCGTCTTTATCTATTGATTACTGCTATTATGCAGAAGAAAAAAAAAAAAGATAAGGTCATCCGTCAGTGGCATAGTTAATACGTTTATTAAAAAAATAAAAATATGGGAGTAAATGTTCTTAATGAAAAATATATGACTATCTATAGATGTAGGAACTGAAAAAGAATTTTGAAGAAAAAACTATGTTTGTGACTGAAAAGAGTAAAAGCAACACCATTTTAGACTTCTCTGTTTTTCTCAGAAGATCAATCAATGGGGGAAAAGTTACAAGTAACACAGCCCTACAGAGTTATGAACATATTGAGGAAGTCAAAAGGAAACCCGAAAAACCGCACACAAAGTAAAATGACACAGGCTAGGAAGAGAGCCGCGAAGCAGGCAGCTGATACTTGCTCTGCGTAAAAGCTTTGAAAACTGGCGAGTGCTGTAAACACGGGCCACCTGTATTTTCTGTCCACCACTCATCTGTCCGTTTGTCATACTGCAGTGGCTTGCATGATGCTATGATGCTGGAATCTATGCCCCCAGTAAATCAAATACCAGCAGGGTTTCTCATAATGGACAGGTTTCAGTGCAGCTTCCAGACCAAGACAGACTAGGAAGAAAGGCCTGGTGATCTACTTCTGAAAATTAGCCAGTGAAAACCCTGTGGATCATAACAAGTATATTGTCCAATATAGTACTGAAAGGTGAGCCCCCTAGATTGGAAGGCACTCCAAACACCCAGTGGCTGCAGCAATGGACTCAAGCGTACCGATCATCATGAAATGGGCCAGGTCTGGGCAGCGTTCCGTTCTGTCGGACATGCGGCGGCCATGAGTCTGAGCTCACTGGATGACAACTAACAACCACATTTTTTCTATACAGGTATCTTGATTGAGGCGCTTTTTGTGGTTGCACATAGATCTTCTGTTTCCCCATTGTTGTTACCGCTGTCTAGTCAGCCCCTGACTCACGGTGACCCCATGCACAATGAGATTAGACTGTTGTGATCCACAGGGTTTTCACTGGTTGATGTTCAGAAATAGATTGTCAGGCCTTTCTTCCTAGTCCATATTAGTCAGCATGCTCCACTGAAACCTGTTTCACCTCACAGCAACATGTAAGCCTCCACAGAGGTATGGGTGGTGGCTGCACTTGAGATACATTGGCTGGGAATCAAACCCAGGTCTCCCACATGGAAGGTGAGAATTCTATCACGGAACAGCTACAGAAAACAGCAGCCCTCACTAGTCTCTACTCTCCGATCCTCCTTTTTCTTTCTTAAAAGCACTACCATCACCTAACATGTAATTATTTGTATACTGTCTACAGTTCCCCACGGAGTGTAACCTCCATTAGGGCAGGATTTGCTGTTGTGTCTCTGTGCCTAGAACTGTGCCTGATTCATGTAGGCACTCATTAAATATTTATCAGAAGAACATGCGTTTAAGTGCAGATACGCTGTTCATATGAGTGATCCTCACTTTAATAATCCTACCACATAATAATTGATTTCCTTTGTTACTGAATGATAGAATGGTGCAGAACATAATTAAATATAATTTAGCTTTGAAGTGCAGAAATGAATATCCACATGCTGTCTTGGCCAAAAGAATTTAAGGTGGTCTCTCTGTACTTCGGAGCCCTGGTGGAGCGGTGGTTAAGAGGTATCACTGCTAACGAAAAGGTCAGCAGTTCGAATCCACCAGCTTCTCCTTGGAAACCTTAGGGGGCAATTCTACTCTGTCCTGTAGGGTTGCTATGAATCAGAATCAACTCAACGGCAATGGATTTGGTTCTGGTTCCCTGCACTTCTGGCTCTGTACCTGGTGACCTGGACTTGACTGACGATTGTAGGAGAGAAGCCATCGACTGCTCTGGAGAGATAACTGGGCGTTTGATACAATTAGCTCACCTCTGTATAAAGCGCATTGGCATCCCGCACTAAATGCAATGCAAGAGCAATTTTGTACTAAACTTTTTTTGAAACTAGCAGGAGGACCGGAATCAGGGGTGTTGAATATATGTGACAAACCAGCAAGCAAACGCTTTTGCTCAGCACTGAGCAGTGAAGCTTCTTAAAATGCACTCATGCAAGGGTGTGTGTGTGTGTGTGTGTGTGTGTGTGTGTCTGGTGGGTGGGAGGGCCCAGATACACACACCAACTGGGGAATGTGATTTCCCAGAACACCCTCAGGAGGAGGTATCTTTTGCAGATAGCAGATACCTTTGACACATTTCAAATACATCTCAGTTGTTGAACAACAGAGAATCGTAAGTCTGGAAGAGACTTAAAGTGTCATCTGATCTAGTAATTTTCTTCTTTTTTCTCCCTCTTTTATAGCCATTGAAACTTTAGCTTAGGGGAAAAAAAAAAAAAAACTTACATGGAACCAAAATCCAGACAGATGTGGAGCGTGAGGCCCAGACATTCACCCACTCAGTACCCCACCATCTGCCAGCACCAAAGGTACACCCTGAATCTGCGTGTTCCGCGGAGCCCGGGTTAAAACACACTAAACCTCGGCTGTCCTTTCAGTTCCAGCTTCTCCGCTGGACTCCAGTCTTGGCTCAATCTCCTTTATTCAGACACATTAAATCGTTTGAAAATTCTGCCTTCTCCTGAACTGGAATCTACATCCTCTTCGTGTTCACCCCTGAGTCCTAGTTCTGTCCACTGACGGAGCAAATGGAGAGAAATTGTATTCTACGTTTATTACCATACCCGTTCCTTCACTCATTCCTAGTGGGAAAGACTTTGGGTTCTACCTTCATCCTGGCCATATACTCATTTGCATATACTCAGGTTTGATCCCTGCCTCCTGGGGTCTGGTGCTGGCACTGAAAGTACAGTAGGTGAATTCCGAAACATTCACGGTGTAACACAGCGTTCACCTCCCTCGTTCTCCTGCAAAGGCAGCCTAGGACCACGTTAGCTTTATGAAAGGCGAATGACACTGTTGGCTCACGTAGGTCCGGATCAGCTAGAACTCTCCTGCCCCTTGCGCACACTGTACTGGTAAATGACAACTCCATCCTGGCCTCAGATGGAAGCCTTTTCACGTGTGCTAGAAATTTCAAATGAGTAATTCCAGCCTGTGGTTTCAGACTGTTGAGATTTGTTGCCACGAATTGTCAATGAACTGTAGGAGATCCATCTGCATTTTCTGTTACTTACCAATCTGATAATTAGACCATTCTAGAAGAAGCCAAAGCCCGAGCCCAGCAGGCCATTTATAGAGAATTCCTTCCAAATTGACATGGATCCATTAGCTCGTACTTAAAAAATGTTGTTCAATAAGTTATGAACCTAACTAATTCTGCTATCGTTGTCTTTTCTCCCATGGAGTTGCTGGTGGGTTTGAACCTTAGACCTTTCAGTTAACAGCTGAGTCCTTAACCACTGGGGCCACCAGTGCCCCTTAATTCTGCTATGAAGCACCCACAATCCTCTGTCATGCTGAGATGAATTAGTGATAAATGTATTCAAGTTGAAATCAACATACCCTTTGGCCATCGTTCTTTTGTTTTTACAACGCTGGGAACCTTAGCAACAAAAGCAAGATGTCGGTCATCTTGGTGAGTTGTCTGCCTCCTCCTACTGAGCACTTTTTCCATATAGAATGAGTTATAAAAAATCATACTTTGAGTAACCAGCTGTAAGATTTTGCTCAGGATCAACGTCAAATACACTGGCGTTTTTTCATGGAACTGTGAATGTTGTGATTGCTGCTTCACAACAACAGGCCTTGGAATAAATTCTTTTTTTTTTTCCCCCCGAAGAACTCGAAATTCTGATGTATTATTTCACCTAGTCCCATATTCCTTGACGGTGATATTTTATATTCATGAAATGCAAACTATTAGTGATGGCAAATTTATTTTAGATGACAATTACAAAAATTCCATAAATTCTCTTAAAATGCTCAAGACACACATAAGTAGCAGTTTTCAGACCAATATCACAAACAGTGTGATTGCTTTTGATGAGGGTATATTTCTTGTAATCTCAAAACAGATGATATAAAAGAAGCTTTTGATAACATTCCTCACAGTATTCACACTGACACACAAGTTTAGCCGGAAGAACTCAATGATCAAAGGAAATGACATCATCCCAGCCAGTATTCAGGCTGGATCCTTGATTATTTTAAGGAAATGACATCATTCCAGCCAGTATTCAGGCTGGATCCTTGATTATTTTTTCACAGTAAAAATGTTACTGCTGCTTCTTTGCTATGACATTCAGGAGCTCTCACTTGAACTTGGTTGTCTTATGTACAGAAGCCCGTGATTCCTTCCTCTGCTGCTCTTTTGTTTTCTCAGGGGACCATTTGTCAGGTTTCATTTGCAATATCCTGACTTTTGAGTTCAATTTTCTCTGACCACCGTTGTCATAGCTACGTTAATACAAGCTTTGTTCTTAGTGTGATTAAACTTGCATTTGTACATTTTATTTTCTAGAACTAAACAGCTAGCAATGAGTGTTTAAGCTATGCCTGTATGATTATCAAGGAAGAGATTCTTAAATTAAAGAGGAACATTTGGTGCTGCAAAATGGCAAAAGAGAAAAGAGAGAGTACGCTATACAACAAATCCTTCCTTAAATATGTATCGGCTGGATTTTTGTACGTTAAATGACATTTCAAATGCATTACACCAGTAGATACCAGTTGCTGTTGAATCAGCTCTGATTCATGGTGACCCCATGTGTGTTACAGTAGATCTGTCCTCCACAGGGTTTTCAATGGCTGACTTTTCAGAAGTAGATCGCCAGACCTTTCTTCCAAGGTACCTCTGGGTGAACTCAAACCTCCAACCTTTTAGCAGCCAAGCACGTTAACTGCTTGCACCACCTCAGCTACATTAGGGAAATAACAACTGCATCAGAGCCCGGAGTGCTTATTAAAAATGCAAATTTGGGGTTTCTCTCAGGCTTAACTCTGAGGACTCGGTATTCTTATTCACACTCCCATCACGTAAAGCGAATTTAATTTTTAAATGAATCATCTGGAAAATACTTTTGGAAAACAGTTATTTTCCACACATATCCACAACTTATCTATTGCTGTAAAGTTTGGAATTTGATGTGTTGGAGTGTCCTGAAATAGAGATTCACACACTGGCGAACTTCGCTAACAGCCTGGAACTTCCCTCTGACTCCTCATAGAGGACAAATGATCGGTGTGAAGTGAGGACAAGCTGGAAGGACCCCAATGATCAGTTATACCCATGGCCTCTGGGGCAGGACTTTTTCTATGAAAAAGGCAGAAAGGGAGAATGTTGTGATGGTTCCAAGTGTAATGCAGCCTCTTAATAAACAGCTGTGATAGTATCCTTGTTGGGATCACTTCCACCACAGGCCACCTGTGTGTGAAAGGCAAGGGAATGACTATGTCTTTATTCTATAATTAATTATTAGGTGCTATGGGGAGGAAGGAGCCCTGGTGGTGCAGTTGTTAAGAGCTCAGGCTGCTAACCAAAAGGTTGGCAGTTGGAATCCACCAGGCGCTCCTTGGAAACCCTATGGGGCAGTTCTACTCTGTCCTATAGGGTCGCTATGAGTCAGCATCAACTCGACCGCAACAGGTTTGATTGGGTTTGGTGAGGTGGAAACATCATGCGAGGTCTCGAGTGCAAGAAAACAGAAAAGAAAACTTCACAGTCCCCTCTGTCAAGGATTTCCCAGATTACAAGGGAGAAATAAAGGATTTGATTCTATCTGGACAATCTTTAAATAGCAAGAACTTGACCTTCTGGTCCGAGTTATCTCACAGTCTTGCAGGGCTAACATCTAGAGGCCTTTCGCCTCCAGGGAAATTCTGAAATACCAAACCCTGAGTTTTCTGTGCTGTCTAAGCTTTGAGCACCTTATCAAGGGGTACTTCTCAGGGTATTTGGAAGTCCTCAGTGTAGCTTTTGATTTTCTTCTTTCTTCCTTCTCCCTAAAATGAAGAATGGCCTTATTTGGTACTTCGGAAGTTTGATCTGATTCTTTCCATAGTTCTTCATACTTTTTCTCCTGATTTCTGGCCAGTTTCAAAGCTTCCTTGAGCCCAAGGATTGCAGGTTTAAGTTCTATTGAGGTGTGGTGTAGGGGGAGCCACATGATATGGGAAAGGGGGGGAGGGGAGCTGGGGCTCCGTTTTTGTTCCATCATTACAGCTGGGCCATCTACAGGGTGACACTTGCGTTCTCTGATACCCAGTGTTCTCATCCATAAAATTAGGGGTTTGGATCAGATCACTTCAAAGTACCATCAGGCACAAACATTTGAACATCTCCCTGAGAAGTTAAAAATAATAAAATCTACTCCAACTTCGTACAACACCTACTGGTATCGGGGTCAACAGGCAGAGATAGAAAAATACTGTTTTTTAAGTTAACCACACAAATGGAATGTAAACAAACGTTGGTTTGCTTTCCCTCTACAAACAGATTCTCAACCATTCTATTCTCAGCGTTGTATTTCTCTTGGCTTCTGAATCTTTTCCAAAATGAACGAAACATTGACTACAACGTCTATTCCCCAAATAACTTGGTGAGTTCTTCAATTGTTGTCAGTCCATAAGATGTCTTGAGTAGAGTAACTTTCAAATTTGCAGAGCTAGAGAGATAAGCACTGGAATGTGAAGCAACCTCCTTATGTAACTTGAAGGTATAAATTGAAAAACTAATACACATTACGAACGTGAAATGCACACCGACCGAAATTAAAACAAAACAGAATATTTTGTGGATTAGAATTCTATTAAACTCACTTAACGGCTTTCTTTAATTTTGTTTTTTGCTGGAGAAAGTCATAGGTGAACTGATAGACTAGTCTTATAGCGCTCTTGAAGCCATTAAAAGCTAATGACTGTTACAGAACTCTCTGGGAAAAGGGGAAATGAGCAAACCTTTGTTTTTCTTTATCTCCCTAAGCTCCAACTTCCTCATCTGCAAGATAAAAATAATCCTGCTAACTACCTCATAGGAATTGTTATAGGATTAAATGTGCTAATGCAAGCCAAGTCCTCTATCGAATGCCTGGTGTACTAAGATCGGATCCCTCATGGGTGTCCTGAGCTGACCACAGTGCTTGATGCTATATGTACTTTCTTTTCATTCTGCAAGTGGTATTTTGAGTGATATTGTCTGATGGAATTTTTTTTTTTTTAAACAGGTGAAAACAACTGAGAATCAGAGAAGCTAAGGTCCTTACCCAACATCACACCATGTTGCCATTAGGTGTCGTCTAGTTGACTCCGACTCATAGTGACCCTATGGACAACAGAACGGAACACTGCCCGGTCCCGCACCATCCTCACAATCCTTGCTCCGCTTTCTCACCATAGCAAGTGATAAAGGTGAGAGCTGACCCCAGGTCTACATGGCTTTATGCATGTGCTTTTCTCTGCTGTATCACACTGCTTTTCCTTGGGCTCCAATCCCAATGTATAAACCTTAAAATGTGTGTATTGACCGCATGGCAGAACTGTGAGATGGTAAATCTCCTTAATAAAATCATACTAGTGGTTTTCATGTATAACAAAAAATAACTAAGATTTATCGAGATTTTGAAAACTTAGTCTTCTGTGTTAAAATGAGTGTTAATTTTCACGATAGTCTGTGTCCTCATTCCATTTTCCAGAGCATTGTGAAGTAGCCAGTTTATGGACAACTCAAGCCAATTGGTTTCATTATTTAAGTCACATCTTTGCTTTCCTTCTTTTTTTTTTTTTTATATGAGAATGTTTTCACCAGTTTGTTCATTTACCATATCCAATTTTCCAAAGAATGAAATGATCCAATAAAGGATAAATACTCACCAGGATTTAGGATCTTTTTTAAAAACTTACATAGGCTTAAAATGTATGTCCAGATGAATGGACCCTAATGTTATTTTGAGTAATGATACATTTGTGATAAATGTATAAGCTTCCCTTCTCTCTTCTCCGTACCTATTTAATACGAAAGGAAGACTATCACTGAATTTAATCCCATTGACCCAGCATACTTGTTGAAAAAATTAAATTTATTCCAATATTTATTGAGAACCTACTAGGTTTCAGTCATTGCTCAAAGTTCTTGGGATACACTAGCAAACAAAAACAATCCTTTATCTCATGGAGCCTACATTCTGGTGGGAAAGTGAGGGGAACAGAAATAAATACAATAAATATATAAATTATACATTATATTGGAAGGTGATATGTGCTATGAAAAATGAAAAACTAGAGCAGGGTAAGCAGATCCGAAAATACAGAGAAAGGCAGGCTGCAATCGTTAACAAAGTGGTCAGGATAGGCTACACGAAGTAGGTGGTATTTTTTTCCAAAAATTTGAAGGAGGTGAGGAAAGCAGTCACATGCATATGTAGAGGAAGAGAAACTCACTAGCTCAATGGCTCTGAGGTGGGAGCATGCATGGTGGGGTTGAGACATAGCAAGGGGGCCAGTGTAGATGGAGTAGAATAAGCAAGGGGCAGAGAAGCAGAAGAAGTCAGAGAGGAATGTCATTTAAGAACCAGGCTTTTACTCTGAGTGAAATGGGAGCCATTGCTGTGTTTTGAGCAGAGACATGACATGATCAGACTAATGTTTGAAAGGGGTACCTTTGGCTGCTGCACTGAAAATAGGCTGTAGGGGCAAAGGAATAACCAGGAGGACTAGTTTAGATGTCAGGTGGGAGATGATGAAATAGATGTAGGGAGAGTGGTAGCAGTGGTGGTGAAAAGTGGTCAGGTGTATAACCTTGTCCCTTTTATACAATTTAATTGGACTTTCTAGAAAATATGTATGCTGTGTCTATCTTGACTATATTTGTATTCTCAAATGCCTGGTACAATAGTTGATACATAGTGTCTTGGTTACCTAGTGCTGCTATAACAGAAATACCATAAGTGGATGGCATTAACAAAGAGAAATGTATTCTCTCACAGACTAGGAGGCTAGAAGTCCGAATTCAGGGTGTCAGCTCCAGGGGAAGGCTTTCTCTCTCTGTCAGCTCTGGGAAAAGATCCTTGTCATCAATCTTCCTGTGGTCTAGGAGCTTCTCAGCACAGGAACCCCGGGTCCAAAGGACATGCTTTGTTCCTAGTGCTGCTTTCTTGGTGGTATGAGGTCCCTATGTCTCTCTGCTCGCTTCTCTCTTTTATATCTCAAAAGAGATTGATTTAAGACACAACCTAATCTAGTAGATTGAGTCCTGCCTCATTAACATAACTGCCATTAATCCTACCTCATTAATATCATAGAGGTAGGATTTACAACACATATGAAAATCAGATGAAAAATGGTGGACAATCACACAGTACTAGGAATCACGGCCCAGCCAAGTTGACACACATTTTTGGGGGACACAATTCAATCCATAACACATAGTAAGTATCTAATAAATACTATATTTTCGATAGAAAATGAGGTTTTAGAAATAAAACTAGCTATTACTTACCTGGAGCCCCTGGTGGTACAAATGGTTAATGCACTCAGCTGCTCACCAAATGGTTGGAGGTTCTAGTCCACCCACAGGTGCCTTGGAAGAAAGACCTGGTGATCTACTTCCAAAAAATCAGCCACTGAAAACTCTGTGGAGCTCAGTTCTACTCTGACACACATGGGGTCGCCATGAGTTGGAATTGACTCGACAGCAACTGGTTTTATTACATACCTAGTACGTGATCTCATCATTTTACACGTATTTCTCATGCAATGCTAACTACATCCCTGTGAAGCAGGTGCTATTATTATTATCTCCACATTACTGAGGAGGGAACTGTGGCATGGGGTGGTTACGTAATTTACCCAAGCTGCCACAACCTGGTAGGTGGCAGAGCTGGCATTAGTTTCCAGGCAGTCTGGCCCCGAGTTGCCTGGGTGATACCTCCAAGGTACACTTTGCTACACTGCTTTAAAGAACTATCAGTCATAATTCACTATAATAGACGGATTCAAAAATATGAGTTTTTACGCTTGCCACTTGTTCTTTTTCATAACTGCAGAAACATAATAAGTAAGGTACACAGAGACACCAAGATAAAATGTACCTTCTTCGTGAAATTAAATCATCCACATTAAGAAAACTTAAAATGTGCCATAAAAAGAAGCAAATTGCTAGTGACTGCAGTCAAAATCATACCTTTTATTTTTACTCAGTTCCGGAATATGTTGGAGTAGAAAATGTGCTGTGAGCAATTTGTTGTCTGAAACACTAAAGTGGCTTTCTGGCAGGCCAGGATAATACATCGTCCTAGTGTAATGTTTTATTTGAATGCATGGGATTGTTGCATTTAAACTTAGTAAGGCGACATTTTTCCAGCTCAGCTGGTGGCAAACACCTTGGGATAGATGACTGAAGAATCCAATTATATGTCTCAGGGAAAGGGCACAAGGAACAGCCAAAAAAAAAGACTTTATTACAAAATGTGGCACACCTTATTTTTAACTCTGAAAGGAAGAAAAAAAATAAAGGCACACAACTGAGGATTAATGAGCCATATACAAAATTTAGCTTGGCAAAATAATTTATTTTGTAAGATAGAGGGAGCCCATGAAAGAGGTAAGTAAAAAAAATGAGCATTGTCATCTCTGCAGTGTTTAATATTGCAATTAAATTGAAATACAAAAGGGGAGGTAGAGTTGACTAAGATGGACAATTTTATCAGTGGAGAGTAATGCTGATGTGTTTTTGATAGCACAGGGCTGTCACAAGCTCATCCAGGTCTGCAGAATATTAAGAAATCCCTAGAAAGAAGCCTTCTTTGGCTAGAAATCAAGTGCAAAATATACACAGGCCTCAAAAGAGGCCTCTAGAGGCTCTGCTAATTTTTGAGAAATTTTATTTTTGATTTTTAAAATACACATCTTTTTAAAAGCACGCTGTGTAGTCAAGGATATAAATGTGCCTTGTCTTACCAATTAGATGAGATCCTGAAATGTGTCTCAAGAGAACACATTTTTCCCCCATTGTTCTATTATAGCTCAGATTTGAATCTAAAATGTAAAAAGTGATTCACTCAGAATACTTCCATACGTGTCCATATTATTTTCCCAAATGACTCTGCAAAAAAGTCATCAAAAGATAGTCAAATAGCAAGATCAAAACAAAGTTATTTTGACTTAAGGAGCCCTTCAACAAAGGGAACAGCAAACATTGAGTTGCTGGACATTTAAGAAGATTGAAACCAGAGACCTCTGCTACCCAGAAGTCATGGAACTATCCCTCTGCAAACTGCCTGATTAAAAACTGTAATCAAAAGAGGACATCTTCAAGCAAGCAGCCATTTAAGATGCATCAATTGGTCCCAACCCACCTGGAGTAAACGAGAATGAAGAACACCAAAGACAAAAGTCAAGTATCAGCCCAAGAGACAGAAAGGGCCACATAAACCAGAGACTCCATCAGCCTGAGACCAGAAGAACTAGATGGTGCCCAGCTACCACCAATGACCGCCCTGACAGGGAACGCAACAGAGAGTCCCTGATGAAGCAGGATAAAGGTGGGGTGCAGAACTCAAATTCTAGTGAAAAGACAAGACTTAATGGTTTAATTGAGACTGGAGGGACCACGGAAGACATGGCCCCCAGACTCTCTGTTAACCCAGAACTAAAACAATTCCCGAGGCCATCTCTTCAGACAAAGATTACACTGGACTATGGGACATAAAATGATACTCGTGAAGAGTGTTCTTCTTAGCTCAAGTAAACACGTGAGACGAAATGGGCAGCTCCTGTCTGGAGGTGAGATGAGAAGGCAGAGAGGGTCAGGAGCTGGTTGAATGGACACAGGAAATCCGGGGTGGAAAGGAAGAGTGTGCTGTCATAGTATAGGGAGAGCAACTAGGATCACGTAACAATGTGTGTATAAATTTTTTTATTAGAAACTAACCTGAATTGTAAACTTTCACTTAAAGCACAATAAAAAAAAAAGAAGACAGCTTCAGAAGTCTCTATGAAAGACTTCCAGACAGTTTCAACACATTCACAAATATTCCTTGCCTACCTGCCTGATTTTGTCAAGAACTATGCAAGGCTGTCAGAGAAGGAATTTAAAGATGAACAGAATAGTCTCTGGTTGCAAAAATTTTATTCAGTCAACCAACATGCTTATCCCCAGGACCTGGGATGCAGGGGTCAACAAGATAAAGTACTTGGCCTTAAAAAGTTTACAGAACAATAGAGAAACAGAACAAATATATTCTGGCAGCAGCTCCAAGGGAGAAAGACCTGGTGATCTGCTGCTGTAAAGATTACAGCCAAAAAACCCCTACGGGGCAGTTCTCCTCTGCCACATGGGGTTGCTATGTGTAGAAAATTAACTCAACTGCACCTAACAACCTAACAACATATGATTTCAGGTGGTGGAAGCTGCTATGATGAAAAATAAAGGATTAAAAAAAACATTGCCATCAAGTCCATTCCAACTCCTAGCAACCCCATAGGACAGAGTAGAACTGCCCCATAGGGTTTCCAAGGAGTGGCTGGTGGATTGGAACTGTCGACCTTTTGGTTAGCAGCTGAGCTCTTAACCACTGTGCCACCAGGGCTGGGGTTCCTATTGAAGATGCTGCTGACAAGGAGGAACTCACTGAAGATATGGCATTTTCACCAAGATCTGAATGAGTTTCAGGAGTGAGCCACAAGAAAGCACAAGAGAAAGAGTTCCAGATCCCGAGGCAGGAACCTGGTTGGGATGTCCGAACCCAGCCCAATGTGGCTAGAACAGAGTGAGTTAGAAAGAGCATGGAAAGACTGTGATGTCGGAGTAGTCACCTGGAACCAGATTACACAGGGCAATGTTAAGGATTTTGATAGGTTCTGTAGGTCCTAAGGTTAGCTCAACCGCTAACCTAAGTTTGATGGTTGAACCCACCCAGCAGGGGCTGGAGGAAAAGGCCTGGCGATCCAATAACAATAAGGATTTTGATGTATGTGTGATGGAAAGTCATTGGCAGTTTGAGTACAGAGAACAAAACGATTGGTTTTGTGTTCTACAAGGTCATAAGCCCTCTAGAGGGAGAACTGAATACAAGAGTGCAAGCATGGAGATACAGACACAGTTTAGGAAGCTTTTGCAGTCATCTTGGTGAGAATGAGGGAGACTTGGACTAGAGTGTTAGCAGAGGGCTGTGTTTGGAATATATTTTTAAAGTGGAGCCAACAGAGCCTGCTGATGGATTGAAGTGAGGTGTAGGAGAAAAACGGGAGTCAAGGATAACACCTATGCTGTTTATCTGAGCAACGTGTTGACTTTTGGTGCCATATACTGAGATGGGGTCACTGCAAGAAGAGCTGCTTTGCTGAAGGAGATCAGGAGGTTGGTTGGAATGTGCTAAGTTTGAAATGCCTGTTAGATATTAAGGAGCCTTGGTGACGTAGTGCTTAAGAGCTCGGCTGCTAACCAAAAGGTCGGCAGTTCAAATCCACCAGCCACTCCTTGGAAACCCTATGGGGCAGTTCTACTCTGCCATCAGAATCAACTCGATGGCACCCAACAACAGCAACAACATATATTAAAATGCAGATGTCAAGAGGGCCACTGAGTAGACAATTCCTGAGAGAGCCACCCATATCAGTTAGGGAGTCAGAAATGTAAGGATGGAATTTAAAGCCTTAGGACTGAAGGAAGTTTCCCCAGGAAGTGAGCTCAGATAGACAAGGTCGGAGGTGTGAGCCTTCAGTGTTTCGATGATGAGAAAAGGAATGAGAAGTCACAGCAGCCAGCAAGGTAGGAGGAAAATACCTGTGGATGTTGGAGGTTGTTCTAATTATCTACTGCTGAATAACAAACCATCCACAAACTTAGTAGTCTAAAGCAACAACCGCTTTATGATGAGCATGATTCTACGAGTCAGCAATTCAGGCAGGACACAGCAAAAATAGACTGGCATGTCTGGGACCTCAAGTAGGGTGACTTGAACAGGTAGAGGTGCCTGGGGCCACAGACCTGGAGCCTCAGCTCTTCCACACCCAGCCTTTCTGCATGCCAGCTCGGACTTCCTCTCAGCGAAGTCTCAAGATCTTCAAATATCTCATACGGTGGCTCGAGACTCCAAGAGACCAAAGCAGAAGCTGACAGTTCTTTTAAAGGTAAGGCCAAAATTAGCACAGTCACTTCTACAATCTGTTTGTCTAAGCAATCACAATCCAGCCCATATTCAGTTGGATGGGGAAATAGGCCCCACCTGGCTATCTTTAACCTATCATACGCATTTTGTAATATAATCACCACTTTGGATGTGTTATCAGGAGGGATTAGTCCCTGGAAAAGGACATCATGCTTGGTAAAGTAGACAGTCAACGACTAAGAGGAAGACCCTCAACAAGATGGATTGACACAGGGGCTGCAACAATGGGCTCAAGCATAACAACAATTGTGAGGATGGTGCAGGACTGGGCAGTGTTCCGTTCTGTTGTACCTGGGGTCGCTATGAGTCAGAACCAACTCGAAGGCACCCAACAACAACAACAAAACAAAAGTACACAAAGAGGTTGTGAGGACAAGAAAGGGCTGTGTCTGTAGGATAAGGAGAAGGCTTGCCAGAAGGCTTCTCTTCCTGAGCTTTAAAGACTAGATGGAGTTTTCCAGGTGGAGAAGCAGGATCAGAATATGCAAAGGCAAAGCTTCATGGAAAAGTGTATTGTGCTGAGAGTCTAAAGGACATTGGGATGCCATTGGAGATGTTTACGCAAGGCAATGACATGACCAATTAATTTTATTGAAAATTTTTTTTTTTTCTCATCAGTGCAAAGGATGAATCCGTGTGGAAAGAAGTAGAAAAATCACAAAGGAACATACTGCAATTCTTTTGGGGAGAAAAGAATAGGGTCAGAATTCAGCTATGGTTAGTGGAAGCCTCGGTAGCACAGTGGTTAAGACCTTGGCTGCTAAACAAAAGGTTGGCAGTTTGAATCCACCAGCTGCTCCTTGGAAACCCTATGGGGTAGTTCTACTCTATCTTATATGGTCGCTGAGTCAGAATCAACTCAACGGCAACGGGTTAATTGGGAATCAAAAGGAGAGGAAAGATTTGAGAGAACTCAGCAGATGCAAGACATTGGCTGTGGGGTCTGAAAAAGAGCAGAGTTCAGAATGACTCTAAGTGGTCCAGCTGCAGAGATGGTAAGGCCTCTAGTTGATCCACAGTTCCACTGAAGAATAAGCAGTCTGTCATTTTGCAGGGTGAACTAATGAGTTGGGTTAGGGGCCTATTTATTCACTCATTCAGTTGTTTATTGGGCACTTACGAGATGCCTACAGTTGGACCAGGCTTTAGAGAAACAAAATGAATGATGAGATTCTTACCCTACAGGGACTCACAGTCTTGAGAGTCTGATGAGCCTTGTTGGGTTTGGAGAGGCCTGTGCAATGCAGGGCCTCTTAGCAGGCTCAGAGAAAGCACTGGTGAACACAGCTGCAATCTGCAAGAAGGCAGGATCCAAATTGCACTGACGTTCAGTTGCCTTCTCCTGTCTACTCCTGAGCTTTCAGCCAAAAGAAATCACAGTGTGTGCTTTGCAACGTGAAGCCTCGATGCAGCCTCCAGCCTGGATGTGCTGTGCCTGTGGAGTCCCACAGGTATCTTCACATTTCCACTTTCATCCCTGCCTCTTTTCAACTGTAATTCTTTAAAAAAGAGCTTTCCTATTAAGCACCGTTTCTCTGGATAACCGCTAGCTTTCTAAGTTTCTATCCAAACCATTTTGAAAATACTTGCCATTTCTCACAGGCTTTTGAAGCTCTTAACCCTTACGAAATTTTATTGAAGTAGTCTTACCTCTAGATTTATTCAGTTTAGCAAAAGTCAGGGACAGTTCTAAAATGATGCTGCAGGTGGTGGCCTTGTTATAGATAGAAGATTTGTGATGGGGGATAAAACTAAATTCTGCTTTTTGTTTATTTTGGGGTTTAAAACCCATGTTTTTTTTTCGAATCAGGCAGGTATGGGTTTAATACTCAGCTCTTTACTAGCTGTGTGGCCTTGAGCAAGTTAATCTGTCTTGAGTCCCAGTTTCCTCATCCTTAAAACAGGAATGACAGAGGGGGGGTTTTGTTTGGCTAAGGTGTGCAAGATACCAGGGTACCAAAAACAAACAAACAAAAAAACCCCAAACCACTGGCATTCTGTGGAAGCATATTACCACATCTTTCTCCTGCGGAGCTGCTGGTGGTTTTGATCCACCAACCTTCTGGTTAGCAGTCAATCTCTTTAACCACTGCGCCATCATAGCAGGGTGCAAAATTAGACATAGTGCTGGGGCTCACATCCTTTATAATCTGATGGCACAGTGGTTAAGAGCTAGGGCTGCTAACCAAAAGGTCAGCAGTTTGAACCCACCAGCTGCTCCTTGGAAACCCTATGGGGCAGTTCTCTTCTGTCCTATAGGGTTGCTACGAGTCAGAATCAACTCAACGGCGACGGGTTTGGTAAGGGACAGGTATTGATCAAATAACGGCAGAAACAAGTCTAAAAGTGCAATTGTGACCACTGGCACAAAGCAGAGGCCAGTGGTGCCGTGGGGGTTTGACCTGGTCAGGGACGTCAAAGGAGGTGTTCCGAGAATTTGATCCTTAGTCTTAGGTTGCATGTGTAGGTAGTAATTAGGTGAAGAGAGGAGAGAGTGTACTAAATAAAAGATACAGTATGTGTAAAGGTCCTTTGGGGAGTAAAAGAAGGCCAGAGTAGCTGGAGTTGAGATAGTGAAAGATGAGCATAAATATAATGAATGCAAAGCACATCGCAAGGAGTCTATAGTGTAAGTGATTTCACTGCATAAATGGACTAGTCAATTAACCAGAATATTCAGTTAATCAGAACCCACTGATATCCTGGTAACCAAAGCTTAACCAAATTAATTTTGGATAACCATTTGTCCCAGCATCAATTATTAATTGATTTATAATGTTAGTTCTACCATATACCAGCATTAAATATGCATAAAGATCTCTTTCTCGTCTATTCCTCACCACTGACTTAGCATATAAATTATACAAGGTTTTAATAAATGTAGCTTCATAATAAATCTTGTATTTGGTAAGTAAATCACACTCTTTATTGTTGTTTTTCTTCAACATTTATTTGGATATTCTTTGCCTTTTATTCTCCCAAATGAATTTTAAAATGTTTGTCACGTTCCATGAAATATGCAGTTGAGATTTTTATTGGATTTGTTTTCAATTTGTAGATTAATTTAGTGGCAACAGATTGCTCCATAAAGTGAATTTTCTCATTCATGAAAATTCTATGTAATTTTAGGTTACTTTTTAAAAAAAAATTATTTATAATTTTCCATAAAATTATCATACATTTCAATAACTATTTCTAGATGTATTATATAGTTCTGTTGCTTTCATGAATAGCATCTTTGTTTCTACTAGTTTTCTTTTGCTTATTAATTCTTTTATGTTAATCATATGTACAACAACCTTGATGAGGTCTCTTCTTAGTTTTGAAAATGTGTATCAGAATTCCTTTGCTATTTTCTATGTAGACAATCTTAGTATCTGGAAATAATGACTTTTTTTTTCTTTTTTCTTTCTCTGGCAGAGGTTGCTGGTTATCTACCACAAATGCCAATTTCTAGCTGGGCCCATTGCTACTCTTTTAAAGACTGCATTTCCTGGGCAATTTTGTAGCTAGGTATGACCACGTGACTTTGTTGGGGCCAATAACATTTAAACAAAGGATTGTGTGGGACTTCAGAGAAGGCTCCTTAAATGGGAAAGGGCTGAGCTCTTTTCCACATTTTTCCCTTCCTGCTGCCTGGAATACAAATGGCTGAGACTTGATCCACCATCTTAGATTATAAGACAATATCCAAAACTGGCGGAGCCACAAGATAGTAGTTTAGGTTCAGATCACTGTGAAGCTGCCTCACCCGTTCTAGACTGCCTACTCCGGACTTTTTTTTTTTTTTTGGTTAATGTGTGAGAGAAATAAACATCTATTTCATTTAAGGTATTGTTATTTAAGGTTTTTCTGTATATGCAGTTAAAATGAATCCTAATAGATACACTTTCTATTTCTTATTTATTTTTCTTGTGCTATTGCATTGTCTTTTACCTTCAGGTGTTGATGGCAGCTCTCCTTCTCTTGTTCTTAACTCAATAGAAATTAAGTGTGATGTTTGCTGTTGAGGTTTTGTACACTTTCTTTCTTATTAAGGATGGGCAAGTAAAAAGGATCATCATTAGACTTTACCTTAGTTAAATTAGAGAAGTAGGCAGTCACTACTAGTAGATAACTGTATCAGTTAAAACTGACCATACATAAGCTGTCAAAGACTATTGCTCTTTTAAAACATTGCTCTTTTCTTTAAGACATAACCAACAAACAAACAAACAAACAAAAATTATGACAAACGGTCGCCTTAGAGTCCACTCCAACTCATGGTAACCCCAACTTTTCAGTTAATAGACAAGAGTGTTAACCATTTGCACCACCCAGGGACTCCTTAAGATATAACAGGCCTATTTATAATGCAATTGTAGCCCATATGTACATGTAGCAAATTAAATCTTGCTATATTAATGAAGGAGTCCTGGTGGTACAGTGGTTAAGAGTTCGGCTGCTAACCAAAAGGTCACAGTTCAAATCCACCAGCCACTCCTTGGAAACCCTATGTCCTATAGTGTCACTATGAGTCAGAATCGACTCAACAGCAATGGGTTTGATTTTATTTTTTTTTATATTAATGAAATAACCACAATTAAAACTCCCATGTCAGCTTGCAGTTGGCATTTTTATGCTTTACCTGGCATTACTATAGCTAGAAGAAACAATACTTCTTTTTTTTCTTCTATGAACAAGATGCTTTTTTCAGTTCAACATTTAATTTTTAATTATAGGTTTCTGTAGTTTGCTTTAAAAAGAAGGCTGGATAACTTAACAAAAATTGCAATAAAATAAAATAAATCCCAAATTGTATTTGAAATATAAAGAAGGTGTTGCCTTTATTTTGAAGGAAAAGGTGCATTCATTAAAGAATGTTCATAAGTTAGGGTCATGGTTTCATGAGACATCCCAGTTAATTGGTCTAATAACACATTTAGTGCTTCTCTTCTACCTCCAGTTCGTTGTATAGTGCCTGGGTTCTTAAAAACTTGAAAGTGGCCATCCAAGTCTCAACAATTGGTCTCTATTCACTTAAAGCAACAAAGGAAGAAGGAGAGTCAGGAATAGGAAGAGGATATGGAATGCGTGGCTAATTGCCTTCATGAATAACTGCCTCCTTTGCCATGAGTTCAGAACTGGATGGTGCCTAGCTACCATTACTGAACATTTTGATCAAAGATTCCGTAGAAAAATCCTGATCAAAAGGGGGGAAAATGCAGAACAGAATCAGAAATGCTCATGGACTCTAGACTTTCTGGAGCCATGGAGGGTGGATGAACCCCTGAAACTACTGCCCTGAGATAATGTTTAAATTTTAAATCGAAAATATCCCCTGATGTGATCTTAAAACTAAACAACAGTTTAGCTTAACTAGTAAAAAACATGAGGTTTACCCTGAATGTTATGCTCTTTTAAGAACTATCTGTATGGGATCAAAGTGACAACAGCAACTTGAAAGATTAGATAGGAACCTTAGGGGGCAGTGAGTTTATGTTAATTGGGGAGGAAAAACTCAGAAAAGGAGAGTGAAACGGTTGCACAACTTGAAGAATGTAAGCAATGTCACCAAATTGTACATGTAGAAACTGTCGAATTGGTGTATGTTTTGCTATGTATATTCTCAACAACAACAAAATAAATAAAATTTAGAAACCCTCCCCCAAAAAAGAATGTTCATGAGAAGTGGAGAATATGGAAATCCTTAAAAGACGGATCCATAGGAAAATATTTTGATTTTTCCAAAATGTTCGTTATATTCACTGCAGAGTAACATCTATCTTTGATTCCTTTTCAGAAGCCAAATACCTATTAAGTATCATATACATATTCTGACATTTGCTTTTCATGTTGTATGCAAAATACTTTGCAATTTCCAGCTCTTAAAATCCAACAATGTGCCTGCCAGCATAGGTTCTTTTCTGTCATATTTTAAACACAGATTTGAAGTTGTGGACCATATGTGCTGGAACTCCAACTGCCACATTCATCTGATGACACATCCAGGATTTGGATTAGTCCTCCAATTTAGATTTTGAAATTTGTTTGATCTCTGCTCTTAATGGAATTCAAACCTCCGTGTTTTATCACACAACGGATTCACAGTAATGACTCCATCAACATATTCAGGTTTATAAAAACACTTCCCGTACACAAATTTACATTTGTCCTTGAATATAACAATATTGCAATGAATACTATTTCAAGTCGGCTTGATCTTTCTCTGCTGGGTTCATGTTTTTCATCTCTCAGTTCAATTGCTTAGAATACAGCCTCAAGGAAGCAGATGGTAGGTGGGTGAATAAAGACCCAAATTGTGATTCGGAATTATTCAGCTCATCTAAGACCCAGAGATTACTCGGTAAACTGGTTCTCTGGGCAGTTTCCTTTTTCCAGAGACCCCATACCTGAATTCTCTCCAAAGGTGCTAATGAGAAAGATACTCCTGATTATCTTCGTTGTGCAGCTACATTTAAACAAAGCCCATGTTTCAGGAACTTGTCAGGGTTTTTTGTTTTTTGGAGGGGGTTTATTGTTGTTACTACACAGTGGAAATAAAAAGATAGCATTCTGCTTGCACAACTGAAACACTTTTGGAGGCTACAGGGAGGGTCAGATAAAAGTTTTAAATTCTGTTGCAAACATTACATCATTAAGTTGGATCCATAGTCCCGCATGACCTGTGGTAGCTGTTTACAGCATCAGAGACAGAGGAGCTGGATTTTCTACATGTGCGGCTGAATTAGGGAAACAGGAATATGTCACTAGATTCACGCTTTGACAGATACAAAATTGAATCATATCAAATGGCTAACATTTGACTCCTTTTGACTTTTAAAATGGAGATCTCCTGTTCTTCAACCCATATTAATAGCTAATACTTATTAAGCACTGTTCCAAGGGTTTTATACAAGGTTAATCACTTAATTCTCACACTTATACATTATGGTGAGTGCTATAGTTATTCCCACTTTGCAGATGACAGAACTGACTGAGCCACAGAGTGGTTCAGGAACGGTCCCAGGGTCACAGCCAGTAGGTGTCGGAGTAGGGGTTAGAACCCAGGCTCTTAACCCCTGGCTGCACTTATTCTGTAACTAGTCCACAGCATATAAATTAAATTAACCTTCCAGTTCTGAACAGTAAAATGCCCCAAATTTCTAATCCTTGGCTGAAATATACTGCTGAATCCAGACTCATATCTATGATTATTACCTCCTGGACATCTCAACCTGGATATCCTTCAGACTTCTACTCAACATTTCCAAAAGAAACCTAATCATCTTCCTCCACACCACCCAGTGGCCTACTCCAGAATCCTGGGTATTTTCTTGGACTCCTCTATTTCAAGTTAAATCAATTACCAGGCTCAGTAATTACTACCTCCTGAATCTCTCTCTTACCTACCTTCTTCTCTCCAACTCCACTATCAAGGTCTCTCACCTGGACAGTTATGGTAGAATCCCATCGTTCTACCTATGTCAACCTCTGGATACGTGCAAGTCCAATAATATATCAATTACAGGACCAATTTTTAAAGGTGAAAATCTTACAATGTTGTCCCTCCCCTCTATTCTCTTGCAGCACTCTTGCATATGACAGTTACCATATTGTTGCCAACTCGTCATTGATTTTCCCTGTCCCCACTAGTCTCAGGCTCCACAAAGGCAAGAAGTATTAGTTCAGTGACTTTTTGTGGCCACATGAATTTAACATAGTGCGATGATCTACACATGTGTAAAATTTAATGAGAATAATATTCCTTTCTATAATTGAGGTCTGTGTCACTTGTACGAATGCTTTCATGACAGTTTCCCAAATGATTTGCTTGTTCTTTTCTCCACTTTAATTCTATTCCAGGTCATTTGCAGGCACAGTCCTTGGCATAAAGTATCCTGAGCACCAATGGGCCCACATGGCTTGTAGATGGCCCAAAGCCTTGCTTTATCTTCTGGGAAGTCAACCTTTTATGATTTATAACACCTGCTTTATTTCTAAGTTACTATAAGTTGATAGTTTTAAGACAATTGACATAGAATCTTTATATCAGCTCCCTGTTAAAACCCATTCCCGTCGAGTCGATTCTGACTTATATCAATCCCAGTTCTTGTGAATTACTTGCTCTGGATGATTGATTTAATAAGGATTTTAAAGGGATCAGACTTTTATTTCTTCAGAATGGAGAGATTAAACAAAGTAAAATCACAATAACCTTCATGATATGTCACCAGCAGACTGAGCGTCTTGATCATAGTCACAGGGACATGTTCACAATTGTATTTGTCATCCACCTACCCCTCACTTAGTATGAATAACTCAACTTGATCATGCTGTGCCAATATGTTGTGATTTGTCATGTAAAATCTAATTTTTAATTAAATGCTGTTTCTATTTTTTCCCCTGGTGTGTTGGTTTATAACATTCCCTAAAACAGAAAATAGCATGTGTAAGCTCTCTGGTGGTACTGGTGACTCCAGTTGCTGTCCAGTTGACCCCAATTCATGGTGACCCTATGTGCGTCAGAGCAGAACTGTGCTCCACAGAGTTTTCAATAGCTGATTTTTTGGAAGTAGATCACTAGGTCTTTCTTGCAAGGCACCTCTGGGTGGACTCAAACATCTAACCTCTTGGTTAGCAGCTGAGCATGTTAACCATTTGCACCACACCGGAACTCCAGTGGTGGTGGCTGGAGAAGATTAAGAGAGACAGGAAATAGCTCTGGCTTCTTTGTGAAAAATCTTGGGGAAATGGATGGAACCAGATATTTTACCAATGGGTAGCCTGGCTCCAGAGGAAATCTGGTGGTGCAACAGCTAGGCTCTCAGCTACTAACTGAAAAATTGGCAGCTTAAACCCATCCACTGGCTCTGCAGGAGAAAGACCCAGAGATCTGCTTCTGTAAAGATTACAGTCAAGGAAACCCTACAGGATAGTTCTACTCTGTCACATGGGGTCACTATGAGTCAAAATGGACTTAAGGGCACCCAACAACAACAGCCTAGCTCCAGAGTCCCTGGGTGGCATAAGATGTTCGTGCTCGACTACTGGCTTTAAGTTTGGCAGTTCAAACCCACCCAGAGATGCCTCGGAAGACAAGCCTGGTGATCTGAAAGGTCAGCTAACAACAGCAAGCCCGGCTCCCCTAGACAAGGAGACTGAATGTGGCCCTTTCTCCTCCCTTGATGACTTAGAACCAGTCCAAGTAGGTCACATTTGCATCCTCCTTGTCCTTACCGGAGCCCTAGTGGTGCAGTGGTTAAGAGCTTGGCTGCTAACCAAAAGATGGGCAATTCAAATCCACCAGCCGCTCCTTGGAAACCCTATGGGGCAGTTCTACTCTGTCCTATAGGGTCACTAAGGGTTGGCATTAACTCAATGGCAATGGGTTTGGTTTGGTTTTTGGTGTTCTTACTGGTTGTACCATTTCTGTGTCACTCCTGATCACTGGGAAAATGTTCTGCTCCTCTTCCCACAGGCTGGGCTGCTCAGTGGCTCCTGAGTCTGTCTCCAGCTGTCTGTTGAGCACTCCATAGTCATTTCTCCTTTGTTTCGCCCATCTGACTGAGCTTAAAGGGAATGCTGTGAGGCTTGCCCTCAACCTGGGATGCAACTGGGAGAGGAGACACGGGGCCACGCATCCAAGACGTCTATCACCCTCTCTATCGCCTGTCCTGTGACCTGCTCAGAGGTGGGGAGGCAGGAAACTGGACGCTTTCTGAAGAACATCCATCCCCCATTGTTCCTCTAACTTTATTCTCACCTGTCATTTAGCAAAATTTACTGTCTCAGCATGGACTTCAAAACAGACGTGGACTAATTATAAGTTCTTCCAGATCATTTTGCCGTATGCCTCGCCCTTGGATCTTTAGTTTGAAAACTCAAGAATTTGCCTCACCTGTTGCTCGGGGTCCTTTCCCCGAGGAGAATTAAGTACTGACGCTCCTCACTGCTTATTATTGCTGAAGGGGAAAAGGGTCAGAAGGTAATTAAAGTACACAAAAAATAATGGTCATTGTATCAAAATATTTTTGCCCTACATGCAATTTCATTTTGGTTGTTTTTATTATAGTTCTAACACCTTACTGAATCATTGCTATAGTGAAAATGCAATTTTAGTTATTTAAGGCTCATAGTTTTAGTACTAATAAAACATTAAAAGGATAAATTTCAAAACAATTCGGCCCTTCCTCTCATTTTACTCTCCGAGTTACCCTGTACTTAGAATAAGTTTCCTACACGTCGTTCAGTTAATTTGTTTTATTATTTTTTACTTAATAAGTAAAAATCACTTGCAATTAGCCTACCAATGAACAAAGCTGAGCAGCTTTCTGAAAGTACATCTACATTTAAAGTGTCCTTTATTACTCATTTGCTTCAAAAGTTTAAATCTAGTCTATTATTAGTTTTTTGAGATGTAAGGACTTATCTCACTATGCTATAGAATAAAATGTCAAATAAAGAAAAGCCACAAATATTTATTTTTAGCCAGTAAAATGTTTAAGGCTTTAGATGTCTCAAAAACTATATCTGAAAAATTTAAAAAGTGGAAGTAGGAAAAAAAAAAAAAAAAGCAAAAAACAGTTTAAAAAGTACTAAATCTTTCCAGTTGCAAAAAAGAGTTTAAAAAGTACTAACCCTGAGTTCCTGCAAAATGGCGCTCTAGGCAGAAGCACTACGCCATCCCTCCACAGCAAAGATCTGAAAAACTAAGCCGAACAGAGAATACAACAATCCTGAAACCCTAAAACATCAATGAGGAGATAAAGAACTCAGCCAAGCACCAAATGGAGTGAGAAAACTGACAGAGAACGGAGAGCGAGGAGAGATTCATGCAGAGGTTCCCTACCAGCTAACGCAGCATGGACCCACCATCTCGGACTCCTATCGGAGGCCAGCAAATGGGGGTACGAGAAAGCAGCCTCATGGAGCGTCCAGCGGGAGACAAAACAGCTGGTAATTTGCAGTGTGTGCTTTCCCACCCCCCACCCCTCTTCACCCCGGCTCAGCCTCCTCTGCTTCCCATGGTGACGGTCTCTTGACCAGGAAGCCTGGCTGCTTGGATTCCACACACCCAAGCTGGAGGCTCTCTGGGTGCCATTTGTTGGCTGTTGGTGTTGCTTTTTTCCACTTCTTTTGATTTCTTCCTTACCTCTGGCCATCTCCCCCTCCTTTTGCTCGAGTGCCTCGCTCCATGCACCATCTTTGCTTCTTCCTGAGGGGCTGCAGAGCGCCAGCAATTTGTGATATACGCTTTCCCACTCTCTACCCTTCTTCACCCATACTCGGCCCCCTCCGCCTCCCGCAGACACAGTCTCTTCTCCAGAAACACCAGCCCGCACTGGCTGGCTCTCTGAGTGTCACTTGTTGGCTGCTGGTGTTGTTTTTTCTGGGTTTTTTTTCTGCTTCTTTTGATTTCTTGCTTGCCTCTCGCTGCCTCCCCCTCCTTTTGTTCGAGTGCCTGGCTCCGTGCGCCATCTTTGCTTCTTCCTGAGGGGCTGCGGAGCTTCATTTGAGTGTTGAGCTGCTTCCCGGTCTGGGCTACCGCGCTGGTGGGATCCCGGGGCTTTTATTTGTTTGTTCGTTTTGAATTGTTTGTTTGTTTGTTTTCTTTTCCTTTTCTTGAGTTGGGAGCCCTTTCCGGCCAGGCGGAGCTGCGTGGCAAGGAACTCCCCTTCAGCTTCCACAAACGTGCAGAGGGATACCTGAGGGCATTTCTTTTTCCATTGGTTTTTTTTTTTTTTTTTTTTTCTGTTTTTTTTGGGGGCCTTTCTTGTTCTTTTTTTTTTTTTAATTTGTTTTGTTTTCTTTTCCCTTTTTGTCTTTCTTCATTGCTCAGTTTCTCGTCTCTCTATATCTTCCTTCTCTTTCTGATCCCTGAATACCAGGCGTTGTATACCTCTATGCCTACTAGCCAGGCTGTACTGCAACACCTGAGAGCAACTTCCCCAGACCTCATAGCTGCACCGGTGGGATCCCTGGGAACTTTGTGGTTCTTTAACCTTTCTGATTCTTATTTATTCATTCTTTTCTTCCTCTTCCCCTTTCTGTTTCTCTCCATTTCATAGGCTCTCATCTCTCCACTCCAACGGCAAGCTCCTCTAGCATTCTTTTTTGTTTGTTTGTATGTTTTTGGCTCCTGTTCCTCTCTCTTCTCTCCCATATCCATCTTAGCTCCACACATAACAATTTCCCCGCTGCATCCTGCCTACCTGCACCATGCGCTTGACATCACACACCACCAAGCAGCATGGACATGGCCGACTGGAACCTGCCCTGCACTGATTACCGACCTGCCGTGGTGGCTGCAGTAAGTGCCACAAACAACCCGTCCCAGTAACTCCTCTTCAGCTAGACCTGCCTTGCTGTACCATACCTGAGTGACTGACCCTGCCAGTTGGAGAAGGAGGTGAAAAGTATTGAGTGCACCGACGAACAAACAACAAAGAACACACAGTCCTCCTGCTCAGACATAGTCAGACTTTTTTTTTTAAAAAAGGGACAAAACAAACAAATCTACGATCAATAAACGAGAAAAATAACTACTGAATGCCCCAAAAACAGCAGACAATAACAAAACATTTACAAAAACAGGACAGGATGGTTCCAGTAGGCGTCCAAAATAAAACACCAGATGACTCTCCTCTGGAAGAAAATGCACTAGAACTACCTCTTAGGGAATTCAAATCTTTAATACTCGGAATTCTCCAAGAACTGAGGCAAAAAGCTGACAAACATGAGGAAAAAATAGACAAATTCATGGAAAATATAGAAAAAAAATTGGAAGAATTCAGGAAGATGATGCAGGAACAAAATGCCAAAATAAATTCACAACTAGAAATTATACAAAGACAACAATCATAAATCCAAAAGATAAACAACAAGCTTATTGATGAAGTCATAGAAGGGCTGAGAAGCAGATTTGAAACAGTGGAAGACAGGATCAGTGGAATTGAAGACAAACACTTGGATACAACTCTGCTTGAGGAAAACTCAGGAAAAAGA
Source organism: Dugong dugon (assembly GCA_030035585.1). Lineage (NCBI taxonomy): Eukaryota > Metazoa > Chordata > Mammalia > Sirenia > Dugongidae > Dugong > Dugong dugon. The sequence goes on from CM057479.1 coordinate 71,253,307, forward strand.
ACAAAGAAAAATGAAGAGACCCTGAGAGTTATGTGGGACACAATTAAAAGCAAAAATTTACGAGTAATTGGAATTCCAGAATGGGGGAGAAAACAGAAAACACAGAGAGGATCATTGAGGAACTGCTGACAGAAAACTTCCCCAATATCATTAAAGATGAAAAGCTGGCCATCCAAGAAGCTCAACGAACCCCATATAGAAGAGACCCCAAAAGAACATCACCAAGGCATATCATATTCACACTCGGCAAAACCAAAGACAAACAAAGAATCCTGAGAGCAGCTCGTGAAAAACAAGAAGTCACATACAGAGGAGAAACAATAAGACTAAGCTCAGATTATTCGGCAGAAACCATGCAGGCAAGAAGGCAATGGGATGACATATATAAAATCTTGAAAGTAAAAAATCGTCAACCAAGAATAATATATCCTGCAAAACTCTCGTTCAAATTTGATGGTGAAATTAGGTCATTTCCAGATAAACAGAAATTAAGGGAATATGTAAAAGTCAAACCAAACTTGCAAGAATTATTAAAGGGAGTTTTTTAATCTGAGGACAAACAGCTTCAGCTCACAGGCAGAACCTAGGATGCAGGATCGTACGAGCCAGATACCAATCTAGGAAATGAACTCTTGAGGACTATCCAAAACCAAAAGAAATACAACAGGGAATCAGAGCAGTTAATCAATAAATGACAAAAACATCAGAACAATAAAAGAGGGAATAAACGGCATAGGTATAGAACCTTCTAATGGAGAGGAAGGCAAGGCAATACCAAGTAATGGTAGACTGCTTCAAACTTAGAAAGATAAGGGTAAAATTCATGGTAACCACAAAGAAAGTTAACAAACCAGCTCATAAAAATAAAGACAAAAAACATAAAGTCTTGGCAAAAACAAAACCTACAAAAACAAAAGAAATGAAAAAGAAAAATCCACAAACAAAAGTAACTCAGCACAAGAGAGTAAGAAGAACAAAGAAAACTTCAGCACCACAAAAAAAAACCACTACAAAATGACAGCAACAAACTCACATCTATCAATAATTACACCGAATGTAAATAGACTCAATGCACCCACAAAGAGACGGAGAGTGACTGAATGGATAAGAACACAGGATCCATCAATATGCTGTCCACAAGAGACACACCTTAGAAACAAAGATGTGAATTTATTAAATGTCAAAGGTTGGAAAAAAATATATCAAGCTAACAACTACCAAAAAAGACCAGGAGTGGCAATTCTAATCTCAGACAAAATAGACTTTAAAACGAAATCTACCATGATAGACAAAGAAGGACACTATATACTGATTAAGGGGATGATCCATCATGAAGACATAACCATAATAAACATCTATGCACCCAATGACAGGGCTCTGAAATACATAAAACAAACTCTAACAACACTGAAAACAGAAATTGACAGTTCCACAATGATAGTAGGAGACTTCAATGCACCGCTCTCAGTGAAGGACAGAACAACTAAGAAGACACTCAGCAAAGATACAGAAGACCTAAAGGGCACAATCAGCCAACTTGACCTTACAGACATACATAGAACACTCCATCCAACCGCTGCAAAGTACACGTTCTTTTCCAATGCACATGGAATGTTCTCCAGAATAGACCACATCTTAGGCCACAGAGCAATCCTCAACAAGATCCAAAACGCTGAGATAATTCTAAGTATGTTCTCTGACCACAATGCCATCAAGGTAGAAATTAACAATAGAAAGATCAAGGAAAAAAATCAGCTACATGGAAACTGAATAATACCCTGCTTACACATCAGTGGGTAATAGAAGAAATCAGAGATGGAATCAAAAAATTCCTAGAATCAAATGAGAATGAAAACACAGCATACCAAAACCTTTGGGACACAGCAAAGGCAGTCCGCTGAGGACAATTTATAAGAATAGATGCACATATCAAAAAAGAAGAAAGGGACAAAATCAAAACATTAACTACAGAACTCAAACAAATAGAAAAAGAACAGCAAAAAAAGCCCACAACCACTGGAAGAAAGGACATAGTAAAGATCAGAGCAGAAATAAATGAAATAGAGAACAGAAAAACAATAGAAAGAATCAACAAAACCAAAAGTTGGTTCTTTGAAAGAATCAACAAAATCAAGAAACCACTGGCCAGACTGACAAAAGAAAAACAGCAGAGGACACAAATAACCCAAATAAGAAATGAAATGGGGGACATTACAACAGACCCAACTGAAATAAAAAGGATTATAACAGAATATTACGAAGAACTATACTCCAACAAATTTGAAAACCTAGAGGAAACAGATAAATTTCTAGAAACATACGGCCTAACCAAACTACAACAAAGTGATGTTGAAAATCTGAAGAGACCCATAACAAGAGAAGAGATTGGAAAGGTAATAAAAAAAAAACCCAACCAAAAAAAGCCCTGGCCCAGATGGCTTCACTAGAGAATTCTACAGAACATTTTCAGAAGAGCTTGTACCAGTACTACTCAAGCTATTTCAGACCATAGAAGAGGAAGCAACACTTCCAAATTCATTCTGTGAAGTCACCATAATGCTGATACCAAACCAGGCAAAGATGTCACCAAAAAAGAAAATTACAGACCAATATCTCTCATGAATATAGATGCAAAAATTCTGAACAAAATTCTAGCCAACAAACTTCAGCATCATATCAAAAAAATAATACACCATGACCAAGTAGGATTCATACCAGGTATGCAAGGATGGTTCAACATTAGAAAATCAATCAACATAATCCACCACATAAATGAAAGGAAAGAAAAGAATCACATGATCATCTCAATTGATGCAGAAAAGGCATTTGACAAAGTCCAACACCCATTCCTGATAAAAACTCTCAATAAAACAGGTATAGAAGGGAAATTTCTCAACATAATAAAGGGCATCTATGCAAAACCAATGGCCAACATCATTCTTAATAGAGAGAGGCTGAAAACATTCCCCTTGAAAACAGGAACAAGACAAGGATGCCCTTTATCACCACTCCTATTTAACATTGTGCTGGAAGTTCTAGCTAGAGCAATAAGGCAAGAAAAAGAAATAAAGGGCATTTAAATTGGTAATGAAGAAGTTAAACTGTCCCTGTTTGCAGATGATATGATACTATACACAGAAAACCCTAAAGACTCCATGAGAAATCTACTGGAACTAATAGAAAGATTCAGCAGAGTAGGAGGTTACAAGCTAAACATTCAAAAATCAGTTGGATTCCTATACACCAATAAGGAGAACGATGAAAAGGAAATCAGGAAAACAATACCATTTTCAATAGCCCCTAAAAAGATAAAATACTTAGGAATAAATCTGACAGGGATGTAAAAGACCTATACAAAGAAAACTATAAAACACTACCGCATGAAACCCAGAGGGATCTACATAAATGGAAAAACATACCTTGCTCATGGATAGGCAGACTCAACATTGTGAAAATGACAATTCTACCCAAAGCAATTTACAAATACAATGCAATCCCGATCCAAACAGCAACAACATTCTTCAAAGAGATGGAAAAACTAATCATTAACTTTCTATGGAAAGGGAAGAAGCCCTGAATAAGTAAAGCACTACTGAAGAAGAAGAATAAAGTTGGAGGACTCACACTACCTGACTTCAGAACCTACTGTACAGCTACGGTAGTCAAAACAGCCTGGTACTGGTACAACGACAGATACATTGACCAATGGAACAGAATTGAGAACCCAGATGTAAATCCATCCACCTACACTCACCTGATCTTTGACAAGGGCCCAAAGTCCATCAAATGGGGAAAAGACAGTCTTTTTAACAAACGGTGCTGGCAAAACTGGATATCCACCTGCAAAAAAATGAAACAAGACCCATACCTCACACCATATACAAAAACTACTTCAAAATGGATCAAAGACCTGAATAGAAAGCCTAAAACTATAAAGTTCATAGAAGAAAAAATAGGACCAACACTTCAGGCCTTAATACATAGCATTAACAGGATACAAACCATAACCATCAATGCACAAAACCCAACAGATAAGCTAGATAACTGGGATCTTCTAAAAATCAAACACCTATGCTCTTCAAAAGACTTCACCAAAAGAGTCAAAAGAGAACCTACAGACTGGGAAAAAATTTTTGGACAGTACAAGTCAGACAAAGGTCTAATCTCCATAATCTACAAGAAAATCCAACACCTCTACAACAAAAAGACAAATAATCCTATTAAAAAATGGGCAAAGGAAATGAACAGACACTTCACCAAAGAAGACATTCAAATGGCCAACAGACACATGAGGAAATGCTCACGATCACTAGCCATTAGAGAAATGCAAATTAAAACCACAATGAGATACCATCTCACCCCAGCATTACTGGCACGAATCAAAAACACTGGAAATAACAAATGTTGGAGGGGCTGCGGGGAGATCGGAACTCTTATGCACTGCTGGTGGGAATGCAAAATGATACAACCATTTTGGAAAATGATATGGTGCTTCCTCAGAAAGCTAGAAATAGACATACCATTCGATCCAGCAATCCCACTGCTAGGAATATATCCTAGAGAAATAAGAGTCATCACTCGAATAGACATATGTATACCTATGTTCATGGCAGCATTGTTCACAACAGCAAAACGATGGAAACAACCTAGATGCCCATCAACAGATGAATGGATAAACAAACTATGGTACATACACACAATGGAGTACTATGCAACGAGAAAGAACAATGATGAATCTGTGAAGCATCTCATAACATGGATGAAACTGGAGGACATTATGCTGAGTGAAATAAGTCAATCACAAAAGGACAAATATTGTACGAGACCTCTACTATAAAAACCCATGAAAAAGTTCACACACAAAATGTAACAATCTTTGTTGGTTACCAGGGATGGGAGGGGTGGGGGGGAAATACTAAATAGGCAATAGATAAGTGGTATCTTGGGTGAAGGGTGAGACAGTACACAATACAGGGGAAACCAGCACAACTTGTACAAGGAAAGGTCATGGAAGCTCCATAGACACATCGAAACTCCCTGAGGGACTGAATTGCTTGGTGGACGGCTGTGGAGACCATGGTCTGGGGGAACATCTAGCTCAATTGGCATGACACAGCTTATAAAGACAATGGTCTGCATTCTACCTTGGTGAGTAGTGTCTGGGGTCTTAAAAGCCTGTGAGTGGCCATCTAAGATACTCCACTGGTCTCATCCCTTCGGGAGCAAGGGAGAATGAAGAGAACATGATACAAGGGAAAGATTAGTCCAAAGGACTAATGGACCACAGCTACCAAGGCCTCCACCGGACTGATTCCAGTACAGCTAGATGGTGCCCGGCTACCACCACTGACTGCTCTGACCAGGATCACAACAGAGGGTTCTGGACAGAGCTGGAGAAGGATGTAGAGCATAATTCTAACTCACACACACACACAAAAAAACAGATTTACTGGCCTAAAGGAGACTGGAGAAACCTCGAGAGTATGGCCCCCAGACACCCTTTTAGCTCAGTGGTGAAGCTACCTCCGAGGTTCACTGCAGCCTGGGAGTGGACAGCCCTGTAAAACCAAATGGGACTAACGAGGTACAGGAGTCCAGTGACAAGGGCCATAAGGCAGAAGGGGACAAGGAAGCTGGTGATAGGGAACCCAAGGTTGAGTAAGGATACTGTTGATGTGTTGTGAGTTTGTTAACCATTGTCATAGGGCAACATTTGTAGTAACTGTTAAATGAGAAACTAGTTTGTTCTGTAAGCCTTCATCTTAAGTGAGAATAACAGCACAACTGGAAGAGCGTAGTCAATGTCACTGAACTGTGCATGTAGAAATTTTTGAAATGGTGCATCTTTGGCTATGTGTATTTTCACCAACACAAAAAAGGTTGAGACGTTAGAGGGTTAATATGTTGTGGGTTGTTAACCAATGTCATTAAACAATATGTGTACCACTGTTTCATGAGGAACTATTTGTTCTGTAAGCCTTCACCTGAAGTACAATAAAATATATATATATATATATAAAAAGGTTAATAAACATATGAAAAAAATAAAAGTACTAAACATTTTCAGCTGGTTTCTGAAATTAGCCACCCAGAACGTTTGGCATAATTTTATTACTCTCAGTTCTAGCAGTGATTCCTGAAAAGCAAATTATTTGTAAACTGCTGATAATAGTACTTCAGAGGATTATTGCAAGGATTAATTGAGATAGAACAGACCCTGACACATGATAAACTGTCAGTAAACCCCTAGTAATATGTGCCTGGGGCATCCCCTAAAACTGTCCCTGATACCGTGCAGAAAGTGAGATCTTTGAGACTGATGATGTCCATGGGGGGCTTGGTGACAGAGATCACAGAACACATAGCTTTCATGGGAAGGAGTGGGGTTCGGGGAGCACAGGCAGAGAAAGGACGGTGTTGAGAAGATGAACAGGACGGGGAAATGCAGAAGGTTGTGACCCCAGGGAGGTAAGTGAGAGCCTGCGGGACTGACGGAGCGACGACATGCAAAACAGGATGACGCGTCCGGAAAGTGGGGAGCACAAGTGAGACGTGATGCCATGTGTTGTGGACTGACTTGTTTCCCCCTAGAATATGTGTTGGGATCCTAGCCCCTGTACCTGTGGAGGAGCCCTGCTGGCGCAGTGGTTAAGAGCTGCGTCTGTGAATCAAAAAGTCTGCAGTACAAATCCACCAGCCACTCCTTGGAAACTCGGTGGCGCAGTTCTACTCTGTCCTATAGGGTTGCTATGAGTCGGAATCGACTTGACAGCAACGGGTTTGATTTTGGTTTGGATACCTGTGGATGTAATCCTGTTTGGGAATAGGATTTTCTTTGTTATGTTAATGAGGCCGTATCCGTGTAGGATGTGTCCTAAACCTTATCACTGCTGAGTAATAAAGAGCAGCAGAGACACCGAGAGAGCACACATGAGCAAGGTATTTGCCTCTTGGAGATTGTCAAGGGTACAAGGAATGACAGGGCTACAGAAGCTGGCAGAGACAAGGCTCTTTCCCCAGAGCTGATAGAGAGAGCTTTCCCCTACAGCTGCTACCCTGAATTCAGACTTGTAGTCTCCTGATCTGTGAGAAAATAAATGTCTGTTCTTTAAAGCCCCCTACTGTGGCATTCTGTTACATCAGCACTAAATAACTAAGACAGCATACAAAGAGAAAGGATAAAGGGAAAGGAAAGTAAACATTGCAAGGAGGGCAATAAAATCCTAGTGATAAGACTGTAAGACATGGAATAAATGCCCAGCTTCTAACAAGCTCTCAGAAAAGAGGGTAGGAGGGAGTAAAAACAGCAGCAGATCCGGAGAGGACCCAGACACTGACGAGAAAACGCCTCGCCGTTGAAATTCACTAAGGATTAGTGTTGAAATTAAACTGGGTAACACACTGATTTTTAACATTAATGCGTATTACATAATCATAGCGTCTGATTATTCTTGAGCACACATTTATCTCTCTTATTAAAAGTTTCGGCTAAGAATTCTGAGAAGTGGTTATATTTTAAAGTAAAACCATCTGGTAGCTGGCAAAATAGGGAAAAAATGAATCCAGTGAGGTTAATGTTTTTCATTTCCGAACTAATTAGAATAAAAGTTGAGGAGAGGGAGAGATTTTCAGAATTGAAATAATGAATAGCAACAGTCTCTTAAGCATACTAAAATGTTTAGTGTCATGGATTGAATTGTGTTCCCCCAGTATATGTGTGTCAGCTTGGCTCGGCCATGACTCCCAGTATTGTGTGATTGTCCACCATTTTGCCATCTGATGTGATTTTCCTATCTGTTGTAAATCTTGTCTCTATGATGTTGATGAAATGTGATAAGTGGTAGTTATGTTAATGAGGCAGGACTCAATCTACAAGATTGGTTGTGTCTTGAGCCAATCTCTTTTGAGATATAAAAGAGAGAAGCAAGCAGAGAGACAGGGGCCTCATACCACCAAGAAAGCAGCGCCAGGAGCAGAGTATGTCCTTTAGACCCGGAGTTCCCACACCGAGAAGCTCCTCGCCCAGTGGAAGATTGATAACAAGGACCTTTCCCCAGAGCTGACAGAAAGAGAGAGACTTCCCCTGGAGATGATGCCCTGACTTTGGACTTGTAGCTTACTAGACTGTGACGGAATAAATTTGTCTTTGTTAAAGCCAATCACTGTGGTATTTCTGTTATAGCAGCACTAGATAACCAAGACATTTAGCTATGGAATTTTTAATATTTCGTAAATTATTTGAGAAAGATTTATCATTATCATGATTATGTTAAATCTTCCAAGTCATTTTATAAATGATCAAATGTGCTAGATTATGAAGTCATTATCATGGGGTCATTAGTACATTTACGACCACAATCTTTTTGGTGACTAACAGTGGGGGGCTTCATCAGTCATGGTCCTTGAGCTATGTATCCAAGAAGCACGTGAAGAATGATGAGTTTAAGACATTCCCATCCACACACGATAATATATCCTTGTTCGAATTCTCTGCCTTCCTCTTTTCACAAATCTCCTGTTCACTTTCTTTAAAAAACCAAAAAAAAATTAAACCTGTTACCACTGAGTCGATTCTGACTCATAGTCGAAGAGACCCTGTAGGACAGACTAGAACTGCCCCATAGGGTTTCCAGGGAGCAGTTGGTGGATTCAAACTGCCAACCTTTTTTGATTAGCAGCCATAGCTCTTAACCACAGCACCACCAGGGCTCCCACTTTCTTTAAGAAATTGAAAAAGGGTATGATTCTAAACTTTTTCCCCCCGATATCATCACTCTATGCTTACTTCTTTCCTTTCCAAACCAGTACATCGAAGAGAAAAAATGGTGATTGTAGTAGAAAAATCAGCCTGCCATGTTTACACATATTTTTGAAATTTAAAGAAAGAGCTTAATTTAAGTTCAACTTAAATTAGTTCCAAATATGTAGGTTCAACTTAAAATAGCTTAATAAGGTTCAACTTCAATTGTTTACTTTTCTTGCATTCTTATTAGCACTTCTTACAAGTGTAATTGATTGTGATTGATTGTTTGACAACCTTTTATTTACTCTTTGGCTTTTCTAGCAGAGTGGGAGCCCCGTGAGGGCAGGTTCTGTATTACTTATTATTATATCCCTGGCATCTACCATACTTCCTAGCACATAGTAGACATTCAGAGGTTGATAAATATATTGTAAATTTATGTGGAAAGCAAGTTTCCTTAGATACCCATAAATCATTCATTCAACCTTGGAATAAAAGGCACTGGTCTAGCAGTGGACCTATAGCTGTGCACAGAGAAAAATTCTTGCCCTCAGATAGCTTACATTCTAGTAGGGGATTGTTGTCGTTGGGTGCTCTTGAGTTGGTCCTGACTCATAGCAACTCTATGTACAACAAAATGAAACACTGCCCGGTCCTGCACCATCCTCTCAATCGTTGCTATGCTTGAGACTATTGTTGCAACCACTGTGTCAATGCATCTCATCGAGGGTCTTCCTCTTTTTCTCTGACCCTCTACTTTACCAAGCATGATGTCCTTCCCCAGGGATTGATCCCTCCTGATAACATGTCCAAAGTATGTGAGACCTAGTCTTGCCATCTTTGCTTCTAACAAGCATTCTGGTTGTACAGACAATAAACAATTACACAGGCAAGGATAAGACATAATTTCAGGTACTATAAAGTGTTATGAAGAAAAAAGTGGAGTATGGACCAAGAAGAATGATGGGGGAATGATGGGGCAGGGCACCTGTTTTAACAGAGTTGGTGTGTAAAGGCAAGCAAGAGATGAGGGTGGAGATGTCATAAGGAAGTAGCTCACGAAGGCCTTAGAAGGCTTGGCGAGGATTTTATTCTAAAGGTTGACGGCAGAGGAATGAAACAGTGTGATCCACATTTTAAAAGAATCACCTTGGCTGCTGTAGTGGACCAAGAACAGCAGCAGGAGACTGGTCATGGCTTTGTGGCAATCTGGAAGAGGAAAGGACGGGAAGTGGTCAGGTTTGAGCTATATTTTGTAGGTAGAGAGGATAGTTTTTGATGATGGCATCTGAATGGTGGAGCATTAGTTCAGCACCTGAAGTTTTGCAATGAGCATTAGTTCTCATAATACAAGGCTTTGTGACTAGAGGACACAGCTCCCATCTCTCCCACATAAAGCCAGTCTGCTTGGTCAATCTCCTACATGCTGCCACGTTCAGACAAATGTAATTTAATGTTGAGTTCTCTCGGAAAGTACCCGAGACTTTCATTCATCTCATGCAACCAACCCTCTCAAAGTCCCCTTTCACCATATCCTTTTCCTTTACTTCTTATGAGGCCCAACAGCTGCCCCACATTCTTCCTCAACTCCCCTTGAGATCAACCAGTACTAGCACATCTCTCTCTCTTCCTCGGCTCTTGCCAGTTGAGAGAATTCTCTCTCTCTCTTTTTTCTCTGTCTCTCTCACTCTGTGTCTGTCTTGAGATGATCCTAGCCTTTCCAAAACCCATTGCCATCGAGTCGATTCTGATTCATAGGATTGCTGAGTCTATGAATAGCCTCTAAGGTGGCTCTAAATTCTTGAATGTCTCCTCTCTGCCCACCACCGCGTTCAACACAACGGAAGCCAGGTGGGGCAACCACTACAGCAGCAAGGCCACCTTAGCCTCAAAGCTCAGGACACGAGGAGAGGCTTGGAGACTCCTACATTCATACATGCTGCCACTTTTATAGGCCAAGAGCCAGAAAGCACAGGTCTAAAAGACCTGGAACTCAGTTTAACTAGAAATGTCAATAGGTTATTCTGAGGGATGAAAAAGTAATCACCATGCTCCTTGTTGACCCAAAATTGAAATACTTGTATTCATAAATAATTGTCTTGCAAATCAAAGGAACACCCTTATGACATAAAATATATCATGCATTATTCAGGTATGACAATGTTTAAACTTTCAATTTAGGAATAATTATTTTGAAATCAATATTTTTTGGGAACCTTAACTCATCCTTACCTTGATGATCCTACTTATAGATTTTTATTATCTTTTTAGGTTGTGGGCTTTTCTAAATTTATTTTTCATTCTCTCAACCACTATAGAATGTGATTATTATGTTCAGTTAATTTGTATTTAAAAAATAATTCTTTCTTTATGAAACTATGGACAGCCGTACTTTAGTAAGCTACATATATTTAACAACACAGAGAGCAAAATAACTGGTAAGATTTATCTTCTGAATGTTTTAATGATCCATGTAATTATAATTTTTATTTCCCATAATATACTCAACATTGCTTACAGAACATTAAATATGGTAGTATAATTGTGCATTTTAAGACTCTTATTTTGAAAAAAATAAAAAAAGAGAAATTATCTGAATCAGGTCTTTGTTTCTACTTATGTTTTGCAATTTTCTTTGACGATCAATGATGTAATCTCTTATTCTAAGCTTGCTAAATACCATTCTATATATATACATGTATGAGAAAGGTCGTTTTAGAAACAAATAAAGCAAACACAAAATAAACTTTAAAAAATAACGTTTTTCTGTTAATCATAATGATAGTTTATTATAAAATAAATGGGAAATATAGGAAGCATATAAAAATAAAGACAAAAATCATCCAGAATACCACCATAAAGATAACGATGTTCATTTTGATGTATTTTCTTTCAGTCTTTTCTGTGTGCTGCTGTAACGATATAAATCGCTGAACATTAATAAATTAGCTTGAAATTTTATGTGTAGTTTCGTATCTTGCTTTTCATCTGATCGACGCCTTTGAATTACGGTGTTGGCAGAGAATACCGAATACACCACGGACCACCAAAAGAATGAACAGATCCGTCTTGGAAGAAGGACAACCAGAATGCTCTTTAGACGCAAGGATTGCGAGACTTCATCCCACATACTTTGGACATGTTCTCAGGAGGGATCAGTCCCTGGAGAAGGACATCATGCTTGGTAATGTAGAGGGTCAGTGAAAAAGAGGAAGACTCTCAATCATATGGGTTGACACAGTGGCTGCAACAACGGGTTCAAGCATAACAACAATTGTGAGGATGGCACAGGACCAGGCAGTGTTTCGTTCTGTTGTACATAGGGTCACTATGAGTCGGAACCAACTCAACGGCACCTAACAACAACAGCATTATGCCATTGGAGCCCTAGTGGTACAGTGGTAAAGAGCTCGGCTGCTAACCACAAAGGTCAGCAGTTCGAATCCACCAGCTGCTCCTTCGACACTCTATGGGGACAGTTCTACTCTGTCATATAGGGTTGCTATGAGTTGGAATCGACTCAACGGCAATGAGTTTGGGTTTGGGTTTGGTTATTATGTCATTAGTATTTTACTATGTCAGTAAAATTTGTTTGAAAAGAGAATCACTTCAGATAGTGGTAAGGGCTCTAAAGGATGCAAAGCAGGATAATGTGCTCCCAAGCAATTCAAGGGAGGGTGGTGGATTGAGTTAGACTGAAGGGGCAGGACAGCTTCACCTAGGAGGTAGTATTTGAGCTGAGAACTAAAAGTACAAAGAAGAGCTAGCCAGACAGCAGGAACAGCAAGCCCAAAGACCTGGAATGAGCCAGACAGCAGGAACAGCAAGCCCAAAGACCTGGAATGAGGAGCAAGGCTAAACTATTTACAGAGTAGGAGAAAAGAGGCAAAGGTGGGTGGAGAACAGAGGTCCATAGTAGGAGATGAAGACTGGAGGTAGGCACAGAACAGAACCTACTGGAAAATTGCTGTCCTGAAAGGTTGTACCTGTACCTGCTTATTCTCCCCACACCAAGGTACAATAGTGTCCTTGCCCTTGTTAAAAGGTGTAGGTGTGGTTAAGTGGAAATAAACTGAAAACCTCACGGGGGGAGGTAGAGAGCAGGGTGTGCTGGGCTGATTGTGAGGAAAGACGGACAAAGACGTGGCATCAAGGATAGGACGTGTGGGCTTTAAGCCAGGTTGTGTTTTGGTATCACTGCCCTAGGGTATCAGGCAGGGACAAGGAATTCTCTCCAGCATTCTTGGGCTTTTTATATGACAAAACTTAAATCAATCTCAAGTCAAGCAGAACTCCACGGACCATTGGAATTGTACCAGGCAGCAGTGTTTTACTCATCTGGAGCATTCCAGAAGAAGATAATTGCAATTGAGCAATTTCATTTACTGGATGGTGGTTTTTCTCGTGGATTTTTCCCAGGCTGAGATGTAACGTGTCTCACTTTGTTTCTGGTGTCTTTCACTGAACAAACGTTTTAAGCTACATCGTTCAGTTAACACTGTCTTCCATTATGAACCTACTTTTGTGTCTATTTAGGAAATGCTTTGCATAGTAGTTTGGAGAGAGGTGGGGCATTCCAGATACAAAGCTGAGCAAGTGGAGGACAGCAAGTACACTGGCTTGACTTTAAGAAGAGAAGGGGCCTCAGGGGTCATTTTGTCCATTTTTTTCCACACCAGACATAGAAAATGGTAGAATTTTTTTTTGTTTGTTTCTTTTTCTTTTTTTTGGTGCTCTAGGTGAAAGTTTACAGCTCAAATTAATTTCTCATTCAAAAATTTATACACATATTACTTTGTGACATTGGTTGCAATGCCCAAAATGTGACAGCGCACCCCCCCCTTTCCATCTCGGGTCCCCTGTGTCCATTCATCCTCTTCCTGTTCCTGTTTCTTCCTGCCTTCTTGTCCTGCTTTTTGACAGGAGCTGCCCATTTGGTCTCGTGTATTTGATTAAACTAACAGACACGCTCCTCACGTGTATTAATTTTTTGTTTTATAGGCCTATCTAATCTTCGTCTGGAAAGTGGACTTCGGGAATGGTTTCAGTTCTGGATTAGCAGAGTGTAGCGAGGCCGTAGTTTTGGGGGTTCCTCCAGACTCTGTCAGACCAGTAAGTCTGGTCTTTTTCCATGAATTTGAATTCTGTTCTACATTGTTCTTCTGCACTGTCCAGGACTCTCTGTTGTATTCCCTGGAAAATGGTAGTATTTTAGGCACTTTGGGATAAATGAGAGTCCTGGTGGCACAGTGGTTAAGAGCTCAGCTGCTAACCAAAAGGTTGGCAGTTTGAATCCACCAGCCACTCCTCGGAAACCCTATGGGGCAGTGTTACCTGGTCCTACAGGGTTGCTATGAGTTGAGATTGACTCAACGGCAACGGGTTTTCGGTTTGGTTTTGAGATAGGTGGCAAGGCCTGCTCAACAGTAAAGGAGATGGCTCCTGAGCTCAGCTGCCCCAAGCCCCACCAGCCACCTTAGACTGAAGGAATACATATTGAGGCATACCTGTAACCACTTGAGATGCTGTAGTGTGCCAAGACCTACAAGTTGGCAAGCTTCTGCATTTTGCCATCATAGGACAACCAAGCACTAGACTATCCTTGGCTGACCTTTGCTGAATTTAAATAGTCCCAGAGCACATTTTCCGCAGCCTCACCACTGCAAGAGCCAACAAACTCCTTCCAAGAAACGCTTCCTCCTGTCTCTCCTTATTTCTTATATCCCATTTTATGCCCATCCTATTTCTGAGGTTATTGCTTTATCTGATGTAAAGGCAGGCGTGGTTTCTCCCCCAGACCACTGCTGTCAGGTGAGATTTCTTGCTAAATGATAGGCTCTCTCAATTGTTCTTTCCAGAAATATTTCTCACTATCAGGTTACGACATTAACTTCAAGCTGAAATGTGAAGAGAACATAGATTACATTGGCAAATCAATTGAAACACTATTTATTCTGCAACTTCCATATTTTGGGGTCTTTTCTCATATTGTTCTTGGTGAGATCTTCACACAATGTTGTGTCTGATCTGGAGTAAGCAAAAGGGAAAATAATTTTATAAAGCTAATTATAAAGTGAAAAAAATGGCGGTCAAGGCTGATATGATTTAAAACAGTTGCATTGGTTAATGTTTGGCTAACTCACCAGTAAAGTTACTGTCTCATACTTCCCTTTCAGCAGAATAAGGAGGAAAAAATAACATTACTTCCTCACATATCAAAAGATACATCACAACTACAGACAAGTAGATAGGAAAGGATTTGAAAGAATGAGGCCAGTTAGGGACTCGCTCACTGACAGAGCAATCGGAGTTCATCAATTCCAAATCAGCATCCATCATTCCCACGTATTCTTATGGGCACCCAGTCAGCCAGAATGGAATGGAATGGAATGGAAACGTTACTCAAGATTCATCAGAGTTTAGCTACAGTGACAAGTGCATTTCTCAAATAAAAACACACGTGTTAACGAGAAAACAAACCAGCCTCTCTAGATCTGTGTAAATCATCACTACACTGTAAATAGTGACTCCCTGCAATAGATAATTTTGGATTTTGATTGCCATCCAATTTCCATAATCTTATACACGTGATTCCAATATTTTACATTGGTATACTTGCCAGTTAAAACCATCCCTTCCACACACAACACAACATTTGGCCAAAATAATATTCTGTAGGGAATATACGAGAAAAAGTATACTTGTATAATGCGAAAGATATTAAATTCTGGTTTTTTTTTTTAGTAAAGGACTGGATTTTATGTGTTAAGGGATATTTTAACTTGGGGATTGGTTTATTACTTTTATATGTCTATTACATAGATAATAAACCAAAGATTTTAAATACACCCAAGCTGCCATCCCTCCTCCCCGCTCCAAAACAGCCAGCTTTGTGGCCATGTGATCTTTTTTTTTTTTTTTTTAATCAGATCCATCTGCAATTTAAACTATCAGCAGAATGTCAGGAAATTCAGTTCCCCCAGTTGTCCTCCTGGTAGATGAATGACATTCGACCATTTCAGATGAAAGCTTTAGTGCAATGCTCTTTAGAGTGGGGTAAAGGGAATACAGCATCAGCTTTAGCTGGGAACTTGTTAGAACTGCAGAGCCCACGTGGCACAAGGGAGTCCTGGTGGTGTAGTGGTTAAGAGCTTAGGCTGTTAACCAAAAGGTCAGCAGTGCTTGGAAACCCTAAAGGGCCGTTCTACTCTGCCCTATAGGGTTGGAATCAACTTGATGGCAACAAGTTTGGTTTTGGTGGCACAACTGTTAAGCTCTGAGCTGTGTCGTGGCTTCATTGCCTTGTTCATTATTCACTGACGATTTCGACTCGACAGCAACAGCTTTGATTGTTTTTGGTTTATCCCTGTGCTTATTGTTTAGGTTTATTCCTTTCAGTTTAGTTACTATTTAGTTTCCATTTATTGTTTTACTTTCCACTGAGAAAAAACACATGAAAAGTATGTCATTAAAAGGAATGCTAATGTAAAACCAGGCTTTATCAATTCAAATACTTACACAGTTCCGATAATTCAGTCTTTGCATAGTTAAGAGTTAATTGTATTATACAACTTGGTTTTCACTTTTCAAGGTTCTAGTTCCTACCTGGGAGTCCCTGGTTGGTGCAAATGGTTAAGTGTTGGAATACTAACCAAAAGGTCGGTGGTTCAAACCCACCCAGAGTTGCCTCGGAAGTAAGGCCTGGTGATCTGCTTCCAAAAAGTCACAGCCTTGAAAACGCTATGGAGCAGTTCTACCCTGCACACATGGGGTCACCATAAGTCAGAATCATCTTGATGGTAACTAACAACAAGTGACTGCCTAAAACTTCGAGGAATTTTGGCAGGAAACTGTATACGTGGAAGTGGAGTGGGGAGAAGAGTTGACCTATTACTTCCAAAATGTAGAGGGGATGTCCCTTACTCCCACCTCATCTCAAACCCTGCCAACATCATGATTGAAAGTTGAAATTAAAAAAAAAAAGGACAAAGCAAAAACTGGCAATATCTCTCTGTGTATAGAAGAAGGATAAATTGCAGTATGTTCACATAGTGGAACACTTCAGACCAGGGAAGATGCAGGAAATAGAGACACACGCATCAACATTTATGAATTTCACAAACCTAATATTAGGTAATAAAGCAGACCAGAGCAGAATACACAGGACATCATTCCATTTCTACGAAATTAAAAATAGGCAAAATAAACAATACATGCTTTGGGGATTCATAGATACATGTTTATTTATACATACATATATGTATGTTAGGTAAAAAGTATAATGAAAATGGAAATAATAAATTCAAAATTCAGGATAATAGTTAATTCTGGGGCAGAAAGACACACATTCAAGGGAGGACATAAAGGAGAATACCCTGATATTGATAATGTTCCCTTTCTTAAGCTGGGTGGCATACATTGGATAGATACACACACATATACAAACACACACATACACAAACACACACACATACACAAACACACACACATACATATACTTACAAGAATATGTAATTTTACATATATAAAACGCTAAATTCTTAAATAAATAAACCTTTAACAAACACTGTTCTTAGCACCTTAAATACATAAGCTAATTTAATCATCAAAACAATTCCATGAGAGAGAGATTACTATTGTTCTTAGCCTGAAGTTGACTCCCGGCCAAAGCCCTGTGTGTGATCTTTCAGGCACTGCCCTGGACAGTTCATCACGAGGCTTTATCTAGCAGGCCTCATGGGGAAAGCTGCTGTCCCACACCAGAGTGACTGCACAGCCAGTGCACTGCAGTGAAGGGAGTTACTCCCAAGGACTCAGGTCCCTCCAGCAGGCCATGCTCTTGTGCAGATGTGCATTCCCAGCTAGGCACCTGGAGAGGGTCAGTGAAAAAGACGAAGACCCTCAACAAGATGGATATTGACACAGTGGCTGCAACAATGGGCTCAAGTACAACAACGTTTGTGAGGATGGCGCAGGACCAGGCAGTGTCTCCTTCTGTTGTACATGGGGTCACTATGAGTCGGAGCCCACTCTGTGGCACCTAACAATAGCAGCTGCCTAGGCACCTACATTTAGAGGCCCCCTTATCAAGGGGCTATCAGCTGAGACCCCTCAGGTAACTCTGCTGGGACTGCCTTAGTTGGGGGCCCTGAAAATCCCTCTTCTCCACTCTGACTCACTACTCAGCTCCCTCCCCTGGCCGCCTAGGGTCCATGACACAGCAGCAGCCTTTTGTGCGGGCTCATTTCGCTGTGAGATGACCCCCACATGTGTGCTTACCCACCTGCCCTTGCCCGGCACTGTCCATAGGGAAAAATAAGGATCACCGGGGGAACCGGTGCTTTGTCCTGTTCAGCCTCTTGCTTATGCTATCAAAGTGATTAAAGGCTTGATTATTACCCTCATTTTGGCTTTTCATCTTAATCTACCACTCTGATACGCAGCAGCTCAGCCACCTCCAGCTCAGCTCAGCCCTTGACATGCCCCTTATCTATGAGCTAAGTTAGTCATGAAAACATTTCCATGAGGTACTACCATCACCTCATTTTAGAGATAATGGAAGTAAGGCACAGAAATTAAACGCATGTCCTAGGTCACACAGCTAGTAGAGGAGTTGCACACCCATTGAGTTAAACTGTCTCTATGTATAAGGTGTGTTTTTACTCCCAGAATGACAGTTACAGGAGTTCAGGGAGCAATGAATTTCTTTATACGGCGTTTCTGGCCCTGTAATTCTCCCAAAATGATTGGTCGGGCGCAATCTTGCAACTGACTGGTCGGTTTACTAGCCACATAAGCAGGTTGCAAGTGATTGGTCAGTTTACCACTCACTCTATAGCTGGCCGTTACCAGGATTGGCTGGGAGGGTCCTGCCAGCCTGACCTTTACCTGGATTGGTTAGGGAGGTTGCCTTGTAATTAACAAGGAGTTTATAGGTTACCCTATAAAAACCCTAGAATAGGAACCTCAGATGAGGCTTCCTGGTCAATGACAGTCTGGAAAGGCGAGTGCCCTTCGGATGCGAGGCCCTGCACTGTGACCCTCTCAGTCCTAGTAAACCTGCACGGGCGATGCAGGCAGTGGCTGTGGTGGCGCCAGAGGTGGATACAAGGAATGGACGCAGATGACGGCAGCAGGGTGTAAAGACAGAATCCCAGTCCAGAGCTGAGAGGAGTGATCAATAGCCGAGCAAGCCAAGTGATGTGATCGAGTTTCCTGTTTGAAAATTTCCTGTTGGGTGAGAAATGAATATTGGTTTTCGGGCTGCGTAGGCAGGTTTCCTTTGAGACGTGAACGGGGTCTCCTTTTAGACACTGAGGACCTTTGCCAAAACCCCTCCCGAACCTTGCCCTTTGCTTATCTTCATTTCTATTTTCTATGTTATTAAAGTTATGTTGTTTCAATGAGTTCTCTGTGACAATTCCAATGAATTATGAAACCCAATAGAAAGAGTGCCATGGGGGGAGCCGCTGGTGTCAGAAATGGTGAAGTTGGAAAACGGGGGTACGTTTGACCTTTGCCTCACAGGAACCAGCTTGGTGCTGATTCATACATTCAGAATTATTATTACAGAGTAATTACATAGATTTACAAAATAGATATGAAAGAATATTCATTGCTCTATTGCTTATAAAAGAGAAAAAGTGGAAATGATCTAAATAGGAACCTTTAATTAGCTGAGCAAATGATACCTTTTAATCAAAGTATACTATCCATCTATTTAAAGTTGCAGCTATATAATCATCAAGATGCAAAGATATCCTTGATACATTAAATTTAAAAAAGTCTGAAAATGTTATATATATTGTATGATCTTATTTTGAAAAATAAAGATCACAGTGATATCTCTAGCTACATAGGTAACTGAAGCAATCAGAAGAAAGCTGCTTCTCTTGCCAGCACTCCCACGTGGAGATCTATGCCTGCACCTCTTTATTTTTGTTCTCCCTGTTACCTGAGAAAAAGCACCAGTGCTTGTCTAAAGCCAAAGCTTCTGTATGCGCACTGGGCTCATCCTTCTCACCTACTTAACGATACTGTCTGGCCAGAAGTCTGCCTCTGTGACAGATTAGGGTTTTTGAGGGTCAAGAATATGACTCATCAATTTGTGTCCCCAGGAATTTGTACTGTTTAATTAAAAGAGACACTCAGCAAGTGTTTGTTAAATAAATTAATGATTGAATGACTACCTAGTCCCTAAAGCATTATTGGATTTTGTTCAAGACCTTTGCTATAGCTGGAAGATGAGGGGGAAAACAAAACAAAAAAACTTTCATCTCTTTCCTCCTATAACTCATTGGCTCAAGAATCAGGCTCATGGTTTCAGTGTTACAGTTGAGCAGTATTGTGGGTTAAACAGATTTTCATGGAGTGTCTGGGAATCTATCATTTATAAAATTGTTTCTTTGGAAAAACAGATTATAAGCTTAAAACAACTGACTTACAAACCCTTTGTTTTAATTATCCTGTCATTAAAGTGCTTATAAAATTATGCTTAAGACACATAAGCATTATGAGAGACAGAGAGAGAAAGACAGAAAAGTGGTTGCAGCAATGGTGACAGACACATGATCCAGCATGGTCTAGACTGGTACACTTCGAAGCAGAAGAGGGGCTAGACAATATTTTAAATAAGACATATAAGTACATGTGACATTTCGGTAGCATGGTATATTAGAGTTGGTAAAAAGAGCGTATGGAGAAGCTTCTAGCTAAAAAGAGAAAAAATAAATGTATTTTAGTGTAAAACATGATTTGAATAAAAGAACCTCTCAAGTTTGGAAAACACCCAAAACCAAACCGGTTGCCATCGAGTTGACTCTGACTCATAGCGACCCTATAGGACAGAGTAGAACTGCCCCATAGGGTTCCCAAGGAGCGGCTGGTGGATTTGAACTGCCAACGTTTTGGTTAGCAGCTGAGCTCTTAACCACAAGTTTGGAAAAGTTGATGTGAACTCATAAATTGTAAAATAATTACCACCTCTAACTTTGTTACTAACATGGACTAGCCTTGCTGTCTAGTCTAGCATCGGCCCTCACTTGGAACTCACCCTTAGTGTCCTGGTGCTGACCTCTAATGCTATTCTTCACTAAAAAGAATCCACGATCCTTGGAGAGAAGCTTCTTCCATGACTTCATGCAGTAAAAATCAGGAAAGTTCCAGGACATTTTTCTGCCATAAAGTGATTAAAAAGAAGAAAAAAACAAACCTGTTGCCATCAACTCTGTCTCACAGCGAACCTACAGGACAGAGTAGAACTGCCCCATAGGGTTTCCAAGGAGCACCTGGTGGATTTGAACTGCAGACCTTTTGGTTAGCAGCCGTAGCTCTTAACCATTAAGCCACCAGGGTTTCCATAAAGCAATAAAGGGGTCGTATTAAAGGGACCCTCATTGGCCACGTTGTAATTATTTGGACATTAATTCTGCTCAACCATGGCAAGGTCTAGTTGTTATTGCTGTTAGGTGCCATGCAGTCGGTTCTGACTCACAGGAACCCTAGGTACCTAAGAACGAAACAAAGACTAAGAGATATGTTAGAGAAAAGGCAGACGTAAGTTTCTCAATATATGTAAAGAAACACCAAGCTGCAAATCCCTTTAGGCCAAAATCTTGCAAAAGATAAGTAAAAATATTGTGATACAGGTCGGTGGTAAGGAATCTCCTCAACTCATATAATGAAATAAAATCTGTGAAGCATGTTATGGTTCAAAGAATGATTCTTATTTCTAAAAGAAGATCCCACTCAATAAATTCCTGCTGAGGTCAGATAATCCTGGAAGACTGCCCAAGAATCTCCTGTCCCAGTCACTAATTTATAAAGGATAACTGAATCACGATGGTCCTGAGCCTTCAACTAAAGTAGTTGCGGGCCTGCCAAGATAGTAACTCCATCTATGCCCCGGCCCCACTTGTTTTTAATAAAGTGATTTTCAACCACTAGGAAGTGTGAAAATAAGTGAATAAAGGAAAAAAAAAACTTGATAGTATGAATATGTGTGTGTGGGGAGGGTGCATTGTTGTTAGGTGCCATTGAGTCAGGTCTGACTCATAGTGACCCTGTGTACGACAGAACAAAACACTGCCCTGTCCTGCGCCATCCTCACAGTCTTTGCTATGCTTACGCCCATTGCTGCAGCCACTGTGTCCATCCATCTTGCTGAGGGTCTTCCTCTTTTTCGCCCACCCTCCGCTTAACCAAGCACGATGTTCTTCTCCAGGGACTGGTCCCTCCTCATAACATGTCCAAAGTACATGAGATGAAGTCTCTCCATCCTTGCTCCTAAGGAGCACTCTGGCTGTACTTCTTCCAAGACAGACTTGTTCATTCTTCTGGCAGTCCATGGTCTATTCAATACTCATCACCAACACCGTAATTCAAAGGCATCAATTCTTTTTCAGTCTTCCTTATTCATTGTATAGCTTTTGCATGCATATGAGGCGATTGGAAGTATCATGGCTTGGGTCAGGAGCACCTTAGTCCTCAAAGTGACATCCTTGCTTTTCAACACTTTAAAGAGGTCCTTTGCAGCAGATTTGCCCAGTGCAATGCATCTTTTGATTTCTTGACTGCTGCTTCCAAGGGCATTGATTGTGGATTCAAGCAAAACAAAATCCTCTGACAACTTCAATCATTTCTCCGTTTATCATGATGTTGCTTATTGGTCCAGTTGTGAGGCTTTTTGTTCTCTTGATGTTGAGGTGCAGTCCATTCTGAAGGCTTAGTCATTGATCTGTGGGGAAGGGGGAGTGGTAAGTACATGTAAAAATATATTTGAATCCATTAAGTAGATTCAAGTGTGCTTTATTTGTCCTTTTAAACATGTTAGATACACTCAGAAGAATATGATTTACTAAATTTTGAAGTTTGCTTTATTAGATTTACAAGGGTTTCTTACATGCTTAGAAACATTTAGGTGTATAGATTTAGAAATCTGTCCTGTTAGTTGTTTGAAGGTCTTGAGAAAATGAGATAAATCCGGGACGGTAGTTTGAAATGTCTAAAGAGATTTAATTTATCTCATTTGTAAATGCTATTAAATATATACGGGAATTTACCTTGTCATATTTATTAATGGCATTTATGAAAGTGAAAGTGACTTTTTTTCATCTTAACACAAAATTACTAGATCTATAAGCAAAATAAAAATACTCAGTGATTTGAGCTTTAAGAAAAAGTGGGGACCTTAAATATACAACTTTAATAATCTGAATTCCAGTCAAAGCGAAGTAATGTTAAGTATTCATTTCCATATAACCCTTAGGCATTAAAAAATTGCCATAGCCCATTCACAAGTTGACAACTGCCATGCAATGTAATGCAGTGGTTGGTTATGCCCATGACTTTGCAAGATCCAGAGGTCTGAAATTGAATCTCAGCTCTTCTGATTAACAGCTGTGTGACTGGGACAAATTACTGAACTCTGAGTCTCAGAGTTTTCCATATTAACACAGGGATGATAATAATATCTACATTCTTTTGAAGATTTTGGTGACTGTCTTGATAAATAATATTATGTAAATGGCAGTGATTTATTGTTAACACAGGCAAAGCTAGCTAATGGTTGTTGTCAGCTGCCTTCGAGTCAGCTGTGACTCTTGGTGACCTTATGTATAACAAAGTAAAACGTCGCTCACTTCAACTCACTCATTTTGGATATGCCTTCAGGAAAGACCAACTGCTAAAAAACGACACAGTGTTCGGTGCAGTAGAGGGCCAACGGAAATGAGGGGAACCCTCAGTGAGGTGGATTGACACAAGAGTCACGGCAATAGACTCAAACGTACCAATGATCATGAAGCTAATAATAGTAAATGGTAGAAAATATTACACGCCCAATGAGAGCTGATTTCGTAAGAAAAGACTTTATGGAGGTTACCAAAACCAAACCCAACCCATTGCTGCTGAGTCGATTCCAACTCGTATGGGTAAGATTTATGTGGCAAGAAAGGAGAAGGCAGGGAATTCCAGATTGAAGTTCAGAGGAAGGAAGACGCTAGGCATATTTGGACATCTGTAAAATTAAGGTTTTACCAAAGGTTTGTAATGGGAAAATAAATATGAGTAAATGATTTAGGTTCAGATTGTAGAGAACCTGGAATAACAAAAGAAGTTTGAGTTTAAACTAGATGTTAGCCAATAATAGCTTAGATATTAACAGCTTGGGTATTCACATCATATGCACATACACACACACACACACACACGTATAACGATATATGAAAAGATGAATACTAAATAATTGTTATGGATTGAATTGTGTCCCCCAAAATGTGTGTCAACTTGGCTAGGCCATGATTCCCAGTATTGTGTGATTGTCCACCATATCGTCATCTGATGTGATTATCCTATAAATTCTAACCTCTATGATGTTAATGAGGCAGGATTAGAGGCAGTTACGTTATTGAGGCAGGACTCAATCTACAGGATTAGGTTGTATCTTGAGCCAATGTCTTTTGAGATATAAAAGACAGAATCGAGCCGAAAGGAGAGGGACCTCATGTCACCAAGAAAAAAGCGCCGGGAGCGGAGAACGTCCTTTGGACCCGGGGTCCCTGTGCTGAGAAGCTCTTAGACCAGGGGAAGATTGATGATAAGGACCTTCCTCCAGAACCGACAGAGAGAGAAAGCCTTCCCCTGGAGCTAGTGTCCCGAATTCGGACTTCTAGCCTCCTAGACTGTGAGAGAATAAACTTCTGTTCGTTAAAGCCATCCACTTGTGATAATTCTATTATAGCAGCACTAGATAACTAAGACAATAATGAATTCTGAAACTAGGTATAAGTGGAATTATTGTCCAAACGATATTTATTAATAGTCTAAAATATGTGAAAATGCAAAATTGCTTCCTCATAGCATTTTCTAAGTTTTGTTTAGTGATTGTTGTTGTCGATTCTGACTCATGGTGACCTCATGTGTGCAGAGTAGAACTGCACTCCATAGGGTTTTCAAGGCTGTGACCTTTCGAAAACAGATCATCAGGACTCACTTCCAAGGTGCCTCTGGGTGGGTTTGAACCAGCAATCTTTCCGTTAGCAGTCTAGCACTTAAACATTTGTGCCATCCAGGGACTCCTTTTATTCACTTTAAAATGTATCACAACATAACTGTTTTAAATTTTTTTAAATGACAAATTTATTTTGTTTATATGTTTTATTATATCAAAGAATTGCTAAGCTAACACAAAAATATCAATTCCATGTGATGAAGTGGTGATTAAGTCCTGAAGTAAAAAGTGTCATCAGACTTAGTTCTGAACTGAGAAAATGGCCCTGAAATACATTGATTCTTGCCGTTTTCTTTCCTTTAGAAATTTAATCCTTTTGCATGATAATATAATTATCCATCATTTCAATGTGGGATGTTTAAAACTAATTTTGCTTCATGCAAAGTCAGAAAGAAATAATCTGGCATCATTATTTTAGAAATAAAAGAAAGCTTTTAAAGACTAAAACAAGTTGACTGTTAAGAATTAAAAACTAAGTACGTTTGAGAGAGAAATTTTTTATGCAACACTGATTCTTCTTAGAGGAATATACCCAGTTTCAGAATGGAGGAGGTTTGTTTACATAATTTTTCTGTCTATAATTCTTTTATATAAAATCACAAAAGCTGGTAAATTTAAAGGAAAACTGTTTTTACCCATATGTTTCCAGAACACTGAGGAGAATTTAGCCCAGTGGTCCCCAAAGTGTGGATTCTGACTGACTACCACCACCAGCGGCGGCAGGATCATCACCTGGGAAGTTCATAAATACAAATTCTCAGACCTCCCCCTAGACCTGCTGAATCAGAAACTCTGGATATGGGGCCCAGCAGTCAGTGTTTTAATAAGTCCTCCGGTTAATTCTGATGCACACTAAAATCTGGTAACAGTGATTTGTCATATTTACCATCAGATTAGAGATTTTCAATGAACTTCAATCACCGTTGTGTGTAGTTAATAAGGGGAATATAAATTTCTTATCTCAAACATCATTTTTCCGTACTGTCTGTGAGCACTGTCTCTTTGATGCCTGGTATTCATGGATGCCAACGGAAGTCAAGTAGACACTTGTTAACCTAAAAAGTGATTTCCAAGTAATTCACGCTTAATCATAACCCTGATCCATACATTTATAGGTATTGGGGAGATAATACAATTGGGCCAGCAGATCCCATCCTAGGGGATCTACCCATTGCTTCCATCTTAGATTCCGCAAGAATTTGAGGAATGGTGGTATAAAGACCCACTTTCATATAAACAGTATACAGAGGTGGAAGAAAAAAACCTGTTGCCTTCAAGTCGCTTCCGACTCATAATGACACTATAGGACAGACTAGAACTGCCCCATAGGATTTCCCAGGAGCGCCTAGTGGATTCAAATTGCCGACCTTTTGGTTAGCAGCTGTAGCTCTTAACCGCTATGCCATCAGGGTTATCACGGTAGATAGTTTAAATATCCCTTATTAGGTTGAATTGTATCCCCTCCTACTTTGGTCCCCTAAATAATGAGACTTTGACACTTTTTCTAAACATCCTGCATTTACTTCTGTAGGAGGAGAAAGTTTATCTCGTTTTTGTTATTGTTGGCTGCCTTCAAGTCGGCCCCGACTCATGGTGATTCCACCCACAACAGGACCGGGCGGATGTGATCCACAGAGTTTTCAGAAGTAGATCACCAGGCCTTTCTTCCTAGTCCATCTTAGTCTGGAAACTCTGCTGACACCTGCTCAGCATCATAGAAACACACAAGCCTCCACTGACAGTTGGGTGGTGGCTGCACTTGAGGTGCAGTGGCTGGGAATCGAACTTAGGTCTCCCACGTGAAAGGTGAGCATTCTACCACTGACCTACCAATGCCTCATAGCTGTATCAATTTTTTTTTTTACTTTTTTTTACTGTGAAAAGGAATTAAAAAATTTTGAGTTAATTATTCCAAAATAATTTCTGCTTTTTAAAGTGATAATACATTTTTTATTTCTGTAAATCATATTTGAAATGTTTTGCCACTGTATTTTCTTTATTAATAGATATGTTAAGTGTCGAGAACGTGTAACAACAACAAAATATCAGTTTTTTAAAGGATTCAATTAATTTTACTCAACTGAATGGTGTTGAAATCCCTCAAATCACACACTTGATGAGAGGCTCAAAGAATGAACCCTTGTTCAATCAATTATAACTCTATTCCTTAACTAGTTTTTAATGCATTTCTGTATTTGCCTCATGATGAGTCATATTTCAGTCACAAATTTCCCCTTCACTACCCTCTATTATTTTTGAGTGAGAGAGAGAGCTATTTTATCTGGTTGGATAACAGTCGCCAAACTCATTAAAAATGAGTAACTATAGCAACCTTGGTATCACATCCCACTCACTTTTGCAAAAGAAATAATGACAAAATATGTTGAGCTAATGCAAAAGAAAAAAGAAAAACCAGATATGATATTCGATTATTTCAGATTTTGAGGTAGTAGGTGAAACCAAATTATCAACTATACTTGCAGTTGAACTCAGTGTCCCTTTTTTTGTTTTTCATTCAGGTTTGTTGTGGAGTTTTTTTAAAATACATTTTCAGAAATCTTCCGGGCCTTTTTTTGTTGTGTAGCTTCTGGAGCACTGACTTCTAGGCCTACACACACTCTTGAGCTCTTATCACTTCACTCTTAACCTAATACATCCTCCTTTTTTCAACCAACATGAAATACCTCTTTTGCCTTATATAGGAGAAGCAAAGAAACCTCTAATGTTCTGAAGAGGGATAATTACAAAACTTAAACCTCTAGTCTAGTTCTATTTCTTATTCTTTCAAACAACAAAGAATACAGATAGTAGTTGGCTTCTCTGTCCTTTTCCAGATTCAGCTGACATTTTCCCATTCTTTTCTAGAGCTTAGAGTTTTAGTCTTGACAAAGACCTCAGTAGTTTAAACCCTCAGCTAACAGAAGGCTAGCACTTCCACAATACTCAATAAATTTTTAAATAAGTCTCCCAACGTACCCAAGCCTCTTTTACAAATGTACTCATTAAAACCAACCAAATGTATTTTTCCCTAGATCTACAGAAGTCCTTCATATTATGAAATATTAGAAAAGATAACTTCTGTGTGTATATTCCTGCTATGACAGTGATTCGTGAAGTCGAACATCCATTCTATTGTCTTACCTATTCAGACTGCCGGGAACGATATTCTTTCCCTTGAAATGGAAAAGAGTACCAGTATTTATTATGCCCTCTACTCATATGTTTGCATCCTGGTCAAGCCCATTCGTGCATCTGGCTGGTATGGACAGGTATTTCTTCATATTAACCTGGCTCTCACATATAATTTTTTAAATTTTAGTTATGAAAACCATTGGTGAAGTTGGATTAAGGATCAGAATTGCCACCTCCTAAGGCACGTAGGTTATCATAGCCCCTTTGCTGTTTAAAAGGAAATTTACGCACAGGTTCTTTTATCTGGTACACCTTTTGCCTACAGACTGAGATCAGAGGCTCTCCGGAAAAACTTCTTTTTTGTTTTCCCTTTTAATTTCATTTTACCCTACAGTGCACTGCCCTCTTGTAGCTGATATACTATCATTGGATAGTTTTCCTGTAGGTTATAAGGCTTTTCATCTCTTGAGAAGTTCTCCATCATAGTGCAAACTGCCCTCAAAGGGCTACAAAACAGATGTGCTAAGAGGCTATTTATTAGGCAGAATCCTAGGGAAGCTGAACTCTTGGCTCAGAATTCCATTACCATCTGAGAGTATTTTGATGCTGATTTGAAACTTCGTCTTCTGGCTTGGAGGCAAGCAAAGAGTGACAGAGTGTTCTCTAGGGCCGGGGCAGAGAGTCAAGGAACTGGACCTGGACCAAAACAGAGAAGCAGATCTAAAAGCTCGGTAATTGTGTTCTGAATCAAATAGCATTAACGCGTCGTCTGTCATCTGAAAATGCTTTTCTCATTCATGGCTGGAGAGAAGTGCAGTTTGGTGGGAAAACAGAGGGCTTGCATTCAAAAGACTTGGACTTAAGGCCCCTGACTTGTTGGGACAGGGCGCTGTAATGTGGAACTCAGTGATGAGGTTTCACTACCAGCATCATATTCACCGACTGTGACTTTGGGCAAAATCGCTTGTCCTTTGTCCCTCTGCCCCAAAGTAGAGGTGACAACTGTACCTATCTCATAGGGTTATTTGAAGGGTTGACTCAGTTACAACATGTGGTAAGGCTAGAAAAAAAATGTTAGTTATTAACTTCCATTACTATAACCAAAAACAAATCTGTTGCCATCAAGTCGATTCCAAGTCATAGTGACCCTATAGGACAAAATAGAACTGCACCATAGGGCTTCCAAGGAGTAGCCAGTAGATTCAAACTTCCTACATTTTGGTTAGCAGCCGAGCTCGTAACCACTGCACCACCAGCACTCCACCATTATGATTACTCCTACTATTCTGTTACTGAATACCTGGGTGATGCAAACAATTAAGTGCTGTTAACTCAAAGGTTGGCAGTTTGGCTACACCTAGAAGTACCTTGGAAAAAAGGCCTGGAGAGCTACTTCTGAAAAATCAGCCATTGAAAACCCTGTGGAGCACAGTTTACTCTGACACACATGGGATTGCCATGAATTGGAATCGACTTGAAGGCAACTGGTTTTATTATGTGCCAGGCACTATTCTAATCACTTTACTTGAATCAATTCATTGAATCTTCTACCTGCTCAACACTATGAGGTAGGTTCTTTCCAAAGTCCCATTTTACTATTGAGAGAACTGAGGTGCAAAAATTAGTAAGCAATTTTTTCAAGATTACACTTGGTGAGTGAAAAATCAGAATTTGAACCCAGACAATCTGTCTCCAGAGCCAGCACTCTTAACCAGTTATTTTTAAAATCTTTTTACATTATTGGCACATTATTATTAGTATTACTACTAAAGGCTGTATACTCTTGAGGGATTTATTTTAAAGGTTATTTTAAATAACATCTCAAAGCTAAGCTTCCTCATAAGCATACAAAGCAAAATAGCAATAATCTGTCTCATGGGTTTACTGTAAGACTTTAATGAAACAACTTGCTTGTGGTAAAACTGTGCTTCTCAAAATTTAATGTGCTCTGGGACTCTGGATAAAATGCAGTTTGTAATTCAATAGGTCTGGGGTGGGACATGAGATTTTCTATTTCTAACAAGTGCCCATACAATGCTGATACTACTGTTCCAGGCAGCAAACATACTTTGAGCAGCAAGGTGCTAGGAAACTACTGGAAAATTTGGCAGTTTCAGTCTGGGTGGTTTTTCTTTGGCTGTATGCTATGTGACAAGCTGTCCTGTATCTTGGCAAATGAGGCTTGATAAATATCATTAGTGTACTACGGCAGTGTTCTGCACAGACCAGGACATCCACTACCCAAAGATTTTTTGCCCATAACAAAAAGAAAAAGAATGGAAGATCTTCTTTTGATATCATTCATTTTTTTGCCCATAGAATCCTTTGATATTCCAACTCGAGCTTGGATTTCTTCTTCAGTTCTTTCAGCCTGAGAAATGCCGAGCATGTTCTTCACTTTTGG
This sequence comes from Dugong dugon, assembly GCA_030035585.1. NCBI lineage: Eukaryota > Metazoa > Chordata > Mammalia > Sirenia > Dugongidae > Dugong > Dugong dugon. Next base: position 71,283,595 of record CM057479.1, read on the forward strand.
TTTTCTAACTTTAGGTCTTTGTACATTTCGTTGTAATACTTTATTTTGTCTTCTCCAGCCGCCCTTTGAAATCTTCTGTTCAGCTCTTTTACTTCATCGTTTCTCTCATTCGCTTTAGCTACTCTATGTTCAACAAGAGCAAGTTTCAGAGTCTCTTCTGACATCCACTGTGGTCTTTTCTTTCTGTCCTGTGTAGTAGAGAACATTCTAACACTGTTTCAGCATAAAGCAGGGGGGTCTATTAAGGCTTTAAGGACAGTTCAAACTGGGAACCATACAGCTCATGAAAGTGAAACCATGAAGTCCGAGGCATGATAATCACACAAATATTTTTATAGGATTTAGACAAAAGAACAGGCCTAAAATATTCTGATTGGTCCTTAGCAAGGTAAAGGGATGGGAGGTGGGACATTCCAAAGCAGCGTGTTAGACATCATTGGTTATATTACTACAGCTGGCTTTTCGGGATTGGATGCAGAGCGTAATTGCAGAAGTTAGGGCCGGGGAGGGGGTCGTTTGGTGTTCACAGGGTGATTACAAAGCACCTGTTCTGAGAACAGATTGTTAAAATATCCTGAGAGTATTTTACATGATGGCTTCCATTACCATTTGAGTTAAGAACCTTCCCCACTACACTGTTTAGCTTAACCTCAAAGAAAAACATTTCCTTAGTGATAGGGTTGGATCTGTGTAAAAGATTAACAGCCTGTTAGCAAGAAGCAGAAGTTAAGATGGGGTATGAGACCGGACTCTGGATCAGCCATTTTACTTTGGTCAAGTGTCCTATAATTTTTGGGGCTCCACGGCATCTGTCTTTTTAATGACTTTTTGCTTTCTTCATGTATGATGTCCTTGATGTCATATGACAACTTCGTCTGGTCCTCAGTCATTAGTGTTCATTGCGTTCTATTTCACTCTTCAAGAGTTGCATTTCATTTTTGACAACTTCAAGTTTTCCTAGATTCATACTTTGTACATTCCATGTTCTGATTATTAATGGATGTTTGCAGCTGTTTCCTCTCGTTTTAAGTAGTGCCACATCAACAAATGAAGGTCCTGAAAGTTTGACTCCATCCACATTATTAAGGCTGACTGTACTTTGAGAAGGCAGCTCTTCCCCAGTCGCCTTTGAGTGCCTTCCAATCTAAGGGGCTCGTCTTCTGGCACTATGTCAGACAATGTTCTGCTGCTATTCATAAGGTTTTCACTAGCCATTTTTTTTCAGAAGTAGACATCAAGGTCCTTCTTGCCATTCTGTCTTAGTCTAGAAGCTCCCCTGAAACCTGTCCACCATGGGTGACCCTGCTGGCATTTGAAATACCAGTGGCAGAGCTTCCAGCATCACAGCAACATGCAAGTCACCACAGTATGACAAAGTGACAGATGAGTGGGGGTCTATTCACCTAGGAAACACAAAGTGTATGGGACAGCCACGACTGAACACAAGAGGTGCTGGTGAACTCTCCAGTGGAGATGCAGAAGAAATCACTTCCTAACATTAGCTGTCACTCTGAAATGCTTTTCACAGTGCTGATGACTAATTTGTATGAATAATCTCTTCCACCAGTACAGCAAGTTACACTCATATTTGAGAAGTAGGGTTGCCAGATTTAGCAAACAAAAATACAGGATGCCCAGTTAAATTTGGATTTCAGATAATAACAATTTTTTAGGACAAGTTATATGCATGTAATATAATGTAAACATGCCCCAGGCAACACTTCCACTAAAAAATTATCCATTGTTTATCTGAAATTCAGGTTTACCGAGTGCCCCGTATTTCAGCTAGTAGCCCCATTTGTTTGGGGTTAGAGTTAGCAGGATCAGTAGCAGCGATAGCAACAGTAAGACATGTCGCTGTTGCTACGACAGTTATAATAATAATAGAAAAAGTAACCACTACGTATCAAACTCTTACTCTGTGCTCTGTGTTCCTTGCTTAGTTCAATCTTCCTAGCAGTCATCTGGGGTAAGTGCCTTATAGATGAAGCATTCAGCAACAGCACAGTCATAATAACCCTCAGTATCTGTTAACTGTTGTTGTTGTGTGCCGTCGAGTCGATTCCAACTCATACTGACCCCATGTGACAGAGTAGAACTGCTCCATAGGGTTTCCTAGGTTGTTAATCTTTACGGGAGCAGTTCACCAGGTCTCTTCTCCCACAGAACCGCTGATGGGTTTGAACTGCCTACCTTTCTGTTAGCAATCCAGAGCTTAACCATTACACCAGCAGGGCCCCTTATCTGTCAACTCCTTCCTCTTAAAGAGGAGAAACCTGAGTTTCTGAGACCCAAGCATGATGTTCTTCTCCAGGGACTGATCCCTCATGATAACATGTCCAAAGTATGTGAGACAGAGTCTCACCATCCTTGATTTCAAGGAGTATTCTGGCTGCACTTTTTCCAAGACAGATTTGTTAGTTCTGTGGGCAGTGCATGGTATATTCAATATTCTTCACCAACACCATTAATTCAAAAGCGTCAATTCTTCTTTGGTCTTCCTTATTCACTGTCTAGCTTTCACATGCATATGAGGCAACTGAAAACACCATGACTTGGTTCAGGCACACCTTAGTCCTTCAAGTGACATCTTTGCTTTTTAACACTTTAAAGAGGTCTTTTGCAGCAGATTTGCCTAATGCAATGAATGCATCATTTGATTCCTTGACTGCTCTTCTATGGGTGTTGATTGTGGATCCAAGTAAAATGAAATCCTTGACAACTTCAATCTTTTCCCCATTTATCATGATGTTGCTTACTGGTCCAGTTGTGAGGATTTTTGTTTTCTTTAGGTTGAAGTGTAATCCATAGTGAAGGCTGTGGTCTTTGATCTTCATCAGTAAGTGCTTCAAATCCTCTTCACTTTCAGCAAGCAAGGTTGTGTCATCTGCAGATCGCAGGTTGTTAATGAGTCTTCCTCCAATCCTGATGCCCTGTTCTTCTTCATATAGTCCAGCTTCTCGGATTATTTGCTCAGCATACAGATTGAATAAGTATGGTGAAAGGATACAACCCTGACACACACTTTTCCTGACTTTAAACCACACAGCATTCCTTTGTTCTGTTCGAACGACTGCCTCTTGATCTATGTACAGGTTCCTCATGAGCACAATGAAGTGTTCTGGAATTCCCATTCTTGGCAGTGTTATTCATAATTTGTTATGCTCCACACAGTCGAATGCCATTGCACAGTCAATAAAATGCAGGTAAACATCTTTTCTGGCATTTCCCTTCTAGATAGTCCAATTCTTAACATATTCCTTTTCCAGTAACATTTACTATTAATTCACTGCCTGAATAATAAGATTTCATAAATAATAGCTCAGACATCACCTGTTAATAACTGCTGTCTTATTCCAGGAACCTGCCACAGCCATCAGATTTATGGAGTAGCAGAGGTGAGAAAGTGAAAATAGATTGGAAATTGTTCTGATAACTCCACATCTTCACCCACCACTACCATTTAGCCAGGGAAATAACAAGGAAAATAGTCTGACAGTTTAATTAGTTTAATGACTTGTTAAATGATCAAGGGCAAAGTAGCAAAACTTATTTTTAAGACTGCCACAATTAAGATGAAATGGAAAATTATCTAAAATTTTATTTCTAAATCTTAGTTATTTGTCCCTAATGCAATATTCAACTAAATTCCTCTTCTTGTTTTTTTTCAGGAATGTATGCCTCAAATATCGCAAATCATTCTCATAGTGTCTCACTGCCGTCAACAGCAAATGATTTTGGATGAGACGTCAACAAAGTTTGATGGGAAACTTTTTTCCCCGCACCTTCTGCAACCGTGCAGATATGCCTAAATGAATCCTAGCCTAAGTAAACAGTAACGTGCGTTTTTTGTCTGTTGAAAAGCAGAGGTGATGATTATAGGCTTCAGGAACTACATTCTTCTATGTAATTCCACAGAGTACAGGCAACTCAAAATGAATATATTTGTGGTCTGTCCAGAAAAGACAAAGCGCCGTGCATCATCCCAGGATGTTTTCCTTAAGAGTTTGGAAGTCTATTCTTAGCATTTGAGGTGATGTTTTTATGTATTATAAAACAGAATATATTTTTTAATTTGAAATATCATCTGCACACTCAAATGTTACTCTTCTCTGGATGCAGGGGAATGAGCTACACTATATTTTTATTTTATTTATCTTGGGAGGATGTGTGAAAGGGTTACTACTGTATCAGTGGTGTTTAATATTGAGACAAACTGCTTTGTCCAGGTGACAGATTCTCCTTTCATTTCATCTGACAAATGTTCACATGCTTACAAGTCTAAATAGCGTCATAATGTCACTGTAACAAAAGGTAATAAATAATTTTATATTTTTTTCATGAATAAGTAGTTATCACTGAATAATATCTGCTTGTATAAGAAGAGTCATCATTGTAAATATTTATATACTCATTGCCGTCCAGTCAATCCCAATTCATAGTGACTCTATAGGACAGAGTAGAACTGCCCCATAGAGTTTCCAAGAAGGGGCTGGTGGATTTGAACTGCCAACCTTTTGGTTAGCAGCCGAGCTCTTAGCCACTGCGCCACCAGAAAAGGGTGTCAATGTCACACTTTCTAATCTTTTGAGCAAAGTTCTGGAAGGAAAATAGAGGGAGAAATCTATGAGCTTTCAAAAGCTATCTGATAGGTAATCATCATGAACTGACAATGATATAAGCACTATTTTTTGGGGCTCTATTCATGCATATCTCGCTTCAACCTTTCCTGCTCACAAGTCGAGGGGGAGACCAAAGTTTTCTAGTCCGACAGTGTCAACCTAGTGCCAGAGTCACCCTGGGGGTTTCGTAAATGCGTGTCAGGTGATTGACATGAAACAGAAAGCAAGTGAGGGGAGAAAACGAGATTCAGAAACAGTAAATGCTAACAGGAGGGTTGCCATTTCATCGTAACTGGAAGGTGAAAATAAAGACTGGATTCCCGGAAAGAGATCAGCATTGCCTAGGCAAAACCTAAGGTTAATAGCATGGATATGATTTATCACAATAGGTTTCAATATAATTCATTTCTATTTTATAAATTAAAAAAAAACAAAACCAAAAACAACCCACTGCCCTCAAATTGATTCCAACTCATGGCAACCCTACAGGACAGAGTAGAACCGCCTCATAAGGTTTCCAAGGAGCTGCTGGTGGATTCGAACTGCCGACCTTTTGGTTAACAGCCGAGCTCTTAACTACTGTGCCACCAGGGCTCCATTTTATAAGTGACTCATTATAAAAGACAATCTCAAATGACACGGAACTAAACCTTTGATGATATATAGTCTATATCTAGAGATTCTTCATGAGGCAGAAATAGAAGAGAAATAGGATGACCAGACACCTTGAGGTAAAAGGGATTTTCTGATGCAGGGTCCCCTGGCTCCTTTTCCAAGGAATGTTCTGTATGTTCCATTTGAAACACCCTATGTACATTTATTGGACCCACTGAAAACTAAGAGGCAGTAACAATGGCCATGGCTGCAACAATGGGCTCAAGCATAACAACTATCATGAAGATGGCGCAGGATTTCCTTCTGTTGTACATAGGGTTACTATGAGTCCAGAACTGACTCAGCAGCACCTAACAACAACAATAATAACAGATGTATAATATCCTCTAATTCAGAAACAACTCTTCCTTTCTCTTTACTCCTTTGCTCTTTCCCTCACTTTCCTTCTTCACCTGGAAATATTTAATAACATTAAGTCATTTCAGAAAGAATCTCCTTTATCTAATTAATTATAAAATAATAAGCACCTCTTTAAATGAGAGGTCTCTTCTTCTTCTTTTCCCATGAATTCAATGCAGAACTGTTGCCGGAGTGGCATTTATACCTATGCCAGGAAGTAATTCACCTGAATTGGAAATTTCAATATGTAGACAATTCTTTCCATCTAATTGGTAGTAGGAATTAGATATTTACACTAAGGTTGGCTCATTTTGTGTGCCAGTTGCATTTTAAAAAATCAACATTACAAAAGGACATGTCTCACCACAATAGTAACAATCTGTTCAAAACTTTAAATAATCAATTTTGAGGAACAAATGGTTTTCCATTTTGGAAATCTCATTCTTAATATTTTGTGCCCTTTCGCTAACCAAACCATCTTAATATTCAAACAGAGTAAAAATTCAATTGATCTTTTTTTCATAAGGCCAAGTTTTGAGACCCTTACTAAAAACACTAATTTTCAAAATTTAATCTTTCCTTAATTTAACCTATATACCATCTTAACGAGTGATTTTAGGAGAGATGGGTGCCATCCAGTGGCAGTGACCCACTGGGTGAAGGTGGCTCATCATCTTTGCCATGTTGTTGTCTCAGACTTGGCCTTGCTTCCAACTACATTGTAGCATGTCGACCAGGCTTGGAAATAAGCATTAAGTTCTCTCTGTTTCTAAATCATATCCAGAAAACTGTGATAACACTCCCATGTATTCAAATCCAAACTTGGATATGACCATCTTAAGTAGAAATCATTGAGGAATATGCCATATGGAAGGATCCTATTGCGAGTCAAAAATTTTCTAATTAATTTTTTAAATTTTCAATTTCAAACGTAACACAAAATCTAGATACCTTCAGAAAGAAACATTTGATATACTACTCAGAAAACACTGTTCTCTGCTGGGGTGGGTGTGGGTAGGGTTCACTGCTTTTTTTCACATGTGGTACTTCTTAAAAGAGCAAGTGTATTCGTTATCTATTGTTACATAAAAATATTACCAGAAACGTGGGGGCTTAACACAAGACACATTTTATTACCTCACAGTTTCTGTGGGTCAGGAGTCCAGGCATGGCCTAGCTGAGTCTTGTGCTTCAGGATCTCACCTGGCTGCAATCGAGATGCAGCCTGGGGACCACTGTCTTGGGGGACATCTAGCTCAATTGGTATAACATACTTTATAATGAGAAGTTCTACATCCTACTTTGGTGAGTAGCATCTGGGGTCTTAAAAGCTTGTGAGTAGCTATCTAAGATACTCTCTACTCGTCTCACCCCGTTGGGAACAAGGGAGAATGAAGAAAACCAAAGACACAATGGAAAGATTAGTCCAAAGGACTAATGGACCACAACTACCATAACCTCCAACCAGAGTGAGCTCAGCACAACTAGATGGTGCCTGACTACCACCACTGACTGCTCTGACGGGGATCACAATAGAGGGTCCCGAACAGAGCTGGAGAAAAATGTAGAACAAAATTCTAACTCACAAAAAAAGACCAAACTTACTGGCCTGACAGAGACTGGAGAAACTCCGAGAGTATGGCCCCAGACACCCTTTTAACTCAGTACTGAGGTCACTCCTGAGGTTCACCCCTCGGCTAAAGATTAGACAGACCCATAAAACAAAACAAGATTAAATGGGTACACCAGCCCAGGGGCAAGGACAAGAGGGCAGGAGGGGACAGGAAAGCTGGTAACTGGGAACCCAAGGTCAAGAAGCGAAGAGTATTGACATGTTGTGGGGTTGGTAACCAATGTCACAAAACAGTATTTGTATTAGTTGTTTTTTTTTTTTTTTTAAAAAAGAAAAGTTGCCATTGAGTCAATCCGGATTTATAGAAACCCTATAGGACAGAGTAGAACTGCCCCATAGACTTTCCAAGGAGTCCCTGGTGAATTCGAACTGCTGACTTTTTGGTTAGCAGCTGTAGCTCTTAACCACTACACCACCAGGGTTTCCGTTAATCATTTAATGAGAAACTAGTTTGCTCTGTAAACCTTCCTCTAAAGTGCAATTAAAAAAAAAATTTAAAAGAAAAGGTGCTGGGCAAGACTGCGGTCATACTCAAGACTTGACTTGCTGGCAGTACGCAGTATTCAGTTCCTTGCGGGTTGTCAGACTGTGGCCACCCACGGTTTCCTGCCACGTGGTCCTTTCCATTAGGAGTTCACAGTGTGCCAGCCTGCTTCTTAAAGCCAGCAAGGGAGAGACTCTCCTTACAGGAAGGAGGTTACAATTCTAGGTAATATAATCATGGAAGTGATATCCCATCAGCTTGGCCACGTTCTATTAGTTAAAAGCAAGTCACAGGTCCCACCCACACTCAAGGAGTAGGACTAACACAAGCGCATTGCCATCAGAAGGTGGGAATCACCGGCAGAACACAATAACCATTCACCACAGATGGAAATAAACCTATTTACACAATTATAGAAAAACTTTATTCTTAAACAAACGCTGTAATATTGTTTCCTTCTTGAAGTCCCTCCTTAACCCACTTTGAGCAAACTCTCAAATACATGTGCTCAGAACCTCAACAGATAAACTATCAGCTAAAAATTTACAGTGATGATCCCAAATGAATTTAAATCTCCTCAATGGGATGAATTATATCACAACTCAGGGAAAGGGTACCTCCAGTTAAAAGTATGGAGAGATCCAAGCAATTTTTCACAAGATCATGGAGAACAGTAAATTTCCATCAACTCTCAACTACTGAGCTTGATCCGAGAGATTTTAAAACATTTATAGATTATTAACAAGAACATTGTGTGATACTGGTGGCAGCTGCCAAGCTGAAGTTATACTGTGCTTATATAGAGCTACTTCCTCATTCAATAGCTTGCCATGCTCAGATCTGGGAGAATTCATTGCAGTGTGTAGTTCCAGAATGGAAAAGGTTGGGGTAGGGCCTAAATAACATGGATCCTGCTGTCAACATCTGGAGTAGAAAGATAATTTTGCCTAACAAGGAGACAGAATGTCATATGGAGCTCCCAGGGAAAGGAAACAGTCTCAGAAAAAATAAAACTAACAAAGAAAATCAGCAGTAAAACTAAGAACATAAACTATGAAGAAATGTGGGTAAGTAGACAGGCAAGCATCTAACCATGAGTGAGTCTCAAGAGAAAGGGAAAAACCACGGTGGCAAGACAGGGATCCAATTACCTAAAGAAATAGAAACTGTTCTTATTGCTAGAACAGTTTTTTTCAACCTTTTTTTTTTTAACCATCCCCTCCTTAAAGAGACTTTGTAAGCTTTTTTTTTCCATATTGTCCCCTCCCATGAAATTCTAATACCACAGGTATGCTGTATGTGTGTTTATGTACTTTATATATATATATATACTTTATACATAAAATGAGTAAGAATTTTTTCATCCCTCAAGAACCAATCACCTTTTTAGGGGGATATTTTCCCCACTAAGAATACATAACCTAGAATAAGGTAGGTATCCTGGCCTACTCCCCAAATTAATTGGCCAGAGTGAATCTAGTTGCAAAGGAGACTCACCCTTGAGCCCTCTGACCACTGAAGGACAGATTTTCAAAGGAGAGACCTGGTCTTGGTGCCAGGGTTGTGTGTAAGCCTGCAAATGGAGCTCAAAAGCTTTAGCTCTGAGAGAATGAGCAAGGAAGTTGGTAAACCCAACGGAGTAGACCAGAGAGGGGTTGAGACACTGTTGAATAATTCTACTCAGAGTGTAGAGCGCTGGATCAACCCGACCTGGAGGGAGGAGTCTACTGACATTTTATAAACATTGTTTAGACCCTACCTTAGTTTTATTTAAAACTTGGACAAGGAATGTCAACTTGGTGGCACAGTGGTTGAGAGCTACAGCTGCTAACCAAAAGGTTGGCAGTTCGAATCCACAAGCCGCTCTTTGGAAACCCTATAGGACAGTTCTTCTCTGTCCTATAGGGTCACTATGAGTCTGAATTGACTCAATGGCAATGGGTTTTTGTATGTTTGTTTTATGATGCTGAAAGGGATAGCTAACAGGTTGGATGACAGAAAACATGTCAGAAGGGTTTTGGTGGTAACTTTCAGTCCCAGATGTACCTACCTGCTTTTACTGGGTGTATTCTCTCAGCCATTCAGAGCCCCGATTCCCTCATCTGTTAAGGTTAAAGTAATATTACCTAACACACAGGGTAGTGAAACGGCATTATGAAAGGCAATTAGCAGAACACCTGGAACATAAATTTAATAGCAATAGTAATGTCTGGAACTTTTTGCTGAGTGCTTTCTATTAGCCAGGCACAGAGCTATGTCATTTAAATTCCATGTTTAAAAAAAAAAAAAAAATTCCATTCCATTTAGGAAACTGAATCTCTAAGCAGTTTATAATTATCAGGATTCAAACATCTTAACAGACTGAAATGACAGACTGAATAAAACAGTGATATTTGAACAGAAATAATCACTTGTCTCCCCCAAAAGAACTACAAAAGCCTAGAAAGTATGACTCAGCAGCATATGTGGAAAATATTTATAATCTTCAATCGTCTGTGGCCTAAATGTGAATAACAAGTGAGCGGTGGTTGCCAGAGAGCCGTTAACCTTTCTAGGTGGCTCTGAGAGAGTCTAAGAGCCAAGAACATAATCGCCTCTCTCTACCCAGACCAGACCTCACCGAGAAGCTGGAGTTCTGTTCTGGGGGCCAGAAAGACATAGAAGAATGGTAATTAAGCAGAAAGAGACAGAGAGGTTGATTAAAAACCTCAAAGCTGTACATTCATAGGATGACTGAAGGATCTGAAGGTTGAAAAAGATTATGTGAGAACGTGATTATTATTTTTTAACTACCTGATCAATTATTCCATGAAGGGAGGCATAGATTTCTCCTGTGTTGTCCCAGAGCGTGTTGATAGAATTACCTGAAGATAGTCAGTTTTGGAAATTAACAAGTGTCAGACCACCGGCTGGACAATCATGTGACATGGACTTCTAGGGGTAATCTAATATACCATACCCTTCCGCCGGTGGCACAGTGGTTAAAGACATCGACTGCTAATGGAAAGGTCCGCAGTTCAAAACCACCAGCAGCTCCGCAGGAGAAAGGTGTGGCAGTCTGCTTCCGTAGAGATTCACAACCTTGGAAACTCTGTGGGGTCTCCATGAATCAGAATCAATTCGATGGCAGTGGGTTTGTACCCCCCCGCCCCCCACAAGGCTACCTTTAAGATTTTCTCTTTGTTGTTTTGCCTTTCCACTATACTAATGTCTTGGTGTGGGTTTCTGAAAATAGTGCTCGGGACTTATTAGCGTTTTTGAATGCTTGATAAGTGCCCTTCATCAGTTCTAGAATACCCTCAGGTACTACATTTTCAAATACCATCTCTGCCCCATTCTCTCTCTTCTCCTTCTGAAGATCTGTTAAGACGTATGTTAGACTTTCTTACTCTATCCTCCATGTTTCGTGACATCATTTACATCTCTCCTTCTCTCTGTGTGTTATTTAGGATGCTTTTTTCAGCTCCATCTTCCAGTTCAATAATTATATCTTTAGCTGGGTCTAATACGTTGTCAAACCCTTCCACGGAAGCTTACTTTAAGTGAGTTTCTTCTCCTTGCAATCACTTAAGGCTTGACAAAGTCAAATAAATACTTAGTTTTTTATGGGTTGACTCACATGTGTTTACGTGGTTCCAGAATCTTATGCCTTGGTAATTACTTGTGTACAATTTTATACTGATATATGCTTCTACTTGGAAGATTATGTACATAGAAAATAAGGTTATGATCACTTTAAGTAACTTAGGATAGCAAATATCTGGATATCTCTAAGACACTGAGACATACTTTTAAGAAATTGCCTTTTTCCAAGCAATTATTTAAAAATTTTATTCCATGTTTTCCATTTTAAATGCAAACTTCTTCCTTACTTCATCTCCAAAACTTCAAAGAATAAGTTCTCCAAATAAAAGTTTCTGATACACTTAGTATTACTCTAAAATTGCATTTTGAGATAGTACTTCGTTTTTTATTTAATGTCATTTTTTTTCAAAACATTAGCAGTTACCATAGCAATTAAATTTTTAAAAAATGTCTTCTATATGTTACATTTTTATCTCTTAAAAAAACAAAATGAGAAATGTGCAATGTTGCAATGTGGATTTCTGTACATCTATTCCTCACTTACTGACACAGTCACGTTCCAAAGACCCGGTTGTTACGTGACAATCTGTGGGGGCCACGCACCCGTGTCCCCTCTCCCCCCAAGGCTCACCACCCCTTGGGGGCCCCGGGCCATCTCAGCCCGCCTTGCCCACCACTGTGGAGCCCACTGACGGGGGCGGTGGTCAGGGGTTGCCCAGCCTCTGGAGCAGCAGGGGCCCACCATCCCCTGGCTGCACTGCAGGGCTCCAGGCGGACCCCCACGCCTCGCCTCTCCATCTTCCCCCTCCGCCAGCCCCAGAGAAGCGCTTTGGTGGTGGGCAGCTCCCCGGCCTGCGGGCAGGTGAGGCCCGGCCACCTGGGTGCCGCGGAAGCTGGAGGTGGCAGAGAGGCCTCTCTGTAAGAAGAGACTTCCTAGCCCACCGCCCGACTCCTGCGGCCCCGGCTCCCACCTCCTCCTCCTGGCCTATCCGCCCGGTGCTCGCTGCGGCCTGGCCAACTCCTTTACCCGACTCTGCTGGAAGCCCCAGCGGCCTGCCAGGTCTCACAGACCTCGCCCTCCGCCTCCTCCTCCTCCCACTCTTCGCCTTACAAAAAGAAAAAAAGCCAAACCCATTGCCCTTGAGTCAATTCTTACTCATAGCGACCCTGTAGGACACAGTGGAACTGCCCCATAGGGTTTCCAAGGAGTGGCTGTTGGATTCAAACTGCCGACTTTTAGTTTAGTAGCTGAGTTCTTAATCACTGCGCCACCAGGGGTCCCCTCTCACTTTGGCTCCTCCTTAATACACAAAACAGTCGGAGAGATTTTTTACTATTGACCTAAACGCGAATATCAGATAAGTAAGAAGTGTATTTGCTTTTCCTTCTGATAAATCTGTAAAATGGTTTAAAAAAATCTTTATCAAATTCATGCCTACAGCCAACTAGTCTGAGTGAAGTGAAGCTGACTTAAAAGTATTAAACATTTTGAAGCACAAAAAGGGACTGGTTTTCTTTTCACTTCTTCAATGATGCGCCGGATGTTGGGGGGACCGCCAGACATATTCAAAGATGCAATTTTAAATTTAGTAGATATTTTCTGTGAACCGCTTGCTTTGGCAACGATCTTTTATAATCTCTGCGTTTGTACCTAGAGATTTCAGTATTGTTATGCCCAAATCAATGACTGTAGGGATGTGGGTTATAAACATGTGATGTACTGGAGGTTTTTTGTTTTTTTAGTATAGGTGAAATCATAGATTAATTTACAAATGAAACAAAACCATTCCAGAGGGAAAAAATTGTTACTCTCTAATAATTAGAAATGGACAAAGAGAGAAGAGAGGGAAGGTTGCAATGTAAAATATATTTCTTACTTGGGAGTCAGTGAAAAACTGTTTGAAAGCCATTTATTTAAGAAATATCTACATAATAAAAATAACAAGTCTTTAGTATACGAGAAGGACCCCTGGGGGCTCAGTGCTTAAGTGCTCGGTAGCTAACCTAAAGGTCCGCGGTTCAAACCCACCAGCCGCTACCTGGGAAAAAGATGTGGCAGTCTGCTTCCGTAAAGATTACAGCCCTGGAAACCCTACGGAGCAGTTCTACCCTGTCCCATAGGGTCTACGTGAGTCAGAAGTGACTCGAGGGCAATGGGTTCTTTCAGCATACGAGTGGATGTGAAGAGAGGCAGAAGTCAGAACTATCTCCGGCTAATCGTCTGGATGCCTTCTGTCACTACTTCCTTTTCTATTTTCTCACAAATCACCCCTTAAGGATTCATATTGTCATATCCCTTAGAGTCACCCTCAAAGATGTTGGTCTGGAGTTTATGGAATTAACTTTTGGTGGTAAAATATCATTCTGAAGTGTATTTTATAGTTAACCTTTCTCTCCCAAGGGCAGAATATGTATTTATGTTCCTAATGTTAAGAGAATCTATACAGTTCTTTTGTACAAAATGAATTAATTAGTGCTACATCAGTGAGGTCTTACTGGGTTACAAAAAGAAAGAAATGGACAGAGTTAAAACTTGCTATAAAAAATAATTTAATGAAATTCTGTGTTGGACTACTTCTAACTTTTCTAAGTCCTTCCATTTACCTTGGGAAAGTTACTTTATAGTACTTAAATATGTATTATAAGCACTTAGAAATATGATTAAGGTATATGAAATAGGATGCTTTACACAGTGTATGATTACACTCCTTTTTCTCTGTATGTTTATTTCACAAGACCCTTTCATTCACAAGTCTCAAGAAGCCAGTTCAAAATGACTGAGACACATTGGCCAGGCCAGGGATAGCCCTGGCTTCAGACAAGTCTGAAAGTCGGCCTCAGTGCTTGGTGGCACTCCAGTCATCCTTCAGTGCTGTCTCCTCTGTACTAATGACACTTGCAGGCAAGCACTCTGCATGTGGTATCCCCCAGAAGCTACAGCTCACAGACTGGCAGAAAGATTGCTCTTCCTTCCAGTACCCACTGCCGCTGTGTCGATTCTGACCCATAGCGACCCTACAGTGCCAACCAAAGTCCCAGATCGTGTGCTGCTGGGTCGACTGGGATCCCTGGTCCTTTATGAACCAATCACCATGGTCAGTGGGTTGGAAAAAAATGATTGGCCAGACTAAGCTTCAAGTTTCTTATTTTTCCTTTTTACTGCAAATCAAAACTTTTTAAACATGAGAAATTCTTTTTCTACCAATTTGCAAATGATCTGACCCTTTTAAAAAGGATCAGGTTATGCATGGGCAGTTCGGAGTGGGTTTTGCATTGGACGGATTTTAAAAGAAGTGTCACCAACATGGTTAGTTGCAGAGACCATTCATGTATTCACATGACTAACCTCTCAGACCCTGAGGAATTGCCTAGTTCTTGCCTTGATACTTCCCTACTCCCACCAGCTGTTTTACCAATGTCTGCCTCCTACGTCCAGACTCACCCCAGTATGCTGGCATAAATTATGACACCAGGCAGGAAGCATACACAGTCATTAGCTCCCAAGGCAAAATCAACACCATCTGAATGGAAATCACAATTATTCCTAAGTTACATTGAATAGGGTAAAACAGATCACCATACAACTTTCAAAGAATTCTTTGAAACAAATCACAGAAGAGTTGGGTTCCAAATAGTGCCACACCCCTTTGTACAGAATTTTTAATCTAACAATAAGGGGAAAGAAGGGGTAAAGGAGATAACGTTACGTTATAAATGCAATGTCACAAATTCGAATCAATAGAATAATTTTTTAATGCATAAAGGGGATTCCGATATTCTCTTGTAAAGGACTGAGCATCAACAGCCACAGCTTTTGCTGTGATGCAATTTGTACCCACCCAGAGCAGTCATCAGATGAGAATGTGACCCTTCGTCAGAAGGGCACAAGTGAGCTCACTGTTAATTTGAACAGACACCAGAGCCTAAAACAAAGCCTGAGACCCAAGCCTTGTCAGTTCGAATGTCAATGAATCCTGCCATCAGGAAAATCTCTTCTGCATCCAGCAGCCAGAGTCATCACGGAGCACTATGAGTGGCTGTCAAAGCTTGCAGAGAGCCAAGGCTTCTGAACACAGCTTAGTGGCTTGGAGAAGAGGAGGAGGAGGAGGCAGGGATGGCCGTTATCAGCGCACTGGAGACGGTGTGCACTGTATGCTAGGCAGCTTAGAAGAATCTAAGAGACAGTAGAGGGTTTTTTTTTCCCCCTACACAGTTAAGTATTTGAGCTCACAGGAGGTTTCAAAATGAGAGGCAGAAGTGGGGTGAGCAAATGAAAATTGCTGCCTTTTCTGTGTTAACAGAGTAGATGACTCAATCAGTTATATGCTGGCTTCCTGCATAGCCATGAGGAAGCATTTTCCAGCATCGTTTAAAGCCACTTCCATGGCTCTAAAACTGCCCTGCAGTTCTCCTTCTTCCTGACTACCATGAAATGGGGCCTCTTAGGCTCTGGAACTTCCCCAGCACTTTGCGGTAACTGGGAAGTTTCCACCATGGGGCCCTGACTAACCGGGTGATGTAGGGCAAAGGCAGACATTGGTAGCTGGGTGGAAGAAAGTTCTCAACACATGAGATTCTATCCGCCAGCAGGGACTGTGATGAGGAGGAACCGAGGCAGCCGGTGTGGGGGGACAGCATAGCCTATCTGCTGTGGGATTCCTTCCCCACCTCCTGGGTGCTTCATTGGGTACTGAAGTCACCTGTACACACAGGAAGTTTTTCCACTCTTGTACTTAAAACAACGTAAGTATTGCTATTACAAAATACGCATTTACACCGATCAGCTATCAAAAAGGAGCCTGAGCAGCGAAAGTGGTTTGCAATCAGCTGCTAACCTAAAGGTCAGTGGTTCGAACCTACCCCCGGTGTCTCCACGGAAGAAAGGCCTGGCAATCTGCTTCTGTAAAGATTACAGCCAAGAAAACCCTATGTAGTGGCTCTACTCTGTAATGCTCGGGGTCTTCACGGATCTAGGACTGACTCAGCAGCTAACAGCAGCATCTGTCAAAATGTGCATTTGTTCTTCTGATTTGAGTAACAATGAGGTTCACCTATCCACACTTCGTGGATGTGGAAATCTAGCAAACTCAGCCCTTCTCCTCCCTCACACACAAACTTGGGAAACTATACCAGTAGTTTCTACCTCATCTCCTCCCCTCTGTAATACAGATTTCCTCATGGAATATCCTACTACTCCACCACTCATCCAAACACGCCTTTTCTCCTAATTACCTGGACTTTTGTGGGGTGCCTGATGCACTAGTTCTCACTCCGAGATTTTTCTCTTTTGGCTGCCAGTATTCTTCAAAGAAACATATTGGTGTGTTTGT
This sequence comes from Dugong dugon, assembly GCA_030035585.1. Taxonomy (NCBI): domain Eukaryota; kingdom Metazoa; phylum Chordata; class Mammalia; order Sirenia; family Dugongidae; genus Dugong; species Dugong dugon. The sequence goes on from CM057479.1 coordinate 71,300,263, forward strand.
TACTGACACCGTAGAGTGAATTAAGTTAATTCAATGATAACTGCTTTCTTCATACTGAGCGAGGAGATTGGTTGCAAACCAGAGCAGAGCAGAAGGTAATTCTGAAGCATAGGGTACTGTGGGTGGAGAAGAAACTTGAGTGGGCCGGGCTTTGAGGTCGTGAATATGCACAGAGAAATGTAGAACTGGAGGACATCCAGGGTACGGCAGGGTCAGGATGAAGGAAGCGGAGGCAAAACCAGGTTACAAGCATTCTTAGAAAAGAATTAAGGGCATCTGAAACGTTAATGCCATTTACTCCATAATTTTGCCAAGAATGAGGTCCCACTGTCCACTCCATATCATTAGCAGGTGAGGTCAGGGGAGCCAGCTGTGAACCTTATATATTACACCTTACATTGTTATACTAAACACGTGAGAATGGAAAACATTTGGAGCATACAGTATCACAGGATAAGCCAATTAAAGTTTATTTGTTCCGGGAGAAGTATATCAAGCATCCAAGCTAATGCTTTGACCGAGTCACTGTTCTGTTTAGTGCCCTTCTACCCAACTGCTGAAGATGTTTTCTTGGCCAGAGTTTAACTGGCACAAACAATGTGAGGGTGAATTGTGATTCTGAGCATAACCGCTGGGGCATATTTTCTTTCTGACATTTGTTCTTAGACTGTTTAAAGCAGGCCTTTTACCTTTTACAATCAGTAGTAAATCAAACCAAGGACAATCGTTACTTTTTTCGTAGTTGACAGAGAGTCAGTATGTTGTGGCTCTTAGAGAGGGTGTGAGCCTTTGATGTTGGACATACTTTGAATCAAATCCCAGCTTCATCACTAATTAGCTCCATGACTCTGACAAGTCAGCTTCTCTGAGCCTCCATCTCCTCATCAGTAGAATGGGGATGAGGAGCCCAGGTGGTGCAGTGGTTACACTGCTTGGCTGCTAACCAGAAAGTCAGCAGTTTACACCCACCAGCTGCTCTGCAGGAGAAAGGTGTGGCAGACTGCTCCCATAAAGATCAAACCAAACAAAACCAAACCCACTGCCGTCAAGTCAATTCTGACTCATAGTGACCTTATAGGACAGAGTAGAATGCCCTATAGGGTTTCTAAGGAGGGGCTGGTGGAGTCGAACTGCCAACCTTTTGGCTAGCAGCCAAGCTCTTAACCACTGTACCACCAGGGCTGGAAACCCTATGGGCAGTTCTACTCTGTCCTCTAGGGTCACTATGAGTAGGAATCGACTCCATGGCAATGGGTTAAAATGAGGATGAGTAGAACCTGACTCTCAGGGTTATTGTGAGAAATCTATTATTACTAGTCATTGACTTTGACACCTAGTGCTGGCATGTTCCCATTGTTGTGATCCAGACCAAAGCCCTACAGAAGTAGCAACATGGTAGCCACGGCAACAAGAGATCAGGCATTTGCCTCAGAGGCAGACTTCATTGGTATGGCACTGTGAGTCTGGGAGTCTTGTGGGATTTTGTTAACATACAAAAGAATGGAAGGGCTCCTGTGATGGTCCTCCGAGCTCTGTGGTTGTAACTGGCAGTGGTCTCCCAGCCACCCCACCCTACACCGGATTCCAGCCCCTCTCTGGCACTGTCCTGAAGGTCCTGAGCAAAAGTAGAACCTGTGTAGGTTCTGGCATCGCTTGCCTCCTTTTTTAAATGGCCTTCATTCCCTGACTTCCTCCCATGTTCTTGGTGTCTCCTGCTCCTTGGCCCTTCAAGTAGCAATAAACCCTCACAGATGTTCAAGTCACACTAAAATGTTCACGGTTCCCTGTATACCGGGCTCTCCCGTGCAGCTGTGCCTGTTCTCTCGCTGTCCCCTCTGTCTGGAACTCTCTCCCCATCCTTCCTCACTGGACTCAATCTTATCATTCTTCTAGAATAAAGAGTGTCTCAGAGTTCCGATATCCCCACTAGACTGTGAAGTCTTCAAAGGTGGCGACTTTGTCTTACTCATCTTTGTATGCCCTTGGTCGTTTCTACAGTGCTGTGGAGAAAAACTTGAATGCTGTTTCAAGTTAAAACAGAGAGATTTAAGGGTTGAAAACAATTGCACTTGGGGCGCTAAGTAGCCCATTGAAACTGGAACCAGGTAGTCTCAGGGCAGTTTCATTACACAAGTATTCTTATGGAGTAAAAAGAGGAAGAAAACCATAGGGAGGGTACATTACAGGCAAATCAATGAATATTGTAATAATCACACTCTGATTGGTTACTGGTTATTAATAGTATAGTTAATGATTACACATAGTTTAACAGGATGTTTGCACATCATAGTCACAAGATGCTTACATGCATTTTCTTTGTCTATCTGGCAAAAATATCTTGTTGGCAACAGCACCCAGACAGCCCTCTTCCTGAGTATGTGTATTTTGGGGGGTGCAGATGGTCACTTGGTCAAAGTCCCTCGGGGATATGGTTTCACATCCTGATTTTGACCACTAAGGAAAAATATGCCTTTCTCAAAAAAACATGGCCGTGAGTCTAGAAATCCAGATTAAAATTAGAGAGCATGGCCAGCACATCACATCCATCTCAACAATCACTCTGAAAGTTGTCTTTCCCTGAAACGACAATACGTGGCCAAGGTGTTTACAATTGTATGCCTGAAATGAAACAGTCTAGATGAAGTGAAACCCTAGGTCATAGCAGTCCAAGAGGTCTCCTCTTCTTCCCACTCTTCCCATACATACACATGGCACGCGTGTGTACATGCATGTGCGTGCGTACACACACACACACACACACACACACACTACAAGATCTTCATCTCTTCCATGTTATGTAGAATGATTCCATTTCCAGGAAGAAGTCAAGGTCCTTATAGAAAATAAACAAAAGGATGGGAAAGTAGCAGCTACTGAACACCTAACAAATGCCACACATTGTCCTAGTGAGCTCAGTTTTACTGATGGATGAGCAGAGGTTTAGAGAAGAAAGGTAGATTGTGCAAGGATACACACCTATTAATGGTGGAACAGAAATTCAAACCCTATCTATCTGACATGGCCTTCCATGCTATCTTTACTACACCAAACACCTCTACAGCAATAATAAAGAGAGAATATAAAGAGCAACTAAGTTTAGAGCGGAGTTACAGATTCATTCAAATTGTTTCCCATTCTTTACGTGTGAAAGAGTATCTTTTAATTTTTCTGAAGCTTTTCAGTCAAAGGGCTAAGGATAGAGAGGCAAGATAGGAAGAGAAATATAAGATCCAAAAGGCAATGGTCATAACTGTCAAGGTCAATGTTGTATTCATGGGGCCCCGCCCAGGTACTGGTAGCAAGTAGGTGCTCAGTCAATATTCATGCAACAAAAAATGAAGGATAATGTGTTTTCATTGAGGTCTTTAAGATTTGAAACTCTGAAAGGAAGATGTCACTGCCTATGGCTGGAATTCTACCATATGTTCTATTCACCCATATTCAATAAATATTTACAGTGCTAGGCACTTGCAGGGATGGAAGAGTAAATAGAACACAGCCTCTGCCCCACCCCCCCTGCAGACTGTGGATACTATTATTAGAGAGTAGTGAGTATTATGAGCGGGGAAATTTTGACGAGAGCATGTTGGAGCATTTGGTAGGACTGGGGAAAGCTTCCTGGATGAGATAACCTATCAGCTGAGATGAAAAGGATGAGTAGGGTTTAGCTAGCCAAGGGATAAGGCAAGTTCCTTTCAGTCATAAAGACAGTAATGTGATAGGGCCAGTGACAGGAAAGGGGAGAGGAGGAAGGGTGCGGGGAGGGAAGGGAAGGTGTCATGGATGGAACTGTGTCCCCCAAAAATATGTGTCAACCTGGCTGGGCCATGATTCCCGGTATTGTGTGATTGTCTATCATTTTGTCATCTGATGGGATTTTCCTCTGTGTTGTAAATCCTGTCTCTGTGATGTTAATGAGGCAGGATTAGAGGCAGTTAAATTAGTGAGGCAGGACTCAATCTACAAGATTAGGTTGTGTCTTAAATCAATCTCTTTTGAGATATAAAAGACAGAAGTGAGCAGAGAGACTTGGGAACTTCATACCACCAAGAAACAAGAGCCAGGAGAATAGCGTGCCCTTTGGACCCAGGGTCCCTGGGCTGAGAAGCTCCTCGACCAGGGAAGATTGATGACAAGAACCTGCTCCCAGAGTTGAGAGAAAGAGAAAGCCTTCCCCTGGAGCTGGCACCCTGAGTTTGGACTTCTAGCCTCCTAGGCTGTGAGAGAATAAATTTACATTTGTTAAAGCCATCTACTTGTGGTATTTCTGTTATAGCATCCCTAGATAACTAAGACGGGATGGGGAAGGGGATGAGGAAGGGGATGGAGAAGGGAGGCAGGTATACTAGAGGAGGCAGGTATACCAGCAATAACCAGTAGGAGTTGGGAGGCAATGCACCTTGATAATATTTATATTTATAAGGCATGTTACAGTTTGAGAAGTGATTACATATTCATCATTTTATTTTATTTTCACAGTGGCACCCTGGCAAGCAGTGGGTCCCAACCCGGGGAGACTTATCACCAGAGGGTCCATTTGGAAATGTCTGGAGATATATTTTATTGTCAAAACTGGGGGGAAGGGGGAGCTATAACTGGCATCTAGTGGGTAGAGGCCAGGGATGTTGCTAAATACTCTAAAATGCACAGGACAGTCCCCAACAACAAAGAATGGCCTGTCTCCAAATGTCAATGTCACCAAAGTTGAGAAACCCTGCCTTGAAGGGAAAGAGCAGGTGTTACTGTCCCCAGGTTACCTCAGAGGAAACTGAAGCCCACAATGGTAGTATAAATTGCTCCAGGTCACAGAAGACCTCAGTGCCAGGGGCTGATTTTGGCTTTTTGATTCCCAAAGGAACTTTCACTTTAAAGAACTTTTAATATGCTCTCTCTATGTTGAATTCAGTGGTCATTAACCCACTGGAAATATCAAAGTTTCCTCTTTTTCACAACGACTAAGCAGGGGCTACTAGCATTTAATGGGTACGGAGTGAGGATGCTCAGTGTCTCACAATGTACTTGACCATTCTGAACAACCCATAGTCCCGCCCACAATGCTAATAGCTTCCCTCTGGGAAACAGTGTCTGGCTGGAGAATGAGTCCAACACACAGAACAATAGAAAGAGAGCAAAGTTGTGTCATGTTGGAGATCAGGAACTAATCAACTGAGTTTAGGGACTCTGGAGGGAGGTTTCTTTTAAAATATATTAAAAAAAAATTGATGAGCAGTTTTTGAGCAACTACTCTGTATAAAGTCTATTACAGAGGATACAGTCCCTATACCAATCAGAGCAATATGTTGTTTATTTGTGGCAAGTGCCTACTAAGTAAAATGGGTAAGAAAAGTACTTTCTGGAAGGAGAAGAGAACACTGTTAACTTGTGGTCGGAGAATCACAGAACTTCCCAGCTGGAAAAGACCTTGGCAATAATATTCCTTGTCACTCCAGAGGCTTCCTGCTAACTCAGGATAAAATCCAAGCTCCTTAGCATATCACACCTGTTGACGTCCAGTTGATTCCAACTCATAGCAACCCCACAGGACAGAGTAGAACTGCCCCATAGGGTTTCCGAGGAGAAGCTGGTGGATTCGAACTGCTGACCTTTTAGTCAGCAGCGAAATGCTTAACTACTGCACCATCAGGGTCCCCCAAATCACACGGGGCTCCTTAAGATCTTCCTCCTGTCTCCATCTGCACCTCTCACCACACTTTCCCTCTTGCTTTAGCATCGACACTTGTCCAGGATCATCTCCTTCTCATTCCACTCCAAGCCTTCACCCCGCTTCACTCTCTGGCATGATCATCTCTACTTACCTCTCCTCTGGCCATCCTCTGATCAACCAGTTTCACCTCCACTCTCCTCGCCTTTGGGGTTGTGCCCCTTCTCTGAGCCCACACAGCCCTCTGGATTCTGCTTTCAAAGCACCAGAAGCACACAGTCACCATGCTCTCTTCAACTGGACAGCAAGCTCTCTGGACTAGAACCCAGGTGTCATCCTCATTGTAGCCCAGTGCTTGGCTCAGGACACGGAATTGGACTCTTTGGATATTACCTCACTTTCCCAGAGGTAGATTTTATAAACAAAGTGCGAGGGACATAAGCCAAGTCTTAACAGATTAACGCAAGGCAAATAGAGAAGATGGGCTGGGGATTCAGGTGGCGTTTCTGAAAGCAGGAAAGCTGAAGGCAGGCTCAGCCCCCGGCAGGTGGGGACCAGTTTGGCTGGAGCAGACAGTTACATGGAGACTAGCTTTACTTAAAAGGCAGATGGAGCCTGACTCGGAGGATTTTAATATCATACAGGAATACGGGCGTCTTCCTTGGAGGGAATTTGACCTCATTTACCCTTTTCTACTCACTTGAGACTTTCTATGTGCTCAGAGATGGACTCACAGTGAGTATATGATCCTGCTAATCACACATACATTGATAATTAATAACTTAGAGGAAGGGCAAGATAAAGTACAGAGAAAGACTCTAAGCTCCATATTAGCAAGCAATGAGTACCAGGCTAGGAAAACTTGGGGGTGAGGTGTCCAGGGCAGCGCCATTTAATCATATGCCAAAAAAGAGGTCAATGAAAGATAAAAGACACGTCCAAAGGCATTTGCAGACACCCTCTGAGACAGGTGTTTACAAACCATTAGTCCCTTCGATTACAGCAAGCCAAGCAAAGATTGACAATATTTTAGTGTTAACATCATTTAGAAGGATTTGAATTTCAGTGAAGTGACATACACTTGTCAGTGCACATATTGATAACATTTCTGCATGACCACTTCCTACTCTCCGTGGTCAATAATATGGAGCTAATCCTTCTTAAGTGCTAGTTAGTGATTTTCTGGAAAAATCAGGAGGCAGTCATTCTGCTGAGTGTGTGTGGGAGTGTGGATCCAGTCACTCATATGTGCTAATGTACAGAAATAGGGAATTAATTACCTCAGTTACAGTATATGGGATGTGCTGTTTTGTGTGTTTCTGCTCCACCAGACATGAAGTAGCTCTTTAATTTCTTGTTTTATTTAACACAGGCCCCTATCAAAGACCCGAATGGTTAATTACAAGCCATCCTGGGACATGTGCATTGGCCGTAATGAGAACACGTTCGATTCAAAATAAAAATTTCTTTTTTAAAAAAGGCAAAGTGTTCCATGTAAATACATGTAAAGATAATATGTAAAACCACAATTCAGAATTGTTTTTCAAACGAGACATACATTTTAACAACGAGCCCTTTTATGAATGTGATGTTGTAGCTGAAATTGTCAAGTTTAACGCAGATTCTAGGAGCCAGGCAAGACTCTAAGCAGACAGCTTTTATTTGTTTTAATTTGTTGCCTAGCAGCGGGAACGTTATTCCCCAGTATTCCTAACCCACCTCTGCAGAGAGAGGAAGACGGATTTTTTTTTTTTTTTTTAAAAAGGCATAGTAATAAAAGGCCAAAGGATGTGGCGCTTTTTAATGAGTAGCATCTGAAGCAGGAAGGCACGAGATAGGATTATTATGAGTTTCTAAATCGCATCTTTTCAGCTGAAGTAACGCTCAATGTCTGCCTCCGCGGGGAGGGACTCACTTACCCCTTGCATCGTCGGCTTGTGATCTCTTAGAGTGTCAGCTCTGGATAGGCCCGTCTGCTTTCCCCTCTGCTAATGACAGGATTTTTTTTGTTTTTAATTAAAGGTGTAGGGGTTGGCTTTATTAGGATGGATTATCCACAAATCTCATTCTCCAATTTGGAGAAGAAAACAGGATTTTAATGGCTATTTATGTCTAAAAAGGAGTGCTGAGGTGTTGCAAATAGTTAAGCCTTGGCCTACTAACTGAAAGACTGGTGGTTTGAACCCACCCATAGGCACCTTGGAAGAAAGACCTGGTGATCCGCTTCCAAAAGGTCACAGCTTTGAAACCCCTCTGGAGCAGTTCTACTCTGCACACATGCGGTCGCCATGAGTCAGTGTCAACTCGATGACAATTTTTCCCCCATGCCTGAAAATTATCGGTAAAAATTAGTAACTCAAAGAAACGCAAAGAAGAGAGAGCAGGAAGGAACATGGGATTGGTATTTCTGGACTCATTTCTGCCACGAAGACGTGCGTGGCCCAGAGGTTGGAGTAAAATGGCAGCAAAGTTCATGCAGGGAGGTAAGTGAGACAGGCCTGGTGGGGAAGGTGGAAAAACGCAGAGCGTTCTAAGACAGCTTGATTCATCAGGGAAGGCAGGAATACAGATTGTTTATGCAAAAGCTCCTGATGTTTGAATGCTGGAGACTAGCTCTGACTAAAAATAAAAAATATATCGATGGCAAAAGGACCTGGACACAGTGGGAGAAAATGTAGAACAAAATTCAAATTCATAAAAAAAAGACCAGACTTAACTAGTCTGATGGAGACTGGTGGAACCCCCGAGACTGAGGCCCTTAGACACCCTTCAAGCCTGGAACAGCACCCACTCCTGGAGACCATCTCTCAGCCAAACAATAAACAGGCCTGTAAAGTGAACAGTAACACCTGTGAGGGACATCCTCCTCAGAACAATCAACCATCTGAGGCCAAAGCGCAGCATTTGCCCAAAAACAAAGTTCAGAAGGCAGGAAGGGGCAGGAAAGAGGGGTGAATGGAAACAGGGAACTCAGGGAGGAAGTGGGTAGACTGCTGTCCCATTGAGGGAATTGCAACTAATATTAAGACACAAAATGTGTATAAATTATTGAATGGGAAACTCATTTGCTCTGTAAACTTTCAGCCAAACCACAATAAAATGTTCAAAAAGAAAAGGAAAAAAAACTGCATCTGTGAGCTGGATTCTGCAGGATAGGGTCCTAACAACATTGCTGGGCTTCAGTTTCTTGACTAATAAAAAAGAAACTGAATTCCATGATCATGAAGGTCCTTCCCTTTAAGATTCTTTCTTGGGTAGCAGAGTGCATCTCTAAAGAGACCCGCATTCTTTCCTCTTCTCGCTCCTAACCAACACTCCCTGGCCCTTTTCTGTTCCAACTTTTTTTTTTAATTCACTCATTATAGAGACTCTTACCTGACTTAAAATATAGAAAATTACTATGAGAATTTTTTAAAAAATGAAGATGAAATCAGGCAAAATAAAAATAAACAAACACGACAGCAATCTTTAGCTGAGACACCTATAAACAGTTACGGCATGCATTACACATTCATGAAATGTGCACAAATATGCAAGGGCTTTCACAGCTAGTAATTTAAATGGCTCCTTCCACCACAGAGTATTTTTATATTGCTTGGAGCTCTTCAGAGAAAGACATAATAGAGATGTCTTGTTTGAGATTATTGAGATATTCTTATTTTAAACGACAAAGCTCCAGTGCAGCATGGATAATTTAATGCAATTTCTATATGAGGAAAATATGGCTTATGAATGTCATTGTCTTCTTCTGGATAAGAAAGCTCTAATTCTATGTCCTAAGTGATTTATACTACTTTGCGGCAAGTTACACCATGAGGGAAACCATGGATTATGATCATAATGACTCTCTGTATTAAAAGCTATCAGCTTCTTTCTATAGGCTTAATGGATGCTAGAGGGAGTGCTATTAAATGTAAGCCTCCACTGGTCTCTTTGCTTGAACCCTTGCCCCACCATAATCTATCCACACCGCAGCCAGAAAGATCTTTGAAATACCATCTGCTCACTTGACATCCCTACTGAAAATCCAATTATCACTACCCATGACTCTTGCAATACAGTTCTAAGTCTTTACTATAGCCTATGAGGTAGTTTTCAACCACCACCAAACACCTCATAGGCTAGAGTAAAGATTTAGAATATACCATGGACTGCCAGAAGAACAAACAAGTCTGTCTTGGAAGAAGTACAGCCAGAATGCTGCTTGGAAGCAAGGATGGCGAGACTTAATCTCATGTACTTTAGAGATGTTATCAGGAGGGACCAGTCCCTGGAGAAGGACATCATGCTTGGTAAGGTAGAGGGTCATAGAAAAAGAGGAAGACCCTTGATGAGATGGATTGACACAGTGACTGCAGCAATAGACTCAAGCATAACAACGATTGTGAGGATGGCACAGGATCAGGCAGTGTTTTGTTCTGTTGTACATGGGGTCGCTATGAGTCAGTTGGAAACTACTCGATGGTACCTAACAACAACAGGAGGTGGTTTTAAAATGGCCACAGATGCTTTGCTGCTCCTCTCATTAAGAGTTAGTCTCTTTTCCCATCCCCTGAGTTAGTGCTGGATTTGTGGATTCCTTTGACTATTACGATGTGGCAGAAGGGACTTTGAGCAAGTTCTGAGCCTAAATCCCAGGAGACTGTGAAGCTCCCACTGTCACTCTCCTTGAATGCTTCTGCCCCGTGTGGAGAAGCCCCAGATGGAAAGCCATTGTAGCTGAGGTCCCAGACAAGGGAGTGACACCGTCTTAGACCATCAGTTCCAACAGAGTTGCTGGTTGACTGCGGTGCATGTGACACCAGTATGAGAATTGCCCATTCAACCCACAGAATTGTGATAAATAATAAATCTTTGCTGTTTTAAGCCCCTAGGTATTATTTGTTATATAGCAGTGGATTGATAACAGCCTATTCTGACTACTGCCTACCTTTCCCACCATATCTTCCAGCCACTACGAACTCCTGGCTTCTCTTCAAACATACCAAGCATGCCCTGCTCTTCCTTCTGCCTGGAGCCCACTTCCTGCCAATATTCATGCGGCTCAGCCCTTCACTAAGGTCTCCCTCACCACCCTGTCTCAAGGGACAACCGTCCCTCTAATCATTCTCTACCCCTTCTCTGCTTTATTCTTCTTCCCAGCACTTTGTACTCTAGTGCTAGCTACTAATAACGTTTATTATCTCTCTACCATAACCTGCATTGTAAACTTCGTAATGGCAGTGATTTTACTTATTTTGTTAGTATGTTCTTACTACCTACATCAGCCTCTGGAACATCATAAATGCTCAACAACAACAACAAAAATGTGTTGAATGAATTATTTCGAGAATTAATTGATTTTATTAGGTACAGGTGGAAATTTTAACATTTCCCCAAGAATGTCTTTATTTACATGCTAACCGACCATACCTGTAATAAAATAACAGAGGAGAAATTGTAGTTCAAATGGAAACTATAAATCTTGCTGATTCTGCTTAGAGAAGACAGTAAACTCTTCAGTTTCCTAGTACAGGTGCTTGTCAGAAAAATGGACATAACAGGGAAGGAAGAAATTAGCTACTTGTCCTAGAAAATTTTCTAGAATCTGAGAACGTTCAACTTTATGTCTTACCGTGCTCACCTATTGTCCTGTGAGACTAGAAATAATCTCTTGGAAAATCCACGTTGAGCTTTTCTTGTGTATTTTCCTCTCCAGCTTGTCTCTATGCTTTTGAGAGAATGCAATGACTTTTCTACCAGAGCAACCCTGGAACATTTACTTGTACCTTCCTTTCCGTTTTTAACCTTAATTGTCAGCAAACAGTAGGTCTGAATCCCTTTTTATGAAGTCCCAGAAGGTGATGTTCGGCCTTTTTATTATTTGAAAATATAGTGGTTTAATATTAGCTTCTCCGATGGCCTTATTTCTTCCCATTATTAGGTTTTTCCAGTGTTCTATTTTATACCTTTGTTTCCTTTTGTTCCCATATATTTTTGCTTTATTATTTGGTAGTCCGTCTGTCAGAGAGTTATATGGAATAGAGGCATTCTCCAGATTTTCAGAGTTTTCTCTGTATTTATTTTTAACTTATTAGCAATCTGGTTCTCTGTTTCTCCCATCATGGAAGATCAGAAATACAGAGATGCCTGCAAGTCAGACTCGGCTTGGGCCTCTGTGCTCTCATTGAATGGGGCAGGTGTGAATCTGTCTATTGATGCCTTGCAGGGTCTCAGACATGAGAGACTGGAGCAGGAAGATCTTTTGAAGATTCTTTGTAGGCCTCCCTTTTATGGAAGCACTATGTACAGGGTTTTCTTTTCACTTGTCAAGTTATACGTAAGACTTCTGATCTCGCTTTTATGGAAATTCATCCATAAAACATATCCAGAATTTTGTAATGGCATGGAAAAAAAAATCACACTTAGTGATTAGAAAAAGCAAATATAGTACTCAATTCTCTGAAAACAATAAGCCTTTAGTATCTAAGAAATTATAATTTTTGTTTGAATTTCAAAGAACACTTTCATATATCTCCATGTTATTTATTATTTTACATTTAGTATATCTTAAAAAGAGAAATCATTTGTTATGAAGCAAGCAATAAAATACCACTTTGCTCTAAATTATGTGGCAACTGAAAATTCACTATGCCACTAATTTAGTTTTAGACCACTTCTTGCTGAAGTCCATGATTTCTTACCAATTAACATATATGTTGTTGTTGTTATTAGGTGCCGGCGAGTCAGTTCCAACTCATAGTGACCCCGTGCACAACCGAACGAAACACTGCCCGGCCCTGCGCCATCCTCCCAATCCTTGTCTGAGCCCACCATTGCAGCCACCATGTCAGTCCATCTCACTGACGGTCTTCCTCTATTTCGCTGACCCTCTCCAACTGTTCCATTTGTACTCTCCATGTTGAAGATTATTTTCAAATAATCAATAGTAGCAGTATTTTTTTTTTCCCCTGGTGGTTAAGAGCTCAGCTGCTAAACAAAAGGTCAGCTGTTCGAATCAACCAGCCACTCCTTAGAAACCCTATGGGGGCAGTTCTACTCTACCCTATAAAAAACTCGCTATGAGTCGGAACCAACTTGATGGCAGCGGGTTTGTTTTTTTTTTATTTTTTGGTCTTTCATTAACGAAGAACTTTTAACTAGCCAACATTCTGGTTATTGTTGAGATTATATCAGAAAAGGTTATGATTATTCTTATAAATCAGTCATAAAACACATTTATAAAACATTAGGATTTGTACAAATTCCACAGACATGGTCATGGGTTATGTCCTTCATACTTCTGGACGTTTACCTTGTACCACTCTTCTTTTGGGGAACCAAGTAATTCGACTAGAGTTACTTTCTTTCAGGAGATATTCTAACTTGACATATGAATGACGCCCACACAAAAAGTTTTTATAACCCCTACTGAACTCACGTTAAAGACTTCCAACCTAATAAGCCAATGAAGAAGACACGGAAGTGAGGCAAGTTTCTAAGAAGGCACATTCAGAAGGGACTTGCTCTCCTTTTCTAGGTACACTATATAGTAACAGGATTTTTTGTTTTTAAGCTTGTTTGGGAATATAATATTTTAATATTCTTGCTATAAAAAAATTCATTACAATTGCCACAGCCAAATTACAAATACTCTTCTGGAATTCGTAAATTGAGGACAGTGTGTCTAGTATACTTCAAAAAGACCGTTGCAGACATTTAAAATAATACTTTAATGTTCTAGGTAATTTTGATTTCCTCATTCCACAGGAACTTAGTGTCCACTATCTGTTAAGTACTGGTTGAAACTCATAGGAGCTCGAGAACATTTAATAAAATATGTTTCCAAAGAGTTCACAACTTCTTCAAAAAGATGAAACAAGTGTACAATCAACATAATTCAAAGCAGAATGAGACAATGGAGAGACGGAAATGCTGTGGCGTGGGGAAGGAGGGTCGGAAGTGCAAATCCCTGTGTTGGCTGAAGGGGCCGAGGAAGGAAGATTTCGAAAGTCTTCATGAGCTAAGACCAACGAATATGAACTTTTTCTAACATAGGATCTAATATAATTCATGAAGCAAAGCTAATCATTATTATACAAAATTTCATTCAAGGAAATAAACAGATAAAACTGAAGACTGAGAAGATACAGCCTAATTGATCTGTCCCTGAAATCCTTGCCTCTGGGGATTTAAACAACTGCATTCTGCAACCAGAGCAGGACCAACCATGGGGAAATTAATGGCAAAGTAAAAGTGCAATGGCATTGAATATGATTTTTGTTTCCCATTTAGGGTCCAGACTTTCCGAGTAGTTCTGTATGTCTAATGTCATTGAGATTGGATATGAATATAAGGAATGACAGAGGAGACGACAGGAGAAAGGGAAGAACATCAAACTTCTCTTCCAGCCACCTCATCCTTACTCCATTCCCCCTAGTACTATAAGAAAACAGAAGAGGAAGAAGACATCTATTAGGAATTAAGGTTAGTAAACACTAAGAAGAAGAAGAAAATGAGACCTGAAATTCTTATATGGAGAGACTCTAATGGCACTGACTTGTAGGATATCAAAACAAACTTTATAGGTCACTTACCATCCATTGAAAATCTACTATGTGCCAGGTGTTCTGTACACATTATTTACCAGTGCAACAACTTTGCAAAGTAGTAGAGTGTTACAGGGGTGTTCCTAAAGCAGGGGTCAGTAAATCCACAGAATCAGCAAACGATAAACGTAAGAACCCAAACCTGGGTTTATGTGACTGCAAAGTCACACTGTTTCACCACAGCTTGGGGATCTGAAGGCCAAGAACCAAATTTAGTTTATGGCATGACCAGAGGAAATCCCTACAGCTCAGTGTGGCAAGTGTATGCTCTCTCCTTAGAAAGTGGTTGTTTATTTCAGGAAGGCTTATCTGCGGCCCTGTCCTTGTTCTAACCAGCTACAGTTCTCCTGAGGTCTAAGCAAGGTTACTGCATAATAGTTGCCAACTGCATGTTGCATGGGGTCACCGTGAGTTGGGGGCAAACTGAACAGCAGCTAAGAACAACAATTTTGATTTTATGCACTAAGAAATAAAATATCAGAGAAGCCAAATAACTTGTGACGATTTATAAGTAGCAGCAATCTTAAACAACAACCAACGTCCCCTTTATTTAGCCTTGTTTAAAAAAAAAAAAAATCCTGAAGATATTAAATCTTTTTTAATACCTGGCTAATGGCCAGAAGAATAAGTCCTCAAATGTATTAAACACCCAAGCTCATCAACTGCTGTGGCAGTTTCTGAAAGAACTTGTGACTTCTTTTATTGGTTATGAACTTCACCTAAACTGTCTTAAACCAAATACAGCATAGGTATCATCTCTGTCAATAAAGATTTCCCATATAATCAGCAATGCCTGCTGTGCAATGGTGGATTTAAATATACTTTATTTAAAGAAAGAAAAAAAATCAAACCTCTTTAAATATACCAAAGATGCTTTTATAATTCTACTAACATGTCTGATAGGATTTTTGTTCTTTAAATGGTTTGTTTATGTAAATTACTATCTGTTTTCCTAAGTTGTAAACATGTCATCATCTCCAACTTGAAAACTGAATCTTTTTGAAATATTGTAAGATCTGATTTATGGTTATTTGTGTTGGCAAAAAAATTAAGTGTATTGTTTTCAGTGAATCACATTTGGGTGCGAGTATAGAGTACATCTGAACATATTTACATAAGTAATCTATAATTATGCTGTTTTTCATAGATACAAAACTTACTGCCTTCAGTATTAATTACTTTCCACCCCAGCCTCATGGCACTAGAATAATGGTGTTTTTAAAACTAAACACATTTGTTGTGCAAATGAGAACGCTCTTGCTTTTGCCAAAATACAGGGAAATATAAGACCTCATCTAACAGAATGTGCTGCAGGTTTTGTGAAATGACAATTACGTTTCACACGAGCAGAGACGCGTCATTAAGAAGCACAATGGCGGCACAGCGCGATCATTCTCTCGGGTGCCTGAAGCGGGGTATTGATCAAAACCAGGGCTCTCGATGATGCGTTACGTGTCCCCCCCCCCCCCTATTTTTTTGCAGGTAGTATCAAAACAATGTAGCTTCCAAATAGACCTAATTGCATATGAAGTTCAGGTGGCACGGTTTCTAAGATTAATTTTCTCATCCAAGTAAAGTTGAACACAAACATGACGGGAGGAAGTTTTACTTTCCTTCTTTAATCTGATTAAGTGCCTACCTGTATCTTGTTAGTTCTGATCACATATGAGATCTCCTATCATGTATGAGAACTCAATTGTATCATCAAAAGAAATTCTTAGAAATATTTACATGTGCATTTACCCAGAAACCACTCTTTCATCTGCCTTCTCTCAGAAAGAGATTGTGTAAGTGGCAACCTCATCTATCGTTTTCCTATGTATGGCCTCAGGTAATGCATTTGCATAATTACAATGTCTTTTAATCCCCTTTAAAATAGGATAGTATATCCTTCTCCCCTGACACTCAGTATTCCCCGGAAATTCTGTGAGAATGTGCCTTGTTATTAAACATAAAAATGCTTTGATCTGTTTATAAGAACAAGGTGTATGATCTCAAATCCCGCTTTAACCTGCAAATTTTGCATTGTATGTCTGCTGCGCCCTGAGCTTCGTAGAGGTTCCATGGGGAATAAAATGAAATGTAAGAAGTGGTCCTCGCTCTTAGCAATCTTATAATTACTATTATTATTATTTTTTTTTTTTTTTTGGAGAGACAGAGTAAAAACACCTAGAAATGATCATGTTATTTTTTGTCCTTGAAAGCCCTTTAACTTTCTTCCAGCAAACTCAGTACTATCAATTTCCTTTGGGAAAACATTCCCTCCCAGCCATTACTGGTTAAGCACTTTGGGTAAGGCTGACCCACCCACAGATCCAGAGGTTCTCTCTTCCCTCCTGGATCTGAACTTGAAAGAAGTGAAGACCTGTAGCTACAATCATTTTGCAAGCATGATGAGAGAGCTTATCTACAAAGAATACCAACTACACATGCTGGAGAGCAGGGTTAAGCCTTGAGTCACAGATTCTAGCTGCTGTACCACCCTCTGCATTGAGCTGGATCAAAGCCAGCGTTGCCCTGGACTTTAGACAATAGGTTGGGATCTCTATCACCTGCAAGGCACATTCTTACCGGATATACGCCTAAAAAGCTAAGAATATAAGTGATAAATTCCTGTTCATGGTGTAGTTCAGAAGATGTAAAAGGAGAATCTGTAGTTCCAGGTAGCTCCATTATACACACACACGCACAGAATTTTTTATGTCCCAATATTTTTGAAGTCAAACAGCTAAATTTTTGAGCAGTAATCCATTTTCTCTCTACACAGATAAAGAAGTAGGATTCTGTATTCCTTTGGAAAAGTTGTTAGTTGCTGCCGAGTGGGCTCCGAGTCATGGAGACCTTATGTACAACGGAAGGAAACATTACCTAGTCCTGTGCCATTCTCACAATCTTTGGTATATTTGAGCCCACTGTTGCAGCTACTGTGTCTATCCAGCTCACGGAAGGTTTCTCTCGTTTTCGCTGACCCTCTACTTTACCAAACACGATGTCCTTTTCTAGTGATTGGTCTTTCCTGATGACATGTTGAAAGTAAGCAAGACAAAGTCTCGCCATCCTTGCTTGTAAGGAACATTCTGGCTGTACTTCCTCCAAGACTGATTTGTTTGCTCTTCTAGCAGTCCATGGTATACTCAATATTCTTCACCAACAGCACAATTCAAAGGCGTCAGTTCTCCTTTGATATTCCTTTTTCATCATCCAGCTTTCACATGCATATGAGGCAATTGAAAAGACCATGGTTTAGGTCAGGCACACTTTAGTCCTTAAAGTGACATCTTTGCTTTTTAACACTTAAAGGTCTTTTGCAGCAGATTTGCCTAATGCCATATACGTTGTTGGATATCTTGATTTCTGCTTCCATAGGCATTGATTGTTCACCCAAGTAGAATGAAATCCTTAACAACTTCAATTTCTTTGCCATTTATTGCAACATTGTTTATTGGTCTAGTTGTGAGGATTTTCATTTTATATTCAGGTGTAATCCATACTGAAGGGCTACATATTGAAGGTCTTTGATCTTCATCAGTAAGTGCTTCAAGTCATCTTCGCTCTCAGCAAGCGAAGTGTTATCATCTGCATATTGCAGGTTGTTAATGGTCTTCTCCAATTCTGACACAGTGTTTTTCTTCATAGAGTCCAGATTCTTAGATTATTTGTTTGGCATACAGATGGAGTAAATAAGGTGAAAGAATACAACTCTCCTGCACACTTTTAGAATTTAAACCACGCAGTACCTGACTGTTCTGTTTGAACGACTGTCTTGACCCCTCACAGTTTCACATGAGCACAGTTAAGTGCTCTGGAATTCCCATTCTTTGTAAGGTTACTCATGAGTTGCTGTGATCCACACAGTTGAATGTACACAATTATTCTTCCACAAAATCAATTGGGATGAGATTTCAATACCAAAAAAAAAAAAGAAAAAAGTAGGCATTGTCCTGAGATCAACATTTTGGTGCCTGAGCCCTCAGTTGAATATTTGAAGTGTGTTTTATAAAGAAATATGAAATGCGACACCTTTCAATAACTTTGCTGGATGCCCAGTAATCATGAGAGTGTTTCCTCCAAGAGGACCACAAGAGAAAAAGATGAGAGAAAGGACTTTCCCCCTTCCTGGGTCTATAGCAGTAGCTCTCAACCACAACAATTTTTCTCTCCAGGTAACAATTGGCAAAGTCTGGAGACATTTTTTATTATTACGACTGGAGGGAAGGCTGCTACTGGTATCTAGTGAGCAGAGATGCGGGATGTTGCTAAACACCCTGCATGCACGGGACTGCCCTCCACAATAAAGAATTCCCTGGTCCAAAATGGCAGTGGCACTGAGGCTGCGAAGCCCTGCTCTGTACATACGGTAATCCTGAGGGCTCGGATGTTGGGTTGAAACAGATCTTGATGTAGGATTAACAAGACTATTGTGAGAAAATTGTAGAAATAATGCTCACATTTGGTGTTAAAAAATACAAGTACAGTGCCTCTTACAGTATATCTGCATATTCGTGTATTAATACATTACCTATGGATGTTTTGTTTCTGTCTTGTTTTCCAGTAACGATCACATAATGTATCAAAGATCTAGCTGGCTTTGGGTGCTGTCATGGATTGAATTGTATCACTAAATGAATAATTTCTTTTATAAGGATCAGTACAAAGCTGGTTCCTGTGAGGCGGAGGTTAAAGATGTCCCAAACGTCTAACTCTTCCAAGCTGCTGTCCCACTCCATCATCTCTGGCATCAACTACCCCCTCTCCCCTCAGCACTCTCCCTCCTGTCTTTGAGTTCCCTAATTCCCTGCAACGTCTCACAGAACTCACAAACCATATAAAGGAAATGACTTACGTGGCTGTGGAGGCTGGCAAGTCCCAAATTCGTGGGTCAGGCATAGACTTCTCCCTGGCCCTCAGTCTCTACCCAAAGGCACTCAGCTTTCTCGCTTCATGGGCTGGGGAGCCCACTGCGCCGTCTCCTGCAGGTCTCTCCTTCTTTGGTGGTGGTGGGCTCTCCCCTTTGCTTTGGAATTGGCTCTCTTTGAAGGCAAAACGGAGCAATCCCCTTGGGAGGCCACAATTACCCTGTCACACAACCACCTGCGTAGGAGTTACAACACCATGGCTAGAAAAGCTGCACACAAAAGTAATTAATTCACTGCAGTCCCCCCAAATTATGAGTCAACTTGGCTAGGCCATGATTCCCAGTATCGTGTGGTTGTCCTCCATTTTGTGATCTGATGCAATTGTCCTATGTGTTGTAAATCCTAACCTCTGCCTGTGGATAATGAGGCAAGATTAGGTTATGTTAAAGAGGATTAGGGTGGGATGCCAACACCCTTACTCAGGTCACAGCCCTGATCAGATGTAAGAGCAGTTTCCTTGGGGTGTGGCCTGCATCACCTTTTATTTTACAAGAAATAAAAGGGGGGAGAAGCGAGCAGAGAGGGACCTCACTACCAGCAAGAAAGAAGGGGTGGGAGTGGAATGTGTCCTTTGGACCCTGGGGTCCCTGTGCTGAAAACCATCTAGACCCAAGGGAAGATTGATGCCAAGACACATGGAGATTTCCAAGGAATGCTGCGCCCACAGATGTTGAAAGGAGACAAGGACCTTCCCCCAGAGCTGACGGAGAAAGAAAGCTGTCCCCTAGAGCTAGCACCCCGATTTTGGACTTCTAGCCTCCTAAACTGAGGGAGAATAAATTTCTATTTGCTAAAACTATCCACTTGTGGTACTTCTGTTAAAGCAGCACTAGATGACTAAGACAGGTGTCTTTGGATATAAATCCAGGAGCCTCCTTTGGTATTGGTAGCTATGCAACCTTATGATATAAAGGGCCTACCTTAAATTGGGCCATTGCCCACATGATTTATAAGGGTACACTACTTCTGTGACCTTGTACTAGACCACCAAAGCTAAATCAAATCTTCCACATATCGTAATCTCTCCTGCAGCAAAAGTCAAAGGGGAATACTCTAATTCTACAAATTAGTCAATGGAGATGCTCCTTCGAGGCAGAATTTGCTGAGATATTTTTCTATAGTAAAATTCATAAATGTGGCTGTGTTGAAATGAATGTCAAACAGTCAAGTCATTAAAATCAAATTTGCTATTCAATTTCACAGACAAGGCATTCAAGAATGTAGATAGCAAGAATCAAGCTTCTAAGAGAAACTTGGTGTTGTCTAAAGCACTCATACATATTTAATTTTATATGACATTTTATTTTAGTCATTACAAGATACAAAAGTGATTACTTTGCCAAAAAGATGCTGTGTGCGGTTCTGAATACTGAGGGAAAAAAGGCAGCACATTTTGCACAATCAGAAACAACCACACAAACTCACTAGTAGATAGATTATTTAATTAAAAAAGTTAAACCTCAGTATACATGTAAATTGTATAAAAAAATCCCTGGTTCTTGAGTTAAGTAATACCTGAGAGAATTAAAGTTAAAAAATAAGAGTATTCCATCTCCTGGATTCACAGAATAGGTTTTTCAGTGTGCTTCTGAACTTTGGATCTTTATTAGTAGCAGTTAATATCAGCAGAAATAAGAAGGATTCATGTCCTGCCTATGGGATAGCAAAAACACTTTGAGGCACTTGGAAGCCATAAAACCGTATTTGACACTTGGACAATAACATTTAGACTGCTTCTGTAAATTGGTCAAAAATCTAATTGTCTACTGGCACATTCTAATTAAATAAAAAAGGTTGGGCTTTAACATTCATTTAATTTCAGTCATATGTTCCCAAATCATGTTTCTTCTATAATTTTTTTTAAAACGAAGATCACCCTGATAAATAGCATTAGACAATTTATTAACCCACATAAAATGGTTAACAGCTTCTATTCCCTATGGAAGCTTATAGGTTATAAAATAAATGAAATGCTCACACTTTACAACTCAAATCATATCAATTGTTACGTGGCCTTAACAAATTAATTCTGCTGCTGTTACAGGTCAAAGCTCAGCATGGGAGAAGTTTATTGTTCCTTCATCTTGATAAGACAGGTAGGTAAAAAAATGTCATTTTTTAATGTTAAAGATTAAAAAATCAGAACCATAATATCCACTTGCTCAAGGTTACCCAGTGGTTGAACTGGAAAAGAGCCAAGATAATAAGAAATATATTAGATGCAGAAGAAGAATTCTTTCACAGTGAGATGGTCAGGGATTTTAAAGCAGTGATAACTGAAAGCATTGCTCGTGGAACACACTTGTTTACAGATAAAATGTCATGATTGTTTTTATTGATTGTATTTTGGTTTTATTTTTTTTCTCTTTGTAAGATGAAACTGATTTGATTAGATAAAATAAGGGCCCTCATCTTACTCAGTTGGATCTATGTGGATGTATTTACTGTTTAGCAGAAAAAAGTACTTCAGAATTTTCTATCCCAGTGTTTTGCAAAATTTCCCACTTCAGTGAACCAATGGCTAGAGACGATATCAGCACACACTACAGAATATGGCTGTTATGGATTGAATTGTGGCCCCTAAAAATGTATGTCAACTTGGCTAGGCCATGATTCCCAAGTATTGTGTGGTTATCCACCATTTTGTCATCTGATATGATTTTCCTATGTGTTGTAAATCCTACCTCTATGATGTTAATGAGATGGGATTAGCAGCAGTCATGTTAATAGGGCAGGGCTCAATCTACATGATTAGGTTGTGTTTTAAGCCAGTCTCTTTTGAGATATATAAGAGAGAAGTGAGCAGAGAGACAGGGGGCCCTCATACCACCAAGAAAGAAGAACCGGGAGCAGAGAGCATCCTTTGGACTCAGGGTCCCTGAGCTGAGAACTCCTTAACCAGGGGAAGATTGATGATAAGGACCTTTCTCCAGAGCTGACAGAGAGAGAAAGCTTTCCCCTGAGGCTGGCACTCTGAATTTGGATTTCTAGCCTGCTAGACTGTGAGAAAATAAACTTCTCTTTGTTGAAGCCATCCACTTGTGGTATTTCTGTTATAGCAGCACTAGATAACTAAGACAATAGGCTTCAGCCTGGTTTAACAACTGCATGCCTGCCATTTCCTTCAAGTCTAACATGTTATATTAAAAATGCATTCAAGTTTAGCATTCAACTTCATAAAATGTGTTGATAATTAATATAAAATTAATAGCCTAAAATGTATCATCAAGCTATGCCAGGTTTATCCTGTGGTTACAAGTAACAAGCCACACAAAATAACTGATCCCTAGCACAATGGTGTGTATGACTAGATGCGTACTAGCAAGCCAGTTTGGGAACCTGGCACCATAGCTAGTTAGTGTCTTGGCATAGCATAGTTCTTAAGATTGGAGATACTCTAAAAGTTACCTGGAGTGACGGTTCCAAATTTTTGTCATATCCACAGTGCCTGTCTGTTTCAGCCTTCATTTGTTAAGATGGAATTTCTCCTGTTGTAAAGCTGGTAATAGGGAACCCAAGGTTGAGAAGGGAGAGTGTTGACATGTCATGGGGTTGTTAATGTCATGAAATAATACGTGTACTAACTGTTTAATGAGAAGCTAGTTTGTTAGGTAAATCTTCATCTAATTACAATAAAAAAAATTAAAAAATACAAAAAACAAAAAATAAGTTAAAGAATTTCTCCTGTTATGGAGTCAAAAGATTTCACCTACTGTGTGGCAGTGAGTAAACCATTCAAGCTCTCTGGGCCTTTCATATCAGATATAATTGGGGAATTGAGTAGATTACTGATCCTAATCAGGAGAGTGAATTCTGGTGCCAGCTTTATTGATAACTCCCTACCAATATTAATAAATAGTGTTCTCTCTTGGATGAAATACCAAATATAGTTCTCTTTTGGATGAAATAACAAAAAGGGTTACTATAAGTAAAACATTGATTTATGTAAGAAGGTGGTACAATGAGATTCCTTGAACATGGAAGGCTCTCAATAACATTTGTGGCATTGAGGTAATGAATTTAAAGAGAAAATCCATGAGCTACTTAGACAAATCTTGGAAAGAACAGTGATCCTCTCCACTGATACAGCCTCTGTCATCCTACCTAAACTCGCTTGTACAAAATACAGATCAGGATAAATGGAATATATCTATCATGCATGTCAAGAGATACTCAATTAGATCCCTCATAATCTGTTCCAATTTTTTAAATTATCACGAATAAGAAAAATATTTTATATCTCACTCGATTCACAATTGCTGTAATTTAAGCTCCTTCTTCACATATTCTCCTCGATAGGACAGGGAAAAGATTCTTCTTTATTTTGGGTATTATCCCAGCTTCTTCCTCTTTTAAATAAGCCCACTATGCTGTGGGCTCCAGTTTTCCTTTCATTATGAAGATTATTATTTTAGTTAGCCTGCTTATACGTACATACCTGTACAAACAAATTATCTTCTTAAATAAGTATTTTCAACATAATGGATCTGCCCAAGTTTAGACAGGTTTTTGAAGCCCTTCAGAAACAACAGGGTTGGTGATTTTGATTTCAAGTAAGCAAAATAAACAAACCCCATGCTAAAGTGAGCACTAGTCCTTTCTGTATTTTGAGCAAATGGAAATCATCAATATTCTGAATTCATAGTTGACAACTGATCATGGATTTAGGAAAAGGGATAGAAAATTTAGGGTTAGAGAATTATACCACCTAAAGAACAGTGGGCATCCATAGATTGATAGGTAGAGCAAGCAGTGGATGAGAGGTTCAGGTTTAAACACAACAGGGAATCCCTGGGTGGTGTGAATGGTTAACGCACTCGATTACTAACTGAAAAGTTGGTGGTTCAAGTTACCCAAAGATACCTCAGAAGAAAGTCCTGGTGGTCTAATTCTGAAAGGTCACAGTCATTGAAAACCCGACAGAGCACAGTTCTACTTGGACACACATGGGGCCGCCACAAGTTGTAATCAACTCTACAGCAAGTGGTTCTCCACTGGACGGGGGAAGGACATTTAAAAATGTGTGAGGGTGTGTTTGCTTCTCACTACTGGCCTTTAGTGTCCTGAGGTCAAGGATATTACAAGCTCAACAGGGAGTGACACAGTCCCACCCACAAAGAATCACCTGGCCCAATATAACAGTAGGGCTTCCACTGAGAGACACTAACAGGAGGAAGCAAATTTCATAGGTCACTATGGATAATAGTCCTTTTCAAACTCCTCCAAAAATTGGAAGTGGAGGGACACTTCCTAACTCATTTTATGAAGATAGCATTACCCTGTCATAAAAACCAGACAGAGCTGCCAGAAGAAAAGAAAATTACAGGCCAACATTCCTTATGAATATACATGCAAATATCCACAAAATACTACCAAACCAAATCCATCAGCATATTAAAAGGATTATACACTCTGACCAGAGTGGATTTATCCCAGGAATTCAAGGATGGGTCAACACACTAAAATTTATCAATGGAACACTCACATTGAGAGAACAGAGAGGAAATATCAATAATCTACTCAATCCACCAAATTGTATCTGAATTTGAAGTTCAGAAAGGTGACTTAGATAGGCAGATTCAGAAATCCTTGCCTGAAGACTGAACAGTGAGCATGCAGCATCAGAAGCAGAAACAAGGGGTTGGCCAGAATCTCCAGAGTCTGCTAAGTGACAATCTCACTGACGATTTAGAGCCTCCCATATTCAAGACCCATACTCAGCACGTTACGGGAAAGATAGAAGTTAGGGTCCTTCTTCTCTGGTCTACTTTGGACATGAGTCCTCTACCACACAGAGCTCCCAGCCAGAATGGGGTGGCCAGCTCCCAAACAGATCAGGAAAACACAGATTTGATTCACAAAATAGTGCCAGTTTTGCAAAGTCACTAATCTCACCCCAATGTGTGACCCTGACACCACACTTCATTGCCCAAGGACAGATTTCTTTGGGCCCAAGGTCAGCAGTTTGAACCCACCACCCGCTCCTTGGAAACCCTATGGGACAGTTCTACTCTGTTTTATAGGGTTACTATGAGTCAGAATCTACTCGATGACAATGGGTTTGGTTGTTGTTTTTGTTTTTTTTTTAAAAAAACAGAAATTGGAGCCCTGGTGGTGTAGTGGTTAAGACCTCAGGCTGCTAACCAAAAGCCTGGCAGTTTGAATCCACCAGCCGCTCCTTGGAAACCTATGGGGCAGTTCTACTCTGTCCTGTAGGGTCACTATGAGTCAGAATCAACTTGACAGCAACAGGTTTAAACAGAAATTAAAAAACAAAACAAAACAACTTTCTATGGGAGGCAAATATACTGACGGCAATATATCAAAATTTCCTAGTGAAATAAGAAGTCAACAAGAGTGTCATTAACTTCCACCTTCAGCCAAGATAGAGTAATAGGAACTAGACTTACCCTCTCACCTGGAATAACTACAACAACAACAACAAACAGAAAACGTATTTTCTTAACTAGTTTTCATGACAGTGGACATGAGGAGCTGAGGACAGTGAGCCCTGTGAGATGAGAAACAAACAAGGTGAGTTCAATGAAGGCTCCAGCTCTCTGCCTTGAGCGAGTTTCCAGGACACCGAGCTGGAGGAGAACCGAGGCAGAGCCTGGTGCCGTCCCTGTTGAGGAGACAGAGCTGAGAGTCCCAAGAGACCAAGGCAGATACAGTTTTTGGGATAGAGGAGACAGAACTCCAGAGATCTGCAGAGGGTCCCCCTTGAGTACTCAGCAGAGCATTTGTTAGCACACGTGTGTGAGGAAACCATGAAAGATTGGGAGGAGAACCATCTGAAAGGATTAGAGGGAAGAGACAGTGAGTAGTACCCAACACAGGGCTGGAAAAAGTGACTGTTCCCACAGCCAACCTGGAAGAGTCCCATAATTTACAGTAGAGTACTCAGAAGGGTTTCGCCTCAGTAATGGGGGATAATTATCCCTACACTACATACTGCTCTGGTCCTACCTAATGAATCTCAAATGTAAAACCCAAGAGGATCAAACTGTTTCCAAGTACCTTAATTGCATCCCAGAACAGATCTCAATAATCTTTATAAAAACGAAAACCAAGCCCGTTACCGTCTAGTTGATTCTGACTCATAGCAACCCTATAGGACAGAGTAGAACTGCCCCATAGGGTTTCCAAGGAGAGGCTGGTGGATTCAAACTGTCGACCTTTTAGTTAGCAGCCTGAGCTTTTAACCACTGTGCCACCCAGGGCTCCAATAATCATTATAGGAATACACAAACACCCAGTACCCAACAAGTGTTACTTATATTTGAAGCAGTAAATCATAAAAACTTTATACCCACAAATAGCTCAACAAATTCACGCAACAAAGATTTATTATACTGAGATAGGTACAAAGAGTTTCCCAGTTCTCAGGAGGCTTTAGAGTGCTGTAGGGAGCAGGAAGGGTGAGTCCCTGCGTGGTGCAAATGGTTAAGCGCTGGACTATTAACCGAAAGGTTGGTGGTTCAAACCCATCCAGAGATGCCTGGGAAGTAAGGCTTGTGATCTACCCCCAACAGGTCACAGCCTTGAAAACTCTATGGAGCAGTTCTGCTCTGCACACATGGTGCTGTCATAAGTCAGAATCGCCTCGACGGCAACTAACAACAACAACGTGTACAGTACAGAGGGAGTATGTACCAGGCACAGGGACAAAGTGGTAATTCTGTGTGAAAGATGTTTGGGCAAGGACTCAATTCAAAGAATAATGAGGCACTTACTTCACCTCCAGTAGAGTTTATTGAAAACATAGTCGTGAGCTAGAAATGGAAGCAACTAAAAGCCACAAGGAAGCAGGCCTGCCTCCTTGGCAGGGCCAGATTAAGGCATGTGAAGGCCCTAAACATTGACAATCTGTGGTGTCCCCTTCTCTGCTTACTCACACATTCAGACAGGGTGTGTGAGTTATATATATACATGTGGACGATGAATAAGGAAGACTGAAGAAGAATTGATGCCTCTGAATTAGGGTGTTGGCGAAGAATTCTGAATACACCATGGACTGCCAGAAGAACAAACATGTCCATTGTGGAAGAAATACAGCCATCTCCTTGGAAGTGAGGATGGCAAGACTTCATCTCATGTACTTTGGACACGTTGTTAGTTGGGACCAGTCCTTGGAGAAGGGCATCATGTTTGGCAAGGCAGAGGGTCAGTGAGAAAGAGGAAGACCCTTAATGAGATGCATTTACACAGTGTCTGCAACAATGGGCTCAAACATAGCAATGATTATGAGGATGGCGCAGGAACTGAGCAGTCCTTCATTTTGTTGAACTTAGGGTTGCTATGAGTCAGAACCAACTCGATGGCACCTAACAATATGTATGTGTGTGTGTGTGTTTCTTAGCTATCTGTGATGTAACTTCTTTTTAAATGCGACTAATATTAGCTATTGAAAGCAAAAGTGGCATATGTCATTTTAGCAGAACGAGATGAACTGGATTATAAAATTTTAAGTGGCTGCAAGGTACTAAGATTTTTACTTAGAACATAAACTCTGTTCCGTAACTTTTGCAAGTCATCTGAGACTGGAGGCCCCATTGGTTGTTTACCAGGCTGTGTACAAGAGCATATCCTTGTGTTTATCATAGAAAAGAGCATAGAAAAGAGCTGACCCTCCTGGCTGGAGTTGTTGGATCAGCAACACGGATGTACAAGATAGTTGTCTCAAAATGGATCAGAGAACTGTTATCTATTAATATAATCCAACCTTGCCCAGTAACCACTCATGCTGGATCCAATAGCAAGAGTTAGACTCAACAGCCCACCCCCACCTCTTGTTTATTAGAAAGAAATACACCTGCCAAGATAAGGAGTTTCAACTACATGGGAGGGGGCCATAGGAGAAAGATGTCAACGAAGGTGTTGAAGTGGTAGGGACCTCATAGCTTAAACAACATTGCACGTGGGTGCCCTCGTGACCCTGCATGAACTTCATTTCCAGCCCACACATTCTCAGGCACTGCAGCTGGTATCAGTTTCATTTAGTGCCCTGCCAGTTCCCTTCCACTGCAGCACTGTCTGCTTGGCATCTCTGGGTCTTTGCTTTAGAAAACTGGTGCCTCTGTTTTGTTGATGCCCTAAGCACGTGCTTACCTTGCTTATTGGGTCATCCATCCTTGCTGTCTGGGTCAGCTGGCCTCTCACTCATGGAGTCTGTCTTTCTGCCCATACATCTGCTCTGCTCTCCTCTCTCTCAGAACTGTTCTCCCCTGACTTCAGCAATCCTTACATGACTCCAGAGGACAACAGCAGCCTTAGGTAACTTATGACCTGGCTGCTCCTATAGCTACCTAGCCCAGACTCTGTTTTCCAACTCCATATTCCCCAAAGAGAAGTTAGTAAACCCCACTCAGCTTTTTGGGCTGGATCACACCACGTATGTCCTATAAGTTAGGTGTCCCAACTGTGCCTAATCATCTGTTACTGGAGATGGAGCATAGCTATTTCCCATCTCAGGCGCTGTGCTCAGGGCAGATTAATTTAGCAGAGGATGTGGGCAGGAAGGAACTCTTTACAAAGAAGGAGCTGAAAGATGAACAGACATTTGCCAAGTAGATGAGAGTGATGGAGAACCCTTCACACAGAAAACCAAGGAGATGTCAGTGTTCAGTGGCTAGAAGATAAATTCCTTCGTATCAGCCTCCTCTGTTAATAAGATTATTTTTAATACAAGTCAGTTCCACTATTCTGTCTATCTGGCATGTTCTTCTTACAGAAATAGTGCATTCAGGGATCTTCTGGCTTAGTTAACTGCAGTAATAGGAAGAAAGTATCCAGAACGAGCTCTGTCTTGTACACTCCGGCTGGTCAGACTAAATCTGCAGAACTGTGTTGCATTCTGGGAAGCACCCTTAGTGGGCTGTTGGCAAAGATGGGATGGATTGAGAGGAGATAACACAAGGAAGAAGAGTAAGAAAACCAATCAATTTGAATAGAGAAGTGGAAGCATGAAGAAGAAGGATGGAAACATATTCTGTATTTCGGCATCTCTGTACTTAACTACGAAAACTCCTGGCTAAAACTTACCTCAGCCACTAGACATCTGTGTGACTCTTATCAACACTGTATAAGTTTCCTTAACTCTAACAACGTAATACCTACTCTAGAGTGCTGTATCCTAGTTCCATCACTTACTAACTGTGAGACTTATTTACTTAGTCCTGTCAGTACCTCAGTTTCTTCATCTACAAAATGACGATAATAATGGAAGCTTCTTCATGCCATAACTGTAAGACTTAAAGTTTCATAGATCTACAACACTCAACATTATTTCTCTCCCTTTACCATGCCAAACATGTACATCCCGGTCTTAGTTCCTTAATGCCGTTGTAACAGAAATACCACCAGTGGGTGGCTGGGTGGCTTTAAAGAACAGAAATGGACTTTCTCACAGTTCTGGAGGCTAAATTTTAAAGCTTTGCTTTTGAACTGTTGAAAGACAAATTTAATCAATAAATCAGAGTTAAGTTTTATTGGGCGGAAAAAACTGTACTCCAGCAGGGGGCACAGCTCTGGAGAGCTGAGCTTGGCACGTGGCAATCTTGATCAGCTTACAGACTGCACAAACTGTGAGAGGTTTCAGAATGGTTGTTTGCCAGCCCTAGATGGGCAGGAGGCGGCCTGGGCTGGTGTGTGAAGTTTGCGCATCTGCATTCTATAGGTGAGTTATGGCTTATCTAATTACTTAACCTGTCTTTCTCACAAGTTTTTAGTTTTGGGGAAGGGTTAAGAGTTAAGTTTAAACAGGTAGGGCCATCTTTGTTAATAAATATGGGAGACTATTTCTATGCACTCTTGGTAAGGAAGGATTTGTTCACCAAGACACAGAAAGTGATAACCATAAGGGAAAGATTAATAAGTAAAAGAATAGTAAAAAAATTAAAAATTAAAAAACACACACCTAGCCTTGAAAGTCCCCATGAACAAAGTTAAAAGACGAGCCGCGGACTGGGAAAGGCTCTGTAATACCAGCTGTTCCTTCCAGCTCAGGCCCTCACCTCCGCCTGGCCATCGTAACAGAGAGGTCGTGCTTGATCGATAGCAAGTGCTTGCTAACCATTTTCCCTGCTTTTTCTCCACTGAACTTATCCACTTCCAAAATATGTAATACTTATTCATTGTCTGTCTTTCTTATCAAGTCTCCAGTACCTAGAATAAAACCAAGCCCACTGCTGTCGAGTCAATTCCAACTCACAGCGACACTATAGGACAAAGTATAACTGCCCCAAAGGGTTTCCAAAGAGCAGCTGGTAGACTCGAACTGCCAACATTTTGGTTAGCAGCCAAAGTCTTAACCACTGCGCCACTAGGGCTCCAGTGGTGAGAACAGTGCCTGGTAAATAGTCATTTAAATATTAGTTGAATTAATTGATCAAGTGCTATGAATGATTAATGATATCTTTAACATTAATTTTGCCTTTGATCAGATGTTCCTTTTGTTTTTTAACTTTTGCTTTTTACCTTTTCACATAATCATCTCCAGTGAGATTTTAATCCTCAAGTGATGAATTTCTTACACTTTTTGACTCTCATAGATACGGCAGATGGAAATAGAAACACACTCGATTCAAGGACTATTTGGAAAGAAAAACAAAAAAAGCAACCAGAAAAAATAAAATTTGTGCAGTGTTTTGTTAACGTGGTGCTAAAATTTCTAGTGAACCCCGTCCCCACTCCCACCAGGGCTATACCATTATACGACAAGGGTTAGATACTCACATAATACAATTTCTTCTCCATAACCCCACCCCCAAATATTTGTTAAAATCCATGTTAGGGACAAACCCCTAAGCCGCCAATGTGTCATGAAGAATTCCTAGAAAGGAATAAGCCCCATCTAAGACATTGTCCTGTAAATGGTGTTGCGCATATGGTCTGCTCATTTTTATGTGAAATCCTCAAAGCAATAATCTGGTGTGATCAGAGTCCAAATATTTATCTACAATAATTAAAGGAATTCTTTAACACAGGGTCTTTTTGAAGATGACATTAGCATATGGTAAGAATTGATTTAAACTGAGAAATGGACAATATTCGGTTCACTAAAACAGGAAGTTCATCATAAATAATATAAACAAAATTCTCTGTGCTTCAGTAGTGCGGTGAGTTTCACAAACATCCCTTCTTGTCCTTAGAAAAAGGCCAACTTCGAGGATGAGGGTTAACTGAAAAGGCATTCCACCATTTTCTCTGGACAGTCCAAGTCATTCCATCCATTATCCACCCTAGAAATAGCAGAGCAGCTAAAACACTATCCTTCTATTTGGTTATTTTTATTTTTTTTGATTTGTTTTTCTTTCATGCTGCCATTTTGTTGTTTAGCTATTTAAATTTCACAACATCCAGGTTAAAGTAGAAGCTAGCATTACATTAAGCACATGATAAACACCCAAATTAACTTTAATTGTGTGCATATAAAGCCTATGAAAATTCTGAATGAATACTATGCACACAGTCAGTGAGCTCACCTCAGGCCTCTGGGGTGCGTGAGAGCTGGGTTGAGAGCAATAATGCTAGTCTCACCACACTGAGGTCGAGAAGCTGGCTGGCCAACGTGAAGCAGAATGTGACAGACATCGTGGAGTGCGGGCGTTGGTCCCTAGAAGGGAGGAGCTGGAGCTTGACTGCAGGAATGATGACTGGTAGCAGCACACACAACAGATGCAGAAGCCTTGGTGTTATTTTTCCACCCTCCCTCTGTTCCAGAAGGTGTTTCATTAATCCCCCAGCACACCGTCTGAGATCTGGAATTCTTTTGCCTTCATTTTTGACAAGAATATGAGGCTGAGCAGAAGGCAATGGGAGAAGTGACATGACAGCAAGTAAGTAAGGTTAGCCAAGTTAGCCAAGAGTCTCCAGTGTGGCACCAGATTGGGTTAGTTGCAATAATGCTTTTCGTTTCTACAACTACAAACAGGCTTTGTTAATTACGGTGACCCTGGTAACCAAGTCAGTAAATTACTTTTTCTCATCCTTAGGAAAATGTGGTCCTTATTTTACCCAGTGTGCCTTATGCATTTCTTTCTTAACGGTCATTTACAGGGTGTGGCATAGTGGTTAAGAGTGACGTCTGCTAACCAAAAGGTCGGCAGTTCGAATCCACCAGGCGCTCCTTGGAAACTCTATGGGGCAGTTCTACTCTGACCTATAGGGTCGCTGTGAGTCGGAATTGACTCAGCAGAAACAGGTTTGGTTTTTGGTACTCTTGAACCCTGGTGATGCAGTGGTTAAGCACTCTGCTGCTAATCCAAATGTCAGCAGTTTGCATCCACCAGCAGCTCCACTCCATGGCAGAAAAGATCTGGCGATCTGCTCCTGTAAAGATTACAGCCTAATGGGCAGTTTTCCTCTGTCCTATAAGGGTTACTTTAAGTCAGAATCAATGCTATGTCACACAACAACAACAACAATCACGAAGAAGCCCTGGGTGTGCAGTTAACACACTGAGCTGCTAACCAAAAGCTTGGCAGTATGAGTCCACCCAGAGGCACCTCAGAAGAAAATCCTCACAACCTACTTCCAAAAAGTCAGCCACTGAAAACTCTATGAAGCACAGTTGTACTTTGACATACATGGGGTCGCATGAGTCCAAATCAACTCTACGGCAGATGGTTTTTCCATCATGAGGCTACAATTTTTATTTTCTCTCCTTGAGTATTTAATATACAGTCAAAATGCCAGATTCTCCTCACATGTCTAAGGGAGTCTCATCAAAAAGCTGAAAGATTCAGTCTCTCTGCTCACTTGGCCACTCTGAGCCAATGGAGTTGCGACGTAGTAACTCAAACACGTTTCTGGCTTTTGACCTAGTTACCTTCTAGTAATATTATAACTTTTCTCCTTAGTTTGGCACATCTTCAGAGTACTTCACCCAGCCTTATCCATTCCTTGGTGACCTCCTTTGTTGTTCCCCTTCCTATACTTTGCTCCAGGTGCAGGCTCCTAGTCGGTCCGTTCTAGGTAAGAGTCACGCAAGACCATTGTGGCCCGAGTGGCAGATTCAGGACAGTGGAACACAGGAGTGGGAAGGTGTGTTAGTCGTAGAGTACAAGGAATTTGAGTTCCAGCTTTTCTCCGATTCTCTGGAGTTAATGGTGTGGACATTGAGAATCAGTGAAGGGTTATAAGGCTCAAGAGTGGTTTAGATGATTGGTTTGGTCATATCATCGATAGGACCACATTGCAAGGGTACACACGCTGTACACTGCATACTCCATGGGTTGCCAGTTGCATTGCAGTCCACAGCACACTCTTGAGCTATACAGTGTGGTCTCCCTATTCAGATATCTGGGGAAATTTTACAACCAGGTATCAAGATATTCAATTTTGCAATAATCTAAGCAAGAAATTATTTGAAACAATCAGTCCCCCTCCTTTTTTTTGAGGAAAAATAATGGAGCAGGAAGACGAATTAGGAGACTACAGCAACTGTCTGTAAGCAAGATGGTAAGAATTAGGTGAGGGTCTAGCAGTGGGACTACAACAGAAAGAAGCAGCAGATGACAAAGGCATTATGAAGTCAGAACCAACAAAACCACTGAATGGTGTCTAATATAGGTGTTTTTGACATTGCCTAGCAGGGAATGTTGAGCTGGAGAACAAACTAAAGGAAAGAATGACATGTGTTTGATATATTTGTGTTTTGGGTGGAGGTGGAACTAGAGAGTAAGTCTTCTGACTGCCAATCAAAGACTTTTACCCATTATTCTCGGGGACTCATTTTCATTTTACTTTAAAATTCTAGAAGACAAATTGCTCAATATGCTTAGCATTTTTACCAATTTATCAAAAATCAGCAACATCTTTTGATGAAATTCTTTTACATTTCCTCCCTCATGCATTAATTTTCCACTGTAAATTTTAAGATCAGTAACAGAGGGTATTTAAGGAGAGCAGAATCTAACTGATAGTCAAAATGAGTTTACCTTTGCCAGGCAATGTGCTGGAAATTTCACGTGTTTTGTTTAACAATAACGCTATAGAATTATGTATTTTCTCCATTTTACAGATGAGAAAACTGCCTCAGAGAAATGAATTAAATTCCCAAGGTTCCATGGGTAGGAAGTTATAGGGCTGAGATCCAGTCCCAGATCTAATTATAAAGGTCTTTCTTGTCCACCTTTAGCAGATAACGTCTCAACATGGATCATTCTAAGCTAAGCAGTTAAGGTTCCTGGAGAAAATAAAAAGAAAAGGCAATACTCATTGTTTTCCCTCTTGAGTATCACCCAATTTTTGCTGTTGACATTGTTTGATGCATTCTATTTAAACCAGACACTACTAACTGAAGTACTAGGTGGTAACATTTTTATCTCATTAGGTGTTGCAAGAAGGAAAGCTTGTCTATGATCTCCAAGTATCACCGCTGAAGGGTTCACTAGTGTTTGCCACTGGTGAGCTATGGTTTGGTTCAATGGATCGTAGTCAAATCACCTCAAGTCTAACACAAATTCTCTTTTCCTCTAAAGCAAAATCCAACACAAAATCTCTTGCCCAACCTGAGCTGAGAGGGACGTTTCCTAATCAAGTATGTCGGCCAGGCTCTGGCGTACACTTGCTCCATGTTAGAGCTCTAAAAGAACCACTTTGTAGTGGAGGTGTGGAGTGTTTGAGTAGTGACAGTAGCTCACGTCTGTTACTAGCAAACTCATGAATGTTATGATGGGACTACAGTTAAAGACAGAGAGACCAGTTCTCCTACAAGATACTGGGAAGAAACCAGTGGGAGACTGCTTTGAAGGGTAGGAATGGGAAATAACCTATTTAGTCTCAGTCAACATTTGTTTAAATATACTCAGTTCAATTTAAAAAATATTTATAGAGCACCTATTATATATCAGGCTCTGGGCTAGGTGCTAAGGATACAAAAAGGAGCAGGACAGAGAACCTTCCAGTCAAGTAAAAACCAAACCCATTGCCACTGAGTCAATTCTGACTCATAGCAACCCTGTAGGACAGAGTAGAACTGCCCCCTAGGATTTCCAAGGAGCAGGTGGTGGATTCAAACTGCCGAACTTTTGGTTAACAGCCGAGCTCTTAATCACTGCGCCACCAGGGCTCCTTCCAGTCAAGTAGAGGAACCAAAAAGAAAATAGTCCTGCCCACTTTGCCAGAAAAATCACACGTGAGTCTATAAACTTGGCCAATATTAATGAAAAGTTGAAGAAAAAAGAACAGATGAAAAAGAATCAGTCATATTATCAGCAAACCTTCTGGGAAACAAATTTACAGAGTTGCACATAGCCTGTGAATTTGCGATAGTACTATATTGCCATATTTTTTCTCAAGATTTTCTGCTATGACTGTAAAAGAAAAGGGAAAAATAAAAACTAGAATATATGTATGTATATATATATATATATATATATATATATATATATATATATATATATATACATATTTTTGGAGGAAATGGTATAGAGAGTTCAGGTTCTTGGTCTTAAACACCAAGATATGGGTGGGAAGTCAGTTAAAGTGTTTTTCAGCCTGAAGTGACAGGTAGAAGTTTGCTTCAGGCCATGCTCTGTCCCTAAAACACAGTAAAGTCCTCAGAAACCTAAATCACTGAAGTTTCAGGGAGGATCTAGAATACTAATGAGTGTGGGAGGAAATTTCCACAGCCATTCCCAATTCAGAGAGAGGAAATACACTGTATGTCCCCCAGATTGGAAAGTCTCCAAAATGTACAGTTTTTTTTTTTTTTTTTTTGCAACAAAGAAGAGCTACAGAAACCAGCTCTAATCTGAGAAAAGACTCCAGAAGGAAAGAGTGGAAAGGCTCATGTGGAGTTTTCTATAATAAAGGAGAGCCAACATTTTATTAAATTAAAAGGTAAAACACTTCCTACCCAATCTTTTCAGTCCTTCTCTACTTTCACACTTTCTTGCCTCCTCTTTTTCCCTCTCGTCTTTCCCAGGGTCAACGGCTATAGGAACGAGTCTATTTCACAAAACAAGTATGGCAAGAGTCCGTAGACTTACTCACTTTGGGGAAGAGTGGATGATTTGATGATATCATTATTTTAATGAAGTTACTAACATTCTAGTTGTGTTATCGATTAAACTGTGTTCCCCCAAAATACGTGTTGGAATTCTAACCCTTACTTAGACCTGTGGATATCATCTAATATAATGACCTTCTATAATAAAACTTCATATAAAACGTAATCAACCAGTTGAGGGCATATCAGTATAGGGTGGATCCTAAGTCTAATCGCTTCTGAGGTATATGAAGAACAGCAGACACGAGGGCAGACAGACACTGTGACTGAGGCAGGTGAATCCACAAGGAACTCCAAGGATTCTGACCAGTGCGCAAAGAAGGAAATCCCCGAGAGCCACACCCTGAATTTGGACTTCCAGCCTCCTGAACCGTGAGGCTAAAGCCCCTCTTTAAAGCCACCCACTTGCGGGGTTTGTGCTATGGCACCACTCAGGGACTAAGACAAGTGGTGTCTTGCTTTGACTTCTTTGGTTCTGCCACCACAACATCTCGGCTGTGTTGTCCCTTCTTTTACTCCGGCTTCTCCAGCCCCACTGTTAGGGCAAGGGGGCTTTCCTACCTCCGTCACAAACCCACCGTCTGCATGCTCTACTGTGTGGGTATCAATTCTGACATCTCGTCTTATGCCCCAACCCCAGAGCTCGTATTTTTATGATTAAATATAGGTATTCAAATGACCATCTGTTCAAGAAAAATAGGTAATTCAGTGATTCTGCTGGTAACTTCGGAGCAAATGCTAAAAAAGTTAAAACTATACATTTTTCTGCCTTTATGAAACATTTATATTTCAGTTTGCAAATCTGCTTAGAAACTTTCAGGACGACAACGTGTCCCTACGCAAAGAAAATGGAATCTCTTTAAAAATCATCAGAGTATCGTAGGACCAGAAATGCTCCTTTATCTCCTGTTGCTAAGGTAAGAACTTCTTTTGAGAAACATATGCATTGATGAGATGACGCAAAAGGAACAAAAAAATGTAAGGATGTTTCAAAATTATTTTCCAACAACTGCGTGAAATGCCATTTAATCCACTGCCTAAGCTCCTCTGTTCCTGCAGGCAAATTTTGCGCAGGAAAACTTCAACCCGCGGAAGAGCAGCCGCAGGGATAACGCCGCGATAATTTGCTTTTTCCGTCAGTGTAGATGTGACCTGAAAACACTATTGAATACGTTGTGCCCAACGGGAGGGGAGGCCAGCATTCAACAGTTTAAGCATCCTAGGGGCTTTCCATCCATCACATTCCCTCCAGGCTGTGCTCTGTCATATGCCCGCTTCAGTTCTGTTAATTGGAAATAGTTTACGTTTCTCTCCCTCAGGCAATAATCTTGATTTTTTTTCCCTCTCTATCCTTTTCCCAAGACAGAATTTATCCCAAATGCTTATAAACCAAATCCCTCACCCTACTCACTGCCCAGAGGTATTTAAAAATTTAAAGTTAACTTTTTGGACTATTTCTAGAAATGTGACACTTTATGCCCTTCCAACAAAGCCCAGTTGCTACAGCACACAATTCTGGTGGGAAGACTCCTTTATTACACCTGTTTTTATGTCCTCCGACCTTAAGTATATATTTACTGTGCCCCCTGAGTGCTGAGGCAAAGGACGTTTGCCGTTACTAGTTATGGTTCTGCTAATAGTATTTTAATTGCACTTGCTGCATAAATACTTCTGTCCAGATTAGCCTACTAGGCTATTGCTAAAGGAAACCCCAGTGGTGTAGTGGTTAAGTGCTACGGCTGCTAACCAAAAGGTCGGCAGTTTGACTCCACCAGCTGCTCCTTGGAAACCCTATGGGACAGTTCTACTCTATCGTATGGGTTCACTATGAGTTAGAATCCACTAGACAGCAACAGGTTTTTTTTTTTTTTTTTAAACTCATTTTAAACTTTTGTTGTAGAAGTCTTGTGTATTTACATTGTTTCAGCACAGAAAAATTGTCAAGAGAGATTTCTTCTCTCTCTTCCTCTCCTTCCCCCACTATTGGATGTGTTCCCACTGTAACAGAAGAAAAATAACCAAGAAGCATTAGCAAAGTAATGTATCACACCTGAACTGCCCTGGCCTAACTGCAATATGTAATTACAGGCTGCAATACAATTAGGACTATTTTATTTTAATAATGCCTCTACGTGTCTAAGTACCTAATGCCCCTCATGAGGTTAGATAAAAAGCACAGAATTTCCTTCTTCCTTTGGTAAACTACCATGATTAAAAATTAGGATATGAGGAGGAAATGAGAAACCCTTCCAATAATAATGGCAGTGACAGCTATATCACAATCTTTAGTGCATCATCAAGCATTGCAACGACTCTCATTTTCCTTGCACTGTGCTTCAGATACACTAGCATCTGCTTCTGATCTGGTGTCACGCAGAGTCAGGACCTCTCTGTTGAAGACCGCGAGAAATGATGAGCTAACGTTACAAGGCAGAGCGCCTGCTCAGAGAAACTCCTGGTGACTAGCAAAGGACGCTGCTCCCCGGGAACTGACGGCACGGCAGTTGGCTAGTGGGCATGCCCATCACCCGTGTCTTCTGGGACTCTATTTTCAGAAAAGACTTATCTGACCGAAGGAGTCCAAAGGAGCACTATACATGGCTGTAATTGCATTCACTGCTATTTAGGGCTTGAGTTGGTGTGAACCACTTCATTTCGCCTCTGGAAACCACCATCACTACTGCAGGACTGCTGTGAATCCTTCTAAATACTCCTCCAACTTTATTTCATCAGGATCAGTCTATTTATGATTTTTAAATATCTGAATTCTTCAATGAAAGCAAAAATGCAAAATAACTATTTAAAAATAAAACTAGTTTGGATGTAGTTAAAAAATTTTTTTTTTTTTTGTTCTCTTAGGGGTAGATGATTGAAAAGGGAGAATTGTTTACTCTGTTAGTGTACTGTTTAGCTGGGTATATGCCTTAGTAACTTGAAAGTGAAAAATGTGAAGTGTGGCCATTTGTGATATTTAGTTTTCATTTGCTGTGCTTCCTGTGAATCAACAATTAGTTTCACCTGGTCAAGAGCTTAGCTGCTAACCAAAAGGTCAGCAGTTCGAATCCAGCAGCTGTTCCTTGGAAACTCTATGGGGCAGTTCTACCTTGTTGTATAGGGTTGCTGTGAGTTGGAATCAATAGCAACGGGTTAGGTTTAAGAGAGCAGGGGAGCGAATGTGGTGTACACCATGATGATCTCAACAGCAATCAAAACAACTTACAAATTTCATATCAGCCTTGAAACAGGTGAGGGTTGGGATAAGTCACAAACTAGCATAAAGACACTAACTGCTTACAAGTAAACAAACCCAAAGAAATCATTTAACTTCAAAGTTGCAAACACATAAAACTAATTTCTAGAGATGTTAAGTTTTAGCTCTTGGATTTTATGTAATTCCATTTTAGAGACTTGACGATAATGGAATCTGATATCACATATGGAGCTCTAGTCTTTTTGTTCCAATTGGGCTTTCTTGCATTTGTACAGAAGTCTTGATTCTTTCTATTCTAGCATCTTCCATCAAATTGATTTAAGACCCCTGCCCAGTAAAAACTAAGGTACATATAGAAACTCTGTATGTGTTCCTTATGGGTCACCTTTAGCTCCTAGTAAGTAGATGCAATCAGCAGGATTAGAAGCCAGAAACCAAACCCACTGCCGTCGAGTCGATTCTGAGTTATGGCAACCCTGTAGGACAGAGTAGAACTGCCCGGTAGGGCTTCCAAGGCTGTAAATCTTTACGGAAGCAGACTGCCACATCTTTCTCCAGTGGAGCAGCTGGTGGGTTCCAACTGATGACCTTTCCATTAGCAGCTAAACGCTTTTTAACCACCATGCCACCAGGGCTCCTGCAGGCATAGTAGAAGGGTCTAAAAAGCATGAGGCAGTGGTACACAATTAAAAGTTATCAGCTACTTCTCTTCTGATTAGCCACACCAAACAGCTAAGGTCACAATCCCATGATGCTGTTACAGATAGGTGAGAGAGAGTGTGTGTGTGTGTGTGTGTGTGTGTGTGTGTGTGTGTGTGTGTGTGTGTGTGTGTGTGTGTGTGTGTGTGTGTGTGTGTGTGTGTGTGTGTGTGTGTGTGTGTGTGTGTGTGTGTGTGCGCGCGCGCGCGCGCGCATGTATAAGTATGAGGGAGAGGGAGAAGAAAAGTAAGAGGGGCATTTGTTTCAAATATCTTGATTAACTTCTAAAGAAGCGCTGGTCCCAACTCAAGAGGAAAAGTTGATACACACTGGTTGGGTGGAATTTAGTCACAGGGCAGCTAAGCTCTGAAGGGAGTAGAGCTGAACATCTGCTGTACTGAAGACCTTCAAACACTTACTAAACAGCTGTATTCTCCTGGACTCTCTGAAAGCATAGATTTGCAGATGTCACAAGCCTTGGTGACACAAACAGGTGATGGATGACAGGACTGAGGTCTGGAAGATCTTGACAAGCTACACTGATGGCTAGAGCTACCAAGGTTATATTTAACAGAACTAAATATAAATTCCAAGCTTCCAGTTAAACATGGAAGTTTGAACACCTGCATTTATGTTTGCTCACTTCCAAAACTCCACTATAATGACAGTTAAGGGATTTTAAAAAGATATAAATCTACAAGGACAAAAAGAATGGGAGCTAAGCTTCCAGCAGGTGAGAGATGGGAACAAAAATTTGGAAGCTGAAAAGCAGATGGAGGAACAGTAGCTGAGATGTACAGGAAATGAAACCAATACGAAGCAAGCTGATTCACATGGCAGAACCCCCAGAGGCTCAGGAATGATAGTCATCAGACACATTTGAAAGCAGTGATGTGAGGTGGGGCTGAAAACACAAGGACTGGTAAGCACCCATCTCCTGTTCTTCTCCACCCCCACAGAAGAATGGATGTCACTCTCAGAAGGCATACATGAGAGTGGAGTTAAGACACTGCACTAGAAATAGCTTGTTAAGGGAAATTCAGTCAACGGTAAGACTAGCCCTCAAGTTTCCTGCCCTTCCTTCACTCCCCAGAACTCTGTTAACCAGGCTTTCACCCAGAGGAATGGATACTGAAAGATACTAGGCAGACTGACATGGCCCAAGGGTAGAACAATTCAGATACTGATATTTGAGAATCTCCCAAACGTGGAATGGCCAGATCCCATCTGATCACCCAACTGGGAAGCCCGCTATCGACTACCCTGACCTTATACACAGAGCTTCCAATCAGGATTTTAGAGCCTTCTTCTTAAATATGGACCTACAGACAAGGATCACTAGGTGTCTGACGAAAACTTAAAAACAGAGGAGGAAAAAAAAAAAGAGAAATAAGAAACAAAGCAAGAAATACATGAAAACTTTAAACTAACAATAATTAATGTTAAGGAAAGGGAAGATGTTTTTAACCAAGAAATAAAATTACAAAAT
Source organism: Dugong dugon (assembly GCA_030035585.1). Lineage (NCBI taxonomy): Eukaryota > Metazoa > Chordata > Mammalia > Sirenia > Dugongidae > Dugong > Dugong dugon. The sequence goes on from CM057479.1 coordinate 71,341,845, forward strand.
GAGATATAAAAACATAAATAATTAAGAAATTTAGAAATCTCTTAGAAATTAAAATTATGATACCAGAAATAAAAAATTTAGGGTAAGAATAGAGAGATAAAGAAAATCTCCCCTGAGGTTCACCATTCAGCCAAAGATTAGACAGGCCTATAAAACAAAACGAGACTAAAGGGGCACACCAGACCAGGAGCAAGGACTAGAAGCCAGGAGGGGACAGGAAAGCTGGTAATGCGGAACCCAAGGTTGAGAAGCGGAGTGTGTTGACATGTCATTGGGTTGGTAACCAATGTCACAAAACAATATGTGTACTAATTGTTTAATGAGAAGCCGGTTTGTTCTGTAAACCTTCTTCTAAAGTACAATTAAAAAAAGAAAGAAAGAAAATCTCCCAGAAAGTAAAACAAAAATCAAATATGATCAATCCAAGAGGTCCAACACACAAACAAGATTTTTTTCAGAAAGGGAAAAACGAGAATGTGGAAGAAAGGGAAGATTATATTCAAGAAGTAATGAGGAAAACGTTGCAGAGCTCAAAGACATGCATTTCCAGCTTAAAAGGATACAAAGACTTTAAAAAATCACTTTAAAATTTCTGATTATGAGGGATAATGACAATAGCTTCAGAGCCTCCACAGAAAGGTTAAAAAACAAAACAGGGCACATATAACAAATTAAGTATAACAATGATATCAGATTTCTTAATAGCAAATCTGGAAATTAGAAGAACACTGAGCAGTGCTTCCAAGATTCTGAAGGTAATTTATTTCCAATATAGAATTCTATATTTAGGCAAAAGTGAGTTAAATTAAGACACTCCTAGGCGTACAATGTCTCAAAAAACTCCTTCTTTTTCAGGAAGCTGCTGGAGGATACTCTATCAAAAGTGCAGGAGTAAAGACATGAGATTAAGGAAACAGGGATCAGGCAGAGGAGGGAGATGAAGGGAAGCCCCAGGACAGTGGTAAAGAGGTCTACATTCAATAGTGGTACAACAGGTCTAGAGACACCAACCAATCCTTCCAGGAGCAGAAGAATGGACAACTCTAGAATAAACAGAGCCTAGCAAGAGAAGCCCCCACTCAGCTGTCAGTTTGTCATACTGTGGTGGCTTGCAGGTTGTGGCGATGCTGGAAGCTATACCAATGGTATTTCAAATGCCAGCAGGGTCACCCACAGTGGAGAGGTTTCAGCAGAGCTTCCAGACTAAGACAGACTAGGAGGAAGGACCTGGCAATCCACTTCTGAAAAAAATGGCCAGTGAAAAACTTACGGATAGCAGCGGAACATTGTCTGATCCCGTTCCGGAAGATGAGCCCCTCAGGTTGGAAGGCACTCAGTGTACAACTGGGGAAGAGCTGCCACCTCAATGTAGACTCTCGGCCTTAATGACATGGATGGAGTAAAGCTTTAGCGACCTTCATTTGCTGATGTGGCACAATTCAAAATAAGAAGAAAACAGCTGCAAACGGCCTCGGTATTTTCGATCGCCTCATATGCATGTGAAAGCTGGACAATGAATAAGAACAACTGATGCATTTGAATCGTGGTGTTGGCGAAGCATACTGAAGATACTGTGGACTGCCACAAGAATGAAAAAGTCTATCTTGGAAGAAGTACAGCCAGAATGCTCCTTAGAACTGAGGACTGTTAAGAGTTTGGCTGGCTTACTTTGGACGTGGTATCAGGAAGGACCAGTCCCTGGAGAAGGACGTCATGCTTGGTAAGTAAAGGATCAGCGAAGAAGAGGAAGACCCGCAATGAGACAGACTGACACAGTGGCTCGACAACGATTGTGGGGATGGTGCAGGACCGGGCAAGGTTTTGTTCCATTGTGCACAGGGTTGCTATGAGTCAGAACTGACTGGACGGCACCTAACAACAAGAGAAAGAGAAGAAGGAGTGGGGGCAGGGGTAGGGGGAAAGAGGGGTACAGGGGGACAATGGTGGGAGACGGAAAGAAACAACAGATTAGTCAATGTCTGAAATTTCCAAAAGTAGATTTTCAGCACTAACAGAAAATAAAGATTTGAATTAGTATCAGGTCTACAGAGAGTTAAGGAATCAAACAAGCACAAGAAGGAAGCAAGTGTTAACTCCACGGAAAATAAAACCTGGGGCAGGAAAGAAGAACTATCAGAGCAACGAAAGATTCATGGTTCAGCTGTGAATATATCGATTTAAAAAAATACCTGATAAAAACTTGTCTTCAGTGCCATGAGCCTGGGCAGCTGGAAAGACTTGTTTCTTTTTCCCACCACCATGGCTCCGTAAGTAGACTTGTTTAAGGAGCCCTGGTGGTGCAGTGGTTAAAGCACTCAGCTGCTGACCAAAAGGTCAGCGGTTTGAACTCACTAGCGGGAGAAAGATGTGGCAGTCTGCTTCCATAAAGATTTACAGCTTTGGAAACCCTATGGGGCAGTTCTACTCTGTCCTACAGGGTCACTATGAATCGAAAATGGCTGCAGGACAACAGGTTTGGTTTTGGTTTGATATGACTTCTGAAGCCCTGGTGGTGTAGTAGTCAAGAACTATGTCTGCTAACCAAAAGGTCAGCAGTTTGAATCCACCAGCTGCCCCTTAGAAACCCCGTTGGGGCAACTCTACTCTGTCTTACAGGGTCACTATGAGTCAGAATCGACTCCACCGCAACAGGTTTGGTTTTGGTTTTAGAGGACTTTCCTACAATTTTGTTAGGCCTTGCTGTCCTTGACTTTAAGGTACCATAGATGTTTTTACAGGAAATGATGTCATGTTTCTGTAAGACAGACACTGAAGCTCTGCTAAAAAATGTAAGTAAAGGTTTAAAACAGGAAACAGCCAAAGAGTGCGAGGTACGCTCTTCCACAAGTTCTGTCATGAGGAAACCATGACTGGCATTTCTGGCGGTCCACCTCACACAGTGAACCACGGAAGCCACATTGTCCCTCCCCTCACAGGGCAGTTACAGCCTCCAGGAGATAAAACCACTGACAAGGAAGTGCGAACAGCTGGGCTATGTCTGCCCCAGTTGTTACCAGCTGAGGATGTAGATGATGAAAAACAAAATTAGACTTTCAATACAGCCATATGGGGGGGGGTGGGGGATTTATCTTCACACAGAGCAGTTAGAATAGGGCTGAATGTTTAATCTCCATACCTGACTGTGTGTTCAGGGGCCACTCTGGGTGAGCCTTTATAAGATGTGGCGCGTTGCTTCCATCTTAAAGAAACCGCGTGGCCAAGCCTTCTTGGCGGATGACAGTCCTCCGGATGGGAGTTCAGTTTACTGTTTGATGCCTTCAGAATGAGTGATGGGACTGTTGATTAGTGTTTCTATAAAACTTAGCCCTTAGGCAAAATAAAAACAACCTAACACTGTTCCGATCAGAAAAACAAACGTGAGGGCTTCTTAGTGAAATCATTATTATTAGGTTAAGAAGAAAAAGTATCCGCTTCAAAAGTTATGTGGATACAAAATTGTTTAACTGACTCAGAAAACTGGCACAGGATCTTCCTTTCTTGTGCGCACAACTTCTAGTCTGCATGCATGCTCCTGAAATTAATAAAAATTATCTTTGAAAAGTGTTATCACTGGTTCTGGCAGTGTTATCCTGATTTGCCTTTTCAAACAGACAGGGCCTATTCCCACCATGCCTAGAATGTTTCAGGGAGGCAGCCTTTTTTTTAAATGAGGAGTTTTATTGCGACAGAGTTCAGACACCATCTAATTCACTCACTTCAGTTTATGTTTTCAATGCTTTTAGAGTGTTCAGAGTTTTGCGACCAGCACCATCACCACAATCTAATTTTAGAATATTTTCATCCCCTTAAAAAACATAGCACTGTACTCATTAGCAGTCAACAGTCAAAGCTGGCAAAGTTTTCAGGTTTCCTCTCTTTTTTCTTAAGTTTAAAGATTGCTTACACGCAGAAGCAGCCTGATGGCCTTTTGGGGCGTAGCCTGAGACTGCCCTCTGGTGCTTAAAAGAGATTCCGGAAACAATATATCCCCCTAATAAGGGCTTGCGAATGATCAGTCAGTGCTGATGATGAACGCTGACATAATTTGATGTGCCTTGCATTCTAAGTGCTTCATGTCCATTAACTCATTTAACCCATACGACAACCCTCTGAGGTAAATACTATCATTATGCCCATTTTACAGATGGAGAAACTGAGGCATCAGGCGGTTAAGTGTCTAAGAAGGGTTATTTTTTTTTACTACTTTACAGGTCCAGTCATTTGGCATTTTCTGCAACTGTTGAACTACAAAGCCATTTTCACTTCCATTTAAAAATCAGTCAGAATTCAGGAACTTCCTTTACAAATACAGTTTGGGTTGTTTGAATATGAAACTCAGTGTTCACTTGTGTTCTTGCTGAGCGTGCAAACCTCTGTAAAAGGAAGGTGCGTGTCTAAAGTGTATCTGTACTTCATTTATATATGCATGCCACATACAGACTATTTTTAAAGCTTTGTGTGAAGGTCGCTTGGAACTTGAAACACATTTGCTACAAGAATAATATTTTTAGTACTTACAATGGCCTCAGGCTAGCCCACAAAGCTCCAAATGTACTTGAAAGCCTAACCTTGTAACCACTGGGTTGTAGACCCATTGCAGTTAAGGGTATTAACCAATCTGCAGAGCAAGGGGGAATTCAGAATTCCACCTAGGTCCCCTCTGCCTGCTCCCTCTGGCCCCTTCCTTCACTTCTGCCACCTCTAAAGGGGAAGGAAACTGCACGTGGTGAGCTTATGAACAGGAAGGAGTCAGAAGGAAGCCAGGCCGACCTCTCTCGGCTCTTAATCTCTGGAGTGAGAGTAGAAACTCAGAGTGGAAGCGTGAGCGATGCTAACTGTGATTTCACACTGAGTGAGGACTGAGATTCGGGCAGCCGTGGGTGCACGCATGTGCTGGCGCCATTCATGCGCTTAGAGGGGCTCGTGGGAAAGGCGGAGGCTGTACGCAGACTCGTCATCTTTCTCCCAGAGGACGGGGAGTTTTATAAATGATAGGATACAACTAGGCAAAAGACAAGGCAAATTTCTCCAAAAGAAAAAATGACTTTTTTTTTTTAAACGTTTATCTCAGGATTTTATTGAAAGGACCAAAAGCATTTCTAAAATGACTAAATTGAAATTCTTGAATGAGAATTATGTCAACATTAAGCAGTAAGTTTACAGACAAATATATGGGAGGCAGCATAAGGTCATCATTAAGAGCATCCCCCTGGGGTCAAAACTGCCTGGGTTCAAATCCTAGCTCTGCCACTTGGAAATTCATCCGTGTGTGTATTGCTATTTCATGCGCTTTTCATATGTTCATAATACACATTGTCTTGCGCACACACATAACTATGAATAGTGGAAACTGTGGAGCGATGAACCGTTACCCCTGAAGAGTGAGAACGGGAATAAAGCAACTTCCACCTTGTACTGTACAAGCTTCTGCATTGTTTGAGCCATTTTACAATAAACATTTGTCACGTCACAAATCATTTTTAAAATCCCTTTTAGCCAAAAAAAATCACTTGGGACTCAAACAGATAAATGAAACCCCTACTGGGAAAAAACATGGATGCCGTGAGACATCTTATTCGATGGCATTAAATTCCTGTTTAACCATTTCAGGACCACTGTTAGGTGAACCCCCTAAACACAAACGTGTGTGCCCGTCACCTCAGATCATTCAATTCCAATTAAATCAATTACAAATATTAAATATCATCTGCTTTGTATTATTTAATCGTTTAAATAATATTCTGGTTAGTTGCCAGTTGAGTCAGCTCCAACGCACAGAGACCCCACGTATAACAGAATAAAACATTGCTCGGTCCTGTACCACCTTCATGATCGTTGGTATGTTTGAGCCCGCTGCTGCAGCCATTGTATCCAGTCATCTTATTGAGGGTTTCCCTCACCTTTGCAGGCCTTCCACTTCACCAAACATGATGTCCTTCTCCAGCAATTTGTCCCCCTGATGACGTGTCCAAAGTAAGTAACTCATAGTTTTGGAGACAATGCTCTGGGATCCATAATATTTCACTGGCTAATTTTCAGAAGTAGATTGCCAGGCCTTTCTTCCTGGTCTTAGTCTGAATGCTCTGCTGAAACCTACCCACCATGGTGACCCTGCTGGTATTTGAAATGCTGGTGGCATAGTTTCCAGCATCATTGTGACACATAAGCCACCACAGTAGAACAAACTGTCAGATGGGTGGTGGGGTTTACGTTGTACACATCTTAATTTTCTCTCCTAATTTTAAAAAGCAGGTTGTTCGCTTACCTTCACAGCCCTCACAGGACCTATACCAGCACAGTGCAAAGGACAGCCCCTCAATAAGTATTTTCTGGATTAAATGCACTCAGTAAAACATCAGAAACTCACCTGGAGGAGAGAAAGACGAATTATGGCAGAGAAGACGGGTAAGTCTTCAGGAAGGAGGGTGCATTTAAGCTGATTAGTCTTAGAATGACGGGAATGACTTTGAGAGAGGGAGAAGTGAGAAAGCACCTTCCGGGAAGACGAAGGGGGGTGGGCATTCCGGGGAGAGGAAGGGTGGGCATTCCCGGGAGAGGAAGCAGAGGTCCCAGAATATAGAAGCCTGCCAGGGGTAGACTGTGGAGTTCTCTTGGCTGGACATAAAGTACAAGCGGGAGTTATGGAACATAAGATGGAAAACTGAAGGTTTAATTTCTTTTTTAAAAAAAAATGTAAAAAGTATAGCTGGTAAGACAGTGATGGGTGAACTCTGTGTCAGATTTGAAAGCGTTTATCTACAGGCATTCTAAAATGGACATCGCATGCCATTTGTATGCATGGAAAAGCACCCTTTTCGTTGACAGCTATTGAGTACAGAGTTGTGGCTTTCTAATTATATGCAACTTGGGGTTAAACGCCAGGACCTGCATGTGTCCAGCTGACAAGAGGAGATAAAGGTCAACTCTTATTCTTTCAACATGAAAGTTAAGCTGCTTTATAATTTCATTTATATAGAGATGGTGAATATTAGGCTCCAAAGAATATTCAATTTAGGAACTTTAAAAAAATATTCCTTTAAACACAGAAGAACAGTACTTCCTTCAACCCTGAGACTATTGCCCCCAGACACCCTACTAACTCAGAACTGAAGCCAATCCCAAAGTCCACCCTTCAGCCAAAGATTAGACAGGCCTATAAAACAAACAGTAACACATGTGAGGAACATGCTTCTTAGTTCAATCATGTATACAAGACCAAATGGGCAACTCCCGCCCAAAAGCAATGACAAGAAGGCAGGAAGGGACAGGGAAACTGACAAATGGACACGGAGAACCCAGGGTGGAAAGGGAAAGGGGGAGAGTACTGATGCACTGCAGGGATTGCAACCAATGTCACAAAACAATATGTGTCTAAATTTTAGAATGAAAAACTAATTTGCATTGTAAACTTTCACCTAAAACACAATAAAAAAAAATTTTTTTAAGTACTTCCCTCTAAGTAAGTGGGGTGTCACTTACATTATAGGACCCTCCATTTCTTTGACAACCAGGGAAACAAGATGGCCAGAATCTGTATATAAAATCTAAAAAATATCTCACATGTATTTGATAACTCCTAGGACTATTGGGAGCCTGGTGGCGCAGTGGTTAAGAGCTTAACTGCTAACCAAAGGCTGGCAGTTTGAATCCACCGGCCGTTCCTTGGAAACCCTAAGGGGCAGTTGTACTCTGTCCTGCTATTCTTGCAGCCCTGCCTGAAGGCCTTAAGCCAACAGCCATCTCATTAGAAAAAAACACGGTTAATTTCTTTGCTGGTTACTAAGTTTTTCTCCTTGATAGTGCTTTCAACTTTATCAATTCCAAATTTTTCCACATCAAAATTCTGGTTTGGGGGAATGAAATGTCATTTCTATTAAAACTGCCTCCACGACATAGTAATTCAAAGAAGAGATCATAGCATTTGGACTTAACAGATGCAGAACATATATTTTTCTTTAAACATGCCTCTTAAAGTAGAGAAGTAGATGAAAACGTCTGATGGCGTTTAGATTTTCCAGAAGATAATTTTAAACCTCTGAATTTTAAAAAACATACCGTTTATTAGAAAATTACAATTCTGTATGCAGTTAGGCAGCATTACTTGGTAATTTTACGTATTTTTCCAACGTGAAGATAAGAAGCATAAGCTTCCTGTCTGAAGTCACCATAGTCGAACTCACATTTCAGGAAGTCAATCTATTATCAGCCTTTTACAGACGTTTCTTCAACTTGTCTGAGGCTGCCTGCAACTAATTTGCTTCCTTTAAAGACATAGGGCCCTTTCCGTTCCCTTTATACCATTCTCAAGTTGAGAGTACAGGGTTTGCCCCAACATCTCATCCATCTTTCTAAAATCATTGGTGTACATGTGGGTATGCTGCTCTCATCTCCAGCACCGTGTGTCACCGCAGCTTCCTCGGTCAGAAAAGGACCTTCTCGCCAAAAGGAAATGTATTGTTCCTTTTAAAATACTCAAAATTCTGAAACCCCCCAGGCCAACCTGGAAGTATCTCTCAATAACCTTTGCTAACAATGTCAGCATGTAAGAGAATTTATTAGGGGCTTTTATGTCCTCCCCTCCAAGGTCCCACCTGATTTTTTTCTTACACTTCCTACTGCCAAATTAGGCAGTGCCAGATGTTCAGTGGGAAACGCTGCCATTGCGTATGTGATTTGCTTTGTTGAATCTGCCAAACACGGGATGTTCTGGAGGTTGTAAAGAATGAAGAGTGAAAACCACAGGCAGCATGTTAGGAGACCTGGGAAGTTGGCCTCTCTGTCGGCTTTGCAGTCAGGATTAGGACTCTGAAGGGTTACATATTAAAGCACTTGCAAAAATACTTTACATCTTTGTCAGTTTCAACCTGTATATCTTACTTGGGATAAATGTTCACTTAGGTGATAGAAAGCAATTTCAGTACATCCTGGACATAATTAGTTGCGTTCGTCCGCGGAGCGCGGCTATGCCGCATGGCGCAGTGCAGTCTATTAATGTCATTTCCGCTTTAAACGCCTGTCCTCTGATCTCCTGGCTTGCACGTGCAATTACTCCGTTTAAGTGCTAAATTAATTTCCATTCCCCTTTAACAACTCACACTGAGTGCAAGGTGGAGTGATCTTTTCTATATATTACAGGTGAGAGAATGGATCATACCCGATCAATTCTTTATGAGAAGACGCCTTGTATAGTGGAAAAGAACACACTGTAGGAGTCAGGCACGCACATCCGTTCAGATACCCCCGCCGTGGAAAAAAATCCCTTTGAACCTGTTTCCTTATCTGCACAGTGACAGTATCATAGCTACCTCAGGGGATTGCAGTGACAACGAGGGAGTGTATTTCACATGCCTACTGGAATGCCAGGACTCCCGGGGTGGTGCAAATGGTTAAGCACTTGACTACTAACTGAAAGGTTGGTGGTTTGAACCCACCCAGAAGCACCTCAGAGGAAAGGCCTGGCAATCCGCTTCCAAAAGGTCACAGCCATGAAATCGTCACAGAGCACAGTTCTCCAACACATGGGGTTGCCATGGCTTAGAACTGGCTTAACAGCAACTAGTTAATGGAACACTTGGTGTCCACCAAATGTTTATTGAGAACATCCTACCACATGCCAGGTGTGCACTAGGTTCCAACATCACTGCCTCTGAAGTTGTCATCGATTGCAATGCAACAAAAAGTAGCTGTCATTGTTACTTCAGTCTGTTGCCAATGTTGTCACAATATTAAACACATAAAATAATCATCACTGGAACGCTCAGCTGGCTGCTAACACAAAGGCTGGCCGTTCAAATCCACCAGCTGTTCCTTGGAAACCCTATGGGGCAGTTCTACTTTGTCCTTCGAGGTTGACTCGTCGACAACAGGTTTGGTTTGATTTATGGGCAGCCCTACTACACGTCTAGGTAATCTGCCATGGGAACAAGGCTGGGAGAAAAATAATGTCTTTGCGGAGAGGGGTGATGGAGGGAGGTCCAGGAAGACTTCAAATGGGAAGGGATTTTTGAGCTGAACTTTTACCAAAAGGGAGGGGCAGGGCATTCCAGTAGGCAGAACACCATGGAAAGGCACACAGACAGACTGCAGAGCCTGCAGAGATGACAGCTGCAAGTCCTCAGAGACGGGAGTGTAGCGGACAGAAGGAGGGGAGACTAGAAAGGCATGGGACTCAGTCAGCAAGGGCTTTGGGAGACATACTGTGGAGTCTGGACTTAGGCTGCAAACAACGGGGAGCCATGATCAAAGATGTGGTGAAACCCATGTGAAATGTTCACTGCAGATGGTCTGTGCTTCCCTTGCCTATTGGATAATCCGCCCCTGGGCAGAACAAGCAGAGGGAGGGCCATTTCAGAGCTTTTATGGTGTGGGACAACAGAATTGTGCTTTGGGGACAGAAGATCTGGAGCCGTGAGGCCTCTCCTCCACCACCTGCCAGCTGTACGACCTTGGACAAGCCACTTAATATAGAAGAGCTTCAGCAGCAACATCTGTGGCAAGAAGATAGTGACAAATACCACCTGCCCTCCTGCCTCCTGGAGACATGAAAGGAAATGTAAGAAGCTACCGTGCCTGCAAATTCTTTGCAGAAAAGCTATGTGAATATAAAGAATTTTAATTAAAGGATCACAAATGTTGATATAATGCGCATCTCACTTTTATGGACAAGACAGTGTGTGCTCTTCAAAACACATTTATTTTTTGAAAACATTTATACCCACGAAGGCATGTGTAATTCACTGGAGGCATGGAGAGCTTCCACTCCATTTAAGTGTGCGATGTGAGCTATCTACACGCCATTGTGGAAGGAAGACCACAGAATCTGGACCATTATATAATGAGCTCATTTTCTAATGATATAATTAGGCTGGGAGCTCCTTAAGGGCTTATGCAGCGTTACAGGATCGAAGTTCCCACTTTTCTCATCAGCGAGGTGGGGAAAATAATAATCTCACAACAATGTAAACTAATACAGATAATAATACTTAGCAGAATGCTTGACATAAAATGAGGTGCTATGAATATTAGTTTCCATTCCCCACATTTATTTGTTCATTTAGTAAGTCAGTATTATGGCCAGTGTGCCAAGCACCATTCTGGGATCTGATACAATAGAAATTAAGATGCCAAGGTCCCTGCCCTCATGCAACCAGCCTATAGTATAGCTGGGGGAACAAAACAAATGACTGAGTAAGAAAACGACAGACTGTGATAAGTTGACCTCGGCTGCTCACCAAAAGGCTGGCAGTTCAAATCCACCGGCCGCTCCCTGAAACCCTATGGGGCGGTTCTACTCTGTCCTAGAGGATCACTATGAGTCAGAATCAATTTGATGGCAATGGGTTTGGTTTTTTTTTTTTTTTTGGTGGCAGAATCATCACTGTGGGTGGGGTTGGTGGTGCGTGGGGAGGCTACTTTCAGAAGAAGACTTATGGAAGGTCTTTCTGAAGATACAGCAATAAACTAAGATTTAAAGGACATGAGAAGCCCCCATGCCTATATATACATATATGTCAATTCTGATACAATATATTATGTATCAGGCAGGAAGCTGGTATTCGAGGCAGAAGAAACAGCAAATGGAAAGTACCTAAAATGAAAAAGGGCTTGGAATATTGAGGAACTGGAAGGAGGCCAGGGTTTGGAACGCAGTGAGGAGGTAAGGTAGTACAGATGAAGTAGGGGAGAAGTGCAGGCCAGATCGTACAGGGCTGTACAGGGCCACACAGGGCCTTGGGCATCATCATTTGTATTTCATTTTAAGTTCAGTGAGAAGACACTGAAAGGGTTTAAAGAACTGACATGATCCAGGGCATCAAACTGATTAGAACCAGTTCAGTCAGGGCCAATGAAGCGAAACCAGAAGAGGCTTGAATTTTTACAGTTTGCGTTATCCGGAACCATAACCAGAACAGGAAAAATTGTGGGTCAAACCCTGGAATGGGAGCCTCAGAAAAGGCATAGTGAGCCCTTCCAGGAGCCTGATGCATGAGACTGGATTATCGGCAGGACTGAGGAGAGCGACAAACATTCAAAGGGATACAGTCGGCCGCCATCTTTGAGTGAGGCACCGCCGTTTCTGACTCTGCTCAAAATCTAACTGGAAATAGATTTGGTTGCTATGCAGTATGTACGCTGCCCTTGAATTCTAAGAGGGAGATTAAATTTCTAGCAGTGCTTCGACCTATAATTTTTTCCATGCCAGTTTACCCAAATTTTTAAAATTCTGGTCTGTTCTGGTGTCACTTCCTTGGCCATGATTCAACCAGGAAGAACCAGTTCAAAAACCTGCATGATTTGAATTCCAGCACCTGACACTGTTCCTTACGCACTGAAGAAACAAGCACCATTTCTGAGTTCTATATGTTTTATACTCAAGATGTCCTTTATCTTAAAGAGGTGACAAAAAATTCTACCTTCTCTGCAAATTGATGCAATAAAGAAATACTCGTTGTTGTCTTATGCCATCAAGTCATTTTCAACTCATGGTGATCCCATGTATTACAGAGTAGAACTGCTCCATAGGGTTTTCTCGGCTGTAATCTTTATGGAAGATCACCAGGCCTTTTCTTTTTGGCGCTGCTGGGTAGGTTCGGAACCACCAACCTTTCCATTACTATCCAAGTGCAAACCCTTTGTGTCACCTGGGGACCTTAAAGAAATCCCTACCACATTTAAATATTAATTTGATTTTTCTCAATGTCTTTTATTAATTATGAGACCCTCTTGAGGGTCAGTCGTTTCTGGGTCTCATGTAAATGAACTATTTTCATCAATCAGTTAGAAATTTTCTAATTTCTAGACTAGATAGTCTAGCATAAAATCAGGCTGAAAAGAAATATCTCTTTTGCGCCCATGTGCCATTTTTCCTCCTCAAAATGAGGGAAAGAAGATGAAGGTGAGATGGCTATTCTTCCAATGACCTGCTGTCTCTATACTGACCAACGCTAAGAAGCAATTTTCTTTGCCAGCCCCATGTGGTTATCAAGCATTTAGGAAGGAAAAGGAACACGTACTACTTTTCTCTCCCTCACACTGAATTTATTTTTTCATTATGTGTGGTGTTTGTCCTCATGTCTACCTCCACCAGCTCTGGTCCGACAACAGGCTCTTATCTGACTGGCGCAAATCCCTGTCTGTGTTTCTATACAACAACCTACTGCTTGTTTGGATTCCTCCTCATATCCATGCCTATTCTCTCATTTGTTTCCATTTCTTTTCTTTTTCTCCCCTACAGAGTCAAACAATATAAAATTTCAGATGGAATTGTGTTAGGACAAAGTTTTCACATTCTGTAACAGTTCTTCCTGTGGTTTTTATCTGAGTGTTTCTGGATATACTCTCAGCAGTGGACCACGATTTTTCACTTTAAAAGCTGGTGGGGAAAAAATGTTCATTGTTGAGAGAGAGGGTTCTCCAGGACTGGGCTCCGTGAAGCAGTGGTAAAATAATCATTCAGTGAGTGGGCCATGGGTGGGCCATGTCTCTTCTTATCTACATCCCCGGCTGGTCCCAGAGGGAGACCATACAAATGGGTTAAAGTGGGCATATAAAGATGTTAACCAGGACGAGAAGAATGGTGATGGGAAGCAATCTGTCCTCCTGAACAGAGGCAGTAGGAACCATTCAGCAGGAAGACTTTTATATGAAGAGTAATTAAGAAAAAATAATAATAGTTATAGTCATCAAATGTGAAAGCCACTGCTGTCGAGTAGATTCCAACTCATAGCGACCCCGTAGGACAGGGTAGAACTGCCCCATTGGGTTTCCAAAGCTGTAAATCTTTATGGAAGCAGACTGCCACATCTTTCTCCCATAAAGTGGTTTGTGGGTTGGAACCACCGACCTTTCAGTTAGCAGCTGAGTGCTTAACCACTGCACCACCAGGGCTCTTCATCAAATGTGAAAGCACCTAACAATTTCCCTGGAACCTAGTAAGAGCTCAATAGAACAATAATTGAACTACAACAGTTACAGAGGTTATAAAATGTCATGTATATCATCACATTTGATTCTCACAACCACCCATGAATTAGGTATTACCCACATTCCAAAAAATACTAAACCTGTGGCCATCGAGTCAATTCCGACTCATAGTGAGCCTATAGGGTTTCCAAGGCGCGGCTGGTGGGTTCAAACCACCAACTTTTTGGTTAGTATCCAGTTAGGTGCTGAATCACTGTGCCCCCAGGTCTCACGCATAGTGGGTGTTAAGTTACCTGCATATGACTGTCTAAGTCCCTGAACACTTTTTTTTTCCTCTTTAGGATTATTTGTCACATAACCAGGCTACAGCATTGTCATTTTCTTTGGCCTCAGCGATAACCCAAGGACCTTGTACCAAAAGGTTCATTCACGTCTTTGTGGTAAATCCAGACTCCTCACCCTCATCCCCAACCAAAGCTGCAGTGTACACAGGCTGAGTTACCTTGTTGAATCCACATGGGGTGGGAGGGTGTAATTCAGCACAGGGCACCCTACACCCCCCTACCCCTACCCCACAAACTGCCTAGGTGGGTTTTTACTCCCATCCCTGGCTATCTCTTATCCCATTACCTCGGCAAGGGCTACCTTTCTCCTTCAACTGTCCCAGACAGCCCTTCTCTGTGTGTTCCATAGACTCTTCTCCCCCAAGGAAGATATGACTCAAGAAATCCTATTCCCAAGACCACAAACTGATGGCCTACAGGTTTAATGAGGTCACAGAGTGCGTTGTTTAGTCTAGGTTTTATAGTATAAATTTAAGCCGACATTTAGAAAAGTCACATTTTAGTAAAAAGTCTGACTTTCTGGCTTCTCTTGAACAATCAGAATAGCTGGCACTATGAAGTCCATGCTCCCAGTCTGCGATAATGAATAGGAGTTGATTAGACATGCCCTCTTTGGAGGATCAAATGCTCTCTAGTTTGCCATAGTCCCCACTGCTGCTCTTTGTATTACACCTGTGCCCACTTCACTCATTTAGATGATCAGTCTAGACTCTAGGCATTTGGCTTTGCAAACCCATCTTCTATATACGCTCTAGGGTTTGGTAATCCTACTTTTCTCTGTTTGCTAGTCTTTCATTATGTTGTATTTTCTTTTTAAGCTCCTGAAGGTCAAGAGTCATCACTGATTCATATGTTTTGTCTAACTCTGAGCATATCACTGTGTTCGCCGTATAATTACCGCTCCGTGGCAATGAGAAGATCATCTACCAGGAACCCAGATCACACCAATCCTCCTATTCTTCCATCTCTCCTGTCTCATAAACGAATAGCCTTACCTGGCTCTGCATTACTCAGGCCCTTACTCAGTTTTGATCATTGATCTTTAAACTGGGTACGAAAACACAATAAATTCTTTCATTTCAACTATAATTTCTGAACCATATTTCCCAGCTTGTTGTCATCTGAAATTTAAAAGTTACTATGTCATCTTAACCTTGTTTTCTCTCAGTCACACTCCCACCCCGATTCATCTTCAAGGTGGTACCTCTTAGCCTAGGACATTGTAAAATCCACAGCTCTTTCTAAAAGCCTTCATTTCAAGTAGTATCACTCATCAGTATTTCCATTATCTCAAATAAACCTTTTCTCATTCATGTATTTTTATTACTTACAGTCTAGTTACTACTAAAAATTAAGACATGGTAGCTAATGAAGATGAATGATAATCTTATTCTAAATCTGGATGACAACTACAAGTTAGCAAGGAGCCCTCCTGGTGCAACAGTTAAGTGCTTGACTGCTAATCTAAAGGGTGGAGGTTCCAACCCGCCCATCAGCTCCACAGGAGAAAGACTTGGTGATCTGCTACTGTAAAGATTAAATCAAACCAAAAACCCACAGCCATCTAGTCAATTCCAACTCATAGCAACCCTATGGGACAGAGCAGAACTGCCCTATAGGATTTCCAAGGCTGCAATCTTTACAGAAGCAGACTGCCACATCTTTCTCTTACAGAGCAGCTGGTGGATTCAAATCACCAACCTTTTGGTTAACAGCCGAGTGCTTTAACCACTGTGTCACCAGGCACCTTCTGAAAGATTATAGCCTAGAAAACCCTACAGGACAGTTCTACTCTGTCACATGAGGTTACTATGAGTTGAAAATCAACTTGACAGCACATAACAACAAGAAGAGAGCACAAAACTTAACTCTGAGCTTCCTGGTAGGCAAAGGAAATTGGAAGTATGATCATCACTCCACGTGTGGGTTATTTCAATAATTTCCTAGATGATCTTCTTGCTTGCTCTAGTCTAGACCATACTGCGTACCTGTCAGATTACTGTAAAGTCAGTGATTTTAGTCCCTTGCTTTCTCCTCACTTTAGATGGCTCTATCCACACAAGCACATAGACCCATGCCTGCAGAACACATCCAGATCACCTTTCGTCTCCCCCATCCCAACACACAACTACTCTCCCTGTGATGGTTAAGGTTATGTGTCAACTTGGCTAGGCCATGATTCTCAGTGGTTTGGCAGTCATATGATGTGGTGATCACCTCCATGATGGGATATGCTGTGAGTAGCCAATCAGTAAAAAGGGTGTTTCCTTGGGCATATGGCCTGCATCAAATATAAATGGTCATTCTGGCAAAGCTTGTGGGCTTTTTCCCACTCTGGATCCTGCAGCTGGCTCCTGTTCTTCTGACCTCCAGTTCTTGGAATTGAGCTAGCAACTTACCTGCAGTCTTGCCTGCCAGTCTTGGGATTCGTCGATCTTTGCAGCCTGTGAACAAGAGCCCTGCTAAATGACCTGCCAAGCTTGGGTTTGCCAGCCCCCGGGGCTACGCAAATCAGAAGAAGCCTCTATCCTGACCCACGGACTTGGTATGTTCCAGCCTTTACAACCAAGTGAGCCATTTCCTTGACATAAATCTCTCTCTATATATATTTATATGCTTTACTGATTTTGCTTCTCTAGAGAATCCAGCCTAAGATGCTCCCTCTTATACTCTCTGGTCCTATCTCTATCTGACTCCCTTGTGCAGACACGAACATGGTATAGTGGAGGTCCTTGCTTAAGCCCAAACTGCGTCTCTACCAGGAGTTTATACATGTCTGGAAATATCTGGTCAAACTGTCAGAAGTCTGCACACATGAGCGACTAAGGAGTTCCTGAGTGAAGAATGAACCAGGCACAACATGCTTGATAGAGTTAACAAGCTTAGTAGTGAGGAGAATCAAAATCTGACCAGAGCATCATGTTTACTGCCAAGATTTATCTTCTGGTACAGCTTCCTCCCCTGCTGTGCTTACCCCTGCCTGGACTCATAATTGATCTTGAGAGGTAGAAGGTAGGAGTAAGATGTGGAGCTACAAGAAAAAAATGGAAATAACTTTTGTTTTCTTCTTTCAGTCTTTTATCTATAGCACATCAGGGTTGCACATATCTGTGACAAAGGGAACATGACTGCAACGCCTATACTGACAAAGATGGACAGAGGCTCTCTCCTTAAATTCCCAACAGAACACCATGAAGCCTGAGTACCTTGTGTTCCATCCATCAGAAGCAGAAGCCCTACCCAGGCAAGCCTCTGTGATGCTCAGGGAATGGATGGTGCATAGCAGCCTTGGCAGGGACCAGCAGCAGTGAGTGATGGCCCCATCTAGGGAGGGGCTGGGTAGTATTAACAAAGATAAATAGAGCCATTCAAATATGGATGCCATGTGATAACTGATTAGACTTGCTTGTGAGTACAGATAGAACATCCCTTGCAATTCCCTGAAATATTCTGTGGGACATTCAGGGGATTAAGCCCCTGTATTAATAAGAAGGTTCATAGATTATAATGATACTTATCCTCCAGAATATGCACTTTGCCTAAGATAAAGGATTTCTGGTGCCATATGTGTATCAATCCCCTTTCTGACACCATGAAACTGACCACCTACACCAGTACCCAACTGGCATCTACTTCATGGATCAGAGGTTACATTTCTCAGTTGGGCTCACCTTTGCCATTGAACCACTTCTCTTACACTGTTTTCTGGAACAAAACTCCATTCTAATTAATAGAGCTTCCCACCTACCCTGTATTTGGCCCCATGTGGGGATTTTCCTATGTTTTTTCCAGACCCAAGTCTTCATATGCCTACTGATGCCAAGTCTCAATATCAGCATAAGGTTCACTAATTATCTCCCATACTTTCATTTCTCAGCATTGTTATTACACATGCATCTCAGTGTTGTGTTACAACTGTTGATTTTTTAATGTATATTTAATTTAATCTCTTTAACTAGACCTCAAGAAAGATAGATGAGAAACATCTTCAATTAATCAGTAAACATTTATCTAACTTTTATGAGCTCAGCATTGTTTTGGATGTGCATTCAGAAGAAAAGACCCAGTTCATCATCCCAAAGAGTTTGCTAGGGAAGTGCTTAGAGAACAATATGAAACAATAAGCAATTGAATGGGAGAGATCATCAAGGGTAGGGAGAGCCAGAGATGATTTCAAGAAAACAATGAAATATGAGTTGGTCTTGAAAGAAGGATGAGATGATTAATAGGCCAAGAGGAGAATGGAAGACAGTCTCCTCTTTCAGCACAACACCCACCCTAACATTTCAGTCCCCCGTGCACTGGCACTCTTGCCATCCCCAAACAGACTATGTCCTCCCACATTCACGTCTGTCACCTTCTCTCTGCTTCCCTTCCGATGTGATGAATTTCAGTTTACCTTCAAAGTTTAATTCAAATATTTCATAGTATCTCTTTGCTTCCCAGATAAAATTTAATCATTATCATCTCTGAACTAATGGAAATATATTCCTCAACTATAGCACTTATTGGAGCCCTGGTGGTGCAGTGGTTAAGAGCTCAGCTGCTAACCAAAAGGTCAGCAGTTTGAATCCACCAGCTGCTCCCTGGAAACCCTACGGGGCAGTTCTACTCTGTTCTATAGGGTCCTTATGAGTCACAATTGACTCAGTGGCAATGAGTTTGGGTTTTTTTCTTTAAGTGGATACTGATTAAATCACAAAATAACCATCTGACTAAATAGCTAGGCACCAAGGTATGAGAAAATATGGCCGATTTGGAACGTTCTAGGTAGTTCAGCTGGATGGAACATATATTAGCAATCTACTAAAAATTACCTCAAAACTCAGTGGCTTAAAACAACAAATATTTATTAACAATTTCTGTGACTTAGGAATCCAGGCTTGGCTCAAGTGGGGACTCTAGCTCAGGGTCTCATGAGCCTACAACCCAACTGTAGGCTGAAGCTGTAGTCATCTCAGAGCTCACTCACAGCTATTGGCAGGCCTCAGGTACTTCCTAGCTATTGGCCAGAGATATCAGCTCCTCCTCATGAGGATTTCCCCATAAGGCTTCTCCCAACATGGTAGCTATGAGCAGGAGAGTGAGAAACGGTGGCCAAGACAGAAGTCACAGTCTTTGTGGAACCTAATCTCAGAAGTAGCTTTCCGTTACATCCACAATATTGCATCCTTAGAATCAAGTTAAATTCAACCCACACTCAAGTGAAGGGAATTATGCTGTGTCATCATTGTTGTGCACCATCAAGTTGATTCCGACTCATAGCAACTCTATAGGACAGAGCAGAACTGCCCCATAAGATTTCCAAGGCTAGAATCTTTAAAGGAGCAGACTGCCACATCTTTTTCCCACTGAGTGGCTGGTGGGTTCCAAATGCCTACCTTTTGATTAGCAGCCAAGCATTTAACCACTGCACACTAGGATCCTGAAGGGAATTATACAAGGGCATAAATACCAAGAGGCAGGGATCACTGGGGTCCATTTCAGAGGCTGCCTACCACAGAGGACCAGATATAAGGTTAGGAGCAGCTAGAGATGCTTCTAGAAAGGTGTGTGGGAGACAGATCAAGAGCCTTGTATTCCATGCTAAAATCTGGTTTTCATGCAAAAGATCATGAAACCTTCAGCATAATTATCACATGGTAAGTTTACACATTAAAAAGACTATTCTGAATGTTTTAAGGTGGATGATTTGGGTTATGGTGATACTAAAAGCAGGAAAGCTAGTTAAAAAACAGTTATACCAAGGGGTGAGGTTTTCTTTGATACTTCTTTCACCTTTTCATGCAATAAAAGTATTTATTTTACTTCTATCTTTGAAGGTTGTTTAAGTACCCCCAAAAAAAAAAAAACCCTATGTGGACATTCCACCACTTGCTCCCAGTTTATCATACCATAGTGGCTTGCAGGTTGCTGTGATGCTGGAAGCTATGCCCCTGGTATTTCAAATACCAGCAGGGTCACCCATAGTGGACAGGTTTCAGGGGAGCTTCTAGACTAAGACACACAAGAAAGAAGGACCTGGTGGGCTATTTCCGTAAAAATTGGCCAGTCAAAACCTTATGAATAGCAGTGGAACACTGTGTGATTATAATGCCAGAAGATGAACCCTTTGGGTTGGAAAGCACGCCAAGTATGACTAGGGAGGAGCTGCCTCCTCAAAGTAGAGTCAATCTTAATGATGTGGATGGACTAAAATCGTCAGGACCTTCATTTGTTGATGTGGCACGACTCAAAATGAGAAGAAAGAGCTGCAAATATAGATTAGTAATCAGAACGTGGAACGTATGAAGTATGAATCTAGGAAAATTGGAAGTTGTCAAAAATGAAATGGAACGCTTGAAGATTGATATCCCAGGCATTGGAGAGCTGAAATGCACTGGTAATGGCTATTCTGAATCAGACAATCAAATGGTCTGCTATGCCAGGAATGACAAATTGAAGAGAAAGAGCATTGCTTTTATTGTCAAAAAGAATATTTCAAGATCTATCCTGAAGTACAATGCTGTCAGTGAGGATAATATTCATACACTTACAAGGAAGACCAGTTAATGTCAATATTACTCAAATGTACGCACCAACCACTAATGCCAAAGATGAGGAAATTGAAGATTTTTTTACCAACTTCTGTAGTCTGAAATTGATCAAACATACAATCAACATGCATTAATAATTACTTTGGAAACAAAGACAAAGAATCAGTAGTTGGAAAATACGGCTTTGGTCATAGAAACAACACTGGAGATCGCATGATAGAGTTGTGTAAGACCAACGACCTATTTGTTAGAAATACCTTTTTTAACAACATAAATGGTGACTATACATGTGGACCTCACTGACTGGAATACACAGGAATCAAATTGATCACAGCTGTGGAAAGAGACAATGGAGAAGCTCAATTTCATCAGTCAGAACAAGGCTGGGGCTACTGCAAAACAGATCATCAATTGCTCATATGCAAGTTCAAGCTGAACCAGAAGAAAATGAAAACAAGTCCATGACAGCCAAAGTCGAAACTTGAGCATATCCCACCTGAATTTAGAGACCATCTCAAGAACAGATTTGACACAGTGAACCCTAATGACTGAAGATTAGATGAGTTGTGGGATGACATCATACATAAAGAAAGCAAAAGGTCATTAAAAAGACAGGAAATAAAGAAAAGGCCAAAATGGATGTCAGAAGGGACTCTGAAACTTGCTCTTGAAAGCAGAGTAGCTAAAGCAAATGGAAGAAATGATGAAGTAAAAGAGCTGAACAGAAGATTTCAAAGGGTGGCTCGAGAAGACAAAGTAAAGTATGATAGTGAAATGTGCAAAGACCTGGAGTTTGGAAACCAAAACAGAAGAACATGCTTGGCATTTCTCAAGCTGAAAGAACTGAAGAAAAAATTCAAGCCTAAGTCGCAATATTGAAAGATTCCATGGGCAAAATATTGAATACCACAAGAAGCGTCAAAAGAAGACTGAAGGAATTCAGAGTCACTGTACCAGAAAGAATTAGCTGAAGTTCAACCATTTCAGGAGGCAGCATATGATCAAGAACCTATGATATTGAAGGAAGAATTCCAAGCTGCACTAAGGCACTGGTGAAAAACAAGGCTCAAGGAATTGACTGAATATCAATTGAGATGTTTCAACAAATGGATGCCATGCTGGAAGTGCTCACTGGTCTATGCCAAAAAATTTGGAAAACAGCTACCTGGCCAACTCAACTGGAAGACATCCATATTTATGCCCACTCCAAAAAGGTGACCCAACAGAATGCAGAAATTATCGAACATTATCGTTTATATCACAAGCAAGTAAAATTTTGCTGAAGATCATTCAAAAACACTTGCAGCAGTACATCTACAAGGAACTGTCAGAAATTCAAGCTGGATTCAGAAGAGGACATAGAATGAGGGATATCACTGCTGATGCTAGGTGGATCTTGGCTGAAATCATAGAATACCAGAAAGATGTTTACCTGTATTTTACTGACTATGCAAAGGCATTCGGCTGTGTGGATGCTAACAAATTACAGATAGCACTGCAAAGAATGGGAATTCCAGAACACTTAATTGTGCTCATATGGAACCTGTACATAGACAGACCAAGAGGCAGCTGATCAAACAAACTTATTCAATCTGCATGCTCAGCAAACAATCTGAGAAGCTGGACTATATGAAGAAGAACGTGGCATCAGGATTGGAGGAAGACTCATTAACAACCTGTAATATGCAGATGACACAACCTTACTTGCTGAATGTGAAGAAGACTTGAAGCACATACTGATGAAGATTAAAGGCTATAGCCTTCAGTATAGATTACACCTCAACATAAAGAAAACCAAACTCCTCACAACTGGACCAAAAAGCAACATGATACAATGGAGAAAAGACTGCAAATATCAAGGATTTCATTTTACTTGTATCCACAATCAGTGCCCATGGAAGAAGCAGTCAAGAAATCAAATGCCTTACCGCATCGGGCAAATCTGGTGCAAAAGACCTCCTTAAAGTGTTAAAAAGCAAAGATGTCACTTTGAGGACTAAGGTGTGCTTGATTCAAGCCATGGTATTTTCTTTTTTTTTTTTAATAATATTTTATTGTACTTCAGGTGAAGGCTTACAGAACAAACAGTTTCTCATGTAACAGTAGTACACATGCTGTTTTATGACTTTGGTTAACAACCCCATAATATTTTAACCCTCTAAATTCTCAGTTTTTTTTTTTTTTTTCGTGAAAATACACATAGCCAAAGATACTCCATTTTAAAACTTTTTACGTACACATTTAAGTGACATTGATTACGCTCTTCTAATTGTGCTGTTATTCTCACTTAAGATGAAGGCTTACAGGACAAAATAGCCTCCCATTTAACAGTTACTACAAATGTTGCCCTATAACAATGGTTAACAATCTCACAACACATCAACAGTATCCTTACTCAACCTTTGGTTCCCTATCATCAGCTTTCTACTCCCCTTCTGCCTTATGGCCCTTGTCACTGGACTCCTGTACCTTGTTAGTCTCATTTGGTTTTACTGGGCTGTCCACTTCCAAGCTGAACAGTGAACCTCAAAGGTAACTTCACCACTGAGCTAAAAGGGTGTCCGGGGGCCATACTCTTGAGGTTTCTCCAGTCTCCTTTAGGCCAGTAAATCTGGTCTTTTTTTTTTTTTTTGTGAGTTAGAATTATGCTTCTCCAGCTCTGTCCAGAACCCTCTGTTGTGATCCTGGTCAGAGCAGTCAGCGGTGGTAGCCGGGCACCATCTAGCTGTACTGGACTTAGCCCGGTGGAGGTCTTGGTAGCTGTGGACAATTAGTCCTTTGGACTAATCTTTTCATTGTATCCTGTTCTCTTCATTCTCCCTTGCTCCCAAAGGGATGAGACCAGTGTAGTATCTTAGATGGCTGCTCACAGGCTTTTAAGACCCCAGATGCTACTCACCAAGGTAGAATGTAGAGCATTATCTTTATAAGTAGTGTCATGCCAATTGAGCTAGATGTTCCCCGAGACCATGGTCCCCAGAGCCCTCCGACCAGCAACTCAGTCCCTCGGGGAGTTTGGATGTGTCCACGGGGCCTCCATGACCTTTCCTTGTGCAGGTTGTGTTAGTTTCCCTTGTATTGTGTACTACTGTCTCACCTTTCACCCAAGATACCACTTATCTGTTGCCTATTTAGTATTTCGCCCCCCTCCCCTCCCATCCCTGGTAGCCAACAAGGATTGTTACATTTTGCATGTGAACTTTTTCATGGGTTTTTACAATAGAGGTCTCATACAATATTTGTCCTTTTGTGATTGACTTATTTCACTCAGCATAATGTCCTCCAGTTTCATCCATGTTATGAGATGGTTCACAGATTCATTGTTGTTCTCAAGCCATGGTATTTTCGATCGCCTCATATGCATGCAAAAGCTGGACAAAGAATAAAAAGACCGAAGAAGAATTGATGCATTTGAATTGTGGTGTTGGTGAAGAATATTGACTATACCATGGACTGCCAGAAGAAGGAACAAATCTGTCTTGGAAGAAGTACAGCCAGACTGTTCCTTAGAAGCGAGGACGGTTAAGACTTTGTCTCACATAATTTGGATATATTATCAGGAGGGACCAATCCCTGGAGAAGGATATCATGCTTGGCAAAGTAGAGGGTCAATGAAAAAGAGGAAGACCCTCAACAAGATGGATCAACACAGTGGCTGCAACAATGGGCTCACATGTAGCAATGATTGTGAGGATGGCATAGGACTGGGCAGAATTTTGTTCTGTTGTGCATAGGGTCGCTATGAGTCAGAATCAACTCAACAGCACCTAACAACAACAGATGTGGAAATTAGGTTTATATATATACAAATAAAGTGTTTTATTCAATAGTTGTAAGCTATCTTGTATGCAAAAAGGTACATTTGGAAAGAACTTTAAAAACAGAAGAAAGTAGCAAAGTTGTTAAATACAAGGAAAGAGTGAAATTGTCACAGATTGAAGGAGTCTAAGTAGACATGATAACTAAATGTACAGGATTTAATGCTGGAATATAAAAAATTTTAAAAAAAAAACACTGTTGGAAAAACTTGGGAAAGCCATACAAAGTCCAGAGTTTAGTTAATAGTGTTGTCCTAACGTAATTTATTTTAATTAATGTGCCATGGTTAAGGAAGAGGTTAACACCATAGGAAGCTGGGTGAAGTGTATATGGAAAACCTGTACACTATCTTTGCAACTCTTCTGTAAATCTAAACTTATTTCAAAAAGAAAAGTTTAACAAAATAAAGAAAAACAGCAAGAAAATAACACAAAACACTTAGGTATATAGCTGACAATTACAGAAGAAACTTGGCTGTGACCGCTCTTGAAAAATCACTGGTCTCATTATATTTTGGAAAACAACTTAAAATCAAGCTCTGTGGGTGGTAGATGGTGAGCATGCTGCCAGAATTCAGGCTGCGGAATTTCTGCAAGGAATCAGAGCCCACCATAGTCTTAGGAGGTTTTCACACTAATAAAAATGAATCAGGCAAAGGCCCTCTGGGAACAATCTGAAATTTTGTTTTAATCCGGACAGACTTGTATGATTTTTGTCCAGGAATCTATTGTTTATATTTAAAGGGAAAGTAGTGCCCCATTACATGATGAGGTAAGTGTACATACTAGAACACAAAGACAGTTTGTGTTCCCTCCCCGTCCCTCCCACCAAATATGGATGCAAGTAGAAAGAGATATTTATATTCCTTTCACATAATGGAAGGTCACTTCATAGACCCTTGGTTTTTCCTTCCATGTGCTATGGTTTGATCCATATGACCAGAAAGAACTCCCTTTCTTATCTACCTCCTCATCAAATGAGGATTTTAACTGGGTTTTCTGAAAGGGGCCATTCAGCCTAGTTATCAGTGTAAACCCATTGCCATCGAGGCAAGTCTGACTCATAGCAACCCTATAGGACAGAAAAGAACTGCCCCATAGAGTTTCCAAGGAGTGGCTGGTGGATTCAAACTACTGACTTTTGGGTTAGCAGTCGTACCTCTTAACCACTGCACCACCAAGGATCAGTGTAGTGGGGGTGAATCTGGCACATAGGGTTTGGTCAGTAAATGTTCTTTAATTGACTCTTTTTAGCTTGTTTTCTCAGGAATAGGGATGGATCATGAGTGAATAAGGCAAAGGAAGGAGAAATTCTTTTATACTAAAAATCAGCAATCCCTAATGCATCTGCTTTTAATTTCATATTTACAAGCAAATCTTCTCAAAGGTAGCTGGGCTTTCAGTGGTACTACTGTTTCTAACCCCATTTTCCCCCTCCAGAGGCTAACTTGAACCACATGAATTAAAAGACAAGTAAATGTTTAATCAATACAGTAGAAGCTTTAAGAGGGAATGAGGCCATTGTAGAATGGTGTTTATTCAAAGTTTTATAGGTATGTGGTCATTTACTATATCTAGGGTACTGATATCAATTAACAAGTACATTTAAGTGACTGCCTATTCTGTGGAGCCCTGGTGGTGCAGTGGTTAAGCATTTGGCTACTAACCAAAAGGTCGGCAGTTTGAATCCACCAGCCACTTCCTGGAAACCTATAGGGTCACTATGAGTTGGAACTGACTTGACAGCAACAGATTTTCAACAGGTTTTTTGCCTACTCTGTGCTTAGTGCTGCAAAAACTCAGTGGGGAATTAACAACAACAACAACAACAACAAAAAAAAACAGTATATCTCTCCTCTAAATGACACTAAGGAAATACAGAGAATATCAAGTGATCAGGCACTAAATTGTGTGACATGCTTTGGTTGGAAGAGAATAAAAACAATGCAAGTGGGGTTGACAAAGGAATGGGCTTCGAGAATTTGGACTGGAACTATTCCTTGCAGATGTTTCCCAGTCCCTGTCAATTAGATTCGCTTATTTCTTCAGCCTGTAGTCTCGGTGCCTCCCAATCCCGAGTCTATTCTGACCGTTCCAAGGCCTCACCAGCCAGAAGGGTCCATAATGAAATTTCCTACTTTCGATCTAGTATCTGGTTCACCAGAGGGGAAGCCCATTCCTAGTGCTTGGTGCCCTTCAGGAAGTTGAGTTGGCCAATCCTCATGCTTGGGCCTTTCTTATCATTAACCTTCTTAAAGACTCATTTCTTCCTTGAGATAGGAACCTACCTGTGGAGCTCCCACAGAAGGATGGGGGGAAATTAGATGGAAGGAAGGGATGGAGACAGGAATAAAGGGCTTTCTGGAAATAGTGGAACGACAGGTTGTGGAGACAGAGTTGGAAATGAGTAGGGTTAATGCTGTGACATAATCTAACTTCCCACTCCCAGCCTCTCTGGTTTAAGACTGCATAAACTAGGCTATGGAATAGTGAGAAATAAAACCAAAGAAGTCAAATTATATGGAATATGGGTGAGACGGTATCTCAGGTTTATAGGGGCAAGCAGAGGAAAAGTGACCACAGGAGGGCAACAGATCTTGTTTTTACTCCTAGCAAGAGCTGCTAGCAGAATAACTGCTAGCAGCAGTTGGTGCTTGCCAAGATTGGAAACCACAAACACATGGGTAAGTCTCCAGCCAACGAAATCACCCTCCAAACAATTGAGATTTATCTGTGCGCAGCAAGTAACATAACACGGAGGGAGAGAAGTGCTGTTCTAAGTACTTGGTCTTATTTTCTAGTGTTTGGATGATTAATAAGTCAGAACTAAGGAGGTGGAAGAACTGGCAGGTATCATTGGCTTCTCTATAGTCTTCGGCAATGGTCTTGAACTTTAGCATGCATTAGAATCATCTGGATGTGGAGTTTCTGACTGAGTAGGTCTGGGGGAGCAGGAGAGACTGAGAATTTGCATTTCTAAAAGTTTTCCCAGTGACACTGACCCCACTGATCCACGGATCCCATTTTGATAAACACCACTCAGGAAAGAACACTTCATCACTTTTGCCCAAGAAAAGCCTGTGTTTAGAATGATGTCTAACTGCTTCAAATTGCTCCAAAGAGTTTGGCAGACTACCATCTTCCATCTGCCATCATCAGTCCTCTCCCCAAAATTTAGAAATACTCCTTATCATTAAAATGTGATGTTGCTCGACAAAGGCAAGTGAGGGAACAGGAATATTGAAATATTCTTTCCATTGGATTTTTTTAGCACACTAGACATGGCAAAAGATATAGTCATCAAAGAAGAAAATAAAGGGAAAAAAGAAAACACTAAGTTCTTTTCACTCAGTTGCCTTGCCCCATGAAATCCTGACTTGATTTAGAATTAAGAATGGTTTTCACATGCAGTTTAGGACATCAAAGTAGTCAGATCTTGTTTATTTTATAAACATTAATTCTGTAATATTTTTAGATATGGGGTAACCTAATATACAGTGAATAATACCATTATTTTAAATGATATTGAGTTTAAGATGAAAGTTTAGACAGCATATTAGATTCCCATTTGATAATTTCTACTCAAATTATTCAGTGATATTGGTTACATTTTTCAAAACGTTATCATTCTCATTCATTCCATTCTAGTTGCACCATTTCCAGTACTCTAGTTTCCCTGCTCCCTTACCTTCACGTCATTGCTTTAGAATAATTTGTGACCATTTGGACTCATATAGATGATTTTTTAAAAGGCGCTTATTACTCATGGGTGATGTTCTTAATTTTATTTGCCAATCTGTTATTTAGCTAAAAGGTGGCATCAAGGGATAATTTTGGTTTAAGGTTTAAAGTCTGTCTCCAGGTGATAGTCTTGGGGAGTCCTCTGGTCTCAACTGGTCCAGTAAGTCTTGACTTTTTAAGAATTTGAGTACTGTTCCTCATTTTTCTCCCATTCTATCAGGATCCATCTATTTTGGCCCTAATCAGAATGCTTGGTAGTGGTAGCTGGGCACCATCTAGTTCTTCTGGTCTCAAGGTAGATAAGGCCGTGGTTCATGTAGACTATTACTGTTGATGTTTATCATTCTCATGCCAACCGTTAAAACAAATAAAGATTGGATTTATAAAGATACTGATAATAGAAGGCAATAATAATGAAAGCTTAAAAAAAAAAAAAAATTTTAGGTATTCGACTTAGAACTAACTTACAACGGAGTCACCGGAACAGAACCCCACAGAACCCCACCATAAGTCAAGAACTACCTGTAGTTTTATCTTAGATTGCTGTTCACAAGCTTTTAAGACTCCAGACATTACTCACCACATTGGGATATTAAACATACACTTTATGAACCATATTATGTCAATTAACTGAGTTGTCCCACAAGATTGTGGCCCTAACTTTTCAAACCCAGAAAACCGACCTCTTAAGGTGTTTGGTTATACCTAAGAAGTATCCATAACTGTGTTCCCTATGTGGTTTATTATGTATATAAATACACATACATGCACACACATACCTGTATGTACATATGCCTATAGATACATCTATCTGTGTACACATATGTATCCACATGTTCATACTCATACACATACGATATGCCCATATACATATTTGTGTACCCACACACATATTTTTTGGTTGTTGTTGGTGAAAAATGCCATTATTGTAAATCTGCTACCTTCATAGAAAATAAAAAAGTATAAATAACTTTGGAGGTACTACACAGTTTGCACATATACTGTCTTCAAAACACTGAAGATTGGGAAGTGAAATGTTTGTTCTGTTTTCTGAAGTTTCTCCATTAACTCCAGGACATAATACTTCTGAAAATTTAAAAAAGAAAAGTACCACCTACTGAGAAAGGACCAATTGTTCTTTGACCACAGCAATAAGTACCACCAAAACCAGATTCAGATGGGTCCTAATCTATCATCCCAACGCACTTCAATAATCATACTTCTGAAAGTCGGTCAGCAACAGTCCGTGAAAAGAACTATACTTACTACAAAGTCAACTAATTGTTAAAACTTCCTGCTGCCGAACATCTGCTAATCCCCGAGTTCCATGCTCAGAGAAACTATGCCTTACAAACACAGCACTCTCTTTACAAGCAATAAATTCAGTTTAACAAGCAGAAAATTCAACTTTTTGTTTGTTTCAGATATTGAGAAGGAGATACTGAGAAGAAACCTCTTCCTTCGATACTACACGCAGAGGACAGATATCTAATCAATTATACCGGGTTGATTATCTATTCATCTTCCTGATACCTATTTTGGGGAATGTATGACCATCTCACTGGTCATTAGGATCTGTGTTATGGTTCTCAACCAGGCAGTTGTTCGCCCAGGGGACATGTGACCATGCCTGGAGATATTTCTAACTGTCATGACTTGGATGGAGGGAGCTACTGGTATAGTAGGTAAAGGCCAGGGAGGCAGTCAAACATCCTACGATGCACAGGACAGCCCCCTCCCCGCAACCCAAACAAACAAACAAACAAAAATGATCCAGCCCAAAATGCCAATAGTGTTTCTGTTGAGATCCTGGATTAAAACAATAGCATGTGAAGAAAAGTGGTAGGAAATGATGAGGCCTTCAAAAAGGGAAGGATTGGGGAAGATGTGAATCTTTTCTGTTTGCCTCTTTTGTAATCAATCAGCATTTTCACTGAATTGCAAATACGTGAGTTCTTCCCAAAATACTTCATCAAAGTACCCATGGCAGCAGGGAGAAAGGGATTACTAGATTCTCCTGAGTGTAGTATTTTTCTTTTACTGCTCCCTTTGGACACCCCTCTGGTCCAAAGGATAACAAACAGACACACCAGTCTGCCCACCAAGTCTGTCCAGAAGTGGACTCACTGGCGTTTTTAAAGCCAGTCTCCTACAACTCTCCTTAATGTAGCCTCCATTTCATCAGACTGAGTTCTTCTGTGACCTTTCCCCGTCCCTTCAACCTCCCAGTCTTTCTTGGACTGGCAATTTGACAGAGTTGCCATTCACAATTCCTTTCCTCCTTCTCCCTCTTTATCCCATTGCAAACAGGATTCTGCCCTTTCTCACTTTTTCAAATGTTTTTATTAATGTCACTCAGGACATCCCAATTATCTCTGAAGGGTAATCAGTGAGACTTCTGGGGTGCTGTTAATATTCCGTATCTTAATCAGGGTGGTGTTTACGCAGGTGTGTCTACTTTGTAAAAATTTACTCAAGCTATACACTATGATTCATGTACCTTTTTGTATGTGTTAGGTATTGATAAAAACATTTACCTAAAAAATTGCTGGGACACGTTCTTACCTAGTTCAAACATCCAGATGTGTTCCCAGGCTTTCTTTGTGTAACCAACAGAACCACAACTTTCTAACAACACTTTGTAGTTCTCAGATGGCCTGGAATTTGTCCTTCTGGAAGAATGAACCATTGGACACATAATTTTCACGTGATTGTCAGCCTCACTTAATAACTCTAAAAAAATCATAATTATTTACATTCAAGACAAATTCAAGAATGGAGACCAAAAGAAATCTGCAAATATAAAAGCTACCCACCATGTTATCTGCAACACATATCACCTGCATTTATTCATATACTTCATGAGAATGTTTGGAAATCATGTTCCATAAGGCGTAGGGATACTTTTAAGATCTTTCTGAAAATAGATGTGATGACCCTTTTCTTTTTTCAGTACGACTACATTTTTGTGTGGCTTTCGAATCTTTGAATAGAAACTCAATCTTAAAAACCATCAAGATGAATTGACTTAGCCCTTTAACATGTATGAACTGAACATAAAACCTGCACTACTTTCCCACCTCAAAAACAAATATTTAAATATATTTCCCTTTATATCTAAATGTGTATTGTTGTAAGAATCTTTTTCTTCTTACCAAGTAGAGAGAGAAAATGAAAACTATTGTCAGTTCTAGAGAAAGCCCATTAAAGTTCAACTTACTATTGAATTGTTAAGATCTTATATAAGTGAATTTCATTTGGTTATTACTTAAGATAAAAAATAACTAGAAAGTTTATTATAAAGAAAAGAATTTAAATGTCCCATGGTTTTTCAAATAAATGTGATGAACTGGCAAAGCTGTCTCTTATTTCAACATTTGTCATCTACACCAGATTTCTAATACTATTCTGACTTTTCACTCTATTCCTTTCAAACTCTTATCGTTCTGTAATGTGACGCTTCATCATCTTCAGACTGTAAGCTCAGTGCTCATGTCATCATATCAAAAACTGGAAATCCCTGGATAATAAAATCTCTGGGGACAGAAGTCAGCAAAAACAGAGAAACCGCCTTGAGTTCAGTGGTGGGTTACTCTATAGGAAGCCTGTGCACAGGACTGAGGCACCAGAAATATTTTTGAAAGTGTTATATATTTGATTTTTTAAAAAGAGGATCAATGTATGATGGAAAAAGTCAGAACTTTTTTGAATTTCCTCACACTTACTTTAAAATTTAGTTTTTTTGTTTTTAATTTAAATATATTTAGGAGTACTATATATATATATATATATTTTTTTTTTTTTTTTACTATTTAGGGTCTTTACTACCAGGGCCTGCTTTAATACATTTCCTGAAAAGGGGTATGTGAGTGTGCCTGCAACAGAACAAGAGAAGGACCAAGACAAATACAAGCTTTGTAACAAGAAAATGCAAATCTAGATATGACTGCTTCAATCGCTATAGAGCAGTCTCTCTAAATGAAAGAATATTACTGAAATGGAGAAATATCGAGGTCATCCAGTCAAAGAAATTCTGCCCCTTTCTCACTTGGGATTTGTTTTTGCAATCAACAAAGAAAGTAGATTTGGTTCTCAACAACTGATGGCCAATTTCTACATAAATGCTTTTACTACAACTTCAAGATGTTCTGGCAATAAAGAGTACATTGTCAAGGACATGCAAAAGCAACAAAAATCAAATTCAAACCACTTCCAGGTCTCTGTTCTCCTCCACTCTCTAAGGACATGTGAACACCGGAGAATCAGCCGGTGTCTTATCTTAAATGATGTACTACCTTCTTCAATCAGGAGGGAGGATTCCCAGGACTCAAACTCTACAGCTGTGGTTTTAATCCTGGGTGTACAAGGGAATGACCCAGAGACCTTTAAAAAACAAGTATCCACAACAAATCCGATCAGGTCTAATCTCTAAAATCTACAAGATACTTCAAAACCTCAACAACAAAAAGACAAATAACCCAGTTAATAAATGGGCAAAGGATATGAACAGGCACTTCGCCAAAGAAGACATTCAGGCGGCTAACAGACACATGAAGAAATGCTCACGATCATTAGCCATTAGAGAAATGCAGATCAAAACTACAGTGAGGTATCATCTCACCCCAACAAGGCTAGCATTAATCCAAAAAACACAAAATAATAAATGCTGGAGAGGTTGTGGAGAGACTGGAACACTTATACACTGTTGGTGGGAATGTAAAATGATACAATCACTATGGCAATCGATTTGGTGCTCTCTTAAAAAGCTAGAAATAGAAGTACCATATGATCCAGCAATGTATATAAATTTTTGTATAAGAGACTAACTTGACATGTAATCTTTCACTTAAACCACAACAATAAACAAACAAACAAAAAAAATCTATGGCCTATAGGTCAAATCTGGCCTGCCAACTGTTTTTGTAAATAAAGTTTTACTGGAATACAGCCAACAAAACGTCTTATAACCCCTCATAAACCATCAGCTCAAGACCTTCAAATGTCAGCCTGGGAGACCCCAGATGTCCTCCAATAGAGAGGCTCCAAATCCCACCAGCCTGAGGGATCCCCAAATCCCTTCAGCACGAGAGACCCCGGTCCATGGTGACTACCACACAGTTAGTGCCGCACAAATGTTCAAATAAACAACACGGGTGCTCAGGACCCCTCACCCCCCAAAAAACAAAAGTACTCAGTGACCCACCTCCAGCATCTGATTTAATTGATCTGGGATGCAGCTTCCGTCACTGGAATGTTTTCATATCTCCCCAGGGGATTTTAATGCTCACCCAGCATTGAGAACCACTGCTCCAAATCGAAAATTTATTCAAGCTAAAGTAAATCATCTTTGGTTCTTAATCTCTCTACCACCACCTGCTAATTTTTGCATAGGAAACAAAGCTTTTACGGATTTAGCTCACTGAAATCACTGCAGCAAAAATAAAATGGTATCCTTTATTTCAGACTTTATTTTGCCAACTGCCATATTAAATGAATCAGAAAATAGTCACCGACATGTTTAACTTGCAATACCAGAAGTCAGAAGACAGACCAGACTAACTAGAAGAGAAGCACAGCCCCTCAGAGATGCCTCAGAAGGATTTATACAAGGATGACACCCTATTGTCCTTTCAACCTCCCTCTTCACTAAAAACCTTGAGTGGCACGCCTGTCCTCACCTCCCCCCACATACATACCCCTTCTGCTGACATTGAACAAAACAAGATGGAGAAGCAGTGGTACCCTGGAAATGTTGAAAAAACTAGCTCTCTGGGAGTGAAGTGTGGAAAACCCTGATTTTTAAGGTTTGTTGTTTTCTGTGGTGTAAATACTCACACCATGCCTGATTTCGAGCTACCAATGGTTCAACAATTAGCTAGAAAAATTCTGGAAAGTTTAACAATCTCCTGAGCCAGTCTGAGCTGGCTCCCACACAGCACTGTGAAATTGTTCACATGTCTGTGTATCAGAGTCCTGGCTTGGTCAGAACTGACATGTATTTACACCTGACATATTACTTGACATCTCTTAGGACTAGTGCCAACTTGAAAATTTTTATTCACAGGGAGCTTGAGAAAAATTCCCCAGGTAGGGACATGAACTATGTTGTATCTGCATTTGGGGTTCAGAAATATATAGCATGTCTGTAGAACTGAGAGAAAAAAGAAGTAGAGGAAATAAGATTTTAGTGACTTTAAGAGAGAAACCATCAAAGGAAGGGTTCCTGTGAGGAACTGAATTCAACACAAAGCCGGAGAGTCAGAGAATTGTCACACTTAGTTCAGAATGACAGCAGATACTGACGGCTAGATCCAGCTCATTTGTGCCAGAGGGAAGGGAAAGGGTAGTGTCAGTCAACTAAATGGTTTGCATCACTAAACTTGTATCCAGTATGCTGAGGCTCCATTGACTATGTAAGTCAGGATCCATTCTTCTTGCTTATGAGAGAAAGATTTTGTGAAAAGAGCAGGTGATCAGAATGGTCAGCTGGAATAGACCAAGAAATACTTATATCTCCCGTAGGGACTGGAATTTCAGGATAAGTAGTTGGAGACAATGAGTAAGGAAGACCAAAGAAGAATTAACGCTTTTGAATTATGGTGTTGGCGAAGAATATTGACTATACCACGGACTACCGGAAGAACAAACAAGTCTGTCTCGGAAGAAGTACAGCCAGAATGCTGCTTGGAAGTGAGGATGGCGAGACTTAATCTCATGTACTTTGGAGACGTTATCAGGAGGGAACAGTCCCTGAAGAAGGTCAACATGCTTGGTAAGGTAGGGAAAAAAAAAAAAACAAAAACCTGTTGCCATCTAGTCAATTCTGACTCATAGCGACCCTATAGGGCAGAGTAAAACTGTCCCATAGGGTTTCCAAGGAGTGGCTGGTGGATTTGAACTGCCAACCTTTTGGTTAGCAGCTGAGCTCTTAACCACTGCACCACCAGGGATCCTGTGGTAAAGTAGAGGATCAACGAAATAGAGGAAGGCCCTTGATGAGATAGACTGACACAGTGGCTGCAGCAATGGGCTCAAACATAACAAAGATTGTGAGGATGGTGCAGGACTGTGCAGCATTTCGTTCTGTTGTACACAGGGTGGCTATGAGTCAAAACTGATTCCGCAGCACCAAACAACAATAACAGGTAGAGACTTAAAGCTATCAGGATTCAGGTTTGGAGGCCTGGTGGTGCAGTGGTTAAGAGCTCAGCTGCTAACCAAAAGGCCAGCAGTTTGAATCCACCAGCTGCTCCTTGGAAACCATCTGGGGCAGTTCTATTCTGTCCTATAGGGTCGCTATGAGTCAGAACCGACTCCACAGCATGTAACAACACTATGTTAGTATTAGATTATAACCTGAGGGCATAGAGATTATTTAGAATTCTCTGCCTCCCTCTTGCAGTTACATATCTTGGCAGAATAGCATAGTTCTTAAGAATACAGACAGAGTCAGTCTAAAATCTCAACTCTACCTCTTAACATCTGGGTGGTCTTGGGACACTTCTGTGTGTATCAGCTCCTGCACCTCTCCCCTACCTTCACTGTATTTCTCCATCCAGGGCATAATCAAAGGTCAGGATATTGTAGCTTGAAGGGCGATTTCCTGTTCTGCCTTTCTGCCTAGGTCTGTGCTCCCTGTCCCACCCTTCTCAATCACACCCCCAGGGCTGTGTTCCCTGCCATGGCAGGTGGCTGCAGCCTATCAGCCCTCCAGCTGCTTTCCTCCACTTCTGTTCTGGCCATCCTTCTCTGTTCTTTTGGTTGTTGCTTCCCAGGAATGATAATATATGCCCTTTCCTGAAATGTATGTGGTACACAAGGTCCTAGGGGTATTAACAAGCGCTTAGGGAAAAGAAAGCTTTAAATAAATGTGGGAAGTTCTAAGCTAAACAAAGTTCAATATCAGAGCCTTTAATATTCTAATCCACACCAGGAATCTTCAAGAGGGAAATATAATATGTAGCATCTGGAAATACAGTTTTGGAGACATGGAGTACCCCTGCCCACCCACCCAATCTCCACAACCTTCCCTGTTTTCTGAAAGTGGTAGTTTCCACTCATTTGTCCCTCTCACCGGCTGGTCCCACAAACCAGTCCCGCTAGCAAAATAAAATAAACTAAAAATGATTGCATTCATAGCTGCATCCATAGGTCTTGCCCAATGAATTAAAAAATGCAACTGCATGAATATGGTACAAAACATTTAGAAAAGGTCCTTATCTGAGGCTAAACTTGTGATTCACCTTTTACTTCAACAGAAAACTCTTATGAAGCAAGAAGCAGAAACTTTTCAAGCTTATCTAAAATACATGGCTAGCTGGTTAATTGGATAATAAACTCTTGGGATAGCTGCAATAACGAACCGTACTTTTTATTTGGATTAGACCACAAACCAGTATATTGAAAACTATATAAACTGATTATGCAAAATGAAGAAATGATAACGTGTGATA
Source organism: Dugong dugon (assembly GCA_030035585.1). NCBI lineage: Eukaryota > Metazoa > Chordata > Mammalia > Sirenia > Dugongidae > Dugong > Dugong dugon. The sequence continues at coordinate 71,378,660 of CM057479.1, forward strand.
AAGGCTAAGCAGAGAAGGCCAACCTGACTTAACAGTCATCTGTTTGAAAACACAGTTTGAGTCCCAGTTGCATATTCCCTTAAACTTGGGCCACTTGCCACCCATTTTTCCTCTCCTTATCATCATTTGCTGTTTACAGACAGGCTGGAATTCTTCCAGGTTAATTTTATTGCATCGTGAATGGCCTAGTTTTTACTCTTTCTCCCACTGTATTGTGGATAATCTGGGCTGTTTATAGTATAGTTCGTCAAACTTTCTCATTTTGCCTTTTGCATCACAGGTTGCTCATGCTTCATTTGAATGGACAATACATCTCTTTCATCTTGAATTGTGAGACTGTTGGGATTTCTTTCAACAGAAAATTTTCTTCTTCTCCTTTTAGAAAAGGTAAGGGGTGATCGAAATATTAAGACAATCTGTCCTCTTAAATATATTCTTATCAAATTTACCTTACTTAACTGCACTGATGCATAAAAACAATGAATGCTAGTTAGGCACAATATTATGTGAACTTAATTTACTTTACTTAGAGAGAAGTCAAGTTGCTAAAAATATTAGGGGATGGAACACAGACGAAATGTTGTATTTTGCGCTATTGAAATAAAATAGCCCTAAATCATGAGCTGTATTTCCTGTCAAAATTGACTAAAAGTGATGACGACAAATTTTCTATTGCCACATTAACTTCATTAATATCAATATCATACAACTGCCCCTCAGCTGTAAATTATTCATATGGAAGTCTATTGATGGAAGCCCTGGTGGTGCGATGGTTAAGAGGTACGGCTGCTCACCAAAGGGTCTGCAGTTCGAATCCACCAGGCGCTCCCTGGAAACCCTATGGGGCAGTTCTACTCTGTCATATAGGGTCACTCGGAGTCGGAATTGACTTGACGGCAATGGGTAATGTACAAAAAATAGCATGCATGTGATTATGGATAATTGCCTTATATTTCCAGGAAAAGTAAACAAAATTGAAACATCATTCTGCAAATGTAAAAATAGTCATTCTTTTCTTCTGAAAATACAGTTTATTTTGAGCAGAGATTTAAATTTTCTAAGGTCTTCTCTCCTTGCATTACTGTAGATCATTAAGCTAAAATGCCAACATTTCTTATTAATTACACTGCAATGAAGTTTGTTGTTTATTCATTCAATTATATTGCGCTTCTACTATATTCTCATGGCTCGAGTTTAGAATATAAGGGATAGAGTATAACCCCTCCCCCCAAGATGCTCCTGTAGTCCATGCAGAGTACCTTCTGTGGTGGTTTTCATGAAAAGATACCCAGAGGTAGAATTAGTGCAACTCAAGAGGTATTTCAGGTCCTACATTTTTTGGATAAGTATTTTTCTTCAGGAAAGAGTTGGAGGACAGCTGAATTTTCTTATTTTGCAAGTGCCAGCATTTTTCTATTCTTTAGCAATAAATAAGCCCTGAAAAAATGTTCTCTATAATCGTATGCAAAACATTGCCCTTATTACTTATTTTGTTGTTACTAGCCAATGTCAACTCGGCCCCTGACTCATGGCAACCTGACACACAATGGGATCAGGCCATTGTAATCCATAGGGTTTTCATTGCTGATTTTTTGGAAGTAGATCTCCAGGGCTTTTTCCCTAGTCCATCTTAGTCTGGAAGTTCTGCTAAAACCTGCTCAGCATCATAGTAACACGCAAGCCTCCACTGACGGTGGTGGCTGTGCTTGAGGGGCACCGGCATTCTCCCGCATGGAAGGAGCGGAGTCTACCATTGAAACACCACTGCCTGCATCATGACTTATTCAGGGGCCTGTAAATGGACAGCTATGAGTCGGCAGCGGGTTTGCTTTTTGGTTTTGGTAAATGGTGATGTTTGATTCAAGTGCCGTGAGTACCCCAGAGATGTGGCAATATGTACTAAGTAATGGGGGTTTCATTATCATAAAATGAACATGTAGATTGACTCTACAGTTTGCATTTATTAAAGCCATACACTAAGACAGACATGGATTATAGTGGTTACAAAGAATAGTTTATATAGTAACTCGCAAGATGCTTCAGTCCTACTAGCACAAAGCACTTCAAAAGCTTACTAAGGATGGTGAAGAGAAGAAGTATTGATAAGGGTGAGACAGAGAAGGAAGGCAAAGACAGCATCCTTGCTTTCTTAGACAAGGGAGGCAAGGAATCAAAAGAAATCAAGAAGTCTTGATTAAGAAAGTTTAAAGTTCATTTAATTAACTGTACTGTTAAAGAGTCCAGGAAAAGCAACTGATTAAATGTATCTTCATAACAAAAAGAGTGAAGGGAAACTATATATTGAATATTAATCTAAAGATAAAGCCACCTTACAATGTCTTGATGTCATAACACAATGATGGTTTTCTTTTCCTTGTTCTTAGAATAAACATCGGAACAGGACATTACATACTGTAAGCTGAAATTAAAACGTGATACATGCAAAATGATTATACGGTCATCCCTCAGTATCCGAGGGGGATTGGTTCCAGGACCCCCAAAGTATACAAAAATGTGAGGACATTCAATTCCCTATATAAAATTGCATAGTATTTGCGTATTATCTATGCATATCCTCCCACATACTTTAAATCATCTCTAGACTACTTATAATACCTAATACAATATAAATGCTATGTAAATAGCTATTTTACTGTATTGTTTAGGGAATAATGACAAGAAAAAAGTCTGCACGATTAGTACAGATGCAACCACCGCAGGTGTAACTACCTAGTCCACGTCAGCAACAATGTAACTTTTTTTTAACATTTTCGAAACTGGGTTGGTTGAATCCCCCAGATGTGGAACCCGTGGATACTGGAAGGCTGACTGTGCCTAATATTTTCAGGATGCTCTTTAAAAAAATTTTACTAAACATCATTTGGTTCTCACCAACAGGGTCTCCCTGTCCTTCCTTTGCCGAAGCAACAATGTGACATTAAAATCCTTGGCTGCTCTGAAACAAATATTCCCTCAGTATTTGTGTTTTAGCTTTATGATCTGTACTTTGATTGTTAACATGATTTTGCAAATGCTTTTGCTTTACTGCAGATGGAAGGGCACTGGAATGAATAGTTGCACACAAGGGAGAAAGAGGACTGTGTTAGGAAGGATGGCAAGAGGCACTCAAGCAGTATGGACAAAACAAAATGTGTGAATTAGTCACCGGCTGGGTAGCACAAAATGTCAACTTCGTCAGCAAGGCTCAGCGGAAAATGAAAATAATTTGAAGAAAAGAAAAAAAAAGTATGTTTTGCTAAAAAGCCTTGGAAAACACAGGCTTCTCTATGTGAACTGAATAGTAACAAATGAATGTCTCAGGAACGTTAACAAGTGACATAGCTACCCGTCTATAGTTCTGTGCTGCCCCAGCATCCAAACTGACTTGCATGGATTGTAATTTAACATTTTTGATGGCCACCATCCTGCTGGGCCCTGTACAGATCCTTGGAAAACACATTATTAACTCCTTACTCAACACACTATTCCCTTCATTCTCCCCCAGATAACCTGCCAAAATTTGCTCTACTATCCCGGATTTCTAAAGGGAACTAATCTGTTAAAATTAAACCTAATGATTACCCTCCATAGAGTTTATTCTATAACTTGTTGTTGACCTATATAGCTTATGTCGTTTCTGCTTGTGTGGACATGGTTGTTATTATCAACTTAATAGAAAAAATTCATATTTTAAGGAAAGTGGAAACAAAGTTTCTTTGTGCATTTCTTTAATATAGAAATAGATATAATAAAGGATGATTGATGTTTATTAGATTTGTAGTTATTTTTTCATGATTTTTAAATTTGGGGGAAAAAAATTTCTTTATTCTTTCCCAGCCAGGAATACTGAGTCCTTACATATTTAATTTGTCAAATGTCTTATTTGTATTTCCCATATTGCATTCTTACTATCTAAGTGTATGTACATGTATATATGTATGTATGTATATATACATATATATATACATCACCATGCATTTGTCAGTTTCTCCTTCTGTAGTGACTTGTGTGTTCCTGTGATGCTCAAAGCTACGCCACCTGTATTCCAAATACCAGCAGGGTCATCCATGATAAACAAGTTTCAGCATAGTTTCCAGACTAAGACAGACTAGGAAGAAGGACCCGGCAATCTACTTCTGAAAAAACTGGCCAGTGAAAACCTTATGAGTAGCAGCAGAACACATTGATATAGCTCCAGAAGATGAGCCCCTCAGTTTGGAAGGCACTCAAAATATGACTGGGGAAGAGCTGCCTCATTAGAGTCGACCTTAATGACATGGATGCAGTAAAGCTTCTGGGGCCTTCACCCACTGATGTGGCACATCTCAGCATGAGAAGAAACAGCTGCAAACAACCATCAATAATTGGAACATGGAATGTATGAAGTACGAATCTAGGAAAATTGGCAATAGTCAAAAATGAAATGGAACACGTAAAAATCAGTGTTCTAGGCATTACTGAGCTGAAATGGACCAGTATTGGCCATTTTGAATCAGACAGTCATATGGTCTACTAAGCTAGGAATGACAACTTGAAGAGGAATGGCATCACATTCATGTCAAAAAGAACATTTCAAGATCAATCCTGAAATATAATGCTGTCAGTGATGGGACAATATCCATATGCCTACAAGGAAGACCAGTTAATACAATGAGTATTCAAATTTATGCACCAACCACTAACACTAAAGATGAGGAAGCTGAAGATCTTTACCAACTTCTGCAGTCTGAAATTCATCAAACATGCAATCAAGATGCATTGGTAACTGCTAGTGATTGGAAAGTAAAAATTGGGAACAAAGAAGAAGGATCCGTAGTTTCAAAACAGGCCTTGGTGATAGAAATAACACTGGAGATTACATGACAGGATTTTGCAAGACCAACGGCTTCTTCATGGCAAATACCTTTTTTTCAACAACGTAAATGTGGACCTTACCAGATGGAAAACACAGGAATCAAATCAACTACATCTATGAAAAGAGACGATGGAAAAGCTCAATATCACCAGTCAGAACAAGGCCAGGGCCAAACTGCAGAGCAGACTATCAGCTGCTCCTATGAAAGTTCAAGTTGAAGCTGAAGAAAATTAAAACAAGTCCATGAGAGCCAAAATACAACCTTGAGTATATCCCACCTGAATTTAGAGACCATCTCAAGAACAGATTTGATGCACTGAACACTAATGACCAAAGACTAGACGAGTTGTGGGAAGACATCAAGGATATCACACATGAAGAAAGCAAAAGGTCATTAAAGAGACAGGAAAGAAAGAAAAGACCAAAATAGATGTTAGAAGAGACTCTGAAACTTGCTCTTGAATGTACAGTAACTAAAGTGAATGGAAGAAATGATGAAGTAAAAGAGCTGAATAAAAGATTTCAAAAGGCGACCCAAGAAGATAAAGTCAAGTATTATAAAGAAATGTGCAAAAATCTGGAGTTAGAAAACCAAAAGGGAAGAACATACTCAGCATTTGTCAAGCTAAAAGAAGTGAAGAAAAAATTCAAGCCTCGAGTTGCAATGTTAAAGGATTCTATGGGCAAAATACTGAATGGCACAGGAAGAATCAAAAGAAAATGGAAGGAATACACAGAGTCATTTTACCAAGAAGAATTGGTTGACATTCAACCATTTCAGGAGGTAGCATATGAACAGGAACCGATGGTACTGAAGGAGAAGTCCAAGCTGCACTGAAGGTATTGGCAAAAAACAAGGCTCCAGAAATTGACGGAATACCAATTGAGATGTTTTAACAAACAGTGCAGCGCTAAAGGTGCTCACTCATCTGTGCCAAGAAATTTGGAAGACAGCTACCTGGCCAACCTACTGGAAGGGATCCATATTTGTGCCCATTCCAAAGAAAGGTGATCCAACAGAATGCAGAAATTATCGAACATTATCATTAATATACCCAAGTAAAATTTTGCTGAAGATCATTCAAAAATGGTTGCAGCAGTACATTGACAGGGAACTGCCAGAAATTCAAGCTGGATTCAGAAGGGCGTGGAAGGAGGGTATCATTGCTGATGTCAGATGGATCTTGGCTGAAAGCAGAGAATACCAGAAAGACGTTTACTTGTGTTTTATTGACTATGCAAAGGCATTTGACTGTGTGGATCATAACAAATTATGGATAACATTGTGAAGAATGGGAATTCCAGAACACTTCATTGTGCTCATGCAGAGCTTGTACACAGACCAAGAGGCAGTAGTTTGGACAGAGCAAGGGGATACTGTGTGGTTTAAAGTGAGGATAGGTATGTGTCAGGGTCATATCCTTTCACTATACTTATTCATTTTGTATGCTGAGCAAATAATCCGAGAAACTGGACTACATGAAGAAGAACGGGGCATCAGGATTGGAGGAAGGCTCATCAACAACCTGCGATATGCAGATGACACCACCTTCTTGCTGAAAGTGAAGAGGACTTGAAGCATTTAACAATAAAGATCAGAGACTACAGCCTTCAGTATGGATTATACCTCAACATAAAGACAAAAATTGTCACAACTGGACCAATAAGCAACATTATGATAAATGGAGAAAAGACTGAAGTTGTCAAGGATTTCATTTTACTTGGATCCACAATCAACACTCATGGAAGCAGCAGTCAAGAAATCAAACGATGGATCACACTGGGTAAATCTGCTGCAAAAGACCTCTTTAAAGTGTTAAAAAGCAAAGGTGTCACTTTGAGGACTAAGATGTCACTTCATATGCAAGCGAAAGCTGAACAATAAATAAGGAAGACCGGAGAAGAATTGGCAATCTGCATTTTTTGGCTCATGACCCCTCCCTCCACCTTCAACACCAGCAGCTTAGCATCTTCTCTCCTCTCTGACCTCTGTTTCTATCCTTGCATCTCTGTGATTCTCCTGCCTTCATCAATTTTTTTTTTCTGCCTCTTATAAAGACCCTTGTAATTAATTGGACACAACTGGATAATCCAGGCTAATCACCCCAGTTCAAGATATTTAACTTAATCACACCTGCAAAGTCCCTTTAACCACATAAAGTAACATATTCACAAGTTTCGGGATTAGGATATTGACATGGCGGAGAGGTGTCATTATTCAGTCTACCACAAATGGTACGTTAAGAGAATCCATTCTGCTGCTGACGTGCTCCAAGTGCATTTCTATTCACAAGGAAAGGCAAAGTTTAGCTAGGGCATGATAAATAAAGAGTGTGTTCTGTAAAAAAAAAAAAAAAAAGGTTTAGCAATTCAGGAACTTTGTTTAGTGTGGAAAGTTAGTTCCAGAAGTAAGAGTTGGAAAGTTTGGTAGAGAAGAGAAGAAGGTAGCAAGAAAGGAGAAGATGGGTTAATCTAGAGCAGCACAAGGCTGAGAATATGGGAAAGAACAGCAGGTAAGAGACAAACATTCTTAGATGGCATACCTGACGTACCTGAGTAGCATCAATGTGGAATTATCTGAGCCCAACACTGAAACAGAGCTCTGGTGTCAAAGTTGAGCCACATTCCAGTACAGAGAGTTCTGGGAGATTCGGCAAAGAGGAGGCTGTGACGGAAGCTTTCAGGTAGAGTGATTGGACTTTACGCTGTTTACTTCAATCAGTAAAATAAATTCACAATGCCTTGGAAAAGATTAGTGTGTTTTTTTTCATGTTTGCATTATTTTCTCATTTATAAGAAAAGACATCCATTTTACGACAAGCTTTATAAGATTGAAACATTGGAAGAGCTCCTATTTCCTTGACAATGTATAAATTTCAAATAGATCCTGAGACTCAAGAAAAGCATTCTATTATAGTGGAAAGAAAATTGTCTGTATTTCATGTATTGCATTATATTGTTACTTCGTAGGCCCGAGCTGAATAGAATGAGAAAGTCAATATCAATTATGTCAATTTTAAGTGGTTTTGTTTGCAACAAAGCCCAACACCTCCACGTGTACAGATAAACTAGAAAAATCTTGGATATTCTGTTTCTTGACCAAATACTGTCCACAAATGGTGAGTTATTTCAATAAAGTTTAAACATTATTATTATTATTATTTCCACACTCTCAAACTTGATTCTCTTTAGGAAAATTGATCCTAGAAATAATCACTGAACAGCTGGTGCTGGTTATTGCTGGGGACTTGAGTAGTTGACGACTTAAGTCTGGCATCACATTTGCCCCATCTCAATGCTGGTCAAGGGAAAATTTCTCAAAATTCTCTTTTGATTTCCATCCAAATCGGCCATGATGCCTTGTGAACCTGCCTGATACAACCTTGGCTTTCAGCTTTTCATCTCTTAAACATTTAGATCTGTTTTCTCTTTTTTGCTGAAAAAGTTAAAACAAAAAGGAGAAAAATGTCAGTGAACTCCCTGTCTCAAATTCTAGGAGAACATAGATGAGCTCTGAGATGGGACATTGTATAATGTCTTCTCTACTCTCTTCTCCAACCCTGTGCCCCACCATGAGGAATACGTCCCGTTCTCACGGTCAGTTTCATCTTCTCCAACAGCAAAACTTACATGACACAAAACTGGGTCTGCCCGGCAGGTAATAGCCCCTTCAGCATTGTCAAATCATCAGCAATTTCTCTTTCAAAAACACACAGAAGATGGATTTATATTTTCCTTTTCGTTGCAACCAAGAAAACGGTACACACAAAACAAACATAAGGAGTATGGTTCTCTTTATGGCTTTCCTTCTGCAGACTTCTTTCCTCCTTGTGTGCCTTAGAGCTGAATGCCAGAAGCTTTTCATACAAGGCTACAGGCTACATAAACTACAATTGTGGGATAAAGAGATACATTAGTTTCTGACTACAAAAAGAGCTGTGAGGTACCTCACCACCACCTGTAGGAAGATGATTTAAACTTGGAGTCTAGAGAGAAGTATTGTTTCATTAGAGAATTTTATTATTTCACAGAGCAGAGCAGAAATGAAAGTGGGAGGTTTCTTTGTTTTGGGTGGAAGTTATAGCCCCTTAGCCTGGTAACACTGGCTGTCTTATGCTTTAATTGGTAACAGTATAGGTTTTAATTATTCAAGAAAGGGGAAACAAAATAGTACTTAAATGCATATTTTTCTTATGTACACATATTTTAGAATAGTGATTTTCAAACCATAGATGGTATGATAGTTAAGGTTGTGTGTCAATTGGCTGGGCCATGATTCTCAATGGTTTGGCAGTTGTGTAAGAATGTAGTTATCCTCCATTTTGTGATATAATATAATCACCTTTATGATGTGATTTCATGTGATTAGCCAATCAGTTGTAAGGGGAGTTTCCTAGGGGGTATGGGCCCGTATCCAATATATATGGACATTCAAGCGAAGCTCATTGGCTTCTGCTCGCTCTGGGTGCTGCATCCAGTTTCTCATCATCTGACCTCTGATTCTCGGGACTTGAGCTAGCAGCCTGCCGTATTGCCAGCTGATCTTGGATTCATCGGCCTTCACAGCCTGTGAGCCAGCGGCCTGCCATCTGACCTGCCAGTCTTGGATCTGTCAGCCTCCACTGCCTGTGAGCCCACAGCCTGCCATCTGAACTGCTGCTCTTGGGTTCATCAGCCTCTGCAGCTATGTGAGTCAGAAGAAGCCACCAGCCTGATGCCTGACCCACAGACTTGGGATTTGCCAGCCTCTACAATCATGTGAGCCCATTTTCTTGAGGTAAATCTCTCTCTCCCTCTCTCTCTCTCTCTATATATATGTATATATGCTTCACTGGTTTTGCTTCTCTAAAGAACCCAGGCTAAGATAGATGGTTAAATTAAATTAGTGTGTACCAGCCAGCATTCCAGAAATGAAATAAACTAGAAATCTCTAGAAATCTTTCACATAAAGAAAGTACACCTCATCTCTTGAGAATCTGTGTTTCAGTTGCAGTGGGTGAAGTCACACACGTGTGTACACTGTTGTACACTAAAATGTATTTCTTACTGAAGATTGCAATCAGTGTTTGCAGGACCACTTTACCACACTAGAGTCCCTGGGGAAAAATAATTAAGCTGGCCTCCTCCTTGTACAGGTGTGCGCTGAGTTGCATGGCAGGAGAGATGAGTGACGATCGTGAGCTGACACGCGGTAAACAGAATCAGTCTTGATAAAATTCCCAACTAGAATGAAATGCAAACTACAGGAAACATCTCAGAGAGGTTGTTCAAATACACCCACGATGGACGTGCATCATGAAATCACCCGAATGAATTTCTCTTATTGCCAGTCTGTTTTCTCAAGCAATTTAACCCATAATACAAATATACATCTTAATTAAAGAAACACACATTTAGTCCTCATTTAAGAAAAACGATACATTTCAATCAATGATATGCTCTCTTGTGATTGTTAATATATGTAGTTTTAAGAAGTCAATCAAAATACATCATTCATTTAAAAGTCGTTTATTTCTTCCTTCAAATCTAAGAGTAACTGGAAAGCCAGTTTCCAGATCCCTTGGAATATAAGCCCAGATTCAGACATAATGTTCAAACCAGGTCTTAGTTTTGGGAGAAGAACCAAAGAGGCCTTTTCTTATAGTTGAGGTGATAGGAATACAGTAACACAATCCAACCAGACAAATCAATGGGGGAGAAAGGTGAGGGATTGGCCCTGGCAATTCACTACTTAAAATATGAGTCAAAATCAACTCGAAGGCAATGGGTTTTGGGTTTTAAGGCAAATCTGCTGCAAAAGACCCCTTTAAAATGTTAAAAAGCAAAGATGTCACCTTGAAGACTAAGTGTGCCTGACCCAAGCCATGGTGTTTTCAACTGCCTCATATGCATGCAAAACCTGGACAATGAATAAGGAAGACAGTAGAATTGATGCCTTTATATTACGGTGTTGGTGAAGGATATTGAATATACCATGGACTGCCAAAAAACGAACAAATCTGTCTTGGAAGAAGTACAGTCAGAATGCGCCTTAGAAGCAAGGATTGTGAGACTACATCTCACATACTTTGGACATGTTATCAGGAGGGATCAGCCCCTAGAGAATGACATCACACTTGGTAGAAGGTCAACGAAAAAGAGGAAGACCCTCAAAGAGACTGATTAACACAGTGATTGCAGCAACGGGCTCAAGCATAACAACGATTGTGAGGATGGTGAAGGCCAGGGCAGCGTTTCGTTCCGTTGTACATGGGGTCACTATGAGTCGGAATCGACTTCACAGCACCTAACAACAAGGCTGTTTGAGTAGGAAGTGACTGGACGGCAACAGGTTTGGTTTTTTTGTTTTGGTTTAACGCTGTTTTCTTAAACAAAACTTCTTTAGGAAATCCTTATTTTTCAATTCTCTTTGCAGTATGTGCAACATGTGTATGTTAAGAAAGAACCAGAACATTATGCTTATACATTGAAAATTTAAGCAGACTCGTAAGAACTACAGTTTTTTTTTTTTTAAATAGATTCAAAAATTGCTCAGGTATGAAAATCTGACTCCTTAATAATAATAAAACTAACTAAAAGTAATTTAATATACTTAATGTCTCACCTTGATTAATTAGTAGACTCATATTTATTTTATATTGAGAGGTCTGATTCAATGTGTTAATGAATATTTTAATAGTAGTGGCACATGATATTCCCAGAGAAAATCACTAGTTGAGCTGAGTGCAGAAAGAGAGAGCTGGGAAATTCTTTTTTGCTTTAGTGAGGACCTGTAGTTTAAACAGGAGCCCTGGTGGCACAGTGGTTAAGAGCCCAGCTGCTAACAAAAAGGTCAGCAGTTCGAATCCACCAGCCGCTCCTTGGAAACCCTATGGGGCAGTTCTACTCTGTCCTAAAGGGTCGCTATGACTATGAGTTGGGATCAAGTCGACAGCAACGAGTTTTGTAGTTTAAAAGTCCCTAGGTGGTGCAATTGGTTAACGTGCTCAGATGCTAACCGAAAGGTTGGAAGTTTAAGTCCACCTAGAGGTGCCTTATCAGAGCCCTGATGGCACAAGTGGTTAAGCATTGGGCTGCTAACCAAAAGGTCAGCAGTTCGAATCTACCAGCTGCTCCTTGGAAACACTATGAGGCAGTTCTACTCTGTCCTACAGGGTCTCTATGAGTTAGAATTGACTCGACAGTAACGGGTTTGTTTTGGGGTTTTTATGTACCCAGCACTATGACAAGTGCTTTATCTGAATTTGCTCATTTAATACTACCTACAGCACAATAGTGAACCTATTTTATGTTAATATAAAGCTGAGAAACTGTGGATCATATAGATAAATTTTACCTCACAGAGCTAGTAATTGGTAAAGTTCAAATTTGAAACGAGACAGTATGATAACTGGACCTATGGTCTTAGCCATGACTCTACAGTCCCTCCAAGTAAAAAGAAAGAAAAACTAAAATATCTAATGGTGTATGATTTTAGAAACATATCGTCACATAGCAGTTTGAACAAAGATAGACATTTGAACATAGAATGCCCAAATATGCAAAATAAAATCTAGAAATCACACCACGAAAGCCTGGCCTAGTTGCTGAGAAGCTGTGAAGCATATTATCGGGTCGTTTTCCCAGCTTTGCACTGGGGAGAGGCTGTGTCCTACCTTATATCTATGAAAAGTATAGTGAGGATAAAAAGGACCACAAGTGTGAGTCCATGGAAACAATGAATCACATCTACAGAGACTTCAGATATTGAAACCAACCACAAACATTTAAGTAAGTATGCTTAATATATTTAAAGACACAAATGAGATAACTCTATGAATAAGGAACAAGAGACTATCAAATACGACTGGACATACTGAAAAAAGAACCACATAGAACTTCCGTAAGTAAAAAAAATACTAGCATGGACCTTGATAAGCATATTCTAAAATGCAGAGAGAAGAGCAAAGGTTTTAAATTAGCTATGATACTCCTCAAGTGGGATATTTGAGGGACCCAGAAAATATCAGTCATATTAAAACGTTCTAGTATAAACAAGGAGCCCTGGTGGTGCAGTGGTTAAGAGCTTGGCTACTAACCAAAGGGTCAGCAGTTCAAATCCACCAGCCGCTCCTTACAAACCCTATGGGGCAGTTCTACCCTGTCCTATAGGGTAGCTATGAGTCAGAACCAACTTGATGGTACCTAACAACAACAACAGTATAAACAATGTGTGACATTGTTACAGAGTTAGACAAGTAGACTAATGCAGTTTAATGGAGAGCAGAGATGTAGAGCACCTCGTGTGTAATATCATAATGCGACAGTGATGAATTGGATACCAGAGAGAAATAGAATACTCTATAGTAACTTATACCATCAGTTCCTGATGGATTCATGATTTTAATAGAAAAGCCCAAATTTTTTTTTATTATGCTTTAAGTGAAAGTTTACAGTTCAAGTTAGTGTCGCATACAAAAATTTATATACACATTGTTATATGACCCTAGTTGCTCTCCCTATACTGTGACAGCACACTCCTCCTTTCCACCCCTGACTTCCCATGTCCATTCAGCCAACTCCTGACCCTCTCTGCCTTCTCATCTCCCCTCTGGACAGGAGCTGCCCATTTAGTCTCATGTATCTACTCGAGCTAAGAAGCACACTCTTCACGAGTATCATTTTATGTCTTATAGTCCAGCCTACGTCTGAAGAGTTGGCTTTGGGAATGGTTTCATTTCTAGGCTAACAGAGAGTCTGGAAGATACGTCTTCCGGGGTCGCTCCAGTCTCAGTCAGGCCGTCAAGTCTGGTTAGGAAGGCCAAAATTTTAAAACTTAAGTTAAAATGGTAAGAGGAATTTATCAACTTGCAAAAGGGAATGATTTGTTAAATAAGACACAAATGTCACAATTATTTTTAAGTTTGATAAATTTTACTAAATAAAATTAGGAATTTTTGCTCATCAAAAAACACAGTAAAAAAATGAGAAGGCAAGTCAAAAACAGTGGTAAGATATTTGCAACACATATAAAGAAAAAAGGATACATAGAGAATATAAAGAGCTCAGAGTCCGTAAACAGAAAAACAAGCAAAAGTTAGAAACAGCATTTCACAAAAGGGTAAAACTCCAAAAGCTCATAACCATTTAAAAATATGCTCAGTATGACTAGTACTTGGGAAAATGAATATTAAACTTATAAGACATCATGTTATACCTACCTATATATGATAAACACGAAAGTTGAAAAATACCAAGTGTCGATGATTGTGTGTAGCAATTAGGATGTATATAAACAGCTGATGGGACTGTAAATTAGTACAGTGGCTTTGAAAAACCATTTGGCATTACCTCGTAAAGTTAGACATAAGCGAACTGTAAGCCACGTACTGCACTCCTAGATACACACCCTAGAAAAACTCTCATGCATGGGTACCACGAGACATGTAAAGAATGCAATAAAAACTCCCATGGAGAACAGATATACGTGCTATATTCATTCAATGGAAGACTCTCATTCAAAATGAATTAACCAGAGCAACACACAGCAACATGGATGAGTCTCACAAACACAAAGTATGACATAAAGCAAGATGCAGAAAAATAATACGAAGCACATTTTAGATATAGATTAAGTTGATAAATGTGCAAAACTGCTTATAATTATACATGCATCTGATAAACAGAAAATATTGAAGTTGTTAAGGATTTCACTTTACTTGGATCCACAATCAATGCCCATGGAAGCCCATCCCATTGCTGTCAAGTCGAATCCCAACTCATAGTGACTCTACAGGACAGAACAGAACTGCCACACAGGGGTTTCCAAGGCCGTAAACCTTTATGGAAGCAGACTGCCGCATCTTTCTCTGCATCCATTGGAAGCAGCAGTCAAGAAATCAAACCACATATTGCATTAGACAAATCTGCTGCAAAAGACCTCTTTAAAGTGTTAAAAACCAAAGACGTCACTTTGAGAACTAAGATGTGCCTGATCCAAGTCACGGTATTTTCAATTGTCTCATATGCATGGGAAAGCTGGACAATGAATAAGGAAAAATTGACGCCTTTGAATTATGGTGTTGGCAAAGAATATTGAATATACCATGGACTGTCAGAAGCACGAACAAGTCTGTCTTGGAAGAAGTACACCCAGAATGCTCCTTAGAAGCAAGGGTGGGGAAACTTCACCTCATGTACTTTGGACATGTTATCAGGAGGTACCAGTCCCTGGGGAAGGACATCATGCTTGGTAAAGTAGAGGGTCAGCGAAAAAGAGAAAGACCCTCAGTGAGGTGGACTGACACAGTAGCTACAACAATGGGCTTGAGCATAACAATGATTGTGAGGATGGCACAGGACCGGGCAGCGTTTCATCCTGCTGTACACGGGTCCCTATGAATCGGAACTGACTCAATAGCACCTAACAACAACATCAAAACTAAAGGAATGACAGACACAAAGCCCAGGGTAGCAGTTGGCAGGGAGGCAGGGTCCTAGGATGGGGAGGAGAATACTGGAGCTTCCGGAGTTCTTAACATGGGTAGTGACACCCTCCCCCTGGGTCTTTTCAGAAATGTATGATTGTGAGCTCACTGTTGGCATCACTGGGCTTCGAAGTGTCTTGGTGAACCTTTAAAAATATAAACTGGTGATATTTTCATACATGATAATAATGAAATATTTTATAAGAAATTAGTGTAAAAGCTCAGTACATTAAGAAATCTTATTGAAGGAGGAGCTTGAATGGAAGAAAGATAGCATCTTAAAACTACTGAACGTCTTACCCTGCACATTCTATCCACTCCCTGTATTCTAGCATTTCCAACTCATGTTTAGTTGAAAAGGGTCTCAGTGGATAGTACACACACTTACAGCAGTACCCTCTGCCATAACAATGGCAGGAGGTTTACACTACACTTTCAAATACAGTCAGAAGATCCTTGAGGGACTATGAGTCTTCATTTCTCCATTTTGGCAGTCTGTAACTTGCTGCAGCCTGTTATCCACACTTGTTTTTGTCTTTCTTTTGACTCACACTAGTTACTGATCTGTAATTACTTACCTTAACTCCAAAAACAGAAACAAAACAAACCCATTGCCTTTGAGTCAATCCTGACTCATAGCAACTCTATAGGACAAGGGAGAACTGCCCCCATAGGGTTTCCAAGAATGAAATCTTTATGGAAGCAGGCTGCCACATCTTTCTCCCGAAAAGTGGCTGGTGGATTCAAACTGCCGACCTTTCAGCTAGCAGCTGAGCGCTTTAAGCATTGCACTACCAGAGCTTCTTACCTTAACTCTAGGCTTTTTTTCTCCCCCTTCCTCCCTCCCTCCCTTCCTTCTTATTTATTTCTTGTATTCTTCCTTATTTCTGCACTTTCATTTCCCTGTATTCCCATATGGAATGACTTTTGATCTTCCGTCTCCTATATTCAAATGTATTGGTTATAAGTATGCAAGAAGAAATGTAACTGCTTCATTAGATATCTAGTGTATATGTGCCCAAACATTTACATATGGAAACTTTTATTATACTCGCTTTACTTTTATTTCTCCTTTATGATACAGTTAGTTCATTACACTGATTTTTTGAACGTGTGTGAAGGTACGTTGTTAGCTGTGAAATTTATTACTGGATAATGAAATATTTATTATTAAAAGCTGAGTGATACATAGACAGGTGCTCATTTTATTGTGGTTTATTATACCTTTCATATATGCCAGATGTATTTTTTCTTCTGTGTGACCTCTTTCACAAAAAGAAAAAGTAATCTTTTTTGAAATAGTACAGGAGCGTTGTGAGTAAAACTAACCCAGCGCAAGGGTTGGGGTGTCCAGGAATACATTCCTGAGGGACCAATCAGGGCAACAGAAGTACTCTACCAATAAGGAGTGGGGGGCTTTCCCCATCCTTCCCCATCCATAAGCCCTCCACCTACATCTGAGTACCTGGATGCAAATGGAGATGGACGGTGAGGAGCTGCAATTTCTAAAAAGCCTGAAAGTCCTGCTTTTCTTACTCCTTTGTGGTGATGGTCAACTGAGCAACGTATCAGCTACTTTCCACCACAGATTTCATTGTTCAGAACCAAGGGCTCACACATCTGAACTCTCACCCTGCCGAAATCTCTGTGCAATTTACCATAGCATAGCATCAAAGGGTTGCCCTGTGGAGAAATACAGAGGAATGGCCTGCATGCAAAACAGTCTAGAATTAGGAATAGATAGGTGGGTAGATTGATGGGCAGATGGATAGACAGATGCCTTCAAGTCAACTCTGATTCATGGCGACCTTACGTACAGAAGGCAACACTGCCCAGCCCCACATCATCCTCACAATCACTGGCATGTTTGAGTCCGTCATTGAGGCTGTTGTGCCAGCCCCATCTCACTGAGGTTCCTTCACATCCTCATTGGCCTTCTGCTTCACCAAACATGATGTCCTTCTTTAGTATTGCTGTTGTTGGTACATGCCATCAAGTTGATTCCGACTCATAGCGACCCTACAGGACAGAGTAGAACCGGCCCATAGGGTTTCCAAGGAGCAGCTGGTGGATTCAAACTGCTGACCTTTTGGTTAGCAGCCAAACTCTTAACCACTGCACCACCAGGGCTTCTTCTTTAGTATAAACCAAACCAAACCCATTGCCGTCGAGTTGATTCCAACTCACAATGACCCTATAGGACAGAGTAGAACTGCCCCATAGAGTTTCCAAGGAGTGCCTGGTGGAGTCAAATTGCTGACCTTTTGGTGAGCAGCCAAACTCTCAACCACTGCGCCACCAGGGCCCCTTCTTTAGTATAAGAGCGGGTAAATGGCAAGGTGGCAGAGATGCTGGGAGGTAGCCAAGACACCCTTGAGAAGTGCTGAAAACAAGGAGATGACTCGGATTCTGGAACTGGGCTCTGAGCAAAAACATCTGTTATCACTGAAAGTAGTTAGGCTCAGTATCTAAGCCACCAAAATAAGGATCTTGGAGCACAGAAAAAGCAAGACAGAGTCATATTTCCTGGAGTTGAGTCTAAGGTAAAGGCTCAACTACAATGAACATGTCAGATTCCTGGCTGTGTGATAAAACCAAAGTAAACAAGGCAGGGAAGTGATCATGTTTACTAGAACTCAAAAGCATGAGTTGTCATTGATAAACCACAACGGGCATAATCTAATAGATGAGACTGACTTTGCATTTATCTGTTTGCCTGACATTTTATGTTATGGCATTTTTTCTAGATTATGTTGGTTACAGAGGTTAATGGAAGACAAAAGACAGCAAAAGACCAAAAACATTGTATTATAAAAGAATCCTCAGCTCCGGGCAGGAAAAAGCAGCTTTTATTTTGCTTTGTATTCTATTACTGTTTGAGATAGTCACAGTAAATTATCAGACTTAAAACCTTCCACTGCCAACACCGCACTTGTTTACATAGCTTGCTTTATCGCTAATGAATATCTGATTTTTCGTTAGTATTGGGAGGCATTTTACTTAAGGGAAGTAGATATCAAATATTTTAAAGTATAGACCAATGCTTGTTTTTGTTGTTTTTTTACGACCTATTATAAAAGTAACACATTCCACAGTATAAATATAGATTCAGTTCTACTTTCAAGTCAGAAGATTGTCTCCCATCAAGAACATTTCCCAAATGTTCAGAATTTTACTTTGACAGTTAGCTTTGAGCAACATAAGAACAGAATTGCAAGCAGCATTGAGACTTGAGGACTAAATTAAGGACTTCTCTCCAGATCACTGTCTCCTAAAATTTGCAAAATGTTAGCCTAAAACCCTCAGCAAGGTACATTCAGTCTTAGGAGACAAATTTTGAACATTCAAGCAGTTTTTCGAGGGAGGTAGAAGGATATGGGATCAGCTGATGCAGCTGACACTTTTCTGTACTCAGTAATTGCACAGAAAATTGTACATGAAGCAAATTAGGAATCTTCTGTTATCAGTCTGACCCACACTGCATTCCATAAACCACTGCATTCCATAAACCACTTCTTGCCAAGTTCAACTGATAATATACAAGACCAAGGACCTGTCTGAATGCAAAACGAGATTCCTTAAAGGCCAGCAGTTAATTATTTGTGATCTACATTTCTCAGTATCCCTAAAACTTGTATGCAAATACATTATGTCAGGGAGACACATGGTATCGCATTTACCGATTATTTAGCACAGCTGAGTGCTTAATGCTCAGTCCCAACAAACTGAAAACTTTCAAATGATACGCCCATTGCTGTCAAGTCTTGGTTATGACTCATAGCAACCCTACAGGACACAGTAAAACTGCCCCACAGGGTTCCCAAGGCTGTGATCTTTATGGAAGCGGACTCCCACATCTTTCTACCGTGGAGCAGCTGGTGGGTTTGAACTGCTGACCTTTCCCCTTTCCATTAGCAGCCCAGCGCCTAACCACTGTTCTGTCAGGGCAGGTTTTAAGAGCCCAGTCAAACACCATGTATTCGTTAGAGTCACTGCTAGCAGCAGAGGTCATTCTCAAAAATGCTCACTAAATTCACTGCGAATGACAAGTCTCTGCTTCTTTCCTTTTTAAGACACTTTGCAGGCCCACAGCCTGTGCGATTTTCCCATGGCATAGGTCATAATAGGCTCATTACAATGGAGACATCTTACACTAACAGAGGCCAAGCAAATGTTCTAAAGTAACAAAGCTAGTAAGTGGTGAAATTGTGATTTTCATGATGGGCGTCTCTGAATACAAGATGCTTTTTTTCAACTGAAGTGGGTTTCCTACATATCACAAGAGACTTATATCTATGCAGCTTTGAAGGAGATGAGTGTGGACATTTTCTTTTCCAAGCTCCAGTTCCTTTCCAAAGTAAACAACTACTAGGTCCCAGCCATGACAACATCATTCTAAGAGCTGATTTCTTTTTAAATCCTGCAAGAATGCTGTCTTAGGCTGGGTTCTCTAGAGAAGCAAAACCAGTAAAGTGTATAAATATATATACAGAGAGAGATTTACATCAAGGAAACAGCTCACATGATTGTAAAGGCTAGAACATCCCAAGTCCGTGGATCAGGGTAGAGGCTTCTCCCAGTTCACGCAGCTGCAGAAGCTGGCGAGCCCAAGATCAGCAGGTCAGAGAGCAAGGCTCTCACTCACAGGCTGTGAAGGTTGATGAATTCCAAGACTGGCAGGCAAGACCACAAGGTTTCTCCTAATTCACGTAGCTGCAGGGGCTGGCGAACCCAAGATTGGCAGGTTAGAAAGCAGGGCTCCGCTCACAGGCTGTGAAGATCAACGAATCCCAAGTGTGGCAGATAAACTGACAGTTCAAGTCCCAAGAACTGGAGATGAGACAACAAGAAGCAGCCCGCTGGATCCAGAGAGAGCAAAAAGCCAGAACGTCTGCTTATATTCAGAGGCAGGCCACACCCCCAAGGAAACTCCTTTTCATCTGATTGGCTACTCACAGCAGATCCTATCATGGGAGTGATCACATGTAAACACTGAGAATCATGACCCAGCCAAATTGACACACAATCTTAACCATGACAAATGTCCATCTCAAATGATTTTAGAAACAAATCACATCCCAAATAAGAAACTAAGCTGTAGTCAGAAGATGACGTGAAGTAGATGGTCCTCACATAAAACTAGATCTTTTGTAGAAATTTACATACAAAGTCTTCTTTTTTTTATAAGCCAATACATTTTTCTGTCTATAGTGTTCTTACTTCCTTAAGATCTCTATATGAAAACTCTGAAGTCTAATCTTTTTCAAATTTCCTCATGGAGATATAGCAAGGAGATGCTATTATTTGTTTAAATTCGTCCTTTATAATCTACAGGATAATCTAGCTAAAATTCAGAAAATAAAAATTCAGTGGCATGTCAAATATGAAAATCGTTTCAGGTGTGTTACAGTCAAATAAACTCAGAGTTTTTCTTCTGATAAAAGAAAAAATATCATTTTACTTGACAGGTTTATGCCTAAGTTTATTATAGTCTACTCACTCCCAGTAATTCCTTAAAGGCTAACCTATGTTTTAAAATGATTGTTAGGAGTAGAATTTATAATGGCATGTAAATCACTGTAAATCACTGATAAAAGGAACTGCCAAGAAATTGATTTTCTAAAACATATTTTTGAGTCTAAGGTATTTCTCCTTGAAACTCACCTTCTTGATTAGGAATACCTGTTAATTCATGTTTTGTTTATTTAATTTACAAATCAGATTGTTTCCAAAGCCCTAGGAGACAGATGTTCAATATCTAATATGATAATATTTCCCTTAGCCACTGATCACTTACAGAGTAACATCAAACATCCAGAACCCAGGAAAAGCAGAAAGGATTTGGATCACCTGAACTACGTAACACAAAATATACACATTTACCTATAGAAGATCCCATCCAGAACATATTTACAGCCTGTTCATATTTTAGATGTAATTTTACTATGGTCAGTAATGTGATTTATCAATTCAATAAATCAGAGGTAGAAAACTGTAAAACAGGAAAGAGGTTTTATAGGGGCAAGTAGGCTCCACTTTTGTTCTATTCCTCTGAGTTTCTAGACATGTAGTTGTAGCCAGATAAGAGTCAAAGACTAAAGATTAAGCTTTGTATCTGATGGAAGAGTACAAGTATTGCCAAGATGTTCTTATCATGGCTGGTATACTTTGGTAACAGTGTAGTGGTGGGGAAAGGGGTAGAGGTGAATAGACTTGGATCAGGCACTAGACTAAACACTAGGGCTTACAAGATGATTGGGTTCAATGAAGGGAATAAGAGTAAGAGGGCTAAAATGGAAATCATAGAGTATGGCACTGAAAGAGCCCTGATGGTGCAGTGGTTAAGAGCTTGGCTGCTAACCAAAGGGCTGGCAGTTCAAATCCACCAGCCACTCCTTGGAAACCCTATGGGGTAGTTATACTCTGCCCTATAGGGTCGTTATGAGTCAGAATCAACTCGATGGCAATGAGTTTTGGTTATAGCACCGAAGTCAAACCACCAATGTCATATTTTTTTACCTAGAGTGTCTATATTCTTGTACATGTGTCTGTATGACAGAGAACAAAACTTGAATGGATCAACAATTCATAGCTAAGTTCACAAAATAGCCTTCTGTGCCCTCAACATAGTTTTCTACATTGAGGCAAGAATCACCCAACACCCTTACATTAAGCTGAAAGATGTGTATTTAGGCATCTCACTTATCTCTTTCTTTCTTCATTTTCTACATAAATGCTATCAGTACTAGACCCTGTCACTTAAGATAAGCCAGTAATCAGACTTAAGTATTGTTTTTATTCTTAAAAAAAAAAAAAAATCTTTTTTATGGACAAGGAAATGTTATTAGCAAACTGAGATAAGAAAAAAGAAGATACAAAATTGTAAATTTCTCTGTATGCCAAAAACAATAATTTGAGACTTAAAAAAATGTATTTTTATTATTGATGTTTGAATATTGAAAAATCTGACTTACGAAAAGCAAAACAAAACAAAAAAATCCTTCGCTTTTGATATTGGTGGAATAGGACCAATACTTCTGCTCATACCAAGTAGAACAGTCAAGATATTTAAATAAATAAATAGATAAAGAATAAGACATTCTTTAAAAAAATAAAACTTGGTGAAAAGTAGCCCAATATTGACTATCAGGATGTATGACAAAGCTGTAGAAATTAAAAGATTATCATTTTTGTGCAGGAATTGATAAACAGACCAGTGAAATAGAATTTGAAACCCAGAAACACATCGACATGTGCAATGAACACTAGGTTTCTGAGAGACGTCACTGCATAGTAGTAGGGAAAGAACTGTGTATTCAACAAATGATACCCAGCCAGTTGAATATCAACATAGAAAGAAAGAAAACAACTCTTACTTCACACTCTATAAAAATATCAATTCCAGGGGCATTGAAGATGAAAGTGTGGATGACCAAACAATAAAGCTTTCCCAGGACAACAGAAGAGATTCTTTCAATGGTATCTGGACTGAAGAGAACTTCTTAGGACATAAAAAGCATTAATTATAAAGGAAATATTGATAAAGTGGACTACAGTAATATCACCTACTTATTTTTATATAAACCAAACCAAACCCATTGCCATCTAGTTGATTCCAACTTATAGTGACCCTATAGGACTAAGTAGAACTGCCCCATAGGGTTTTTAAGGCTGTTATCTTTATGGAAGCAGACTGTCACATCTGTCTCCCTCAGAGCAGTTGGTGGGTTCAAACTGCCAACCTTTTGGTTAGCAGCTGAGTGCTTTAACCACTGTGCCACCAGGGCGCCTTATTTTCATATAAACACTATTCCAAAAAAAGAACCAAACCCGTTGCAGTCGAGTCAATTCCGACTCTTAGTGACCCTATTAAGCCACTGTTAAGAAAGAAAATGCTGTCCACCCAGTGGAAGAAGACAATAAGCATATGAAAAGTGGTCAAATTCATTAATCACCAGGAAACACAAATTAAAATTACAATGAGATACCAGTATCCATCTACCAGAATGGCTAAAACTAAGTGTTGGGGGAATATGGAACAATGACCGTTCTCACGCCCCACTAATGAGCAGATAACTGGGTACAACCATTTTAGATAACACTCAAGCATTATTTACCAACGTTGAAGATACCTAAACTCTATGACACATCACTTCTACACCTTAGTATACACCCAACTGAAAAGCAAACACAAGTTTCAGGAGATAGGTATAAGACTGCTCATAGTAGTACTATTCATAAATGGAAAAACTTAAATATCTTTTAGCAATATAAAGGAGACAATGATTATGGTATACAGTGCAATATGAAAAAGCAATAATAATGAGCAATTTACAGCCATAGCATGGATGAATCCCCCAAACATAAAATTAGATAGAGAAATCATATATACTGTATGCTTCCATTTACCTGAAGTTCAAAGAGCAAGTCAAAACCAGATTAGAGTGTTTAGGGATGCATACTATGTGGTAAAACTATAAAGAAATGCAATGGAAGTGATTATCATCGAAGTCAAGAAATTGGTTACTTTTGAAGGGTGAAAGGAGGAGGAAGAGAGAGGGAGGAGTCACCACGGGCATTTCTGGTTGCTGCCAATGTTCTATTTTTTGAACTGAGTGGTGATAAATCATTTGGCCCTATGTTTTTACTTTGTGCACTTGTCTGTATGTTATTTTGTAATAAAAATAGTTAAAACTTCAGTAGTCACAAACAATACATTGGTAACTATATGAATACAAATCTAATACATTATATTTGATAAACTGATGACTTTATGGCCATGAAAGTTTTTCTATCACCGAAGACTGAGGACTTACCTGAATACGTCCATACACACCGGTGCCCTGGATTCCATTCCCTCCCTCCTTTTTCAGGGGCCTTTGCTCCTTTCCCTCCTGCATCATCATCTTCCACTCTCCAGTGGATCATTCTCCTCAGCCATCTCAATATGTTGTAATATTTCCCATCTTATTAAAAAACAACAACAACCCAAAAACCTTCCTTTTCCTTCCAGACATCACTCGCTAATAACCGTTCATTTTCTGTTTCCCTTCAGAGCACAACTCCAGAAAGAGCTGTCTAAACGTGTCCACTTCTTCTCCCATTCCTTCTTAAGCCCATTCCAGTAAGGCTTTCATCACTACTCCACTGAAACTACTCTCATCAGTTCACCAAAGACCTCCATATTGTTAGACACAATTCTCAGTCTTCAGTCCTTTCTCGTTCGACCTATAGACAGCATTAGATACAGCTGTCGGATCACACCTTCCTCCTTGAAATACTTCTCCTCTTGGTCGCTTGGATTCCACTCCTGGTTCTCCTCTTACCTGGCAGGCTGCTCCTTCTCTGGTTCCTTTGCTAAACTGTCCTCATCTTCTAAACTTTAAACACACTCACACTAGTGAGCAAGTTCCATAAAACAGAAACCTTACCTTTTTTCTTCACTATTGTATCTCTAGCAGTTAGAACAATGTCTGGCATGTAGTAAGTGTTAAGTATAATTTCGATGAGGGAATGAATGAGGGAATGAATGAAAAGACCACCAAAGGAATAATGCTAATGACTTCACTCTTTTATTATTTCTTCAAACTAGATTAATCAGTGATTGCCCTTGTTAAAAACTGCAATCAACTCATGCTTTGTTTGTTTAGGTTTTACTTATACCTCATTTCTACACAAATAGCTCGCACCTTCTACATTTGTTTGCCCACCCGCCTTTCCCCCTCAAGGTATTTTCATAAACACCATTATGCCAATTTTCTTTACATGGTGCTGTAAAAAAATTAGCATAGCACACTTAGGAAAATAACCTCGAGGGGGGAGGGAGTAACCGGCATACAAATGTAGAAGGCACATGTTATTTGTGTAAAAATAATGGTACCGAGCCTAGTAGCCATTCTTTTTCAACAGTGAGCCAAGAAATGGTCTTGCCTTATTCATTTAATCCTAAATGGCCTTGTCCCATTAGAAATTATTATTTCTATTTTAAGTTTATTCTGTGTTATACTCTCATAATGATTCAAGGTCAAAATTTAAAGAAGTGCTTCAATAATAACTTTAGGCTGCTCCATCATTTTATGACCTGCCCCATTTCTACTCACTTATCCCATGTTTTTCACTGCCTTTAAATTTCTTTTTTCACTGACTTTACAGTTTCCCCTGAGGCCAGGGAATGTTTATTGCGCTTACCTGGGCTCGGTCATATTTCTTGGCAAGAACCTAAGAAGAGAAGAGAAAAATGAGGAAGTGATTGTGTTTTGATCAATTAGCTTCTACTTTCTCCATACAAAATTATATTCCTCAATTTACCAAACATTTATTGAGTACCTATAGGGTTCCAGACACTTGCTAAGACATGAGGAAATAAGAACTAAAAAATAATTACTACTTTCAGGTACCACATAGCCTGGTAGTGAAACTTCATATTTTTAAATTGAGTCAGAGGAACTTTAGTCTATTATAGATTTAACAATCTGTTCTGTCATGAAATATTATTCATATCTTGGAAAAGACAAAAGAGATTAAGATTAGCAGTGAAGTTCTTCTGCTAAAGTGCTCTTTCAATGATGAGATGGGCTTGGATCTCTACTGGCCTGTCTACTGAGTCAGAATCGACTCAATGACAACAGGTAGGGGCAGAGGTGAACTTACGGGCTTTGTCCAGCAGAGAGGCAAGTAATTCCTGTCTGGTGGAACAAATAACTCCAAATGGTTATTTCTCCTTAACACATTAATCAGTTTCATGACCTACCTTAACATTCCTTTGTTCAACTGCACATATCTATAAGCGGTGTGCAGGAGCCAGCTCAGACTGGCTCATAATAACCAATTGTTTAGTTTTCAGAAATTTTGAGAGCTGATTAACTTCACATTGGTAGCTTCAAAATCAGCCGTGGTGGGAGTACTTGTACTACAAAAATCAGCAGCTACTACAAATCAGGGTTTTTCTGTTTGTTTCCAGGAGAGCCAGCTGAACCAGTTTTAACATTTTATTGGTTTCCTCGTTAATGGAATGCTCATTAGAAGCAAGGATAGCGAGACTTCATCTCATATACTTTGGACAGGTTATCAGGAGGGATCAGTCCCTGGAGAAGGACATCATGCTTGGCAAAGTAGAGGGTCAGTGAAAAAGAGGAAGACCCGCAACGAGAGGGATTGACGCAGTGGCTACAACAACGGGCTCAAGCGTAACAACAATTGTAAAGATGGCACAGGACAGGGCAGTGTCTCTTTCTGTTGTACACAGAGTCGCTATGAGTCGGAACAGACTTGACGGCACCTAACAACATTAATGGATGAGTTAAATAAAATTGATGAATTAAATACAATTTTTGGCACTTGCTCATTTTATATTTGTGTAAGAGCCATGGTTTCTAATCTTTAGAAAATTATACTTTAACAACTGATGCTAATTGTCTTTCACAGGAATTGTTTAGCCGTCATTCTGATATGTGAATGAAGAACTTGATTTTCACAGTCACTGCAGCAAACACAGAGAGACTATGAGCTCACTGCAGCCTGATTTAGGATGGCAATCTAAAACGTTATCACTGTGACAATTTATCTCAATCAAAGAGAAACAACAGATGAAATAACATACAATTCTCATACTGATAAATACCTGTTGTTGTTAGGTGCCATCAAGTTGGTTCCAACTCATAGTGACCCTGTGTGCAACAACAACAGCGATAAATATCTAACTGTCCTAAATTCACCTACTTGTCTTTAGAAAGTAAAGTCTCATTCTCTTTTAATGTATGGGTTGATTGCCAGGAAATGACCCGCGCTTTAGTGTGCTTTCAGCTATTTCTGAGGATTTAGTTTACTAGTTCGATTGAGTCTCTGAAGATGTAAATTTAAATCTTCACTTGCCTGGAGACAGATAGTTAAATTTTATATAAGAGCTTTGTTGGTCTCTTCAACAAAGATTCAAAAAACTAACTCTCTGGTTTAGGCTTAGCCATGGCTACTATTATGATTCACTTTTCACTTTCAGAAGCAATTAAAAAATACATATATCACTTTGGAGATTTTCAATAATCATGTGAGATGATCAGATATTAAAAAAACCAAACCTGTTATGAGAGTAGGGAGGGAGGGTGAGGGTTATTCACTAACTAGATAGTAGACAAGAATTATCTTAGGTGAAGGGAAGGGCAGCACACACTACAGGGGAAGTCAGCACAACAAGACTAAACCAAAGCTAAGAATTCTCCTGAATACAATCAAACACTTCAAGGGACAGAGTAGCAGCGGTGAGGGTCTGGAGGCCATGCTTTCAAGGGACATCTAGGTCAACTGGCATAATAAACTTTATTAAGAAAATGTTTTGCATCCTACTTTGGTGAGCAGCATCTGGGGTCTTAAAAGCTTGCAAGTGGCCATCTAAGATGCATCAATTGGTCCCAACCACCTGGAGTAAAGGAGAATGAAGAACACCAAAGACACAAGGAAAGTATCAGCCCAAGAGACAGAAAGGGCCCCATAAACCAGAGACTGCATCAGCCTGAGACAAGAAGAACTAGATGGTGCCCGGGTACCACTAATGACCACTCTGACAGGGAACACAACAGAGAGTCCCTGATGGAGCAGGAGAAAGGTGGGGTGCAGAACTCAAATTCCAGTAAAAAGACCAGACTCAATGGTTTGACTGAGACTATAAGAACCCTGGAAAGCATGGCCCCTGGATTCTCTATGAGCGCAGAACTAAAACAATTTCCGAAGTCAACTCTCCAGATAAAGATTGGACAGGACTGTGGGACAAAAAATGATACTCATGAACAGCGTGCTTCTTAGCTCAAGTAGATACATGCGACTAAATGGGCAGCTCCTGTCCGGAGGTGAGATGAGAAGGCAGAGAGGAATAGGAGCTGGTTGAATGGACATGAGAAATCAGGGGTGGAAAGGAGGAATGTGCTGTCAAACCATAGGGAGAGTAATTAGGGTCACATAACAATGTATGTATAAATTTTTGTATAAAAGACTAACTCGAAATGTAAACTTTCACTTAAACTACAACAACAGAAAAAAAGGCCAAAAAAAAACCAGTTGCCGTTGAGTTGACTCTTACTCATAGCAACCCTATAGGACAGAGTAGAACCGCCCCATAGGGTTTCCAAGGAGCAGCTGGTGGATTTGAACTGCCAACCTTTTTGGTTAGCAGCCTAACTCTTAATTACTGCACACCAATCAGATATAGGTATTATTATCATCCCCATTTTATAGATAAGAAAACAAAGACCCGGGATCTTATCTTGGACAACTTCATGTACTAAGTGACAGAGTAGAGATTCAAACCCAGGCCTTCGGCTTCAAATGCCAATGTTCTTCCAGCTACACTGGAGGGTAATGAAGTGACTTGGTCTTGACACTCTCTACAAAATGCAGAAAACAAATGAGAAACCACTTTGAGTTAACGTAGGATAGTTTTATATCACCGTCAAGTTAAAAACTATGCCGACAGTGTACAGCTGAGAATCACAATCACAAGACCAAGATTGAAACTAAGCAGGTTTCTGAATTTTTTTTTTCTATGCATATTCAGCTAACAACTCAGCTGCCAAAATCTGGCAAGTGGAGAAAACACTGGGTGATTCAAAATGTTCAGGTCGTGTGTTTGGGTTTTTAATGTGCAGATTTGCCATGGAGCAAGCTCTTGGCTCGTGACAGAAGTGTCAACGGTCTTCAGCCATAGACTAAAGTAGGTGCGTGCATTTCTTTATAGTTTGTCCATTTGGCAGCAATTCTTTTTTTCAGTGTGAGGTTTTGCTGATGTTTTCAAATCACCAATGGAATTTTGTTTAAGCCACTATTGTGTTTTTTCACAGTTGGATGTTAATTGTGGTTTTTGAAATAACGGTCTAAAGAAGCTGAATCGTTTCAAAGCTTTTCACTACTTACAAATGCTTTTGGTAGCTAAGGTAATTCCAGGGAAGTGCTTTGATGAGATTTTTGCTGTTGAGGATTTTACAAAGGAGAATAAAAATAAATAAATAAATTAGAAATGAAAGGCACACTAAGACTAAGGTCAGCTAAAACCATTCTTTTTGCTTCACGTTGCATGAGGGAGAAGTGAATAAAATAGGAAATTAAACTAGGGTCTGATTGTGTCTATCAGAAGTAAAGGTCTCAAGGCAGGGATCTACTTTATATAAATTGTTTTATATATGTACTTATACACAAATTTTATACATATATAAAAATGGTTATGCTTCTCTGGTTGTTTAAGGCCAGATTCATGGAAAGACAGACCTGAATAAAATCATTGCTACTGGAGTGAATTTTACGAATTTGAATGTCAAATCAAAATTCAGAGTGTAAAAATTCATAAGCACCATTTTTCTCATTATTTTCTCAGTGAGAGTACAAACATGGCTTTAATTTACAGTATGATTGGTTTTTGTCACTTTACTGGCTTCAGAGGAGAAGTGAATGAAATAGGATATTAAACTAGGGTCTGATTGTGACTATCAGAAGTAAAGGTCTCAAGGCAGGGATCTACTTTATATAAACTATTTTATATATATATATACACACACACACAAATTTTATACATATATAAAAATGGTTATCCTTCTCTGGTTGAACCCTGAGTGACACAGTGTCCCCTCAGAAATATGAGAGGCACCTGAATAGTGGAAAATATCCCAATATAAGATTTTTAACACAATTATCAAAAATATCAGCGATCTTATTCACCAACAGCGGTCCACATCCCCTGCTGAATCCTATTCCCCCATGGCTTCAAATAACAGACAAACTGGAAGAAGACACACCAGCAGGTGCTATGAGGGGGATACAAATAGATTCCACATAAGGAAAAGGAAGTGGAGAACAAGTTTGAATAGAGCTGATGACATTAAATACAACAAGATGAAAAGAAATAGCACGAAAACTATGTAAAAATTCAGGTGAAGAAAAATGGAGGAAAGAAATTCCATTATATAAGACAGACATACAACCCCATATGGAGAAGAAGACATTCCATAACATTTGCTTTGTATATAGAAAACTTAGAAAACTTAAAAAAAAAAAAATCAGTGAAACAGTAGACCAACAGAATGTGGTGAATAATGTAGAGTTAGTAAGTCAGTTAAGAACAAACTACTACTCTACTACAAAAGTAATATGGAAATTAGAAAACCCAACAAACAATACAGTCATAGCTGAAACTAATGGGAATTATGGAGGAAAGGCTCAAGATAGACACAGTGAGGGCAGAAGAAAACAACAGTGATAAAATTCAATTTGAGAAAGATAATTGATATGGGGAGCCCTGGTGGTACAAAGATTAAGAGCTGGGCTGCTAACCAAAAGGTCAGCCATTCCAATCCGCCAGCCCACTCCTTGGCAACCCTATGGGGCAGTTCTACTCTGTCCTATAGCATGGCTATGAGTCAGAATTGACTTGATGACACATAACAACAATAATTGATATGGTGAATGGGTAACAACAATATGGTTTAAAGGTATTTAATGAGTATGAAGCTGAGAAGATCTTCAAGAGTACAGACAATATATACAACGTTGTGATGGATCAAATTTCTTTTTTTAAAAAAATTTTTATATTGACTCCATGTTGAAACGATATTTTGGATATATTGGGTTAAATAAAATTTAGTATTAGTTCACCTGTTTCTTTTCACTTTTCTTTTTCTTAAATTGTGCCTTAGATGAAAGTTTACAGCCCAAGTTAATTTCTCATACAAAAATTTATACACATATTGTCTTCTGACATTAGTTGCAATCCTCACAATGTGACAGCACACTCTCCCTTTCCACCCTGAGTTCCAGTGTCCATTCAACTAGTTCCTGTCCCTTCTTGCCTTCTCATCCTGCCTCTGGATAGCAGTCACCCATTTGGTCTTTTGCATCTGATAGAACTAAGAAGCATACTCGTAACATGTACTATTTTTTGTTTTATAGTCCGGTCTATTCTTTGTCTAAAGAGTGGGCTTCAGGAAAGGTTTCAGTTTTGGGTTAACAGAGCATCCAGGGGCCATAGTTTCGGGGGTTCCTCCATTCTCTGTCAGACCATTAATTTCTGGTCTTTTTACACGAATTTGAGTTCTGCTCCACAGTTTTCTCCTGCTCTGTTCAGGACTCTCTGTTGTGTTCCCTGTCAGGGCGGTTACTGGTGGTAGCTGGGCACCATCTAGTTTTTCTGGTCTCAGTCTGTTGAAGTCTATGGTTTATGTGGACCTTAGGTCTCTTAGGCTAATATTTCCCTTGTGTCTTTGGTGTTCTTCATTCTCCTTTGCTCAAGTGGGATGGGACCAACTGATGCATCTTAGATGGCCACTCACAAACTTTTAAAACACCACAGGCACTCACCAAACTGGGATGCAGAACATTTTCTTAATAAACTTTGTTATGCCAATTGACCTAGATGTTCCCCAGAACTGGAATAATTTTCTTGAAGTAAAGGAAGAGCTGGATCTAAAGACTGAAAGGGCATCTCCAGAAAATACTGATATAAATTTATCAACACTGGAGCAAATCTTGGTGAAGTTACTAAACCTCTAGAATAAACACTTATTCAGGTGTACAGACAGAAAAATCACAGTATTGACAAGGATATTAGGGAGGAAAAGCAGTATCCAAGAGAACTGGGTTGGCAGAAGAGGTCTTCATAGCAACACACTATCCAAAAGACAGTAGAATAACATGTACAAAGTTTTAGGGGAAGAAAGTATGAACCAATCTTCTGTCAAAATCCCAAGTCTGACAAACGTATGACTAGCAAAAAAAAAAGATGACACATACGAAGGATTTAATTGAAAAGGCTTACTAAAATAATTATTTACAAAGGTAATAGCAAGGTTAAAGTAACCAACAAGGAATAATAAATCACACAAGGACTGGCAACTCTGGGAAGCCATTTCTATGTGTAGACTCCACATGAGAAAAAAAAATGTAAACAGTGTAACAACTCAGCGAGAAGAAAGACCACCTGATAGAAGCTATGGCTGTAGAAGAACACAGCCACTTTCAAAGCCATATCCTAGCAGAGAAGTTGCAAGGGATGTACAGGGAACAAATACATCAACTTATCTCTCTTTCTGCCCTCCAGGCTTCTGCTGGTACCTATCATTAGACAAACCCAACCAGAAACACAGAGCAAGAAGCTTGCGTATTTCAGTCTGTAGAGGTCTTCCTCCAGGGCACATATCAGGGTAGAGAAAGGTGGGTAATGGATAGTGAGGGATGGGGAGCAAACAGAATAACAAGAACAACTAAGGATTTTATACCCAGCCAAAATTTCTATCAAGTATAAGAGTAACAGGCACAGTCTCAAAAGTTGAAGAACTAAAGAAAGTACAGTACCTATGAGCTTGTCTGTCATAACAAAATAATAATAATAACAATAATAATAAACACTCTTTGGTAAAAATCTGGTAAATCAAAATAAAGAATTTAGGAAAAGATAAGCTATGGTGAACACTTCTACACAGTAATACTTGTCACTCTTCAATCTATCCAGGAAGCCCCCACTTTTTATCCTTTTAAATAAAGAAACTAGCAGCCTAGGCTAATTCCTTATCTTCACCTAGAAGTTCAAAACACATTGCTTGAATATTTCCAATGAGCATGTGCCAAATTTAAAAAAAAAGTAGAAGGAAATATGTATGATAAAAGAAGAAAGTATGAAGGAATACTGTGATAAATAGCACATTACCTGATAGAAACAGAATATGAAACATTGCATGCAAGTTTTCTAAAATGCTGCTAAATGTAATTGCCTTCTTTCTACATAGAAAAAGATCAGATCCTGAAATGACTTCTCTGGCACTAAGACCTAGGCCACTCTTAAACTAGAGGATTATTGGGTAATCTGCTATCTCTGGCCTCAATCTTTAGATTACTTGCCACCCTGAGGCTTCACCAAAGCCAAACCCATTACTGTCAAGTCTGTAGGACAGAGTAGAACAGCCTCATACGGTTTCCAAGGAGAAGCTGGTGGATTTGAACTGCCAACCTTTTGGTTAGCAGCCAAGCTCTTAACCACTGCACCACCAGGGCTCCACCCCGAGACTTAGATACTTTGTATAAGTAGGAAATCTTTCTATGGTAGGCTCAAGCACTCTGTTTGAAAAATTTATTCACTTTCCGGAATTGATTTAGGCATTTGTGGACAGGGATTAATTCAGAATACTAGATCTTAAGTCGAAGTCTGCTTTTCTAAACAGACCCTTAGGGGCCTGGGAGGGATAATAAAGTGCCCAAGTGCGTTTGAACGGACCTATTCTCCAGGAGAATTCCAGTTAAACTCTTAGCATTTAATAAATCTTTAAAAAGTGGCTTAAACATCTTTTTAGTGGATTCTTACTTGATTTCATTATGATGGTCTGTGGATACCAAGCCAGTCAAATTACAGAACTGAAAGAGTCAACTATTTTTTTTCAACCAAGAGCTTCAGAAAAACATGAAAATTGTTCAACTTCAGTACCAACAAATAAACAGAATTTTACCCCAAAAAATAAGATATTCATTTTTATTTCTCAAACTAGAAAATGTTTAAAAAAAAAAAAAAAAGTTCTGTTGAAAGTAAATTGGGAATTATCAAATATTCCTGAAAGTTTAATTCAGTATAATATATCCAGAAATCAATTTCAGAATTGAATTATCCTAACAACAACAACAACAAAAAATCCCACTGCTGTCCAGTCAATTCTGACTTATAGCGACCCCATAGAACAAAGAACTGCCCCACAGGGTTTCCAAGAAGGGGCTGGTGGATTGGAACTGGGCAAATCTGCTGCAAAAGACCTCATTAATGTGTTGCAAAGCAACAGTGTCAATTTGAGTACTAAGGTGCACCTGACCCAAGCCATGGTATTTTCAATTGCCTCATATGCATGAGAAAGCTGGGCAATGAATAAGGAAGACCAAAGAAGAATTGATACATTTGAACGTTGTTGGTGTTGGCAAAGAATATTGAATATATCATTGACTGCCAAAAGAACGAACAAATCTGTCTTGGAAGAAGTACAGCCAGAATGCTCCTTAGAAGCTAGGATGGCTAGACTTCATCTCACAGACTTAGGACATGTTATCAGGAGGGACCAGTCTCTGGAGAAGTACATCATGCTTGGTAAAGTAGAGGGTCAGCGAAAAAGAGGAAGATGTTCAGTGAGATGGACAGACACAGTGGCTGCAACAATGGGCTCAAACATAGCAACAATTGTGAGGATGGTGCAGGACCAGACAGCATTTTGTTCCGTTGTACATAGGGTCACTATGAGTAGGAACTGACTCCATGGCACCCAACAACAACATTAAGGTACAACATACAAACAGAGTAGTATACAAATCATATGGCACAGTTCAATAAATTTTCACAAAGTTAATACACTCTTGTAACCAGAATCCATACCAAGATACATTACCAGCATCCCAGAAACCTCCCTCATGCTCCCTTCGAATCATACCTGCTAAATATAACCACTATCCTAATTTCTAACTGCACCACCAGGTCTCCAATTTCTAACACCATAGGTTTGTTTTGCCTATTTTTGAACTTACATAAATGGAATCAAACAGTATGAATTCTTTTGTGTCCAACTTCATTGATTCAACTTTATGTTCATGACATCATTCCACCTTGTGGCAAGTAGTTTTCGCTGTCTTCATTCTCATTTCCATGTCAGGAGTTGGCCAAATCTGGCTCACTAGCTGTTTTTGTTTCACCTACAAGCTAAGAGTGATTTTCACATTTTTAAATGGTTGAAAAAAATTAAGAAGAAGATTTCACGGCACATGAAAATTATATGAAATTCAAATTTCAGTGTCCATAAATAAAGTTTTATTGGAACACAGCCACGCTCATTTGTGTATGTATTGTCTACGGCTGCTCCCAGGCTACAATGGCAGAGAACTTACGGCCTACAAAACCTAAAATATGTACTATCTGGCCCTTTACAGAAAACAATTGCCAACCCTCGTTTTACATGAACGCACCACCATTTACTTCTCTATTTGACTACTGAGAAGTATTTGGTTAGTTTCCAGTTTGGAAATACTACAAAGAGTGCTGCAATGAACATTCTTATGCATTTCCTTTGTGAACATATGTGTGCATTTTTATTGCATGTATACTTAGGAGTGGAATTACTGTGCTTTAGGGAGACACTGCCAAATGGTATTCCACAGGAATTGTACAAACTGACACTCCATCTGGCAACGTCTGGAAGTTCTGGTTGTCCCATACCCTTACCAGCACTTGGTATTATGTCTTAGTAATTTTAGCCATTATGGCGAGCTTTTAGTAGTACACTTAATTTTTATTTTCCATGAGGAGGCTAGGATTTACTCCCATGTATTTTTTTTTTCTATGCTATTATCAGTGGCATCATTTTTCAATTTTTATTTTTTGTTCGTTTATTGCTGGTATTTAGAAATAAAATATATTTTCGTATATTGTCTTTGTATCTAGCAAATCTGCTGAATTCATTTATTCTAATAGTTTGTATATCTTCTTCTGGATTTTCTGATTATGCTAACATGTCCTCTTCACATAATGATAGCTTTATTTATTCCTTTCCAGTCCGTGTGTCTTTTCTTTCTTTCCTTTTTTTTTGGTCTTATTGCTCTTGCCAGGACCTCCAGAACAATGCTAAATAGAATTGATAACTTGCATTCTTGCCTCTTCTAATCTTAGGGAAAAACCATTCAATATTTCACCATTAAGTATAACTTTTCCTATAAATTTTTCAGATACTCTTTCTCAAACTAAAAAAAAAAAAAAAAAAATTCTTCAGAGTTTACTAAAAGGTTTTTGTAATTTATTATTAATGGAGCCCTGGTGGCACAGTGGTTAAGATCTCAGGTTGCTAACCAACGGTCAGCAGTTCAAATCCACCAGTGGGTCCTTGGAAATCCCGTGGGGCAGTTCTTCTCTGTCCCACAGGGTGCTATGAGACAGAATCAACTTGACAGCAATGAGTTTGGGTTGTTTTTTTTTTTTTTTTTGGTTTATTATTAATGAGTGTTGAATCTCAGCAAAACTTTAATGTATTTATAAGACAGACATATGCTTTTTCTGCTTTTCTTTTTTCATACGATGAAGCAGAATAATTTAATTTTGAATGGGAAACCATTTCCACATTCTGGTAATACACCCCACTTTGTTGTAATGTATTATTTCTTTAATATATTGCTGGATTGGATATACTAATTGTCAAAAACTGTGAAGGGTCTGAGATTTTACCTTACTTTCAAACTAGCATGTTAGCCTGCCACAGTTTTGCAAACGCTGGTAGAAGACATGAGACGCCTGGGCCAGAGACAATGAGCAGCTTTTCATTCACAGCAAGAGCAGTAGCCAGAATCTCAGCATTCCTGCCAGCTCCTTAAGCCCCAATTCCCACAAGGCAGTTTAAAGCAGGCCAGATGATGCCTGCAGGTGCAATAGGCTGCATAACAAAAGGGGGGCACAGAGTTTAGAGAACCCGAATCTTTTATAACAGGCAGTAAGCATGCTGCCCTGTTGCCCCAAAACCAAAACCCACTGCTGTTGAGTCGGGCCCTGGTGGTGCAGTGGTTAAGAGCTATGGTTCCTAACCAAAAGGTCAGCAGTTGGAATCCACCAGCTGCTCCTTGGAAACTCTATGGGGCAGTTCTACTCTGTTCTACAGGGTTGCTATGAGCCTGTTGCCCCAGAGAGAGATATTATCTCTTCCTTCTAAGGCAGTTTGCTGTATAAACATCCTTGAAAAGGGAGTCCAAAACAAAAGGGCAGATAATGCCTCCTGTGCAAGATGTGCAGAAATGTAAGAGACCCATGGAGAATGATCTTCCAGCACTATTTTCCCATGAACACATCATTCTGATAAATCCAACAGGCAGAAGCTGGGACCAAATCTCTCTGCTTCGTCTCACTTAGCATTTAATTATGGGTACTACCAATAGGACCTCAAGTAGCCGAATTAGGCTAACCTGAGGAATTAAAGTCAATCACACTCCTCAGGGTCCTATACCCAGCCAGCTGAACAAGGTCTACCTTAAAAATCCAGGAGACTTCCCCCTTAAGTATCTGAACTGATCTTTCCCTTGACCAGAGGCATTAGTCCACGTCCAGTAGGATGTGTTTACTCTCACACAGACCGTGTGTTGGCCTGCAAGGAAGAAGCCTAGGACAATTCTATCACCTATAAAACCCCGGACCAGTAAGTTGAAGCTCTCCTGAATGGCTTCCAGAGATGAGATGGTGTCATTAATTACTTCAGCTAAAGTGAGGTATAAATTTCATTATTTTTAATTGCAGGGTCCTCGTCATAGGGATAATTGCCTGAAAGGGTACATATAATAATGAGCCACTTATCCCTCCAAGAAGCTCCTCCAATTTACCAAGGCTATGTCATTGATGGATACATCCTGATAGTGTTTCCTCAAATATTTTTTGAAAGCTTTTTATGGCCATTTCTAAAGTGCAAATCGATGTGCTTTTGGGAAGGAAACAAATTAATGTCTGCAAAGACAAGAGGGCAGGAAGAGACAGGAAACCTGGATGAATGGACACGGGGAACTCGGGGTGGAAAGGGAAAGGGGGAGAGGGCTGAGACAA
Organism: Dugong dugon; assembly: GCA_030035585.1. Classification (NCBI taxonomy): domain Eukaryota; kingdom Metazoa; phylum Chordata; class Mammalia; order Sirenia; family Dugongidae; genus Dugong; species Dugong dugon. The sequence goes on from CM057479.1 coordinate 71,416,545, forward strand.
CCAATGTCACAGAACAATTTGTGTATATGTTTTTTAATGAGAAACTAATTTGCACTGTAAACTTTCACCTAAAACACACACACACAAAAGTGAAAATAAATAAATAGAAAAGGTCAGGTGCAAGAAGAACAAGGGCATTTTTAAAGAACTTACAGAGACAGTATCTCTGTCTTCCAAGGATATAAAGAAATCTTCTCTTTGTTCAAGAGGGAGATAGTATATCTATCTCCCAAGGCTATTTGCTGTCCAAGCATCCTTAAAAATATAGCTCAGAACATAAGGGCAGTAGGTACCTCACTCAGTGTGTGCTGGTTTCTAAAATAGCTTCAGTCTCTAATAAATATGACTATTCAAATTTGTATTCTTTTTTGTCATTTTTGTTTTGTTTTAAACGAATTTGTTCATTTTATCCAAACTGTCAAATTTCTTGTTGTAAATTTATTCATAATTATTTTCTTGCTTTATTTTAATGTCTGCAGGAGCTATAGTTTTGCTCCCTTTTATACCTGATATTGCCATTTTTTGTTTTCTCTCTCTTTTTTCTTAATCAGTGTTACTAAGGATTTATCAGGGTCCAATTCTGGCTTTGCTGATTTTTTTTTTTAATGCTACATTTGCTTTGTGTCACGTGGATTTCTGCACTTTTGGTGGTCAGAAGACAACCACTGGAACTGCTGACTTCAGAACATACCACATGGCTGCCAGGGACCTACCAGGAAGCTGCTGCTGCCACAGAATGTTCCAGCCAACAGGCAGCTAGTGACTGGGCACCAGGATGCTGGTGAGGAAATAATTAACATCTCCATGACCACGCAGGCCAGCACCAATAGGAAGACGGCATTTGTCTCATTTCGGTCTTCCAAATTCTGCTTGTGAGCACTTAATGGGCGAAACATATTTCGCATCCAGAACCCTACCTGCAAGGAAAACTTGGAAATACAATTTTTAGCTTTCTAACATCTTTAAGGACTAAGGTGTGCCTGAACCAAGCCATGGTGTTTTCAATCTCCTCATACGCTCATGAAAGCTGGACAATGAATAAGGAAGACCGAAGAAGAACTGATGCCTTTGAACTATGGTGTTGGCGAAGAATACTGAATATACCACGGACTGCCAGAAGAATGAATTAACCTGTCTTGGAAGAAGTGCAGCCAGAATGCTCCTTAGAAGCGAGGATGGTGATACTTCGTCTCACTTACTTTGGACATGTTATCAGGAAGGATCAGTCCCTGGAGAAGGACATCATATTTGATAGAGGGTCAGCAAAAGAGGAAAACCCTTAATGAGACAGATTGACACAGTGGCTGCAATAATAGGCTCAAGCATAACAGTGATTGTGAGGATGATGCAGGACCAGGCAGTGTTTCGTTCTGTTGTACACAGGGTCACTTGGAGTCGGAACCAACTCGACAGTACCTAACACACACACACACACACACACACACACACACACACACACACACACACACACACACACACACACACACACACACACACACACACACACACACACACACACACACACACACACACACACACACACACACACACACACACACACACAAAATTTCTCCAGTACAGAAAAGCATACTACGAAAAGCTTGACGTGGTGGCATGTGCCAGCTCATCACATTCTCCCCTCAATATAATCTCTGAAGATGATTTTTTTTTCTTTTATTAGAAAAATTCACATTCAGAAAAAAGGGTACATGGAGAGGGATGTAGCTTAAGAATAACAGATTTAATCATGCCTGTTAATTTCCCTCTACTCTACTGAGAAAATATTTATAAAATCTTTCCAAAAAGCTTATCAGTGGGTCTCTAGTACTGTCAGAGGAATCTGACTGAAGGCATCCCAAAACAGTAGCATTTACATTAACTTTAAAATAGACATATACTTTGACCCAATATTTCTACGGCTAAAAATCTAGACTATAGAACTAATCATAAAGGATTATTTATATAGAAAAGTGTTTCTGATTGTATTATTTATAATAGTGGAAAAAATGAGAGCCAAATGTCTTAAAGAAAATGCCTAAGTAAATTGGAAATATATATAATAATAATATACTATTATTAAAATAATATTTGTTATATAATTCTGAGTAAAAAATTAAGCTACATAATTTTATGCACTGCATGATTTTCAGTACGTACGCAAATGCATGAGAGGATGACAGGGAAGAATTATCTCAAAATACTAGACAGGAGCTGTCTTTCAATGATAAGATTATGGGTAGTTTTTTTTGTTGTTGTTTGTTTTAATTATTAGGCTGCTTTACACTTTTCACTACTTCCTCAATTTTCTTTAAGAAGGGTGTATTTATTTTGTAATTAACAATAAAACAAAAAGTTGTTTTACTCTAACAAGACAGTCTGGTATTTGGAAGGAAAATGATTTTTGACTTTTTGAGTTTAAGGGAATTAAAAGAAATTTGAAAGAATCATGACCTATTTCTATTCCCTGGGCATACCCCTAAAGCGATGTTGTTATAGCATATTTAACAATCTGTTTCAGAAGAAAGCAGGAACTTTACAGAACGTACAAGATCTCATTCCGTTGATCTATTGCCTGATCTTCCAAAGAGTCTTGTTTCACATTCTCACTTCTAAAGAATGTAAACATTAGGAACTAGCCAGTTGCTTTTGTTGAAAACAAGAAGAAACTTACCAAATGCCTGTAGTTTGTTTTGTTTTGCTTTCACTTAGCCTTTTGCATTTTGAATAAATTGTAGTTTCACATGCAGTTGTGAGAAACAATACAGACATACCCCACGTGCTCTCTATCCAATGCCCCTCAGTGGTAACATCTTGCCAAACTGGAGTAAGACACAAGGAGACTGACACAGATACAATCAAGTTACAGAACCTTTCTATTACTACAAGGATCTCTCCTGCTGCTTTTTATAGCCATGCTCCATTCCCGCCCAAGCCCATCTTCTCCTAGACCCCTGACCAACCACTAATCTGTTCTCCATTTCTGAATTTTGTCACTTCAAAATATTATATAAACGAACTGAAACGTTTTATAACCTTTTGAGATTAGCTTTTTTCACTCCACATAACTATCTGGAGGTTCATCCAGGGTGCTGCATGTATCAATAACTCATTCCTTTTTATTCCTAAGTAGTATTCCATGGCATCAATATACCACAGTAACTATTCACCCATTGAAGAACATGTGGGTTGTATTCACTTTTTGACTGTTATGAATAGAGTTCCTATAAACATTCACACATAGTTTTTTGTGTGAACGTATCTTAATTTCTCTGGGATAAGTGCCCAGGAACGCAATTGCTGGGTTGTATGGTAGTTGTATGTTTAATCATTTAAGAAACTGCCCAAGTGTTTTCTAGAATGGCTATACCATTTTACATTCCTACCAGAAATGTATGAGTGATCTGTTTTCTCCACATCCTCCTCAGGATTTGGAGTTGTCACTATTTTTTAACTATTCCGATAGGTGTGTTGTGCTATCTCACTGAGGTTTTAATTTTTCCATATTCTAAATGGATTGTTTGCTGTTTTACCATTGAGTTTTGAGAGTATTTTATATATTCTGGATATAGTCATTTGTCAAATATTTGGTTTGAAAATATTTTCCCAGTGTTATTTTGGCTTGTTATCCTGTTAACAAGGTTTTCCATAAAGCAGAAGTTTTTCATTTGATGAAGTCCAATTTACCAACTTTTTCTATTACGATCGTGCATTCATTGCCAAGTATGAAAACTCCTAGCCTAGCCCTAGATGCCAAAGATCGCTTCTTATGGTTTTTTTTCTAAAATTTTTATAAATTTATATTTTACATTTAAGTCCATGATCCACATGGAGTTAACTTTTATATAAAGAGTAAGACTTTGGTCAAGGTTCATTTTTTGGCCTATGGCTATCCAATTTGCTGAAAGGCAATCTTTCCTCCATCGAATTGCTCTTGTACCTTTGAAAAATAATCACTTTGACATATTTGTGTGGGTCTATTTCTCAGTTCTCTGTTCTGTTTCATTGGTTTATGTGCTTATCCCTCCTCCAATATCACTGTGGCTATATAGTAACCTTTGAAATCAAATAGACCTATTCCTCCTACTTTATTTTTTTTTTAAATCATTTTAACTGTTCTAGTTCTTTGACTCTCCATATAAATTTCAGAATAATCTTGTCTGTACCTACAGAAAAAGTCTTGCTAAAATTTTTATAGGAATTGCATTTTGATAGGAACTGCATTAAACCTGTACATCAACTTGAGCAGAATGGACATCCTTACTCTGCTGAGTCTTCAGATCCATGAACAGAGTATGTCACTCCATTTAAATAATTTTTCTTTCTTTCATCAGTGCTTGTAGTTTTTGTCATGTATGTCCTCTATGTGTTTTGTGAGATATAAACATACCTATTTCTTGTTTTTAGTGAGTTTAAATTGTAATATTTTTTTTTTATTTGCCATCCATGTGTTCACTACTAGTACACAGAAGTACAGTTGATTTGTGCTGGGTAGCTTGTATCCTGGGACCTCGCTGAACTCACTTATTAGCTGTAGGAGTCATCTTTTTATAGATTCCTTGGCATTTTTGACACAGACAATCATGTCATCTGCAAATACAAACAGCTTTTATTTCTTTCTTGCTGTATTACTCTGGCTACAACTTCTAGCTTTGTTGAATAGACTGGTAAGAACAGACATTCTTATCTTGTTCTTCTAGATCTTGGAGGCAAGGAGGAGAAAGCATTCGGTTTTTCACCATTAAGTATAAAGTCGGCTGTAGGGTTTTTTTTTTTTGTTTGGGGGGGGGGGTAGATACTCTTTACCAAGTTGAGCAAGATCCCTTCTATTGCTATTTTTCCGAGTTTTTATCAGGAATGGGTGTTGAATTTTACCAAACGCTTTTTCTGCATTGATTGATATGATTATGTGATTTTCCTTCTTTAGTGTGTCAATATGGTAGATTGTTGTTATTGTTAGGTGCCGTTGAGTGGGTTCTGACTCATAGCGACCCTATGTACAACCAGAACGAAACACTGCCCAATCCTGTGCCATCCTCGCAATCGCTGCTGTGCTTGAGCCCATGGTTGGAGCCACTGTGTCAATCCATCTCATTGAGGGTTTTCCCCTTTTTTGCTGACCCTCTACTTTACCAAGCATGATGTCCTTCTCCCGGGACTGATAACATGTCAAAAGTATGTAAGACATAGTCTCGCCATCCTTGCATCTAAGGAGCATTCTGGATTACACTGATTGATTTTCAAATATTCAGTCTTGCATTCCTGGAATTAATCCCACTTGGGGATATAATTCTTTTTATATTCTACTGACTTCTATTTGCTAATATTCTCTTAAGATATTTGCATTCCTTTTAGTGAGGGATATTGGCTGATAGTTTTGTTCTTCTTTTTTTTTTTGTACTTCCTTTGTCTTGTTTGGTATTAGGATAATAGTAGCTTCATAAAATGATTTGGGAAATGTTCCCTTCTCTTCTATTTTTTGGAAGAGGCTATATAGAATTGGTGCTAATTCTTCTTTAAACATTTAGTACAATTATCTGCTGAAGACATCTGGGCCTGGAGATTTGCAGAGGTGGGAGTTTCTAAATTACAAATTCAAATTCCTTAGTAGCTACAGGCTTCTTCAGATTATTTCAAACTGGGTGAGTTGTGGTATCTTGTGTTTTTTGAAGACTTGGTCCATTTCATCTATATTGTCACATTTATGTATGTAGAGTTGTTTGACATATTCTCTTATTCCCTGTTTCATTCCTGATAGTGGTAATATTTGTCTTTTCTCTTTGCAATACACATATTCTCTTTTTTTCTTTACCTCCCTTGCTCTGTGCATCACTAGACGGATGTCATTATAGAACAGTTTACAGTTTCAAAGGAAAGCAGTAAACTATAGAATGTACAAGATCTCATTCATCTTCTGCTGGATTTTCTAGGCATCTTGTTCAACATTTTTACTTCTGGATAATCCTATCGAAATTTTTTTTTTTTCACTAATGAATTAAATTTTGTTCATTCTTCATTGGGCCATTTGGGATCCCAGAGAAGATGGCACAAAGCACTTGGTAGGATTTTTGCCATGACTCAACTTCTGTCCTGACCTGTCATTTATATCCTAACTGAAGTGATTCCATAAAGGAAGCCAAATTGCATTTACTCTTTCAAGTGGTGAAGAGGAAGTTTCTTTACTAATTTCAGTTGGAACCCAACTGAATATGTGGAATGTACCTAGCTAGCTATGTGGAAAGAACACGATCTTATTATTTAACTGTAAACTCTCCACTCGAAAGTCATTGGGATTTAATCTACCCTATTTGACTGGGTCATATTCATTCACTTGTACATTCTGTTGTTGTTGTTAGGTACTGTGGAGTCGGTTCTGACTCATAGTGACCCCATGTACAACAGAACGAAACACTGCCCGATCCTGTGCCACCCTCACAATCCTTGTTATGCTTGAGCCCACTGTTGCAGCCACTGTGTCTGTCTATCTCATTGAGGGTCTTCCTCTTTTTTGCTGACCCTCTACTTTACCAAGCATGATGTCCTTCTCTAGGGACTGGTCCTTCCATTCTGTAGTGTATAAAAATTCTGTGGAGATATATGGTGCCTCAGCTTAATCTTAAATCATTTGGAAGGCCTGTATGACCTTTCTTGGGAACTATTTTAAGAGCTTTGCAAAGCAACTGAGTTATCCCAGCCCTCTGAGCGATTCCTTTATTCTCCTACCTATAAACTGATATTGGCAGACTAGACTCTTCCCCAGCACTTCAACTACAGTGGATTTCCCAGAGGCCTAATACTATTTTTCACCCACTTAAAATGCAGATTTTAAGGATGATTAAGTATCTACATTTGGGTGGAAAAAAAAGAAATAGATTGATAAACAAGAGACCTAATTATAGACGCTATTCTATCATCTAGACTTGAAGCGAGTCATTACTGTGTCCCAATTTCCTTTTTGCTGAATGCATATATTTATTCCCAGCCCTGATCCTCAGGGAAAGAAATTATCAAAAGAACACTTACCAAACATTGAGTCATACAGAAGTAAATTGAACAAGATATATGTCATTAATTAACCTAGCTAGTACTAGTAATTTGTTGCTGTGTAATTTTTTTTTTTTAATACTTGCACATGGCTAAGGACAGCCATCTTTATGTTTATAAAATGTTGGCCACAAAAAAAATGTAGAATTTTAGAAATCTTGCCAAATTTGCTTATTTCAATGATGAGAACACTGAAGATTGGAGTTATCAACTCAGTGACAGAGCTGGGACAAGAAGACATGTCTCCTGTCTCTTTTTCATTTCTCCAACCACTTTACCACTATTTTCTTTAATCTAGCAACAGCAGATGACAGTTGATATACTGCTAACAGCAATAATACTGTCCTATACTCATACACAGCATATATTCCCTTTCTTTTGAAAGCAATACTTACTGGAGCTTCAAATTTTAAGGGGGAGATTATCAAGTTAATATAAATCTGTGAATGAATATGAGTCATGTCAAATAGGGTGGATTAAATCCCAATGACGTTCAAGTGGAGAGTTTATACTTCAGTAATAAGATCATATGCTTTCCACATAGCTAGCTATGTGGATTCCACATATTCAATTAGGTTCCAGTTGAAGTTAGTAAAGGATTCTCTCTCTTCACCACTTAAAAGAGTAAATGCAATTTGGCCTCCTTATTTTGATCAGCTGATCATAAGAGGGTGTGTCCTCCTGTGTCTAATTAAACGAGGCCCAGAGATATGCCCGATATTAGAGAACTTAGAAATTACCCATTCCAACGACTACTCATGGAAAAATTCCTCATTCACACAACTTCATTAAGCAATGACATTTTTGACGTATGTATAGACACATACAGGTAATTGAGCTGATGGTCCAGGGCTTTAGTAGAAGAGCCAACAGGAGTTGGGTATCGATGGAATCAGCCTGGAGACAAACCAAAGCAGACTGCAGATTTTAGAGATAATCGTGGGCCAAGGCAGTGCGAGAGTCACGTGTACATAAAATCAGGAGGGCAAGAAAGAGATAGATCAGTCATAGTAAGTGAAAGTTCATGTTCATAAGCTAGAAAGACCTAGAGTTGGGTCAGTTCCCTCCAGTCAAAACCTACCACGGACACACTTGTAATCAAACAAGTAGTACTTAGATTTTAGTTGGGAAATTTTGGAGAGAGGTCAAAGTTGTAGGAATTAGGTTTTGTTTGAAAGCAGGGACAGTTTTATAATTGGGTATCTCAATAAATCTTATCTACTGAGAGGGCATTGGTGGTTCAGGGGTAGAATTCTTGCTTTCCATGCAAGAGGTGCTGGTTCGATTCCCAGCCATTGAACTTCATGTGCAGCCACCACCCATCTGCCAGTGGAGACTTCTGTGTTGCTGTGATGCTGAACAAGCTACATCAAAGCTTCCAGACTAAGAGGGACTAGGGAGAAAGGCCTGGTGACCTACTTCCAAAAATCAGCCAAAGAAAACTCTATGGATCACAATGGTCCTATGCACAACCAATTATGGAAATGGCACAGGACTGGGCAACATTTTGTTCCATGTGCATGGGGCCACTGTGAGTCACACGGACTGAGGGCAGCTAACAACACATATAGGGGCAAACCAGAACGGGGCTGAAGCTGTGACTCGTAAAGCGGCAGCAGTCTCATATTAGCCAGGAGGGGGATGGTTGGTCATTTTTGTGGTTCGGAGCGTGTTCAAATTTTGCTATGTTTAGATGTGATAAATAGCCCTAGCAGTGCACTGGTTAAGTGCTCAACTGCTAACCAAAAGGTAGGCGGTTCGAATTCACCAGCCACTCTGCAGGAGAAAGATGTGGCAGTCTGCTTCTGTAAAGATTACAGCCTTGGAAACCCTAAGAGGCACTTCTACTCTGTCCTACAGGGTTGGTATGAGTTGGAATCAACTCGACTGCAGTGGATTTAGATATGATTATAGAGTGGTCTTGTTTTTGTTTTGATCCATCTGGTCACACAATGGCCTTGTCTGATGTTCATGTTCTGTGAAACTGTTATACCCAACAGGGAAAACGGAGACCTAGCTGTGAATCCCAGCTCAACTCACAGTAACACCAAACCTAGCTACAGTGTCCGGCCAGCTCCTGCATGTCAGGACCTGCTTTCGTCTTTCTCCAATTGGAAACGGTCCAGGAAACCAGACAGCTCTGCAGGAAAGCTAGTCTAACAAAAATAAGTTGTTTTCTTACTGGGCTGATGGCTTTAAAAAAAAGAGAGAGAGAAAGAAAAAAGTTGTTCTCAAGTCTACATTCCCCATAAGCCCAATTGGTCTAGTAAATTATACTGAGTTAAGCTTGAGTTTACAATACAGATACTGTGCGTGAGATTAATTAGAAAGTTTGCCATTTGGTCTACCCTGTTGACATGAGTGTGTCTATATAGTTGGAAGGGTTTTAATGATGATGAGTAACATGACTTTATGACTGACAACCAGCACCATGACACGGTCATAAAGGAGCTGCTGGAATCAGGCCAAACATGACCCTCTATTGAAGCAAGATTCAGCTTATGTTAAAAAATATCCAAGATGTCCATCAAAACAATGCCAGCATGGAGGTCTGGATGAAAACTTAGATACACAGAAGCATGAAGAAACACGTGAAAAAACAGGCTGGCTAAAAAAAAAAAAAAAAGAAAAAAAAAAAAAGAACCCCAAAGGGCATATTTGGAAGAAACGTCTCTCTCAAATGAACTCCCAGCCACCCTTTACACAGCCCAGGGCAGTGTTTTCAAACTGTTCCACATAAAGGTTACAGCAGGGCTTCCGTATGCTTGGGGTTCGAAATTATTTTTAATTAAGTTTATAGCTGTACTGAAAAAAATACACACACACTCAATGAATTATACACTGAATTTAGCAATGAAGAGCAATGAAGATGTGTTACCTTGTGATGGAAGTTTAACTCAATTTTCTGAAGATCTCAGAATGAGTACAGACCAGCACACATAAAATCTCCCCAAGGAATACATCCCCACTGTATACTGTGTTGGGCTCAGTTAGTGACTAGGTAAGACTTAGTATGTGCTGATGCACGTCACTCAGCTGTGATAATAGCAAGTTAGAGATATTTTAGGCACTGATTTTGAGTGTTGGATTTTGCGGTGTTTATCTGTTGATGACTTTGATCCCTTATACTGTACTAGGTATCCGTGGAAGTAGCCAAGGAGTTCATTGAGATGGAGGTGGTGTGACATCTATATTTACCATAAAAATATGCTGTCAACTCAATTCCAACTCCTAGCAATTCTATAGGAGAGAAGAGAACTGTACTCCTATAGTGTTTCCAAGAAGTGGCTGGTGGATTCAAACTGCCGACCTTCTGGTTAGCAGCTGAGCTATTAACCACTGTGCCACTTTCTTGCTTTTTATTATTTAATGCAAAATTAGAGTCCCTTTCCTGCCTGAAAGCAGGTGCTATCCATGGTTTTATCACTGCCCACGTGCCAGATATTTATGGAGGCAGAGTATAGGTTTTGAAATAAATCCCCTCACGTGGTCTGTGCCCTTCTATGTATTCTTTAAACGTGCAAACTTTTAAAAACCCATTTTGACGGAACATCTTAAGCAATGTATTAGTACTTCCTTTCCTTAAACAGAGTCTCCCAGGCATAATTTAGCTTTTTGGAGGACTTAGGGTCATCATTAGGAACAGGATGTACAGTTCTCCGCTCTAATTCAAAGACTTCAGGTACCATTCAGGTGTGTGGAGTGGTCTGTTTGCCTCAACACTGGATGGCCCCAGGCAGCCTTGCTGTGTGTTTATTTCCTCTACTTCCAATTTTTAGTTCACCACTCTGGTTTCAGACTGACACATCTCCCTCACGACAGCCCATCTGCCTGCTTCTAATTGCTGTGTTCTTGCCCTCCTCAACACTTTTCAGTCAATAGAGTTTCCTGAACTTGGTTAGATTTCAAAATCAGCAAGGCCCTTGGAAGAATACAGACTTCCAAGCTGCTCCCTGATGATTGTGACTCACTACCTCTGAGGGGAAAACTGGTAGTTTGTACTTTTAATCA